>CM028380.1:46643239-46750247 GCA_013146195.2 Codonopsis lanceolata
AGCCCTTAAGAATAAAGATAAAGATAAAATGGATGAGTCGTAATCAGAAAATAGATTCGATAAAAAAGAAATAGAAGAGGATGAAAATAATGAAGAAGAAGAAGAAGTGGAAATTCTAAAATCTCTTTTTGAAGAAATAGAAGAGATAAAGAAAAGTCGAAAACATTAAGGAGGTTAAAGAAGAAACGGTTAAACCCGAAAATCCTAAATTCATTCATAGTCTCGTTAAATCTCCGTAAGAAGAATTAAAGTCATTACCACCCCACTTGAAATATGCATTTTTAGGGAAGGTAAAACTTTGCTTGTTATAATTGCCGCAGATTTAATGTAAGAACAAGAAGCAAGCCTATTAAAAGTTTTATGAACACATAGAGAAGCCATAGGATGGTCCTTAGAAGATTTAAAAGGCATTAGTCCGTCTATGTGTATGCATAAAATACACTTGGAAGAATGTAGTAAACCTTCTAGAGAAAGACAAAGAAGACTTAACCCTCACATGGAAGAAGCAGTGAGAAAAGAAGTACTTAAGCTTCTCGATGTGGGTATAATTTACCCGATATCCGATAGTAAATGGGTTAGTCCACCAAGTAGTTCCTAAGAAAGCAGAATTACAGGTTGTTAAAAATGATAAAGATGAGTTAGTTCCTACACGAACTATCACCGGTTATGAATGTGCATTGATTTGAGGAATTAAATGCTAACTAGGAATGACCACTTTCCCTTGCCATTTATTGATCAAATCCTTGAAAGACTAGTCTGGTCATGAATATTATTGTTTTCTTGATGGGTTCTCTCCGGCTACAACCAAATCCCGTGAAGACCAAGACCAAGAGAAAACCACTTTACATGTCCCTTTGGTACCTTTGCATTTAGGAGAATGTCCTTTGAACTATGCAATGCCCCAGTTACTTTTCAAAGATGCATGATTTCTATATTTTCGGATTTAGTGGAAAGATGTGTTGAAGTGTTCATGGATGATTTTTCAGTTTTTGGAAACTCTTTTGATCATTGCCTAGAAAATCTTACATCAGTTTTGAAAAGATGTTGTGAAACAAATTTAACCCTAAGTTGGGAGAAAAGTCATTTCATGGTTAAACATGGAATTGTCTTAGGTCATGTTGTGTCTAACAAAGGAATTGAAGTCGATAAGGCAAAAATTGAAGTTATATCTCAACTACCTCCAACTTCACAAAGGTGTTAGAAGTTTTCTAGGTCATGCGTGTTTTATAGAAGATTTATAAAAGATTTTTCAAAAATCAGAAACCTCTATGTAATCTGTTGGCAAAAGACACCGAATTCATTTTGATCAAGAATGCTTAAACGCATTTAATTTATTAAAGGAAAGATTAACAACCGCCTAATTTTAACTCCCCCGATTGGTCTCTCTCTTTCGAGATCATGTGCGATGCTTCGGATTTTGCAATCGGAGCTGTGTTAGGCCAAAGGGTAGATAAGAAACCACATGTAATCCATTATGCTAGTAGGACATTGAATGATGCACAACTTAATTATACAACAGAAAAAGAATTTTTAGCAGTTGTGTATGCATTAGAAAATTTTAGACCATATTTGTTAGATCGAAAGTCATAATATTTTCTCGATCATATGCAGACTAAAATATTTATTGAGTAAGAAAGAGGCAAAGCCTAGACTCATAAGGTGGATGTTATTATTGCAAGAATTTGACATTACTATTAAAGATAAAAGGAACGAAAACGCCTGTAGCCGACCATCTGTCTAGGTTGGAATTTTCGTCTTTACCTGAACGTCAATTTCTTGATAATAAAATTCATGTAAATGAAGACTTCCCCGATGAACAATTACTAGCAGTTAAAGATTCTGATCCTTGGTATGCTGATTATGTCAATTATTATGTGTCTGATATCATCAATCCTGACTTAGATTTCTATCAAAGAAAGGAATTTTTATCGAAGCAAAGAATTATTTTTGGGAAGAACCTCATTTATATAAAATGTGTTCGACTCTATAATTAGAGATGTGTTCTGAACAAGACCAACAAAGTATTATAGCATTTTGTCATGAATACTCTTGTGTGGTCATTTTAGTGGTAATAAAACCGCTAGAAAATTTCTATCTGGATTATATTGGCCTCTCTGCTTTTAGAGATGTGACATATTTTATAAAACTTGTGATAAATGTCAAAGAACCGGTGGAATAGGCAAAGGAATGAAATGCCCTTGCATATAAATATGGTTGTTGAAATTTTGATGTCCGAGGTATTGATTTTATGGGTCCTTTTCCGCTCTCTAATAATTGTGAGTATATTTTAGTTGTTGTTGATTATGTGTCTAAATGGATAGAAGCTATTGGAACTAAAAATAATGATGGAAAACCGTTGTCAAATTTGTGGAAGATATTTTCCTGCTTGGAGTACCTAAGGCCATAATTAGTGATCAAGGAACACACCACTAATAGATTGCTAAATCTCACCTAGAAAATATGGTGTAACTCACAAGTTAGCTACACCCTATCATCCTCGACTCCGCCAAGTAGAAGTGAGTAAATGCATAAATAAAAGCGCTTAGAGAAGACCGTTAGACCAAACCGTAAAGATTGGCAAATCTAAACTTAACGATGCTCAGGGCATACCGAACCGCATATAAGACCCCGATAGAGAATGAGTCCTTACCGAATGGTGTATGGCAAGGCTTGTCATTTGCCGTTGAAATTGAACATAGAGCCTATTGGGTAAGCCAAAGATCTTAACTTGATTTAACCTTGGCCGTGAAGAAAGACTGCTCCGTTGAATGAATTAGAAGAACATAGGTTAAATTGCATGAGAATGCTAAAACTTATAAAGAAAAGACCAAAAATATCATGATATGGATTAGCCAACAAAATGTTTTGTCCAGATTAAAGGTATTACTTTTCAATTCTAGACTCAAAGCTATTTCCTAAAAATTGAAATCAAAATGGTCCTCGTCCTTTCACTATAGTCCGAATTTATCCTCATGGAGCAATTGATATTAAAAACCCAAGGACCAATGAAATATTTAAAGTTAATGGTCACCGACTCAAACCATACCTTGAACCCATGTCAAGAGAGAGAACAATTGAACTTATTCGCTCACCGACAATGAACCACCAAATGATTAGGTTTGCGCTTGGGTCGAGCCAAAGACGTTAAACAAGTGCGCTTAGGTGGGAGGCAACCCACTTTGATGAATTTTATTCGCCAGTAGTGTAATTTAAATATGTTATTCTCCGTCTTATTTAGTTTTGGACATTTAATTTAAAATTAAATATGTCATAATTCAAGTTTGGGGGAGAAAAAGATCGTAGTGTTGTATTTATATGTTGCTAATATTTTAGTTTAGAGTTTTGTAGCATTTTTAGAGTGTAGGAAAGAAACGGAACGTAACGGAACATAACCGAAGGACTAAACTGCAAAACTGCCAAAAAGCTAGAAGCAGAAAACGATCCAAATCTTCTGAGACCTTATGCCGCAAGGCCCTAATAAATGCCCGAAGTGTGACCGCCGACCTCCAATGTAATCTGTGGCAAATTTTGTGATCGACGACCTTGCTGCGACGCAAGCCCTAAGGACCTCATGCCGCAAGGCCCCCTTTATAAGCCAAAACCGGCACTTCACGATCACTCAAATTCCTCTCTCTCAAAAAAGGCAGCAGATCTCTCTCCCTCTCACAAATCCGGCGAAGCTCTTCCACATTCCGGCCAAGATCCAAGCCTAGGTGCTCTCCCCGTCAAGCTTCATCCCTCCATTCACCCTCATCTCACTCCATCAAGCCTTGAAGGACGGTGACCTCCATTTTTTCCGACGAAAGCTTTTTAAAATCCTGCCAACAACCTCCATCTTCTAAAGCTCGCAAATCCAAGTATCTTCTCACCCTCTTATTTAAATTTTTGACGTGTCAAAAATATTTGCATGATAGGGTGTTAGACTTATTTTGTGTAAATATTATTTTTACATGCTTTAGTTGTTAGGTTGTGATAAATTTTAATTTTTAAAAGAGAGTAGATTTTATTTTTGTTATTAAACTTATAATGGCCCCTAAGCGTAGAAACACTGGCCCGTCCACATCCCGCTCCGAAGAGGAGGAGCAAGATTTTGATATCCACCGTTTTATTTCATTTGAGGCATAGAAAGAGCTACTCTAAGAAGCTCTCCAAGAGCATTATTCCTGAAAGGGGATTTAAAGCTCGAGACTTTGCCCTCCACGACAACTTCAATAATCGTAGGTGGGTTACTCTTATTGCTTCTCCGGGCGTGGCCACCGTGGCCATAGTCCGTGAATTTTATGCCAATGGCCAAGTTGGCATAGATGGTAGTGTGCTAGAGACTGTTAGTGTTAGGGGTATAGACGTTAGTTTTTCGTCCCAAGACATTAACAGTTATTATGGCACTTCCAACTTTGCGAGTGGTGCCGACAACTACAGTCGCCACCTTTCTGACCTTATTTCTCTCGAGGCGGTAAATGCGACTATCGCAACGCCTGGTGTGGTTTGGACCTACAACCAAAACCCACCATTCCGTGCCCGCATTATGGAGGAGTCCTTTCTCACGAACACGGCCAAAGCCGTGTTCAAATTTATCTGTACCCAACTCATGCCTTCCAGTCACCAACACACGGTGACTTGGGCTAAGGCTGTTTTGATCTACACCATCCTTACTGGTGGGTCTGTCGATGTTGGCCGCCTGAACAACGGCCAAATCCGGACCCTTATTAGAGGTAATACAAACGCGGGATTCGCGTTCCCGAGTTTGGTTATCGGACTGTGTGATGAGGCTGGAGTCGAGTGGGCTCTAGATTCGAAGAGAATTAGGAAGGTGCCCGCCATTACTAGGGCTTTATTGTTTGAACATGCTCGCCAGCCGCGAGAGAGAGGCCCTCGCGAGGAGGTGCCTGTGGAGGAGGATCCGTTGGAGGTAATCTCCAACAGGCAGGAGGAGATTGTCCTCCAAAATGATATGATAAGTCAGCAGTTGGCACAAATACGTGCCGAGTCCGACTGCATCGACCTCTTTGGTTGATTAACCGGTGTGGGGGCGTAATGTCTCCACATATTTTGGGATGCCACCTGGCACAATCCCCGAGTTTCGTCCTCGTTCGTTATTTCCTCCCGACTCGCCGTGAGTCGAGGCCCAAGTTTCTTCCTCTTTCGTTAGGTGGGCCTACTATATCTTTTTGATATTTGTCCTTCCCCATCAATCCTCTCATATGTTCCTCTATTTTGAGGACAAAATAGAAATTAAGTTTGGGGTAGAATTCTAAGCCCAGAGTCCTTGCAGGTCCCAACCTAAGGAAGAGTGGATTTGGGCTACGTTTTTAGGGTGGGGAAAATTTTCTTTTCCCTCTATCGTATCTTCTCCTCGCCCGTCTTTCTTGCTTTTTAATTTTTCTTATTTTCGGAGATGTTGCCTTGACCAGAATACTCTAATAATTGGTTCTTGCGGGTACCCGCTATGGGGACCCAACATCAATTGTGTCATGCATCATCATCTCCAAATTTTTTATAAAAAATTGAAAAAATCAAAAAAAAATATTTTAATTCAAAATTTTCTTCCTCGAGTCTTCGTGTGATCGTACTAGTCGATGAGGAGTTAATGCAATGAACCACATAACTTTTCCATATATCCTTCTGGAATTTACTTGATTCTGCAAAATTCTTGATTTTCTCCAAATCTCTGTGCACCTACTACACCAGTCATAATTATGGATTGATTAGAATATTTTTATAAAGTTTATAGCACACATTTCATTTAAGTACCAAAATATGCACAAGAATATGATGAATAGTCGTCCTAACATGATTGTTGCCTTTAATTGTAACTTAGGGTCAATTGCAGGATAAGTTAGATCTCTTGGATTTTTCTTACTAATATATCTCAAGCACACTTTCGAACCGTGTCTGCATGTTAGTCTCGATTGTCCCTACCAACTGTTTTAGCGAATGCTTATGTGAAATCCAGTGATGCTAAACTTTCGATTCCACAATTCCCATAGTTGATATGATATTTTATGTGTTTTACTTTCTTAAAAACTGCATGAGCAATTGGCATTAAGATATGATTTAGGCCACCTTTGGATCGTTTGAGCCTAAATATTTCCCGACTTTTACTAAAAATATCCCTAGTGTCCCCTTTTGAGCCTAATTAAAAAGAATGGATGTGCTAAGCACATATTAAACCCCCATTCGACATCGTTTCTATTACCCACATTAACTTAACCCTAAAAGCCTACACTTTTAGCCTACCCTTTGAGAGAGTAGGATTGGGTGGGGAATTAATTTTAAGGGACCACTTTTTCAGTCAAGCAAGTTTTCTGAAAACTTCTTCTTCCCGTCGATGCTAATATATATATATATATATATATATATATCAATGAAAAATAAAACAGAAGGAGAAGAGTGCAAGAAGATTCAAATGAAAGCATAGCTTTCAAGAGAAAATAAATTAGAAAAATTCTGCTGAGAAAGATGATGAAATATTTTAAGTTTGATATATTGTACAAAACAAGCTTGGGGGGAAGAAAAGAAAAAGGAAAAGAAAAGAAAGCACCCCCCACTTGTGGTCTTTGCAGGTCCTAGCCTAATTGGGAAAAACTTCTTTTTGCTTGGAAGTATTAGGGGTAAAGGGTAGTCTTGCTCTATAACTTTGAATTCTAATCCATTTCCATCATATCCCCCAACACCATGGCCTTACATTACAAGCTATTAAAGACCTATTGATCTTCTTGCCAATGCTTGTGTTTGTTATTTTGATAGTAAGGCATGTAAAATTGATATAAAACTTCATATTCATATTATCCACCAGCTCACTGTGTTAGCATAATCTTAGTTATTACAAGTAATTGGGATAGGAAAGCAGTGTATGTCATACATAGATGTGCATGGGATGGATGTATAAGTTTTTGAAATCCTTGGCAATCTCTCTTTCTGTAATAGACCGGGTTTGGATGGTAGATCTCATACTCTATGTTGCATTGGTTTCAATTAAACTCTGATTTTCATATGAATGCGGTGCTTAGCTTAATAAAACTGTTTTAGTCAAGATATTCTCTAAGACTAGCGATCACACACACACGGAGAAATTAAGACTAGTAGCAGTTTTGAGTATAAGTCAGTAGGTTTATGTGATTAGTCTGCACATATGTGGTGAGCATCCGACTGAGACTACTTTGTTATGCCATGCGATTATGACTTGAGGTTGAATCCAAAAAGATTTTTGTTTTATTTCTAGTATAGTTTTTACCCGCTTTTGTATTTATTAGTTTTTTTTGTATTTATATGCATTGTCGAGTCACTCGTAAGAGTCTCCTTGAGTTTGTGGGTTTCTCGAGGAGTGTAAATAGTGTCACCCTCCAAAAAGATTTTTGTTTTTTTTTGTTTAATTGCTTTTGTATTTATAAGTATTGTTTACTCGTGAACGACCAAAGTTTAAGTTTGGGGGTATTTGATCGATGTATTTTATACGTCGATATCGGGTACTTTTATAACTTAAATTGAGCGATTCCACGAGGCTTTTGGCTACTGATATATGTTTTTCAGTTGTTTTATGAGTTTCAGGGTTTTAGGTGAAATTATATGATTTATAAGGTTTTTTGGTGAAGATTTCAAGAAGGGGCCAAAGTGTAAAATGGAAGAAAAATGGCAGACAGAGAAACTGGACACCTTGCGGGCGCAAGGTGTTTGGACCTTGCCTTCGCAAGGTGGACGACAAGAACGACCTGATTTGAAGACCAATGCATGGACGCAGTGGTAATGACCTCATGGCTCAAGGTGGCCAGAACCGACTTATCTGGGTTTTCAAGCCAGACTAAAACTCCTAAACCCCCTACAACTCCATGGTATAAATAAAGGACGGTAGCCAGAGCTCAAGGACGACTAGAAAGTAGTTTTTGATAGTTCAAGCATAGGATTTAGGGTGTATAACATAGTTTAGTTGTTGTAATTACAAGTTTTGAAGATCGATCCATATATTTGTTCATCTCCGTGTGCAGTTCATCTTCAAGGATGAACTAAACATCCATTAATCTAGGAGTTGGGAGGTAACTTGTATCGAATCTATGCTTTAATCTATTTTTATTCATTCAATTCTTGTTGATCGTGGTGTTTATCAATCCCTCTATTATCACACTTTGAACAAATGAATGTAATCGTGAATAATAAAGGCCTAGAGGTGCGGATAACTGCATGATCAATGTGCATATGTCGTACATCGGCTCACCATCATGATAAATTAAACCTATCGATGCACGAGAGTGATAAGTTAGGGTCAGGTTCTATATATGACCTAAGTGACTGTTAGGATCATATGTTCATGTGCCTAGGATATAGATTGGACGAATTATTTGGAGATGGAGACTGAACGGTAATTCGACAGGCTATATCTATATTTTGTGAACGAACCCAAGAAATTGAATAATACTCTATCAAAATAAGCCATAGAGGAGATACAAGTGAAACCCTAATCCTAGATTTTCCTCCACCATAAGATCTTCATAATCTGTGACTGCTGCTAAATTAGTTGACCATAGAATAATAATTAGTTTAGATTAAAATCAATATAAAAACTCCCCCTTAGTTTAATAATTTGCTACTGATAATTGTGTTATTTGTAATCTTCTTGTCTCTGTGGTTCGACCCTTGCTTCCCAAACTATTCTACAATAGTCTTGTCCACTTGTAAGGAAAATAAGTAAAATAAGGCATCGATCCACATCCCAATGTAAAAATCTATCTTTATGAATCTTCTTGAGAGTAACATGTCTACACGCATTTCTATTGTCGATTTTAGATCTTGGTTTATTGATTTAGATCTGGTTTTATTGTTGTTGATATGGGTTTAGATCTAGGTTTGTTGTTGATCTGGTTTTATTTCTATTATTGTTTAGATCTTGGTTTGTTGTTGATTTAGATCAGTGATGAGTGCCGACAACCACATACCGTTAAGTTGCCCAACTTCACACTTTATAGCCCCAACAAAAGTCCTAGCTGAATTGCCAAAAAATAGGGAAGAAGGCCTCATAGTTATTTTTCAAACCCTAGGGACTCAATTGAAAATTGTGATATAAGTTAAGTTTGAAAAAAATCATTTTAACCCTTACTAAATGCACATGAAAAGGACTGACGCTGAAAAAATTTAATACTCAAAGGACTCAGATTTAATTAAAAAAAATTATTAAGTGACTAAAACTGTAAAAGACCTATAGTCAAGGGACCATTTCTGCGCATAGCCCTTTTAAGGAAGAGGATTATATGTTAATTTTTTTGGGAGGGAGTAGCAGAGCTCAATCGTTTATAAATGAACATGCACTGTAATTTTCTTTGTTGATAACTTTTTTTGTCATTATATCCATTATCCAGTGTGGAAACAAAATATCAGAAATAGTAACAATTTGTTTTAAAGATATTTTTTGAAGTTAGAGAAGTCAAAATTCGTTTCATAGTGGGGGACCAATGTAAATTGTAATTTAACCCATCGTCATGGTCATCGTCCTCCCAAAAATAGCTAATGGTAATGGGGTCAGTTTAGGTAGTTCAAATCAAGATGATAACGATTAGGAAATAAAACAACTGGCAAATAGTGACTGGTGACTGGTGAAACACCCCACTCACCGGATTAAATTTAATATATATAAAAACTAGTTAAACATATCTGCTTCCACATGGCACCCTATACATTACAGCCTGTTCCAATCATTGACAATTGATATTGAAATCATCCAACCAGGCTTTGTCTTATAGTAAGCTTATCTCTCTCTTTATTTTCATTTTTATCACGTATAAAGAGGAAGGAGAAGAAGGAGAAGAAGGAGAAGAGAAAAGCTACAGCTATACAGACGCAGAATAAGATCGATCTGGTTTGTTTTGTTGATTGGGTGAGGGTGATCGAAGAAGATGAACGGACCGAGATACAACCTTAAAATGAAGACCGATAACGTTGCAGCAAGCGAGTTGATCACTTCTGATTTGAAAGAATTTGGTCACGCAGCCAAGAAGCTAGCTACTCATGCCATCAAGCTCGGTGGCTTTGGTTTCGGTACCTCTTTCCTCCAATGGTTCGCTTCCATCGCTGCAATGTAAGTTTAATTCTCTGATTCATTAACTCAACTCATCCGTTTTAATTAGAATTAGGGTTGATTCACAATTTGTTTTTATTTTTCTAGTTATTTGCTGATCTTGGATAGAACAAACTGGAGGACCAACATGCTTACTTCACTTCTAGTCCCTTACATCTTCTTGAGTCTTCCTTCCTTAATTTTCGGATTTCTCAGGTGATAATCACCCAATTCTCCTACTTCCTCCTTTAATTTGTATGAGTATGAATGTATGACTACCCCTAGCTAGCTTCCTAATCGACTTTGTCTTCTATAATTTTAATGAAATCCAGTGGAGAAGTCGGAAAATGGATCGCTTTCATCGCAGTTGTGTTGCGTCTCTTCTTCCCAAAACACGTTCCAGGTATAATTAATTTTGACCTTGTTAGTAGCCGTAAGTCTATGGCATCTGGCTAATTAGTAATTACAAACTGTGAAATGCAGAGTGGGGTGAGATGCCGGGAGCATTGATCCTTCTCATTGTGGTTGCTCCTAGTTTGCTAGCTGATTCCGTTAGGGGTAGCTGGATTGGCATCGTCATATGCCTCTGCATCGGCTGCTATTTGCTACAAGAACACATCAGGGCATCCGAAGGCTTCAGGAATGCCTTCACCAAGACCAAGGGCATTTCAAATACCACCGGCATAGTCCTCCTCTTCGTCTATCCCGTGTGGGCACTCGTCATCGGCATCCTATAGACACATTTCACCTATATATGTTACATTTCCTATTATTCTAAACACAGTTTGCCTCCCTGTGTCATTGATTTCACTGATTTTCAATATTCATTTGCAGCTCAGGGCTTGTTGTGCTTAAGAACCTTCTACATGTATTCTAGTGTGTCGATCCCAACGTTCTTCTCCTTAATTATCCCATCTATTAATCTATTAATTATAACTAAAACAGCAGCCGATGCGGATATATTTTATCATAATTGATTTCAAAGTTACGATTAGTTTAGGATAAATTTTATCCCATCACTGTAACTTTTAGAATACTACAGCTATTCTAAACAAATCTTTTGTCACTCAAATGGTAAAAAGTTTTTTACTTGAAAAAGTTTTATTCGTAAAAGTTTTTTTTTTTCAAAAATCAATTAGTTTAATATATATTTTATCAAATTTGATTAATAAGGAATTGCAGATTTAAGTAGATAATTAGATATCATTCGGTTTGCAGGTTATCTAATTAGATAAGATAAAAATTCTAAAACTAATTTGATAAGATAAAACAGATTTAAGATATCGCTTCACAAGTAAATTTATAATATGAATTAAGGATTTTGTTTTTATATTTTTCAAATATCGCTTAATTAAACTAGATTTTATCTTGTCTAATTTATACAAGTTTAATTTGATTAAAACTCTTCAATTAAATGTTCAATGTTGCTGCCACGTGTCATTTTTGAAATGATAAAAGTTTTTTTTTTCAAAATCGATTAGTTTAAGATAAAAATTCTAATTCTAATTCTAATTAGATATGATAAAATTTCTAAAACTAATTTGATAAGATAAAACAGATTTAGGATATAGTTTTACGAGAAAATTTATGATAGAGATTTAGGATTTTTGGTATTTTTTTTTCAAATATCGCTTAATTAAACTAGATTTTATCCTATATAATTTATACAAGTTTAATTTGACTAAAACTCTTCTATTTCCATTTTTTTTTTTCATAATTTTTAATTTATACAAATTATCCACGGGATAATTCTATATTATCTGTTATTCTACTAATCTATATTTATTAATTATTAATTACTGATATATTAATTATCTATCAATTATTATTAAAATAGAAGTCGTTGTTGCCACACACCTTCTATACAAGTTTATAATTTTTTTTCCTATCAAAAATTAAAACCGGATAAATTTTAAAACCGGTGCCTCCTTTATATATGGTAAAAGTTTTTTGTTTTTTTACCATTTTTTTATTGCCAAAATCGGTTAATACCGGATATATTTTATAACATTTGATTTAAACACGGTTCACTTTATTAGAACTCCAATTTTACGGTAATTTTTTTTGAGGATATATTTTATCAATTCTCATAGATTTTAATCTTTCAATTACATGACTATATGATCAATTTTGAATATTTACCTTATTTCTTGTTTTTTTTCTTCAAATTATTCTAATTAAAAAAAGTAATTATTTATTACAAGTTTAGATAATCATCTTATTATAAACAAGTTTTGCAAATAAAACAAAAATTATTAAAACCATGCATATGGTACTAAATATATTTATATAATACTTTTTTTTCATGGTAAAAGTTTTTTATTTGCGGATAGATTTTATCACATTTGATTTTAACATGTTTCACTTGATTAGTACTCCAAATTTTCATGATAAAAGTTTTGTATTTGCGGATAGATTTTATCACATTTGATTTTAACGTGTTTCATCAATTCTCATAGTAAAAGTTTTTTTATTTACCATTTTTTGTTTACAAAATCAGTTTCTATCCGATAGATTTTATCACATTTGATTCAGACAAGTTTAATTTGATTAGGACTCCTCAATTCTCATGGTAGAAGTTTTTTAATTTTTATTATTTTACCAAAACTTGGTCAATTTAAAATAGATTTTATCTAATTTGATTAAACGTTTTCCACCAACACCACAAACAACCACTACGAAATAGCTTGCAAATTAAATCTACAAAATTCGCATGGATTTTCGATTTGATGATTTAGTGTGATCTCACGTTTTTTTTTTTTATTAATTATGTGGACATCTTGCTGTTGTTGACTCATTCAAATAACTTACAAATTCTATCTACAAAATTATGTTTCATAAACAATACTAAGTCAACCGTGCATCACACGGGTAATAACCTAGTTAACTATAACTAAAACTGAAGCCGCTGCTGCCACGTGACGGCTTTCTGTTAAATCCTTAATTTTTTAAGGAATTTGGTACTGCCACGTGTCACTCTCTATAAATTGTAAAAAAAAATTATTTTAAGATAAATTTTTAAATCTAATTATATATGATAAAATTTCTAAAACTAATTTGATAAGATAAAATAAATTTAGGAGTTTTACGAGCAAATTTATGATAGAGATTTAGGATTTTGTTTTTTTTTTCAAATACCTCTTAATTAAACTAGATTTTATCTTATTCAATTTATACAAGTTTAATTTGACTGAAACTCTTCAATTTCTATCTCTTTTCATTTTCCTACTATTTAATTTATACAATTTTTCAACGAGACAATTTTATGTTATTTGTTCTTCTACTAATTTATATTTATTAATCATTAATTAGTAATCTATTATTTATTTATTAACTATTATCAAAAAAGAAGTTGTTACTGCCACATGACGACTTTATTGTGAATGCTTAAAATTTTAAAGGATTTTATGTGCTTTGACGTGACACCTTCTTGTAAAGTTGTAATTTTTTTCTTATTCTTTGGTGTCGAAAATTAAAACCGGCTAGATTTTAACATCGGTACCTCCTTTATAAATGTTAAAAAAATATTATATTTTTTATTGCCAAAATCGGTTAGTACAAAATAGATTTTATCACATTTGATTTAGGCGCGTTTCACTTAATTAGGACTCCAAATTTCCATGCTAATTTTTTTTTTTTTTTTTTGCGGATGGATTTTATCAATTCTCGTAGATTTTAATATTTCAATTACATGTTCATATGATCACTTTTGAATATTTACCTTATTTTTCATTTCTTTCAAATTATTCTAATTAAATTTTTTAATTATTTATTACAAGTTTAGAAAATCATCTCATTATAAACAACTTTTGCATACACAAAAAAACTATTAAAATCATGCATACAGTACTATATATATATAATTTCTTTTTCTGCAAAAAATTAAAGTTGGATAGATTTTAAAACGTGTGCCTCATTTATGCATGGTAAAAAAAATTACCAATTTTTGCAGGATATATTTTACCGCATTTGATTTAAACGAGTTTCACTTGATTGTTTTTTTTTGCGGGTAGATTTTATCAATTCTCATAAGTTTTAATCTTTCAATTACCTATTCATATCATCAATTTTGAATATTTACCTTATTTTTTCATTTTTTTCAAATTATTCTAATTAAAAATTTTAATTATTTGTTACAAGTTTAGAAAATCATCTTATTATAAACAAATTTTACAAAAAAAAATATTAAAACTATGCATACGGTACTATATATATATAAATTATTATTTTTATGCCAAGAATCAAAAGTGGATAGATTGTAAAACTGGTGTCTCCTTTATGCTTGGTAAAAGTTTTTTTAATCATCTTTTGCTGTTAAAATCAGTTAATACCAGATAGGTTTTAACGCATTTAATTTAAACGTGTTTCACTTGATTAAAACTCTTAAATTCTCATGGTAATTTGTTTTTTTTTACCATTTTTTTGTTGCCAAATTCGGTTTATACCGGATATATTTTATCACATTTGATTTAGACAAGTTTCAATTGATTATGACTCATCAATTGTCATGGTAGAAGTTTTTTAATTTTTATTATTTTACCAAAACTCGGTCAATTTAAAATAGGTTTTTATCAAATTTGATTAAACATGTTCCACCAAAACCACGAACAATCACTGCGAAATACTTACCCTCCATCAAACACCTTATTGACGAGTCTGTCTTCATTGTACTTCCCCTCCCCTCCCTAAGAATATTTGTTCGATTTTATAATTTGTATAAATTTTTGTGTGATGATTTGGTGTGATCTCACGATTTTTTTTTAAAATTTATTAATTTATTAATATCTTGCTGTTGTTAGTTCATTCAAATACCTTGCAAATTCTATCTATAAAATTAAATTTAATAAATAATACTAAATCAACCGTGCATTGCATGGGTAGTTAATGATATCAAAGTAGGCAACGCACGTGAACCTTACTAGGAAAAACCCTACCACCCGCCGTCCTTCTTTGCCGTTTTGTCCTACCGACTAATTCATGGCTGCGGCCATGAAGGAATCGGAGGCTGATGGCTCTCCGGCCCCCTCCTCCCCTTCTAATCTAAAATCTTTTGCATCCCTCTTCTCTACCAATGCTTCCTCTTCTCAAGCGGTTCCTACACTCATCCCTGCTTCTTGCAAAGGTGAACCACCACTTTGTTTAACCCCGAACAAGTTTCGGCTTTTTGCTAAGCCGTTCCAACTTTCTTTGGTTCCGGCAAAATTCTCCCATGGACCTTATGGAGGTTATGAGGCGAAATTCTCGTTTGGTCTAAAAGCCGCGATCCTATAGGTCTCTAGATTCTAAGCATGTTCTAATTGGACCAATCACGGCCGATTTTCGGCGCTTGTGGATTAAAGATCGGTGGTTTGTTGGCGCTTTTCCTATCACGAGGTCTTCAGTGGACTCGGATTTTCGGCGAGATGTTGAAAGCCCCATCGTGCTGTTTGGTTTCGCTCCCAGAGCCTCCCACGTTTACTTGTTCAATAAGCAAGCGCTTTTCTCATCGGAAACTTAATTGGTAAGCCTCTTATTATTGATACTCCCGCCACTACTCTTTTCGCGGCCTAAGCGTCGCTTTGACGAATCTCATATTGAGATTAATCTCACTAAGCACATCCCTTCTCGTATTCGGATTGATAACGGTATTTCCCTGGGGTTTTGGCAAGCGATTGAAGCGGAAAAACTCCCGCTATATTGCACTTCCTCGCCATCGGCAAGCCACGATTGTTTTGATTAAGTTTACACCGGGAGAATAAAGGTTCTCAGCCAGCCCAAAGATCAAACTACAGGTCAAGATGATGCAGCTACTGGAATTCCCCAAGCCCCTCCAAATAAAGCTAAACAGCCGACCTGGAAAGCAAAAGATCCCATGGCCATTCCTGTTGTGCAAAATGACAATCTCACCGGCTCCAAATCTAATACGTGTCCAGAAGTTCAGAATAATTTTTGTTCAAAAACCAACAAGGATTCTGAGGCTGCTCAAGCCACCCAAAAGCATGCTGCTCAAGATTTGCAAGGTTCTCAAAACCATATTCCCGACCCTGCCACTTCTACTGGCATCAAAGAAACTTCTTTGCCAAGGAATATTGAGTCAAACCCTCCTGATGCTGCACAAAAGACTGGACCTTCGAGCAGTACCCAAACTCCAAGTGCTGTCAATCCTGACTTAGTTCCCAACATGCATGATAATAATGATGTTCAAGTGGCTGCCTATGCTGCCCCGCCAGGGGAAAACCCTTCAGCGAATATTCCAGAGAATAACCTGCCTCCTATTAACAATCAAGACTCGTCCTCAAATAAACCCGATGCAGCCCAGGAAACAGGTTCGAGTGAAGATCATACAGACCATGATAATTCTTCAGTTGTTAATGAAACGGTTAATGCTCTACCCAAGCCTTCTGAGCCTTCTCTATCCCCTAATCGGTTTGCGGTTCTGGAAACTATTGATGAAGAGGGCAACTTATCGGACAATTCCAGTATTGAGGCTCTTAATCTGGCCCCTTCTAGCAATTGTGTTCAGCAGACAGATGGTACTTCGACTGCAGGCCCCGATATTGATGCTGTTGAGAAAGTCATTAATGATGTTATTTCTCCATCTCATAGTCCTAATAATCTTTCTTCCAACCTGAGCCCCAACTCCCTCCCTTTCAGTCCTTGTATAAATACCCAAGCCACTATGCAGAACAATTCAGTCTCCCCTAATAAATTTGTCATTCTGCAAACTATCGAAGATGAAGATTCTGATAACGATCACGTCCAATTTGAAGCCCTTGATCTTGACCCTCCAAACCTCAGAAGGTCGAAGCGTCGTACGAAGAGTCGTTATCGTAATTATTAGTTTTCTTCCTTTGTTTTATCTAGGTTTATTTTTTCTGTTTCTTTCTCCAAGGTAAGGCTCCTTTGTCCTCCCTTTAAGGGTAAGGTTGGTTGTCCCCCTTTAGCTTGTTTTCCTTATTCTCCCTTTTATAAAATCTAGCATTTAAAAAAAAAAAAAAAATGATATCAAAGTATGTATCAGTAAATCTCCTAGTCAAACTGCATACTAAGCTATCAGCAAGTTGAGCGCATTAAACTCGGAGCGTCAAACAACTCCTAGATCGCAGCCCCCAGCTAAATTCATGGGTCAAACCGACTTGAAGTTTCGTCAAGCTTGTTGGTGAGCCATGTGGTATAACAGTATTAGTACTGATAAGTTTACATTTAATTTTCATAAAGTTTACACTTTCCAAACTTACGTATTCGTAAATTCGGTAATTACAACCCAAAACATGTTAATTCATCCGACTCGACCTGAAAACTACCTGATCCAATCCAATCAATTAATATTTTTGTATTGAAATGAGTTATCCATTTCAACCCAAAAATATTAACGAATTTATGTTGGGTCGTATTAAAATTAATCAAACTCATTGCCCATTTTGACTTAATATTTTTTACTCTATAAACGTATGAGTTTTAAGGGAAACTGCAGGTTAAGACGGGCGACCCGTTTTAGCCTGACATGATTCAACCCGACTCATTTTGATACATTTGATATTTGAATGGGTTTTGACCCGTTACTTATTCCAACCTGACCAACCCACCCAATTGTCAGGCCTACGACCATAATGTGTACAAGCTCAACTCATTTTTTTCATGACCTCGAGTCAGGAATGAGTTAGAGTAAGTTGAGCTCAAGCCGAACCAGAGTTAGTGAGCTTTACCAAAGTACAATCCTCATGAGCAGGATATGGAAATGATATAACTCATAATTTTAGTACTTCTTTTTCCTTAATCTATCTCTTTTCTATAAGTAGCTTAAAACAGAGGGAACATAATGTCGATAATATATAATGGCATCCTAAGAAGTCCCAATACTTCAATAGAATTTGGCTACACATGACATGAACCACAAGGGGGGAATGCCTGAAGCATGCTACCACTCTGCATATCATGTCAGAAACAACCGCCAGTTTCATTTCTTTAATTTGTTTCCTTTACTTCAGCGTAAAGTTGATCGATACAGTCCTATAGACAAATGTAGCAGAAACAAGTTTAGAATGGCATAAGATATGATAGCTCTAACTTAACCTACAGAAAGAATCTCATATGTAGCAATCTAGTTTAAAGCTCAAGAAGCATCATCATGAAATGATAAGGAACATTAGAGACAGTTTAAATGTGTTTACTTCAAAGTGACCAAGTGATAAAGAAAGTTGTAAAATAAGCTTGTAGCAAGACAACAACAATTATATTGAGATTACCTGATACATAAAACGGGAGGTAGACATCTAGTTAGCACTGGAAAAATGATATTATGCTTTAGGGACGATTATCACAAATTATGAAATCACCTTGTAGTGCTTAAGCAATTGTTGTCTCTTCAGTTTGAAAGTTGGAGTTATCAAATCCCTCTCAAAGTCGAATGGAATTTGCTCTAAATAAACTGCTCTTAATATCTCAAAACCTCGGAGCTGCGAAGGTGTATTTTAGGTCAGATAAGAACCAGAATAAAGCATGTGATTAAATTACAGAAATGATAGTTTCCATTTACATACTTTGTTTTGCCGAGCAGTGCTATTGAGTTCATCTAATACGTATCTCCTGGCCTTCAAGTTTTTGCACAGTGACTTGAAATCCCCACACTCATTGTTCTTCACTGCCCACTCCTCAATTGCCTTTTTTTCGGGGACCACAACACCCACAAGGAAGGATTCAAAACTGTTGCCATACACCCATATCTGTCACCAGCAGAAAATTCTCAGAAAACAATCATAGACGGGTAGTAGCTACTTGAAGTATATTCTTGTATTTAGTAAATGCATTTTGTGTTGAGCAATTAGAGATGCTATCGTAGAATTAACAATTTTGGTTCTGGAAAATATTAGAGTTGATCTATATACATACCGATGTCACCAGAGGGCACCGTGAATAGATGCTTTCAATGTTTTCCACAGAAATATATTCCCCTTGAGACAACTTGAATATATTCTTTTTCCTGTCAATAATTTTCATTGATCCATCGAGCTGCCATTCCCCAATATCACCTACAATAATTCAATCTCAAGTTTTGGTTCTAAGAGAATGCAAGGATCAAGATGAAGTATATGGATAATATGTTCCATGGATTGAATTTTCTGTAACACCTTTTTGACAAGTTAAATGCTCAAGTATCATGGAAGTGGAAATTTTTTATCTTTCCGTCAACTTTGGGAACGATTGACTACCATAATCCTTTATGGTGACAAAACTTCCAAAAATCCCAGATCCCGTACAACCCTTGTCAAGCTTAGCAAGTTACCATGAGCTACTTATTATATTGAACACAAATTACTCGGGTAATCATTCTAGATATGCACCATTGTACATCTCATTAGAGTTTTTAATTTCCTTTTAATCAAAATGTTTTACCTGTATGAAACCATCCATCCACAATGACGTCATTAGTAAGATCGTGTCTCTTGTGGTAACCAGAGAACAAAGTCTTCCCCCTCAGGCAAATTTCTCCACGTGGCACAGTTGAAAGTGCATCATATCCCATCTCTGGCACTGACTCAAGCCTCGCCTCAATGGTCGTCATGGGGACGCCAACAGTTCCAATCATAGAGTACACATTGGCTATGGAGGTGAAACAGCCACCACAACTTTCTGTAAGACCTGGCATTTAGAAATTTAGAGAATCAGCAAAATATATATGTAGAGAAAACATAGACCTGTAAAACTTTCAAACTTAAGTTGCCAAGGTGAAAAAATTGAGTCAGCTGTACTTATAAGGAAATGCCTGTGAATCATATGTACTGTACTTCGTTATTTGAAAACATGATTTGGGATATAGTAGTCCAAGGCAAAGTTTCAACTACAGAAACAACCTTGTGCTGAGATGAGGCAAGTAAGAACCTACTGTGGCTAGAGCTTCCTGCACTTGGCCGCCCTAGGATAAAGAACATTCCAGACAAGGTTCGGAGAGGACAGATTGAGGAGATATGTCTGTATGTTTTCTCTTGACATGGTGCATATTTTTTCAAGGCAAAGAAATAACTGTAAGTGGGAGCGCGTACTTCATCACCTAACCCACAATCATATGTATAATCAATGTCATAACCTAGGTAGTATTGTTGATGTGTATCTGACATTGAAACTGTGGGTTATGTTAGAGTGCCTTAGAAGACAGTAAGTGGGGAACGATAAATTATGCCTATGCTTTGTGAGAATTACAAGGCAATCCTTTGCAGGTTATATGGAACAGTCAACCATGTTGGGCGTAGGGGCCATGTAATCTTAACCTCCACTTTAGGAGAGACTCTTAATTGCACTACGCATTGTTGTTAAAAAAGCACGCCTAGGCCTAACACTCATCAAGGCTCACCCCAGGTGTCTTGCCTCCCCTAGGCCCAGCCTTGTGTATTAGGCGTGCGGCATGTGCCTAGAGCGCCTAGGCTCCAGGTTGAACGCATCGTGTACTGTAGGCATGCCTTTTTTACTTTTGACCTTTTATTTCCATTAATTACTCTTGTTCTCATTTTTTTATATGAGAGTTACTTTTGTTCTCATATGTAAGTTACTTGCAAGCTTAGTCATTCATGGAAGTTCTAATGTGTTTGGATATCTTTACATGAGAAAATATATTCCCAACTGATCAATCTGCAGTTTACTTCTCTATGTTGTGTTCTTGCTTTATCCTTGCATCTACGCCCTGAGAATCTTTTTCTCCACAATGAGCCTTGGGTCTTGATAACGATGGGATAATTGAAGCATGAAACGTCAGATACCTAAGTATAAACCCCGCAAACCAAGCAGAACCTAAGTGAAAGAAAACAACAATGAGGAGCAATTACACTGTGAGAATGGTTTTTCACCTGTATCTTTTTGTTTGATACTGTGCCTTTCATTTCAGATATTTACATCCTTAATGGCGATCTGAACTAATACTTCTTTGCCACATATTTAGGAGCATTGAAGTATACTGATCTTTTGAATAGATATATTTTTGAAAAGTTCCTATTAAAGAACCCAACATGTCATTAGCACAACTCTCAGATAGTCATCAGTCCATACCATATCCTTGCGATAAGGTGCAACAGCATGTTACTCTCAGAAACTCCTCCACATGCTTTGGCAAAGGTGCAGCTCCAGATAACATAAGACGTACCCGTCCTCCAAAGGCTTGCTTGATCTGAAAAGAGAAATCATTAGGAGGGAAAACCATGGGATTTTGCAATATAAATGGGGAAGGGCAACATTAATTGACCTTGTCAAAGACCAGGCGGTCCAAGAGAGGAGCTGCTTTTTCTTGTTGTATTCCCTTCTCAAGGTTCCTCAATTTACTGATAATAGCTTCTTGTTTAGTTGTAAGATACGCAAGGAAATTAGAAAACAAAAAAAAAATCATGAATTGCAACAGAAATGTAGTAAGGAGGATCAAATGGTAAGACATACTAGTTGTACGCAAAATCGAATAGTGCCTTCCTCACTACACCCCCAGCAGAAATTTTGGCCATTACACCTACACAAGGATTATAGTTCCCAATGCTTAGACCGCCGGAAACAGACATTATACTCTTACATTTGAAATTGATGACATACCAGTATAAATGCGGTCATAAACTCTAGGTACTCCACAGAATATAGTTGGCTTCAATTCCAGAAGATCCTCAATCAAATATCTGATGTCCTGTAAGTTGGACACAAGAATTGGTTGGAATGAATTCATATTAACCAGTGTACATAAAAGATAATCACACAAAAAACAAAAAAAAAAATGTTTTAATCTTACTCCCTGCCAAAATCCTATAGAAGCCCCTTTGTAGATGCAATAGGTCACAATTATTTGATCAAATATATGGGCTAAAGGGAGGAATGAGAAGTATGTATCATCTTCTGTGCCCTGTAGTAGATGAAACTCTCTTCAGTGAAACATTTCTGAATAATATAAATAAACAAAAAATCACTTGGGAGTCGGGACCTTTAAACAGGCACCTTCTTTGCGAGTTTTGACCAAAGAACATCATTCATAAAAGAAAGAAGCACGTTGTGTACAGCGGAAGACTTTGCAAACAATTAACAGAATAATCCAAGATCAAACTGAAACTTTAGAATACTAGAATCTTTGCTGCCATGAAAGAACTGAACTTGACTGACATACCTCTTTATCCGTTAATGAGAGTAGTTGATCCATAGACAAGACGTAAGACATGAAAGCAGCATAATTTAGTATGACACCCTTTGGTTCTCCAGTTGTTCCACTTGTATACATTATCGTGCAAATGTCAGTCCTCTGCTTCGGAGGCAGTTCATGATCCAAACTTCCCTAGGAAAGATGGATATCAGATTAAAATGTGATGAGTTATTGAGTGGCTACTGGAAAATCAAACTGTCTGGGATCATCAATAAAACTAATTACTGATGACGAAACTTGACATACTAATTGAGTAAATTCTTCCCATGAGAAGCAGGCCACACCAAGTTCCTCGATTTCCTTCTTCTGTGTGCTAGAAATCTTCCCAAAGCTCACAATAGCTTTAGAAAGGAATATATACGTTAGTCACCATGAAGAACATGCACTTAACCATAAAAATTGTTTTGATAAAGTTTCCAATTCGACTCACTTTGTAGATGTGAAGTACAGTTTGAGAGGCACATTAAGATCTGCACCAAGAGCTTACATTTAATCAGTAAGAAACATGAAGAAACGCCAACTGATCACTATACATTATTGTATCCTTATGCATAACCACTTGAGTTCCAGCTTCACAACTTTATGTTTCATCAATTCAGCACACTAAGAAAATTGAAACAAACAGAAGTTGATGAAGAACAACTACATAGAACATACAGCAGGTAACTTGCTCTCGTGAAAAAAAGCTATGGATATTTCTGCATGGTTGATAATGAACTCCACTGCATTCGCACCTGTGTATGAAGAAGTGAAGAGAAAAGAAATCATAACTACATAATTTAGAGTTATTACTCAACTATATTCCCTAATAGCATTTCATTCTAAAACCCATCCAGATAACTCTTTCTAGAACCAACAAGGGTAGAAAGGACAACATACCAAGTGTATCATAAAGCGGCACATAGGTTATGGCATTGCTGATACAAGCCTGCAAAATGCTAAAGGAGTAAGAAAAGGAAAATGATACTCCTATAGTCCTATATATACAAAAAAAAAATCAAAATATCTTAACGTAACACCTAAATCCCTAAACATAACACCATTTAAGGGGTAAAATTACTTCACTACCCCTCTCCACATTTAAACTATACTACCCCCCTCCCTCCTCTCCCCCCACACGTAATTTTGATTACGTGTCATTGTTGATTCAGTTTTCATTATTAAGGCATGATATCACATGTGAATTGAATTTGTTTTGATTCGGTTTATTTTTTCTTCTTCAATTACGAACAAAAAACTGTAGATTTGCAATTTTTTTTTCATTTCGGACAAAACATCCGCTAGACACTAGCGAATGTTTTATAAAACATTCACTACACACTTGCTGATGTTTTATAAAACATCCGCTATGCCCTAACGGATCTTTTATAAAACATCCGCTAGTGTGTAGCATAAGTGAATATCTGTTAAATGTTAAAAGAGGTATTTAGGTTATTTTATACATTAAATGATGTTACGCTTAGGGATTTAAGTGTTACGTTTATGGTCACTCAAAAAAAATCCAAAATCAAAAGCATTCAAGTGTTGTAAGTTAACCACATTTGTGCATTGATGGTTATTTTGCACAAATCATAAAAACAATATGTTTTTTTCTTTTTTCCTGAAATGTAACATTACTCTTAAGAAAAAATGTAATGAAATTGATCAAGACAAGTGAAGAAATTAAGAATTGATTAAAACAAATTGTTCGATAACAAGTAAAAGGCATCTAGTTTATTCATTTGGGACATAGAAAAATGAATGCTCTTATTCTTGCTTTCGGTTCATTGTACATGAAACATGTTATTGAAAAGATATAAGACAGTCTCTCTTACGGATCTTAATTCCTAAAATGGAGCTACATTCTCACAACTCAACCCACCAACAACGATGGATCAGATAAGGAGAATCCGTCTTACAAAAAATGACATTAAGACCGTCTTACAAAAAATGACCGTAAAACCATCTTACTAAGTTTTTGCCTTGAAAAGTTAACTACTCAACATTGCATACCTCCATAGTGATTATCCATTCAGCAGAGTTAGCTCCATAAATTCCGCAACGATCACCCTAAACAACAATCACCTTATTATAAAGTTAACGAAAGAATTTAAGTATATACTACAAATTGTAACAAATATAAACCCTTAGTTCCCAAAAATTATTTCAATCTTTCCATTCTAGATCGTTCCAAAAAAAATGCCGACAATCTAATTTTATCTTTTTTTGTAAATTACCTTTAATATTTTGCCCTTTATTTTTATTCGGAGCCCCGCTCTCACATGAGTAATTTTGAAATTACACATTATCCTAATCCTAATTTTTAAAAAGGGTGGGAGTAGTAACATTTGGGAGGAATTTTGAAAATAAAAATACATATTCGTAATATAAAACCTACGGGTATGAGACCGCGGGATCGGATGGCAGAACCAATGCGGATGATCGCATCATTAGCTTCCTGATATGTGAGCCATGAATATTCCCCGGCCTGTCAATTCATTCAAGAAATTCACAATTTTCTAATTAATTGTTCAATTTAAGGAGGTCAAATCTGTACCGGAGAGATTTAGGATGGGGGTGTGGACCTTTCCATCGATGAGTTGACGACGGCCGAGCACTGGGTTCTTGGGGTTCCGTTTGACGGACTCACTGCGAGCATAAACAAAAGCTTGACAGTCGAATCCACCAAATTTAGTGATAAAATTTAGGTATTATTATTCATAATAACAGCAAACAGCAAATGGCCTATTAGCTCAGCTGGTTAGAGCGTCGTGCTAATAACGCGAAGGTCGCAGGTTCGAGACCTGCATGGGCCATAATTTTTTTTTTTTAAATAATATTTTCATGCATTTTCTTATCATCATTTTCATGTTGCTGGTCATCCACCATAATCGATTTTAAAACAGTAATGACCATTTTAGCATACAAAACGAGAATCCTGAACTTAACGCTAGCTGAATCGAAAGACATGAGAAATTTACCTGAAGAATTCCCAGGGAGACTGAATTCCGTCAGGCAACTCCATCAGACCATCTTTGGCATAAATGCTCCTATAAACCGGCCCTGCTAACGCCCTCGATTCTTTGACTTTCACTGTATAAACAGACATTGTTCTTTCCCTGATCGATCCAGAATTGGTTTCAACTTTCAAGAATGCCTCTGATCTTAAACTATACTAGGCCCTAGCTGCTCGGTTGAGAGATAGAATGAGTTGAGTTGGGTGAGCTTAAGCAATAAATGAGAGAGCCTCAGCTGTATTCTACAGCAAGCTTTTATGAGTCTTTTAGTTTTTGTTGGGGAGTATTGACTATTAACTATGAGCAGAGCAGATGAGAAAAGGTTGGCTTTTTATTTAATTTGGTTGTTGACAATTTGTTGTCTTTTTCAACCGCACTGGTCATCGTACTTGTTTGGTAGAGCATTTTGATTAAAACGTTAGTAAAAATTGCAGTGTTTTTTTTTAAAAATGTTTCAATACAGCGTTTTAAAACGCAGCGTTTTAAAAATATGTAGCGTTTTAAAACGCTCCAATTTGAAACGTTTTAAAAATGTGTTGCGTTTACAACTATTTTGTTTATAAAAATAATATTTTAAAATAGTTTTCCAAACATATTTACAAGAAAAAAATTATGTTTTAAAAATGTTACGTTTAAAAAAAACTGCATTTTCAAAACGTTGCACTAAACGAGGTGTTCCTTTATCTATTCACCATCTCTTCCTACTGACTCACACCCTTTGTTAAATTTAAGGCAGGACAATTGATGGTGTTTGTTTCCCTTTGTGATTTACTACCCTCCCGTTCCATGCAAATAGCTTTCTATTTTATTTTTGAATATTTTATTTAAAGAACTTATTTTTAATAATTAATATTTAAAAATATCATTTTATTATTAATAAACTATTAAAAATATCATTTTTTTTAACATTTAACTTTCAAATAAGGATTTTTTACTCATAACGGAGGGAATACTACAACTTTTAGAATAGTCCTAAAATAAGTGACTTTATAGGATTTTATGAAAAAAAAAATGTTCATATTTTGTCAAAAGTGTCATTAATTAATCTCTAATGAAATATTGTATTAAGAGGAAATAGAAAAATAAACATACAACTTATCAGCAATAATTGTACATAAATAAGAGTAGATTAATTTTTTATATAACCTTCTTTAATATGTGTATAATTCATAAATTGTTATTTATTTTGGGAGGTTGTAAGGATTACAACAATCATTTTTGATTAATTATCTTTGTGTGAGATGAGATGAGTTCAATTAGTCAACAATCACCCAATAAATCCTACTTTTAATAATAACCACTTGACAATATAACATATTAACATATCGCATCCAAAACTTACATGATAATATATATAGTCAATGTCAACTGCACATGATCTTAGAAAATTTAACTCCCTCCGTTCAAAATAAATATATTTTAAAATTTACACACACATCAAGAAATATTATAAAAAAACTTATCTATCTGTAATTATTATTGACAACTTGTATGATTAATTTTCTTTTTCCTCTCAATACAACATTCAATTATAGAGCACTCTTTTCGTTCCGGATAAATGTTCCTAATAAATAAAAAACACAAGGATTAACAAATGTAATTAATGATGAGTTGTAAAATATGTTATAACGATAACACCCATTACATGTACTATCTCTTTCTCATTAATTATGTATACATTACACTCACTATCCATCTAAAATATACAATAATGATAATATTAAATGAAGGGATATAATTGAAAAAATGGTAGAAAATTTGTAAACCAAGTCTTTAAGAACATTAGTTGGGACATCTCAAAATAAAATGTAAAAATATTTATTCAAGACATAAGGAATAATTAATAAAGACATTTTTTTTGCAAAATGTGAACAATTTTTTTTAAAATCATGAAACACTTAAATCACATCTTGAGCAAAAACAACAAATTGCACCTTCCTTTTGAAACCCCTTTCTTATCTTGTTCATGTCTTGATTTCAGATCACCTATTATGACAACATTGTTCGTTGACTTTGCAGATCTCATTTGTCACTACCTACGTTCTCATCAATCCCACCCAATTAACACTCTGTATAAATGTGTATCTTTTTCAGAGAGAAAGGATGGATCGGCAAAAGAGGAAACAGGGGGGATGATAGAGAATAGCGAAGTATGAGGAGGGAAATTATATTAATATTCATTATATTAATATTCATTATTAAATATTAGTTAGTTATTATAATTCGAATATTATTTATTATGATTCAATATTAATTGTAATATAATATTGTAATATTCGAATATTAATTATAATATATTAAAATAATTCGAATAATATTTATCATAATTCGAATATTATTTATTATCCATTCGAATATTATTTATTATAATTCGATACATTAAAAAATTAATTTGACGAGTTAAATTAATATTTTTAACTACTTACCTATAATTCGAATATTGTTTATCTATGATATAAAAATAAATACAAAAATTTGAAATATAACGATTGAAATGGAAATTCCTACAAACAATAATACAAAAACTATAATAAAATAAAATTATGGAAATACAACGACAAACAAACCACAATATCCATATTTGAAAAATACAATAACAATAAAATCAATGATTATTGAAACACCAACATACCAATTGCCAAAAAATCTTCATATATTTTCAATCAAATCATGAAGCATGCATCGATGTGATTCTTTATCTCGAACGAGACACCTTCTTCTAAGATATCTTTCGTGGTCTGGAATACGCTCGTTAAAATATTGTCATGCTAAGCTACCATCAGTAATGTCAGTCTGATCATATTCGGAAATATTTGGCACACGGTTGTAAGTATCTCGTTCATCTTCGACAATAATATTATGTAATATGATACAAGCTTTCATAACTTTTCGCAACATAGATATCTCCCACATAAGTGATGGGGATCATATGATTGCAAATCGTGTCTGTAGTACCTCAAATGCACGCTCAACATCCTTCATCACTGCTTCTTGATATTGAGCAAAAACCTTATGTTTTTCACTTTGCGGGTGACGAATGGACCGGATGAATGTAGCCCATGGAGGATATATACCATCGGTTAAATAATAACCCAAGTTATACTGATTACCATTAACAGTAAAGGCTACTGCTGGGGCTACGCCATTATAAATATCGTTAAAAACCGGGGATCAATCAATGACATTTATATCGTTACACGTACCTGGGGTATCAAAGAATGCATGTCATATCCACAAATCATAAGAAGTGAATGCTTCAAGAACAATGGTCGTCTTTCCATCCCCTCGGGCGCGTTGACCTTGCCAAGCAACTGGACAATTTTTTCAATCCCAGTGCATGCAATCTATACTATCTAACATACCTGGAAAATTGTGTGTCTCCCCAATATGAAGCAAATGTTGGAGGTCCTCCTCTGTTGGCTTTATTAAATATTGTTCTCCAAAAACACTAACCACACGTTCAACAAACTTCTTCACACATTGAATTGTTGTAGTTTTTCCAATACAGACATAGTCATCACATGCATCACCGGACATTACGTAAGCAAGCATTCTTATAGCAACAGTGCATTTTTTAAGCGGTGATAAACCAGGTTTCCCACTGGCTTCAAATCGTTGTTGAAAATATCGAGTATGAGCACCAAGAGCTTCCACTACTCGGAGGAAGACATGTCTTCGCATCCGAAATTTGGTGCGAAACTGTTGGTCGGTGTATGTTGAATTATCCGCAAAGTAGTCTGAATACAGGTGTTGATGGCCATCAACACGATTTCTATCTATGTAGATACGTTGACAAACTTCTATTTCTTATTGTTGAGATATTAGTTCTCTTATGATTTGACACTTGCGACGTCGGCGACCAGAGATGTCAAACATATGTTCTACCAAACTTTTTTGCATTTCTCTTGACATTTCATTGAAACTATCTCCATCTTCAGCTTCAGTGTGAGAATTGAAACTAGAACTCGAAGTCATAATTGTCGGTTTATAGTTAATTTTTTTTATGAAGTGTTGGAGATGTTTGAGATGATTGATTGATCTATGGTAAAATTATATATATGGATATCTTTTTTGGCAAATGTATGGTTAATCTATGGATGAAAAAAGCCTACATAAATTGATGGATGACAAGTCTACATAATTGGTGGATGTATAAGACTTACATAATGATGGATGACAAGTCTACATAATTGGTGGATGTATAAGACTTGACATAAATGATGGATTACAAAAGCCTACATAAATAGATGCAAGACCGGTCTTGAACTTTTAGGAGTCCAGAGCGAAAAGAAAATAAAGAGCCCTTAAAAAATATAAGATAAGAAAATAAGTATTAAATAATTACTAAAAACTGTTATTTTTCATTCGTTAAAATAATTTGTAATAAAAAGAATATACTGTAATCAATTTTTTGTTTTTTATTTATATTTTGACTTCTGGATTGATATGTTTTTGGTAACATGTATTATGCACTATAAATTCAACTAAAAAACAAGGATTAAATAAATATAAACAATACAAATGATAGTAACATAATAATAAAATTTGATTTTTACTTGAAATATTGATATTATATACCCAATCAATTGTTATTTTTTATGACCCAGATAAAAAAATATGATCAACTAACATTTTTTTATAAGTAAATTTAGTGAAACGAAAATAGAATTAAAGTTGTATAGCTTTGCTTGAACCGAATACAAAATATGTATCTTTGTATAGTAACTATTCATTTATTAGGTTCCAAAGTAATTAAAACATATATAAGTAGTTTTGAAGTTGATAATTAATAAAAAGGTACTTAACCATAACCATTATACTTACAATCAATACAAGTGGAAGATAAAGATGAAAGATTTTGAAAATTATAAACATATTTTTTAAAGTTGATTATTACATAAAACTTCTCAAAATAGTATATAAGACTATTTAACTAAATCGGGAAGTATATGATATAATATGCATATAAAAAATTAATAATTTATCGTAGACCCAAAATAATTTTTTTTACATAAATGACGGAGCAAGGACTTGAACCGATTGTGAAAATTATAAGTTATTTTTTACAGTTAATTATTACGTAAAACATCTCAAAATAGTATTGGAGACTATTTAACTAAATCGGGGGGAGAATACGATATAATATGCATAAAAAAAATAATTAACCGTAGACCAAAAATAAATAAATAATACAAAAAATGGCATAGCAAAGGCTTAAACCCAAGACCTACAACTAGCCTACACATATATAAAATTGAGCCCTCTTACATTGGGGCCCTGTTCGCTCGATTACTTTGAACTCCCCCAAAACCGGGCCTAAATTGATGGATGACATGTCTACATAATTGATAAGACTTGACATCTATTTTTGACAAAAGAAAAAAAAAATCTGCATATTGATTATACATGCAAATTTTACGGGATTGGTTTTTATATTCTTCAACTTATGGATAACAAGTTTTTATCAACTTTGAACTTGATAAGACTTGACATCTATTTTTGGCAAAAAAAAATCTACATACTGATTATACATGTAAATTTTACGGGATTGGTTTTTATTTTCTTCAACTTATGGATAACAAATATTTATCAACTTTGTACTTGATAAGACTTGACATCTATTTTTGGCAAAAAAAAAATATACATATTGATTACGCATGCAACTTTTACGGGATTGATTTTTATTTTCTTCAACTTATGGATAACAAGTCTTTATCAACTTTGTACTTGATAAGACTTGACATCTATTTTTGGTAAAAAAAAAATTTACATATTGATTATGCATGCATATTTTATGGGATTGATTTTTTTTCCTTCAATTTATGGATAACAAATTAAACACAAATCTACTTAAACAATCTATATATATATATATATATATATATATATATATATATAATGGTAGAAGCGTATAGCCCTCCTATTTATGGTAGTTTCCCGCCTAAACTAACTTTCTAAAAATGGATTTTCATAAAATTATTATAATCAACAATATTTAATATCTATTAATGTCCTATATATATAAAAATCTCCTGAACCTCTTTGTATTATGTCTAGATTCTGTCCCCCGAGGCATAGCCGAGTGGTAAAAGGAGGGGGACATAAGATGCTGGAGGCATGCAGCGTGGGTTCGATACTTGGTGGAAGCACTTTGCTTTCTTCTGAGGTTGGACCTTGTATGTGTTATCAGTTGCACTGTTCTCAAACCCTGTATCATTTCGGGCACATCTCGCGATTTTCCTGGTAGTAGCAATGAGGGACAGGAACTACTACCCCAGGATTCAACCTGGTTAAAAAAAAAAAAAAAAATTATGTCTAGATTCTTAACACTTTTTGCATTCTATTTCTATCCCTTCATATTTCCACCCCTATATATATATTATATATACGTATTACTTATTAGTGAAACTTCAAAAATAGTCTCTAAAATTTTGAAAAATAAATTTAATTTAATCATTTGGATATTTTCACAATATTTTTTACAAAAAATACTATGACGTTGATCATTATTGATGTCGAGGTAAGTATAAAACGTATACTCCTATATATTCTGATTTTCTCTTTTATAAATTATCTAATCTAAAAATATAACTTTTATTGTTATATTTACAAAATGATAAATAGAAAAATTATTTGTTTATACTACATATCAAATGTTTCAGTGTTTGATAGGCATGACATATACATATATCACAACAAGCAACTACAAATTACAATTTATGTCTACAATTGATGTGATCTAAATTGGTGGCAAAAACTTTCACAAAATAAATTTACAAATATTTTATAGTGGTAAAATTAATTTACCATATTTTTTTTATCAATTTCCATTTTTTTTGGTTGAAGTACTTAAAACACAAATGTTGCAAATTTTAGTACCGTTTTCGGTATTAAAAAAATTGTTTATGGTGGTAAGGTTAATTAATCATACTTGTTTATCAAATTTCCTTTTTTTTTTTGTTCAAGTACATCCAAAACAAATTATACAAATTTGGTTCATGTTTTTGGTAAACTACTTACTACATATTCGTGTGTGTATAAAGAGACAAATAAATGACAAATAATTCTTGAAATAGCTACATAATTCTATGATATAAAATCATATTTATTAATAAATTGAACATGCGAAATAAGAGATAATTATCCACTTATGATTTCAAAGGTTGAAATATTAATGTATATTAGTGCATCATAATAATTAATAACATCTTTTACCGGCTATTTTGTACATGTATATGTCAAATGATTCATATACAACACACAATGATTCACAAGTACCAAAGTACATGATATCATTTTAATCATATTTAATTATATCCAGAATATTGATACACAAGGTGCAACAAGACAGTGCAAACATTAAAACAAACTTGCAAAATCACGAAATGATTGAAGCAATTTTGATCTGTAAAAATTCAAAATAATTCGATTTTTATTTTATAATACGTGTTGATCGAATTTCATTTCAAGATATGTGTTCATCTTCTAATTTTGTTTTTTCTCTTTATTTGTTTATATATAGTTTAATTTAAAAATATATATGGCGTGCGTTTAACGCATGGGTGCAAAAACTAGTTAAATATACATTATAGGAAATTTAAGCACAAAATATATGAGAATTAAAGACAAATTATACACAAATCTACTTAAACAATTCACGATACAACCTTACACAACCTTCTTCTTCTTCAACTATTTTGTTTTCTTTCTTGGTCAAACATTCCAATGGTCGCACAGCTTGTTTCTTCTTCGATTGTTGTGACCTCTCTTATGTGATATTGCAATATCGCGCAAGTCTTTCATTGAACTCTTCATCGACATGGTTTGATTGACGTATCTCATATTGAAAACCTTTTTTTCCAACACGTTTCCTTTTTGTTTTAAAGCTTTTTTTTTCCAGGAGCTCGAATTGGGTATGTCGTTGAAGGTGTGGTCGCATTTGAGGACGTGTTTTGTAAATCAACAGCTCCATCAATACGAGGTCGTTTTGAGCCACTACTAGTTGAATTTTTTTCCACTTCAACTTATTATGCCTATCACTTGGGAACTTGTCGGAGGACTTTCCACGCATCCATGTATATGGAACTTTTTTTTTCATTAGCTTCATAAATAGTATGTGCCTGCACTATTACATCGTCATTATTACATCCATTTTGTTTGCAAACTAACACTTGATTGAAAACTCCAGAAAATTTTGAAACTATCCTAGACAATTTGGAGAAATAGTTTTTCCATTGGCACAAAGTTCTCTCAATACTTTCCTCACGAAACTCGTTGTAACAACGTGTTACCTTTTCCCAAAATTGAGTAGAACTTTGGTTTGTGTCAACGTAACTATCGGAACTAACATTTTCTCAAGATTTACACAAAGTTACGGTCTCGTGTAATGACCATCTAGTTCTTGTTATTTTCCCACTTTGGGGAGTTGTTTCATCAAAAAAGTCATCCTGAACGTTTACCTCACCTTCATTGTCTGCTTCTGGTTGTGTTGAAAAATTAGGTAAATTCGAAGGTATAGGACTACCCATAACATATTCAGAACTTCCTAGAACTCCCATGGAGAAATGCCCTTGGTTGAATTGTGATTGTTGTGTTGAAAAAGGAGAGAAGTTTGAAGATAATTGAGTATTCCAGTACGAAAAGTTTTGTTATGGCATAGGAAGTGAGGTATGAGGAAGTATCGGTGTGTTTAAAAATTGAGAAAAGTTTGAGTTTTGAAAATTCTGAAACCCTCCAACATTTGGAAAAATTTGCATACCAGAAAAGTTATGACGAGGTGATGGTTGGTTTTGTGAATTGAGTTGAGAAATTTGTTGAGAATAAGGTTCATTTGGTATAGGTGTGGGTAAATTACCTTTATTTTGAGAGTTTTTGCTTTTACGTGAAAACGAACGTGAAGTCATAGATGAGGTAATTGCAAATAAAATAAAATTGCCAATGCAAATCATACAATAATAACAACTAATATTACTTAATGATAGTATTAACAATAATATTAATAACTAATAAAAATAATAATAACAATTAATAACAATAATAAACAAATAACAATATTGATAAATAGATTAATATCTAAATTATGATAATCTGCAATATTAAAAAAAATAATAAGTATTTAAATGGTAAATAAAAATAATATGGTAATTAAACAACTTAATTAAAAACATGAAATTAGAAGAGAGATGGAAGAGAGAAATATATTTGATAAAACAACAAATTTTGAAGAAAATTGTATTGATGTCCAAATAAAGCAAACCAAGTCTCTATTTATAAATAAAAATGTGTACTTTTATTAAAAAAAATTAAAAATTAAAATATGGTTGAAAATGGCCAAAAACGGATTGAAATTTAAAGATTAAAGGGACCACACACTACCTAACACGTGTGAAGCACAGCCAGGAAGTTGTCGGCCACCCTTTTTAAAAAAAGCCAGACCGAGTAAAACGTCATCGTTTTGAGGGAATTAAAAGCCAAACGGTGTAGTCTTCAATTATTCCCAAAGAGAGGATGGCAAGTGGGCTGGAAAGTGGCTGGCAAGTTCCAAAAATTAAGGGGTCTCAGCCCAGGTGACTCAAATTGGAATATCACAATTGATTTCAGTATAATTGAGAGTATGATACTTTGTTGTAAGTGATAAACCCCCTTTAATTCTCATATACTACCTCGGTGCACTCTCTCTTAAAGCATGGACAACAATGGATCTAATTAGATCCTCATATACTACATAATTCATCAAAAATAAATATAAAAATCAATTTGATACTCATAAGCTACCTAAACAAAAAAAAAAACTCATACAACAGCTTGGCACAAACCCCAGTAATCTATCATACCCCACTATCTTTATCTATAATAACTTTAAAATTTGAAAAAAATCATTTGGTGTCCAAATGAATTAAACCAAGTCTCTATTTATAAATAAAAATATATACTTCTTAAAAATATTTTTTTTGACTTATAAAAAAGCTAAAAATCAAAGAAAAAGAAAAAAATAATAAAGTGTCCACACATTTGGAGAGGGAAAGAGGAGCGGCCGGAAGGGAAAAGGGCCTTTTACCTGTTGTTTTTCCGGAAAAACTGGGGTCTCATGCCCCGCTACCAAAGATGATCAAATCATATATGATTCACTCATAATACTCCGTTGTATAGCTAAATCCTCATGTAATACCTAATAAATCAACCGTTAAACCCCCTCTTATACAGTTGTATTTTTGGAAGAAAAAAAACTCCATCATTTACCCACCATTCTAAAAGTGAGTACAACGGCATATCTTCATATCCAACGAGAAATTTTAAAAAACTTTATCTAAATCATCCTTCGATTTTTTTTCAAAAGAATCAAGAGAAGAACGTGAAAATTGAGTAAATCTTCACAACAGTATACGTTTTAAGGGCAGTTTATCTTCGATTTAAGGGCAGTTTTGGTATTCAAAAAAATTCTTTAAAAAAAACAGTACACATTTTTATCTATAAATAGAGACCTAGTTTGTCTCATTTGGACAACAAATGATTTTTTTTTTGTAAATTTTGAAGTTTATTTAAAGGTGTTAGAAATAAAGATGGTGTGATATATAAATGTGTTGGATTTTGTACTACCATTGGGAATTTTTTTTATTTTGAATCAAATGAGTGTCTAATGAATTAGTTTATTAATTTTTAATGAGTTATATTTGATTTTTGGTATGATTTTTGGTTTGTCATCATGCTTGCTCTAAAAATAGCTAGGCAAGCCTACGAGACTTAGAATTAAGACATACTTATCATGTTTTTTATATTTTTATTAAAATAACACAATTAACAAATATTTAACCTTCAAATATATGAATAGAAAATATTATCAAATTATTTAAAAATAATTATTGCATTATAAGGTTAAATTTTAAAAGTAAAATTACCAATTCAATATCGTTTCAAAGTTCAAAAAAACACAAAAATAGTTTATAGCTCAATACTTCATAAGTTCGTTAACAAATTACAAATTTATAATACACGATTCAATTATTCTAAATTGATATTTTTGCCCAAAGAGTCAAACACGACTTACGGAGTCAATAAATATAGGTAGAATTTGAGGGGAAAAAAAAAAAGAAAAAGCTCCTTAAAAATTGTAAAGTGTCATATATTTTGAAACAAAAAAACTCTCCCAAAACATCATATATTTTGGGACGGATGCAGTACTATTTTTGGCCAAAGTATTTAAAAATAAATAAAAATTGCAGTTTGGCGCCTAAAACATCTAAGCAATTTATTTGGCAGATTTACTAGATTTTCAGGTGAATGGGTGGCGCCTCGGTCAACTTTTAAAACAATATTTTACCATTGTATGTTGATTAGTTCTTAAATTGCGTCACTGTGGACATTGCCATTGTACTTCAAAATAGGGTTGCAACGTTGTCATTCTCATTAAGTCATCCAATTCCTAACTAGAAAATAATTTCAATGCCCACTTTGAGATTATCCCTTAAAACTCTACTTTGTCCTTTCAAAATAAAAATATTATGTTCTTCAAAAATATTTAAAAATTTATATATCTTTTTATCCATAAACTCATGGTAAACTAATTAGAATTTACATAAACCAAACATTACAATACTTAAATAGGCGGTCTAACAAGTATTTTACGTAAGATGGATTCTCTTAATTCGACTCACCGTATATTGGTAAGTTAGATTATAAAAAGGTAAAACTCCATCTTACCATCTAAAATTTATAATACGATTTTACATGAAACATATACTAAATTACTTAAATGGCTAGATTGTTTGTCAAACACTGTTAACTAAAGATTAAAAAAAAATCTACATGACATGGATGAAGCCGTTGATAAACATGGACCTTTTATTGGCTACAAGCGATGATGCGCATTCCCATAACAGCTCCAAGCTTTTGATAAAGCTTTATAGAAATTTTTAAGGGCAAACTATACAATTGGTCCAGGTAGTTTAGGGGTTTTTAACTATTCGTTTCTACATCTCGCAAATAGTCTATAAGCTGGCTGAATATTTTTACATTGTTGATCTTTCTGTCAACTTTTTACGGTTAAATACTATCACGTGCCACCACGTGCTTGTATTTGTTGATTGGCAAAATAGTCATTATCTCTTAATGATGAGCTCGGTCCAAATCCTGGTCACGAGTCAAACACATGTGCCACCACGTGATAAGCACATGGATGTTAGAGACCAGGAAATAAGTCATCAGAGCAGAATAACCGGGGGGTAAACACCTTACATCTATTCCAAACAGGAGTCTACTTACCAATCACCGAGCAGGGAGCAGGGCTACTCGAATAAACCTGATATCCATCCCGAGCCTAACTGGCACATAACTCTCGAGTCCGAGATTCAAGCCATGACTCCGTCAGTTACTCGGTCAACCTGTATTTATGGTCATAAAGTTCTAAATTCTCTCCATCATAATAATTCAGCTCGGATTTCACTCCAAAAAGGGTTATATATACCTCACAAACTTACATTTGAAAGGTACGTACACTTTTACACACCGAAACCCTGTCATTTTACTTTTTACAAGCTTAATACTTACTCTCACGTCTGAGGGGTTTCGCGAGGCCCTGCCTTGCATTCCTACTAAGGTGTTCTTTTTTTGACAGATCTAGACAAGATCATACCTTTACATATCCTATAAACCAACCGTAAGAAACGGTCCAAGACCAAATTATGTAGCATCACTTAAAAAAATATAGGGACCAGTTTTAAATTTTAAAATATATAAAAACAAAGTAATCAACTACGTTATTTTGTTTGACAAAGAGAAAATTCCGACTTATCTCACTACTTCTCACTGCTTGTTAGGCCAACGATCGGAGAAGGTGATCACACCAGTCTACACAAATAAGTCAACCCATCTCCCTTCTTTCTCTCTCTTTCTGTTTGATTTGTCAAAATCTTTTTGATGTCATTTCTTCCGTCCTGAACTTGGATGATTCCTCAATTGAAGTTTTCAACAATGGTGAAGAAGGGGAACGGAGGTTCCGGTCGATCACAATTGACGATGGTTTTGCAAGCTTTCAATTTTATGAAAAAGATGGTAGTGCAAGATCTGGCGACGGCGGAAATGAGAAAAAAGGGAGGAGAATTGACAGGAGGAGGGGAATGGAGGTTCCAATCGGCGGTCGCCATTGACGATGCTAGAGAGAGGTGAGAGAAATTGCGAAGGGGTTCTGAAGAAGGGAGTGTGAGAACCGCTCTTTCAAGTTCAAGTGAAAAGGAAGTAGCCTATTTATTTATAGTCGTAGTTGATCGAGAGGCAGGGCTATACAATCTTCATAGAAAAGCCATGACATATGAAAGATTTTTCGTCTTTTTTTCCTGTTGACTCAATTAATTCACTCATTTCTACATAGCAATTTCAGTCATTTCATGAATTGATTTTGTAAGCGACCTACAAATTATGAAAATTAACCTCATCTATTTTGGAGATTAACTAAGATTTTTTCCATTACTGATACATTTATTTTTATTAAAATATAATTGTTAAGTTATATTATAAAGATTATTGAAAATTTCATTTTAATTAAAATTTAAAAAATTGAAACAAAATTGTTAAGTTAGTTGTACATTTAAAATTATGGAGTTATACTATAATAAAAAGTAAGGTTAAAAAATAGTTTTTTGTTTTTCAGAAAATAAGAATAAATAAGGTGTCCAAGAAGGTTGAGGTGGACATACTTAAAAATAATTTGATAAAAATATTAATTTTTGACTAACTTGAACCTTGATAACTAAAGTTCGTCTAAATTTCTAAGGTTAATATTTTATTAGGCTGCTGAATTAATTTTTGCAAAACAAAACACATGCCATTTAGAAATTTTTAAGGCAAAACACGCCTTTGGACCACTGTACTTTACAAAAGGTTGCAATTAGGCCACTGAGACGTCAAAATTTTCGGGATGGCCACTGTACTAGATTTATCTTGCACGTTAATCCCTTTTTTTGATGGACGTTAAGTTTGTTTGAATGCCTATTTTGCCCCTGTCTTCATCATCATCACTGTCATCTTCATCTTCTTCATCTTCATCCTCATCTTATCTTCATCTTCATCTTCATCCCTCTTCATCTTCATCCTCTCAGCCATAGCAACATGCCAGCACCATCGTGTTCTTCAAATTCCTTCTTAAAAAAAGTAGTCGGATTCAGATTGGGATCGACATTTCTCTCTATTCTTTGTAGCTAACTGTAAATCCGGATTTTCATAGCAACCCAGATCTCGATTTTCATAGCTAACTGTAACAGATTTGGATTTTCATAACAACCCAGATCTAGATTTTCGGAGAGAGAATACCTAGCAACATCGGAATAAACCTCAATCTCTGCTTCACAAGAATCAAAAGCCCTGCTTTGCTCCCTTCCCCTCACCATGATGATTTCACCCTCCATTACCCATTCTCAAAAATTTCAATTCCCTCTATGACTCATCAATTTCAAGAAATTCGCGGCCCTTGGCCAAATTACAGATCAGCGAGAACCCGAATCGAATCGGAATCGAATTGGGACGAATTATCGCAGATGGTCCGATTTTGGACATCTTGGAGAGGAATTATCGAGAAAGGATTGGATCTCCTGAGGCCGGGGTTCTGGCCGGAGGCGAGGCGAGGGACTTGAAAGGGGTTTTAAGCCATTCGTTGATTATCTCGATTGCTACGACGGGAGGGGTGGACATACGATCTGGCGACGACGTTCTGATTGCTTATTGATCGGCGTTGATGGCGTCTGCGAGTGAGCGAGGTTGCGGCAAAGAGGGAATTTGTTGGCCAACATGGAACACTGCGCCGATTCATGCGACAAGGCCGCGAGTTTACGTGTCGGATGTGGTGTTGGTGGCGGAGCCGGCGAGGCGGCCGATTTTTCTCCGACGGAGTAGTAGTCGTCGGTGCCAAGGTCTTCGGCGTCGATGTTGAGTGAACGGAGGTGGTCGGCGAGGCGTCCTTAAGGGCGCGAGCCAAAAGAGTCTGCGGCTATGATTTTGAGGCGACGGTTGAAGTCTTGTGCCATGGTGCGGTGGCGGGAGTCCGTCGAGGTACAAAGAAGAAAGGAGTTGACATCTCAGGCCGGGAAGAGCAGTGAGATCAACACTAGTTCTTTATGCGGACTTAAAGTTTGGGTAATCATGTCATCTTAAGATGAAGACAGGGGCAAAATAGGCATTCAACCAAGCTTAACGTCCAAACTTAACGTCCATCCAAAAAAGAGATTAACGTGCAAGATAAGTCTAGTACAGTGGTCATCCCGAAAATTTTGACGTCTCAGTGGCCTAATTGCAACCTTTTGTAAAGTACAGTGGCCCAAAGGTGTGTTTTGCCAATTTTTAATAAATTTTTTATATTGAACACATATTTTAGTAGTTTAATATTATTTAAATAATATTTACGGGAAAAAATTTACAATAATTATTCTCGCCTACACAGTTGGTCTCTGTACAAAGGCAAAAACAATTAGAAAATACGGAACCAATTGTGTAGTTTGCCTAATTTTTAAACCTACAATACACTGGAATATCAAATTGAATCAAACTTAAATCAAATTTCATTAGGTTGATTTGAGTATCAAACTATACCTAAACATTCACCACTTTTCGATTTTCATCCGATTTTTTTGGCATTTTTGCAATTTAAAAAATATTTTTTTATAAAAAAAGAATACACAATTTTATCTATAGACAAAGACCTGGTTTGCCTCATTTGAACACCAAACCAATTTTAAAAATAAAAGATAGGAGTACGTAAAAGTGTTGTGATTTGTGCTACTATTGGAAGGATTTTTTGAGTTTAAATCAAATGAGTATCAAATGAATTTGTTTTTATTAATTTTAACGGGTTGAGTGTAATTTGGTGGTTGATTTAAAATAAAATTGCGGGCTGGTCCACTTTTTAAAGCTTATAGCCACTCTAGTCCAATGTTTTTTTTTTCAACTGGAAAATGACATTTTTGAGGACAAAATGACTACGATACCCTTAATGAGTCTGAGGCGCGCTACGTTTTTGTATCACAGTTCAAGAATATCGGGCTAAATTTATGAATCGCGATGCAATTAGACTATGAAATTAAACTATTGAACCACGGTGCAAAAATTAGTGCAATGAAATTTATGAACCGCAATTCAAAAATAGATTAGGAAATTAAACTTTGAACTGCGGTACAAAAATTAAAGCACTGAAATTTATGAACCGCGATAAAAAATTAGACTAAATAAATTAAATTTTGAAGCGCGATGCAAAAACTAATGCAATGAAATTTATGAACCGTGATGCAAAAATTAATGCAATGAAATTTATGAATCGCGATTCAAAAATAGATTAAGAAATTAAACTCTGAACCATGATACAAAAATATTATCTAATTCATTTATACACCGCGATACAAAAACATAAATAATAGTTTACGTCCTCCACCTATTTCATTCATCTCCTCTATTGTAAGTCTCTTCTTCCTCCTCCTTCTCCGCCTTCGCCCCAACTGAAAAATCTTTCAATCTAGCACAGATTCATTGCGCACAATAGTGATTTTCGAATCCAAAGTGTACTTTCGGAGCTGTTGAAGAAGACGATGACATTTTTAGAACAATATTTTAAAAAATAGTCTTTTACGATTAAAAATAAGAACAGTGGACTTTTGACATTAAAACTTTTAAAAAGGGCCGGAATTTTTCCCTTGATTTAATTGAACCATTGTCATGCTCTTATACTTACTTATCGTTTTTAGGGACTAGTTTTATACACGTGCGTTAAACGCACGGACATATATATTTTTCAATCAAATTTTACTTAGTTAAATTATAATCAAGTAAAATGAAGACAAAAAACAAAACTAAAAAAAGAGATTATTTCAATGAATTAAAAAATATCATTTGATTCATTTGATTAAAAATTATTATGAAAATAAAGAAATATACGTGTCAGTTGATTAACAATAATAAAATAAATAAATTTGAATAACTGCAATTTATGAAAAATTAAATAAATAATTAAAATGAAAATACAAAAAATGTGTATCGTAGTGTATCAATTTTCAGTAGCGATACATCGATTTGGATTCGCGATGCATCAATTAGAATCACAATGCATCGTTATGAATTGGAAATAGACCATTTGAACGCGAGACATCGATTTAAAATTGCGATGCACTGCTATGGAATTAGAATGACAATTACACAATTTTGAATCATGCATGACAAATTGGCAATATATGAATTGATGCTTATCGCAAGCGTGCCCGATTCATTATAGGTATACTTTTCCTTTCACATCAAAGATGTTTTTTCCGATTAAAAAAGCATAATGGACATCGGTTGAATATCTGTCAAAAGAGACCGACCCAATTTTTACCATATTCTTTTCAAACCTTTAAAAGACAAAAAAATATAAATGAATCTGACGTATTCATAACCGACACATATTAATTGGATGACAAAACTTACTCTAAACAAATTTAATTGACGATGATCGATTAAAAATTGACTCAAATAATTCTTTTCGATTTAAGCATGTTTATGGCTCATTTCAATATCAATAATCAATAACAATTAAAAAAACAAATTTAATCTTTTGGCTTTGTTACTTCGCCCCACCCACGGATATTAAAACAACATTGTTTTAGAGTATATATATATATATATATATATATATATATATATATATATATATATATATATATATATTAAAAACTCTTGTCTTGGGTCTCCCTATCTCTTGTCATGATATCTATTTCAGCAACCTTGCCCTCTCACCGAAGAAAAAACAAACTATTAACCCAACTTATGAAATCAACTCGCATTTTAATTTTTCTTCTTCACTCTCATTACTCATTATCCCTCTCCTCATTCTCTATCCTCGAAACTATAGAACTCTATGAAGGGGGATCATTAAGATAGCTTTCCAAGTGAGAATACTTAGGCACTCTACAATTTGATGTAAATCTGATTACTTTTCGAACACAGCGGCAAATCAATTCGTTCATGATTAAGTGGTCGGTTTATATTTTTTTAAAAAAAGAGAGGCAACTTTGCACTTCCAAAACATTTCCTCTTTGTTAGAGGAAAAATTATGTTGCAATATTATTTGTTTCGTTTTATTTTTTACCATTATATAGTTCTTATTTCTTGAAGTATTTGTTAAATTTTATTTATTTCAAATCGATATATTTTTAGATCTGTCAGTCATTTATAATTAATCATGTGCATTCGTGTTTTAGATGAACTTTTGATGATTTTAAAATTTTGAATATGATGAAATGGATAACAAAATTTCAAATCTCTATATTTTTGTTGGTCAGTAATATATTTAATATTAATAATGATTATTTGTAATTTTGTTTATAATATTTCTTTTAAAAACTTTGATCCGATGAAATAGACAAAAAAAATATTCATATATTTCATTTAGTTATAATGAGTTGTGAGTTTTTGTGATTTCATTTGAAGAATTTGTTTTAATAACTTTTAATCTGGTGAAGTAGACAAAAAAATCATAAATAAAATTATATATATATATATATATGATTTTATTTATTTACAGATTAGTCATTTAGTTAGAATTAATTGTGAGTATTTGTGATTCACTTTAGTGAAATTTCTTGCGCAAAGCTATCTATGATTTTTCTGAAGTTTATTTGATAACAATGGAGAACTAACGGTTGTATACATAAAGGGTTGTGTTTTGATAACAAAGTAATGAATGCAGTGGCTCTAGTTTCAAGGAGTTATAAGTATTTGAATTTGTATTTGTATTATTTAATCATTGGATCTATTAAATATTTGTTATAAATAGAGATTATTATTTTAGGGATGTAAATTTTGATGAAAAATTACTATTTTTAGACTACCTAGGCTTTATATATTATATAGATGATTGAAAATTATAAGATGAAATTCATAGTTTTCCATTGTGGACAAATTGAAAGTATCAAGAGCAGTGGAAAAAGAATCATTTAAAGCAACTTTGTTGGCATTATTAACAATATACTCTTCCTTCGTCCCAAAATATATAATATTTTGGGAGAGTTTTTTTTATTCCAAAATAATTAACACTTTTATAATTTTTAAAGAATTTTTTTTTCAATTTTACTCGTATTTATCGATTCCGTAACTCGTGTTTGGCTCTTTGGAAAAAAATATCAAGACACCTTATTAATATTTGAATAAAGATAGTTTAGTATTTACAATATGTTTCATTGATCTGTGTGTAAAACCACAAAAAATCATATATTTTGAGACAAAGGGACTAATATTCTATTGAGTAAGTCTTCAGTAAAACCGTCTTTCGGATCTTAATTCGTAACACGAAGCTTCACTTTCTCATAACTCAACCCATCAATAAACGATGGGTCGAATAAATAAGATCCATTTTATAAAAAATATCCATAAGATCGTCTTACACAAATTTTTACCTATTATTTGAATGGTCCTCTTAATGGTGTGATCAATCATAAAACGCAATAACCAAACATCTATTCCTCCTTTGGTTTTATGTCATTTTCTTCTTATTTCCACCATTATTTTGTTTGGCATTTTTCGGCCAAAGAAATTTAGATTTACAATTAGAAACTAGTCGATGCGATTTACAATACTAGTGAAAGGCAGTAACGTACGAAACGTGAAACGACAACAATTAAAAAGGTTATGAATGAGTGCAATTTATGTGATAACCTTGTGATCTCATTGCTTGTTTCACATAATATGACTATGAAGACATAAAAATATTCGATCTATATATATATAAAGCTAAGGTAGTCTAAAAATAGCAAAATCCCTCCAAAATTTGTCTTCTTAAAATAGAAAATCATTTATATGTAATAAAAGTTGTGGGTCATGTATTGAAAACATAAATTAATTGATTATACATTAATTGATTACATGTGTCATAATTAATCAAATACTACCTTAATATAAATACTCTTTTGGAATATGAAAACCAAATATTGCCTTGAAATATGAACAAACTTCTAATGAATTGAAAACAAAATTAGCAAAATATTTCAACATCATTAAGATCTTAATTTTATTGTTCATTTTACATGTTATAAATCGAGATCATAATTTTTTTATAGTATTCTACACGTTAAGAAATTTGTTGTCTTATAGAAGATAAAATATGATGAACTTAAACATCGGCTTATGCTAACATATATTATTAAAAAAATTATACTTTCACTTTTATATTAAATTAAGAGTCCCGACAAAAGTGTGTTTATTCAAATATTCGAAACAGAAAAAAATAAAATAACAAACCATGATTTAATTTCAATCCGAGCATGTAGATCAAACAAAAAAACCTTGAATATTAACCAACGAACCAAATTCCATCAAATCCAAACTAGATTTTTTTGTAAAAATATTGTTATTTGTTCGGTTCTTAATGCTCAATCCTCCAAATCTAATTATTATTGTATTAAAAAAATTAACTAATATTTTATTGTAAACTTTTTTACCAACTAATCATTAAAAGGTTGGATATCACATTGTAGAAGCTAAAATTTGAATGCAAGTAATTTTGGAGACAAAATAACACAAGAATGACATTGTCTCCATCAGTAAAAATAAGAATATCACATCAAGATGACAGGAAAATCACAAAACGAAAAAAAAAACTTGATTACAAAAATATAATTAATATCGAAATAGTACTACTTAACGAATCTAAATCTTCATCACAATTATTGAGACAACTTATTGACATATTTGAAACTAAAGTGCACATCTAATGAAATGGACCAAAATTAAAAGTAATTCATTGATAAATCTATAAAAATATAAAGAAGTATAAATAGAAAAATATTTTTTCATCTTCATCGGACCCGTTGAAAAAATATTTTAAAACCATAAATATCTTAATTTATTGTCCATTTTACATTTTAATAAATCGAAATCAAAATTTTTAATAATATTTTATACGTTAAAAATTTGTGGTCTTATAGAAGATAAAATATAATGAACTTAAACAATCGGCTTCAGTCAACGTGTAATCTAAAAAAATTATATTTTTATTTTTATGTAAAACCAATATAGTCCTTACAAAAGTGTATTTATTAAAATATTAGAAACATGAAAAAAAAAAAAAGTAACAAATCATTACTTATAATTTCAACCAGAACAAACATGTAGGTCAAAAAAAAGTTAAGGTCAATCATTGGTACTATCATATGTAATAACGATTAACAAAAATTAAGGACAATCATTGCCACATATATGACACTTCCTGAAGTATGATTCAACGTAGATCATGATTTTTAGGTTCACAAATCGTTTTGGTCTAAAAATATTGATTGATATGAAATAAATAAGGAAAATCAACAAAATAACACAACAAATGTTGTGTATAATGAATTCACTATCATATTACTGATACAATGATGTATTTCTATTTAGATAGTTGCAATCTATTCTTTTAATTTTATTTATTGTCTTTGATTTATATAAATAAAATTTAATTAAAAAATATTGTCCGTATATTAAACGCACGGGTATAAGACTAGTTATCAATAGTTATTATGCAGTGATTAAGACAAAGACCAAGTCTAGTTAAATTCAACAATAACACTTTAGTTGGAAAAATTTTTGGTATTACAAAGCTAGATAAACTAAACCCAACCTTATTTTTTTTTAAATAGAAAAGCAGTGACATAGAATGAGAGAAGATTTTAAGTCACATTAACAATGATTTGGGAGTGATGACCTCTAGATTCTTGATTCCACGTGTGGAATTATACACATCTCACTTTTTATTTTTCACATCTTATTTCCTACATTGAGGTATAGCACCTCATCTCATTAACCTGCCTAACATTGGGTCTCTTTCTCTATTAGCAAGTGAAGTTGTAAAGGAGTAAAAAGGGATAATTGCATAAAAAACCTCGACTATTTTAGGTATTACAAATTGAATCATGACAATTGTTTATAGTCTTATTGAACCCCAGCCTATTTTTTATGTTTCAATTAGAACCCTCCGTCCATTTAATCCGTTAAATGGTAACGGTTTGCTAAGTAGGATGTCAACGTGGCATCCTACGTGGCCAATTTTATTTCATTATAAACATTGTACAAATTTTGTAATTTCATAAAAAAAAAAAACCTAAAATTTATTTTCACCAAATAAAGCCTTAAAATTTAAAATAAATGGTTATTTATATACCAATTTCATTTTAAGAAAATAAAGTTATTTTTTTTAGAAAATATGGCTCAAAATATGATGCAAGTTCCAATGAATATTTAATATTTAATACACATCCGATCCTAAATAATCAACATGTTTGATTTCGCACACAAATTAAGAAAAACAAATTATCTCTATTATAATATTGGTATAATTTGTATAAAGTATTTATTTAATATGTAATATTTTAATAAAAATTAAAAATTAATATATTTGTTTTAAAACTTATTTGTAACATTTAATATTATGCTTAAAACTATAATTTTAAATTATAAATTTTCTTAAAGAAGTTAAAAACTAATTAAAGTAAAATTTGTTACCCATTTGATATTTTAGATATTTTTAAATTATACTCCCTCCGTCCCTAAATTATCGTCTTCCTTTCCTTTTTCGTCCGTCACAAAAAAATTGTCCAGTTTGAAACTTTCCTTTTTGGGAAGTGCTTTTTACGATTTTACCCTTAAGTGTATAACAGCTGTGCCTTTCTCTCCCCATTTCTCCCACTTTTCTCTCTCCCTTTCTTTAGCCATCAGAGCAGTCGGCGTCCTTCCATCTCTGCTCCATCTTTCTCTCTCTAGCCAGTTCATACCACCATTCTAGCCCTCTCCATCCCGATTTAATCTCCGTCGCAATCCCTCCATCTCCTCCCTCAAATCTGTTCAAACCCAAACGCCCATTCATCTCTTCTTCTTCGGCGAACTCCTTCTTCCTCTCCGGCGAAGCTTCACCCGGCTCCTTCTCCAAGTGCCGATACCTCCCATGCCCACCATAGCCCCCCTTTCTCCCATATTTAGTCGATCTCCCTCTATCTTTTCGTGAATCTCCATGTCCCCACCCATCTCCCCGATTCGTGCTTTATCTCCCCATTCATCTCACCCACTCCGGTCCCTTCATCTCCCCAGCCATTCAGACACCCAGCAACCCAATTCCCATTCAGACCCTCTTCCAGTTCGTTCCCCCATCCTAAAAGGCGTACCCCTCTGCTCCGGCTGCCGTCTCCATATGCGCAAGCATCAACCGTCATCCTCAATTACTGGCGTCCATCATCTTCATCTCTGACTCTCCTCCGGCCAAATCGCCCCCTCCTACCAGTTCAATACCCAACCGCCATGTCTACTGCTTCCAACTCCTTCACTGAAATCATCCAATTTTGGTTGTGATGTGATGGATATCATCTGTCATTTCTCTTTTATTCATAGGGGTAAAATTGGAAATTCACACAAATACAAATATTAATAATCCAGTCAAATATGTTTTCTTAAACGGTGCGTCCGGTCAATCAAATAATTATTTAATCCTTTTTTAAACAACTATAATTTAAAATTTTCTAAAATATCAAATGGGTAGCAAATTTTACTTTAATTAGTTTTTAACTTCTTTAAGAAAATTTATAATTTAAAATTATAGTTTTAAACATAATATTAAATGTTACAAATAAATTTTAAAACAAATATATTAATTTTTATTTTTTTATTAAAATATTACATATTAAATAAATACTTTATACAAATTATACCAATATTATAATAGAGATAATTTGTTTTTCTTAATTTGTGTGCGAAATCAAACATGATGATTATTTAGGATCGGATGTGTATTAAATATTAAATACTCATTGGAACTTGCATCATATTTTGAGCCCTATTTTCTAAAAAAATAACTTTATTTTCTTAAAATGAAATTGGTATATAAATAACTATTTATTTTAAATTTTAAGGCTTTATTTGGTGAAAATAAATTTTAGGGTTTTTTATGAAATTACAAAATTTGTACAAGGTTTATAATTAAATAAAATTGGCCACGTAGGATGCCACGTTGGCATCCTACTCAACAAACCGTTATCATTTAACGGATTAAATGGATGAAGGATTCTAATTGAAACATAAAAAATAGGTTAGGTTTCAATAAGCCTATAAACAATTGTCAGGGTTCAATTTGCAATATCTAAAATAGATCAGGGTTTTTATACAATTATCCCGAGTAAAAATCACTACATAAAATTTATTCCCAAATTAATTGTGCCACGTAGGAAAAGAATACAAAATACACGTCATTTGGTTTTTGTCGGTGATTTAAAATTTTAAACCACCGAAAAAAGTGCTAAACTCAACCGATGCCAAAACCATGAATTCCTCCTCGCTTTCTCCATTCCACAAACTAAAAAATATGCCCATCAATGCCAGCCGCCCATCTCCTCTTCACATTTATGACTCTCCCATTCCCAACCTAACTCTCTGAGGAAATAAATTAACCAAATTTACAAAAATCCAGATTCCAAGTGTGTGTGTAAGTATGCGTACATATCTATAGCTATTCTATTCTACACTCACTAATATCTACAACATATAAAAACACACAAAATTCAAACTCTGCAGAGAGGCACTCTCTTTATGTTCTTTCCCGATCTCTCGTCAAAATCTACCATAAATGTCTCTCTCCCCCATTTAATGACTCTTTGCACACACCAACAACCCACCACCAGGCAATTAATTCTTGCATGAGACCCTCCATTAATACTCCCAGACCTCATCCGCTTCCCTCCATCACCCCTTCCTCCACGTGTTCTCCATCCTCACCGTCTGGTATATCTATCCGGTGACAGCAACGCTTCTGGATCACCGCTCCTTAACCGGCTTGATGAAAATGTTCCAGAACTTGCCGCTGATTGTCTCATGAACAGAGGACTCGCGAATGACTTGCTCCGACGTGATGAACTCCCACCTCCTCCGCCGGCATATCTTGCACTCGACTCCGATAACGGGAAAAAACCTCCTCGTCGACGGAAGAATGGAGACTTCATGCCTCTATATTGTCTGAATGAGAATACTCTTGGTTTTGTTAATGAACTGAAAGGTGACGGCCTTTTGCTCCAGAAGCTTCCTCCACGTCTGTACCTCCACGGCGATGCTGTCGCCGGCTCCATCACTAGTCTCTCCGATCCTAAATTCCGTTCAAATCCAAAAGAGTACGATCGTTTCAACAGAAAATCTCTGCGGTTGAATCGGTCCTCTGATTGGTTCCTTCTCGGTGACGGCTCCTGCGTAATTTCTCCCACCGTACAGTCATCCCCCGGTGGCAGTTCCGTCAAAGGTTCCAAGATTGTGCTCTCCATAATCACGTCATCGAGACTCGGTCGGATTCTCGCGGACATGACCGGAACAAAAGGCGATTCCAGCCTAAACACGCCGGCACGGCAAAGCGGACAATTCGCGTGAGATTTTAACCATATATCAATACAATCCACATGAAAATTGTGCGAACACACGGGTAGCGTGCGGACATAATCGTTCTCTTCGAATTCCAGAAGACAAACGGCGCACTCGTGAACGCTACTTTTCCTGGTGTGAATTGAGAGCGGGATAGTCTTGATAACAGAATCGTCTAGGCCGTACGGGGAGTAGAGCTGATAGGCATCGGTTGGATCGAATGAGCCGCCGTTGTAAGGAGGAGATTCGATGTCGCCAACTGAAGAGGGGACATAGGATCGGAGAAGCCGCCGGCGTCTGCGCCAACGACACCAACGGCGACGGAGGTGAAGAAAACGGCGGGAAATGAACCGAGAATATGTGATTATAACGAAGGCAGTTGCGATGGTCGCAACCATGGCAATCAACGGAGGACTGAACTGAACCCCAAGCTTGGAAGAGGACGAAGATGATGATGAAACTGGAACAGACGACGGGGCCTGCGCGGATGCATGATATACCGGTGACGAAGCTGAAGGAGAAGGAGATATGGTAATCATGATCCTTGTGAATTGGATTTGGATGGGAATTGGGGGGTAGTGGAGGTACTGGTGGTGGGAAGTGTGTTTGTGGGTTTGTTGAGGAGGGAGGGTTTAATGGTGGGGTGAGAGTGTTATAATGGTTGACTGATGACTGATGAGGGTATAGTGCGTCCCGTCTTTGTTACGATTTGTCGACCGCAGTTGCTGTTAATTGACACGTCATTATTTCTGAATTTAATGGCACGAGCTTTTATTCTGTGATATTAGCAACTCAACCCGCTACCTTGCGCCTGCTGACTAACATGTAAACGACTTCCAGTGAGCATTGCCACGTCTGCAAACTCACGTGATTCACATGTGGTTTTTGTTTGACTTTCTTTTGAACTTGGTTTTTTTTTTTGGGCATAAATACTAACTGTATCGCCTTATTTCCACTAAAAATTTAGGAAAAATTACTAGTCGGTACATTTTTTAAAATGTATTTTCAAATCAATCCAGTCATTTTTTAAACATATCTTTTAGATACATTTTTGAGATAAAAGGACATTACTACCCCCATTTGTCTTTAACTGCTCTGTTGTTCATCCATCCTTTCTCTCTCTCTCTCTCATATTACTCCCCGTAACTTTCTCTCTCTCTCTCTCTCATCGTTGTTGTTTCGCCACCATCAATCTTTTCCGCCGACGATTCCCCTCGTTTCTCCCTCAAATTCCCGATCAAGTATTCCCAAAACACCGACGATGACGTCCCACTTCATATGTTGTGTCAAAAACACGAGGCGGTGAGTCCCACCTGTATTTCCATAACCGAGCTCGGCGAGACCTCGACTAATAGTTCCCCAACAATGTCCCGACGCTTGTGTGCGAATTCAAGATGGAGCCGACAGCATAACCGGCCGCATTCTAAAAAACCATCGGCCGATCCGTTGTCGACCATTACGCTGACCGGTCTTGTAAAGTACCAGTGAGAGCGAGATCGGGGAACCTTGGTGACGAAGACGACGGAGGACTCGGTCTTGGAGATGCAAAGAAGCGATCGTCGCAGATGAATTGATGACGAAGACGACGGAGGACTCGGACTTGATGCTCTTTGGAAACAATCAAACCCTCTTTCCCCAAACCTTTCTTCCTTCTCCATATCGATAAGCTAGGGCTCGATGATGATGATGAGCTCTGATTGATTTAAGTATCTAATTGTGTGTATAACGATGAAATGGAAATTGATGTACTTTTTTCCTTGATTCCATTCAATTGTGTTTGTTATCTACTTATCATTTTGATTTTAAAATTTGTTGTTCTCATGCCGAGCATCGATTGATTTTTGGCATCAGTTGATTTCGATGTCCGCATCGTCGATTTTGGCATCGATTGATTTATGCCCGACATCGTTGATTTTGGCATCAGTCGATTTCGATGTCCGCATCGATTGATTTTGGCATCAGGTTGATTTCTGATGCCTGGCATCAGATTGATTTTGGCATCATGTTGATTTCTGATGCCTGGTATCAGATTGATTTTTTGGCATCAGAGTTTTCATTAATGGCATTTTTGTCATTTGACAAGTAATTTGTAGTTACATGAAATGTCCAAAAAATTGATGGTTCTAGATGAAAACATGTTTTCAAAATTGTACCCACTTGAAATTCCCCCAAAAATTTACCATGCACGCTAATTTTTTCACAGTTTAATAGTCTCTGTGGTCTTTATAAGTTCACTCAAATAATTTTTGTACATTAAATTACGATGATACATAATTTGGAAAATTTGGTATTTGGTCGTTTTTTATGTATAGTAAGATATCTAAGTTTATGTAAAGGTATTGATGAAATCTGTCAAAAGAGAGACACATTAGAAAGAATGCAAGACAGAGTCTCGCAAAACCTCTCCGGTGTAAGAGTAAGTCTTAAGCTTGTAGAAAGTAAAATGACAGAGTTTTGGTACATGTAAATAAATGTACCTTTCAAATGAGACAATATGAGGAATATATAGCCCTTTAGAAGTGAAATTCTAGCTCATTCATCATTGTGGAGAGATCTTAGCCATTTATGGCCATAAATGCGGATTTAGCACGTAACTGACTGGGTTGTGACTAAAATCTCGGACATGAGCGTTGTCCACTAGTCATGTTCAGGGCTGATTATCTGTCTGTTCGGCAGCCTAACTCTCTACTCGGATAGACTTGTGAAAGGATTCCTAGTCGAAAGGGATTAGCTATCCTCAACCCGGATGGTCCTGCTCGGGTGACCCTTTCCCTGGTCTCTGCTTTCCACGTGACTATCACGTGGAGGATCATATACCTGGCTCGTGACCAGGATGTGGACCGAGTTCATCAGTGGCCCCATATTCCTTGCTCCCCGAGTATTTATGCTCGGTGCGAGGAACATATTTGTAGTTGTTTCTGGTGTAGCCTGAGTTAGGGAGCAAAAAACTTGTTCATTTTTGTTTGATTGTTGTGATTTGAGCGAGGAGGGCTGTTTTGCTGGTGGCGGTTGATGTGTTGAGCCGCCAATTGTGGGAAACTAGGAAGCCGTTGTAGGGTGACGTTAGCTAGGTGCAGTGTCATGATGGGCCACGCCTTTTCGAGACGTGTATTAATGACGGGTTTGATCGGGTGTGTCGCATCCGTCACAGTTCGAATTTCGAAAGGCTTTGGGTGCGTGATTTAAGCGTTTTTTCTCTAATCCTCTCCTATAAAAGGGGAAACCCTAACCCTTTTTTATCGAATCCTTGCCTCCAAGCTCTCTCTGCAACCATCGGCGTCTTCTTTGGTGAACCTTGTTTCTCCAGTCAACAAGCTCTTCTTTTGCAATATGGACCGTTTCCAGATTTCTCCTTCCGGCAAACTGATCCTTATTAAAACAATAAGTAAGTTTTCATTCTGCTTTTATTTTCCTTCTTCTACATTTATGTAAAGTGTTTAGGATTTATGGGTTTCTTCATGTGTTCTTCCGGGTTGAGTCCTTGAAGGTTATCCCCTCTAGATTAGTGTAATTCTCAATGAGATAGAGGAAAATATGAGGAAATCATGATTTCAGTTAAGACCTTTTAATCAAGATTTTCCATCGATCTCTTGTAGGATGTCCTATCCTCTTCGATTGTTTGACAAGGGTTATGATCATGAGTAAGAAGCGTATGATTATGATCATGTGGCTTATGAGCCATATGTTCAAGTAGATTCTGAAAAAGCTAGCTATGATGTGCATGTTCTTGAGGAAAGAAATACCCAGGAAACGAGTAGCCGAGCTCTTTTGGAGAGGGTTGTTAATGATGTGACCACCGAGCAGGATGTTGAGGATGATGAGGTGAGCTCGAGTGGTAATCGAAGCGAGGAAGAATTAGATGGCCGCCCCTGATCAGGACGTCGAAACCGAAATGAAGATTATAATAACTTAAGTTCCCTTGCTCATTGGGAGTCCATTGATTATGTGACCGAAGTTGTGAACTGGTTCAGCTTTATTGGGATTTTCGAGCACGACTATCACGAGGTCCCTTACGAATCTGAGATGACTCCAGAAGCCATAAGAACTCAAAAAAATAATAATAAACAAACAAACAAATAGTTTTCTTTTATGAATTCTTCCGTGTTGGAATGCATCTTCCTCTGGACCCTTATTTCGTTGAATTTCTGATAGACAGTAACGTCGTTCCATGCGATCTTCAACTTACAATGATGCTTATCTTGGTCGCCTTTACCGCAAATTATCGTCTGATTGAATTTGAATCGAGTATGATCCTGATCCGAAAACTGTTTCAATTTACCAAAGATAAACGATTTGATAGGATCATTGGACATTCGAAGGCTGGGGCTGAAGCTTTTTACTGAGTTTCCTTACAAATTTGAGAAGTGGGACAAAATAATCATCATTGTAGAATCTCGAGTAGGATGGACTTTTGCTCCAACCCCTGATGAGATGAAGCCTCCAACCTATGAGAGGTTTGCAACTTTTGCTCGGGAGGATAAGCACATGCAAATGCTGAGGGATGTCTTAGGAGTAACCAAGCAAGGTCAACAGTGGTTGATTGATTGGAAATCAATCGTACAGGATCATACTTTTTTGTGTCTGATTAGGATGTTTCATCACTACTAGAAATATGGCATTTACTGACGAAATTTTATCGTTGGTAATTACTGACGGAATTTTAAAATTACTAACGGAAATGAGCGGGCCATTAATTACTAACGGAATATTACTGACGGTGTCTTCCGTCGACAATTACTGGCGGAATTTTAAAATTACTAACGAAATTATGTTGACAAAATCACTATGAAATGGCGTCATATTTAATGACGAAATTTCTGTAGGTATTTTTTTTTCTGTTAGTAATTAGCCACCAAAATAGCTCCATCAGTAATTGCCGGCGGAATTTCCATTGGTAATAACATTAAAATAAAAAAATAAAAAAACCAACCTTTTCCTTTTCGATATACGCAGGAGTGAACAAAAAGCTACCACCCTTTCCTCAGTCAAAAACCCTTTCTCAAAAAAGCCTTTCAAATTAACCCTCCATTCGCTCCCTTCGAATGCGCCTCCGACGCCCCGCCAAGAGGTTAGGTACGCTGCCTTCTCAGCCTCTCGATTTCCCTTTCCTCTCCCTTCACGGTCTCTCCCAAATCCCTAGACTCTCAAACTCTCTCTTTTCTCTTCATCACTGCAGCCATCGTCGGTTCTTCTACTTCAACTCCATCCGCCACCATCAGTACAGGTACGTATCTTTTCTCTTTAGTCTAAAACCCTAGATTTGTAGAGAAATTTATGCATATTTTTGTATATAATTTTCCCTTTTTTTCAGTCTCAAACCCTATTAAAAGTATGTGTGAAGTGAACGAAAATGTGTGTTTCATAATTTTGTTTAGAATCTTCTGCTATTTGAGGTTTGATAATATGGACTTTACTTTCTCAATTCGAGCCTTCATATTTTTTGCTATGACCATGTACATTTTTCATTCTCTTATTGTGAGCAGAGGTAAGTCAAGATTGTTCATTCTCTTGTAGTTGGTAATTTCTTAAACTTTAAGAATTTGATATTGAGCCTACTGATACCATTGACCAAATCAATTAAGGAGAGGGTTGAAGAGAAAGAGGGAATCTCCCAGTGCAACAAAGGTTTGTGATTTTCCCCACCTTACTGATTGGACTGAACTAGTTAAAGATATTAAAGTGAAAGAGCTTCTTATCGCAAGGAAGAAAAAGTGATAATTCTGCCTTCATTTTATTATCAGTGGTGTTAGATGTTACTTGCTAGTCATGATATGAAATGTTTTACTTTTATGTTTGTTTATGGTTGGATTGAGTTTTAAGATTTGTTTTGATGTTTCCCTCAACTCTTTCCTGGGTTTGAACTGATGTCGGCAATGCCTTTGTCTCTTCTTTCCATTTGGCACCAAGTCTTATTAGCTGGGGTAGGAATTAAAGCAGTCCATGCCACTCATGTTTCTTGCCATATTGTATCCAGTCATACTTGGTTAAATATGTTACACCGTTCTTTTCATTACCTTTCTGAAAGCATTGCAGACCTTTCCCACAATTCCCCTGTCATGTCATGGCAATGCAGTGGTATGTATATCGCACATTACACATGAACAACTCAATAAAGATCAATTTTGAGAAATTCCAATAACCATACAACTAAAGTCAAAGACTCGCATGCCACAATATTTCACACTCAACATCAAGCCGAAAATCTCCATGATATACATACCCAACTGTGAAACAGGCCAACTGGGTCTCTTTCCCTCAAAACTACATGATCTCTCAATACAACTTTCAAGACACACATCACCCAATGTTGTTAGAATTGAGAGACATTTGAGATGGATTATTTTTCTTATTAGCAGAAGATGAAGAAATCTAGTGTACGTTTGGTTTATATATGTTGTACTTGTGTTTAAGTTGAGTTTTGAATATGTGTGTGATTGTGAGTGAAAGACAATATAATTATATAGTTACCTAAAGGTGAGATGGAGAGTTACAGGGGAAGGGTGTGCAAGGCCACCTAGGAAATACAAGTGACAGTTCAGCATATGGTTAAATTCCCTGAAGTTTGATTGTGCTGTCACACTATCTTTACAAGTTACTATCTGTTTCATTTAAATTTATAACGGAATTGCATTGCCCGATCTATTTGTGCCAAAAACATTCTCTTGGTTTTGCGTATTCACGTCTGCTAATGCTTACCATAATCATTCATCAGTTAAATTGATTTATGAAGCCGGATAACTAATTTAACAGAGTTGAATATTGACCAGAGCTCCATTTTCTTGCCTGGTGGAATCTGTTTAAAGTTCATCCCAATATTTTTCTTACAACCCAAGTGGAAGGCAATTGTGATTTATTTCATTACACTGCCTTAGAGTTCATGGTTCATCCAGTTTTTCCAAGCTAGGCTTTGACTGCACTAGGTACAATCCACAAAATAATGTGATACCATGAAATTCTTGACAACCCTTGCTGTCAAACACAAGACTGATATATAGTAATAACATGTAATTAGAAAATGCTGAATGAACTTAATTAAAGTGACATATTTTGTCCCCACAAGACCACTAAAATTTTATTTAGCTGCCTTCATCACCATATTTTACCAATTAAAAAATGCTGTAAGCCTGTAACATATTTTGTCTCCACAAGCAAGACCACTAAACTTGTAAAGGTTCCTGTCTTGCAATAATTGAAAATATAAACCTGATCAAAACTATCAATTTGTTATACATATTTTATGATATTCATCTATTTGTAAAAATGACACCTGGTTTAGAAAAAGGGTGAACAACACGAAGTATAACAATATCATATCATAATTTTTATTTTATTTTTAAATGTTCATTTTTTTTTTTGTCGTCGTCATGGGAAGGGATCGAACCTGAAACCTCACATTTTGTAAGGCCCTAACTCTACCACTGGATCAACCCTTAGGGTCAATATCATATCATAAATGGATTGCAAATTTATTCTTAATTAACTAATGATGAACCAGATTAAAAACAACTCAACTTCATAAACCAAAATATAAATTAGATCAAATTATCAATCTCAAATAGTTAGAGCCTAAACCTTGAATAAAATGATCTCAAAACTACTTCAATGGAAAGCTCTATCTTGGAACTAAAATCAATGGTTAGAGTACTTGAGAAAGAAAGACCTTTATGCTTTGTGTTGGAGTTTAAATCAGTGGTGGTGGTGGTGTTTTGATTGATTGATTGTTTGGTTTAATTTGACTTATTGGCATACTTCTTTGAGCTATGGTTTTGCTAAAGATGGGTTATTTTGAAGCACTAGTTCATTATTGTGAAGTATGGTATAGAACATGAAAAATGACGTACGTAAAAGAAGAGGTTTGAAATCTTTTTTGTCATGGATTTTGACTTTCATATTATTGGTCTGGTCTTGTTTGTATCATACAATTAAAAATTACCTTATTTCTGCTTATATTAGGATACTCTTTAAGTTGCTAAAGGCCAGCCTCTTATTTTTGTTTTTCCCTAGAAGTACTACCTGGGTTCGTGAAGTACAAGTGATTGTTTTTAGTGAGCAACAGGTCTCTGAGTTTTGAGTGCAGTTAGAAACGATTAAGAGCCACTGTTACTAATCCAGACTCGGGAGTCCACGGATCAGGGATCAACTTGATCTTTGCTGGAATTTCAAACTTGCCCAACTTTGCAACTTTTGCAACCTCCACAATTTTATACACTATTAGAAGGTGTTTTTACAGACATAAGTTCAAAGTTGTCAGGAATACCAAGCTAAAATATTCCCATGAGCAGGTCCAATACCAATAAATACTACATTGGCTGAACACATCAAACGGGGGATTAAATACCTTTAGATACGCGGGCGAGAGACAAACAATCAATTAAACAATAAGGTGTGATTGAGCACCTTTCCAAGGGAGATATACTCTCCATATTGGAGTTTAACAATGTCCTTCTTTCTATCAATAATCCATCAGAGTGGAACCTTCCAATATCCTCCGTGTAAAACAAACGTATGCCCCTCTCATCAACCTGCATTGATGAGGTCAATAGACAACAAGCTGCAATCCAGGAGACACATTCATGCTTATATTAGGATTGTACCTTGTAAACCTCGTTAGTTTTATCATCATTGTTGAAGTATCCAGCACAGTTACACTGCTACCACCAATGACAACCTCCTTCTTCCTAGGAAAGGAGTTGTTACACAAAAAAAATAAGAATTCACTTAAGACATTAAGCATGTATTCTAATGCTAAGAATCATCTATTACCATCCACTAACTCCTATACCATGTGATGTAAGTAAATTTGATTGATCCTTCCATCGACATCGACTTGTATGGAATCATGTCGGAATTCAGAACAGGGTATCCTTACAATTAATCATTATAGAACTAAATTTTCCCTTGTTCCTCATTGGACCTTTGAGATCGTAAGAAATTTAACTTAAAACTGTTAGATGCCATTTCATTTTCCATGACTATATGATTGCTACATTAAATGGATTCTGCGATGCTATGTTAACTAATAGTAATAATGATTCAGGTAAAGAAATTTGATCATGACGTCGATTTTCTTAACGTATTTGTTAGCACGCACACCACTCAGGGTGCTCCAGGGCAACCACGTCAGTGGGTTGATCAAACTGCTGAATCTACATATGTAAGTATCAAAATTCTTAATGTATATCAAATTGGATTATATATCTATTATATTTGGTGTTTTATTAATTATTGTTTTTTATGACAGAATGCCTTTAAGATGATTGCAAATTAAGAGGCCACCCAGGGCCGCACGGAGAGTTCAGAGGGAACTCCTGTTCCCATTCCCGTTCCGTCCAAAATAGAATTATGGCAGAGAGTTGCGTTACAAGGACGAAAAAAAAGGGGGAATAGACTTTACGGATTGGGGGACTATGGTGCCACTCTGCTTTCATCCACAGTCTCTTCCCCGAGTTTGTCGTTAACGGGAGGATCAAATGCTCCGTTGGACGAAACTTCACAAGCCAAGATGGATGCATTGGAGCTAGGGTGGCGTAGCATGACGAAGCTATGGCTCGACGAGATGAACATATGGCTGAGCAGGCATGTGAAATAGCAGAGATACGCGCCCAGATGGTTGCTTTTATGCATGGATCTTCGTCCACTCGTCGTACCCAGCCCCCTAATTCCTTTACATAATTTCTTTGTGTCGAATATTCAATACAATTGCAATTAACAATAGATTTGGGAAACAAATATTATCAGGGAAAAGATCTTTTTCATCGAGAAATCTTTCACACAGTCCCTCGTTGGATATACAAATTATTCACCGACATAGAGCAAAATGCAGAAGAACACAGTGACAAGCAGCGGGACGAGTATGAGGTGAAATCAGAAAAATATAAACATGAGCTTTTTTTTATTCCGAAGATTAGCCAAGATACTCAAGACAAGAAGACGGATATTGCGGAGACTAATACTCAAGACAAGAAGACGGATAACGAATTTGATGTAATAACATTTTGTTCCATTTAATGTTTTAGTTTTGTAGTGCAATTAATTTTTGTCATAAGCCTAATATATATATATATATATATATATATATATATATATATATATATATATATATATATATATATATATATATATATATTAATGATAAATCAGGTACCTAAAAAAATTTAATTTATATAACAATTTTTTTAATTATTTTTTTATTTTACTAACGAAAATTCTTTTGGTAAAGCTAAAACTTTAAGAATATTTTTTATCATTACTGACGGACATTCTGTTAGTATTTATGATATTGCCGACGGCATATTCCGTTGGGACTACTGACGGAAATATATAATCTGTCGGGAATTACTAACGGAGATTGAAATTGCTAACAGACATGTTCGTTGGTATTACTGACTGAATAATCCGTCGAGAATCACTAATGGAGATGAAAATTGCTAACGGAAACGTTCGTCGATATTACTGACGGAACTAACAATTACTGACGGAGCGTTCTGTTAGCAAATACCGACGGAATAGATATTACGTCAGTAATTACTGAAGGAATTAGTTCCGTCAGAAATCACCGACCAAATTTACCGACGAATTACTGACGGAACAGTTCCGTTGGGAAAGCCAAATTACCGACGGAAATTTCCGTCAGTAATTAGCGATTTTCTAGTGGTGCATGTTCCCGTGGAGGGGGTTGAGCCCCTTGTAACAATTAGGCCCAAGTCTGTAATTGTCGCGATCATAAGTTTCCAAGTGAATGCCCCTCTTGTCCACCAGGGGGGGAGGGAGACTGTACCGTTCCCTTAACTTTAATGATGCTGGTATATAACTTTACTTGTCTGCTCGTTTCCGTTTGTAAGGTCTGCTGCTGCTAACTTATTTTCTTCTGGCAGTGGTGAAGGATATCCTTTGTCAACGCAAGGCTGCTTTCAAGGATAAGAATGTAGATCGGAACACCAAGCTGCTTGGTCGTGAATAGTCAAGACCAGCTCAACTCCCCAAATCGGCATTTTCTGAGAGAAGCAAGAAAACTTCCCGAGCTTCTGCCTCAACTGCAAAGTCTCCTTCCCCCACACGAATTCTGACTGTTGAGCAGGCTTCTCAGAAACGACCAACTGAAGAGGATACGCGGGCAGGTGACCGGGCCAACCGATCTCGAGTAAATAAAGCTTCTCCCTAAGAAACTATTCAAGAAGATCTGCCATCTCGTCTTCTTCCCCATCTTTACTTCCACCTATCACCGGGCTACCACCTCCCCCTCGACGCGAGGAGCTATCTAGGGGAAATATACACCCAGTTGGTTGAGGACCAATTCTGTGATGCCTCTAACCCGAGATGAGGTTAAAGGCCTGGTCACCAAGCTCTCCGTTGTTCCCCCACTTGGGGAATTAATCTCTATGAGCGAGGAAATATTAGTGATGTGTGCAGGTAGGGGATTTTTAAGAGAATTTCGCACACGAAAACCCTTCGTCGTGATGCTAAAACCCCCAACAGCACCTTGCTCGTAGAGGTTGGGCTACTCGTGGGTGAGGTATTTTATTTAACGTACCCAATTTCAAGGTTAAATTACTTGTGTATATGTCTTGACTATTTTTTCCTTTTGATGTAGTTTACTTCCAAGGTCACTCTGATGCACAAGCATGCAGACTAATACAAAAATAAGATGGGCTCCTTATTCGAGGAGGAAAAAAAATCTAACGAGGCTGTTCGCTCTTACAAGGAGGATATGCTGGCCAAGGACAATGAAGTCCTTGCAAAAGTTATCGAGCTTACCAAGCTCAAGGAAGAAGTCATCTGCCTGAAGGCTCAGGTTGTTTTTGCTCAGAATGGGGAAGTCGTTGCTCGGAAACTTGTGAGCGAAGTGAGGAAGCAAGCCGAAGATGCTCAGATCGTGGCTGAGCAAAAAGAGAGGGCCTTACATGTGAGGCTTCTGAGGGAGGTTGCAGCTGCTAAGGTTACCACTGTGGAAGAGTTCAAGCAATCTAATGAGCTTGAAAAACTGGTGGATGCAAAACTGGTCCCCTACTTTTCACAAGGGTGTAACCATGTGCTTCGTATGTTGGCTAGCAGCGAGCTACCAGGAATTACTCCCGAGATGATGACTCGGTGAGGAGCTGCTTCACCTTGGTGTGTAGAGGCTCAAAGGAGTCATACCTTGGTTCCCTATAATGTAGAAGAAATGGGTATCATCGCGACCAATGACCGGGAAGCCAATGAACCAAAATGGATACCTCCAACTCCCTTGGCCGATAATGTGGTCGACCAAATAAACGCAATTTTTTATTTCAATGCTAACAATGTATTAATAACTAAATACAATTTTAAATGACGTACTATATGTGTAAATAAAAGAGAATGAAAAAGAAGTTACACAAAGATTTTACTTGTTAGAAGCAATAAAAGAAACAAATTAAAGCTATAAACAACTTAACTCAAATTATACGTTGACATGGATAATAAATTATAAATTACTCATTGTGTTCCTAAATAATCATTGTATTTAACTGCGTACACAGATTAAGAAAAACAAACTGATTTTATCACAAATATTGGTATACTATGTATAAGACAATTAATTTGAAATTGATAAAACTATTATTTAGAAACTGATAGATTAATAATTAAGACACATAACTAAAATTTCAAATAATCATTCCTTCTATTTATTGAAATTTTCATTTTAGATTATTTTCCAAAACAAATATGAAATAATAAATAGCCAAAGACACATAATATTTTTTTCTTATATATATTTTGAAACCATTTCCCTTTTCATTATTGTAAACACGTCTCTCTCCTTGACATTTTTGTCTTTCCAACTCAAACTCATTCTCTTCTCACATATCAAATCCAAGTCTCACAGATTTAACCCATATATCTCTCGTATTGATCGCACCACAAAAATGGGTGACCAGGAAGTACCAAAAGTTGAACTCTGAAAAAAGGATATGATCACGCCACGAAGACGGGGTGACTGAGCTGGCAGTCCACGTAATGGACCTGAGCTGACGTGTCCGGCCCTTGGTGGTCACGTCGGTGTACGTGGGTACCGGAGGTACCGACTTGATAAGGATATCTGGGCTTGGTGGTTGATCTTAGTTGATAGGTACCTGAAAACAAGACTACCGTTAGGGTCTTTGGGGGTTTCCGGCTCTGACCCTCCGGTGTGAGAGTCAGTAACAGGGTAATATATGGTATGCCGGAGCTAGGCGTTCCCTTAACTTCCGGTCAGTGTATAGAGAGTAATCTCCTTGTGTGTTTTGTATATCACCAGCAATATAATAAGTTTGCAATGTTAAGTTATCTTACCTTTCTTGGGGGGAAAGGCTTCCTTTTATAGTAGCTAAGATTTGGAGTCATGATTGGTATGAGGGTCCCAACAGGTGGGACTTGTTCCCTGGTCGGCTTGCTGGCAGTTCCTGAGTGGTCAACAGGTTGCGTGTGCAGTATGGATTGTAGGCGGTTGAGTAAGCCGATAAGGTATAGCGGCTTGCATGGCTTGCTCGGCTCTTGTGGGGAAGGCACATGGAAGCTATGTACAGGCTATGGGCTAAACCTGTCTTATCCCAGAGAAGCTGTCAGCCGAGCATAGGTGATCCTCGGTCACGTGGTCGGGTGTTGCTTCCTTATCGCCTATTGTGCTCGGCAGGTCATGGTCGCCGGTACTTCATCGGCTGGTTAGTGATTGTCGATGATGACTGACTGGTAAATGGTCTTCGGCCCTTGGTGGGACCGACCCTAGTCTAGCTAGAGTCTCTGTGGTCGTTCCACGTGGGGGGGACCCAGGTCGGGTCCCATCAGGATGCAAGGTGGTGTTATATGACAACATTGTCGCTGTAAAGATGGAAATCTGATGTATCTGCACAATGTAGCAACCATGAATCGGCGATGTGGTGTTCCGCGCCAAAACCCTCTAGCGTGTATATAAGTTTCGGTGTTTGGGAGATAGAGACGGAGTATCCCCTATGTGTGTTGTGTAGAGAAAGAGAGAGGGAGAGGGAGGGAGGGAGAGAGAGAGAGAGATCTAACTCATTCCTTTGAGATATGGGCTTGGACTTAGAGTAGAGGCCACGAGACCAGGCTAGTGGATCCAGGATCCCTTATGTCTAGCGATGGACCAATTATAGGTAACATTGATATGTGGATAGCCATAATGGTGGTTCTGCAGTTGAGTGGATAGCCAGGGTTCTAGGAGCAAGTCGGTGCCCAGAAGCTCGGGCTTCTCATTGGCGAAACCTTGCTGGAATCCTAAGTCAGCCTTAGATTGACATGTGTGGAGCTCGGATCGAGCACGGGGGTTTGTCTGACCTTAGTAGGTGCTTGGGACGTGGTTGAGCCCTTGGTAGGTATGACCGTCAAATTGGGTCCCTTCAGCATCGAATCCAAAAATCTCTTTCACGTCTTTCCCTTCTTCTTATGACCTTTCGACAACTCCACCAAAGAATTACCAAAACGCTAGTTTCCCTCTTAATAATCAGAGCTAGTGAAGTCGCAATCGACGATACTAACACCCACTAGAAGTCCCCCAATTGAACCTGAACCCTAATTTTTCTAGTTTCCTCTCCTTTCTCTCTTAGATCGATTACTGGGTAGCAGGGATGAGCATATTTTTAAAAATATGGACTAAACCTATACAACTCGATTAAACTGATTTATTGGTTTGATTCTGGTTTTGAATTTTAGTAAAATTGCTCAATTAGTCCGGTCTCAGTTTAAAAACTTATAAATTGATTATGGAGCCAGATCGAACGTAAAGTTATAATATATATGTGTGTGTATATATATATATATATATATATATATATATATATATATATATATATAATTTTTTATTTTTATCGGAGTTGAATGTTCTTGTCGGCCTTTGTGCTGCTACTTGTTAGTTCTTCATTTGTTGTTTCATAATTTTTTGAAAAAATGAACACTAGTGACATTTTTCTACTATATACAATAATTAAGTGAAGTGCTAAACTCATGTGCACCTAGCAACTATATCCTTATTTTTGTTTCTTTCGCATGACTTATTGTAATGTTATGATCCAATATTTTTTATTTTTGAATGTACAATCATTTTTTTATTCCTTTGTGAACCAGTTTGTATTGTTAAGGTTTTTACTAATTGCATGCTCTTTAATCTTTGTATAAAACATTAGATTTTAAAGAGGGCTAATTACACTGCATTTTTTTGCTTATCCATTATTGCATTATGATGTGCTCGGCCCTAAAACGAGTCACGAACTAGCCATGTGGTTCCTCATGTGCTGATCAGGAGCCTCTTTGTCATACATACCTAGGGGGACATCCCCGAGCAAGAGAACATTAATTTATCCTGGTCGGTTACAACCATGCCTCCCTGACCAGGGGACCTCGATCAAGAAGTAAGGTGCATAAATGCGAGAACACAACCACCTCGAATCGAGTAGAGCCAAGTCCATCCGAGCAAGCGAGCTGCATATCTGAGCACAGGTAAGAGATAACACCCACGCTCGAGATTTTAGCCATTACTCTTGCAGTTGCGCAGCCAACCCGTATTTATGACCATAAAGGTCACATATCTCGTCAAGATCATAGCCCAATCCGGATTTAACTCCCTTGAGGCTATCTATACCCCTAAGATCACATTTGAAAGGTACGCTCACTTTACACACTGAAACTCTGTCAAATTGTTTACTAAAACTGAAGACTTACTCTTACGTCGGAGGGGTTTCGCAAGACCCAATCTTGCATTCCTCCTAAGGCCTTCTTTTGTTGACAGGTTCTTCAAGGTCATACTTTATATGTAAGCCCATATATCCTACGATCCGCTACATATGGCCCAATACTAAATTGTGTAGCATCAAATTAGTTATTTTATTAAATGATTACATGTATGGACATATATAATTACCCTTTATATACTTGCCATTTGAAGTGGAGTATATGTTTTATTTCCAACCAAAGAACTCTAGCTTAACTGGTACTGCTCACTTTTTTTAACGGAGAGGTTGGATGTTCAAGTCTCCCTAAAGGCACCCTGGACTTTACAACTCTCAATAGAGAAGTAGGGTGTTCAAGCCTTACCTAAAGGCCTCATTTAGTGATGCGCGCAAAACGCAACACGGACAAGATTATCCGGCCGTATCAAGGAATAAAGTGTACCTAAGTATGAGTTATCGATCCCATAGGGAATGTACGTAATTCTCACTCCGACTAAATACCAAAATTAGGCTAACTAATTATATTTGAGCGAAAAGAAAATGAATTAAAATCTAAAAATATAAACAACCTAGAAAGCAATTAAATCTACACTACTGCGAAGGTAGTTTGGCAACAACAAATCAAGATAAAAAGATAAGAGTGCAATATTTCTAGTTTAGTCGGTGTTTAATTTAATCCTCTTTTTACTTTTCTTTAACTCAAGTCGTGGTAGTCGGACACACTATAATATTCGCTACGGGCTCTCGCAACGTATATCAAATCTAGCTACAACTCCTAGCTACGGGCTCTCGCTTCTTATACCATAGGAGAAAATAGCCGCATCTCAAACCAAGCACCCAATGATTATCTACGCACGATCTCCTCTCGGTCTCACGAAACGCAAACAATTATTGTGATTTTCGGAATTAATAGGACGAGCTCTCGCATCTTATCCTATAATTCTAATGATTATCTAATAGTTCGCTACGCCATTAAAAGTATGAAGAGCACACAATAATAACCAAGCGCATGTGTAATACTTCGCAAAAAGAATCTCTCTATATTTTTCTACAAGTCATGTTGGTAGCCGAGACAAATATTTGTTAACTACGGGCTCTTGCATCTTATAGTCAACCCTAACCTCGCGAATGGCCAAGGTGGTTCGATCGCGTGGCAAACCGAGTCTCACAATGGCTATAGGTGTGTGTCGCAAAACACCAACTATTAAATTGATTGATCCGAAATATAAAGGTAGCTCTCACGAATCCTAAATATTTCTAAAATCATTTAATTATTGGCCAAATAATTAAAAGCATTAAGTTCACAAAATAATAACCAACATGAATGTGTACTAAATAAAGAGATAGATTAAATTAAATCACTACATTGGACATAGAAAAATAATTGCATTCCATAAATAATTTAAACATAAACCAATTCAACAATTACAAATTTAATCAACCCAATAAATTATAACAAATTTCAAAAATAGAGATAGGAAGAATTAAACCGAACAAATCGCGTTTCCGGGGTTGAAATCATTTGTAAATGCATCCTTGGCGCTTGATTTGAAGCTCCAAACCTTCAATAATGATCAAGCAATGGAGGAAAGGAAGAATTTTTGGTAGAAATTGGGGTGGTGCCCCATTTAGGGCTAACAGCCCATTTGGGTAGCAAAGTGGGCAGCCAAGGCAGGGGCAAATTGGGTAGCACAAGGGAGAGATTGGGGCTAAATGGGAAAGGAAATAGAGGCTGGGTCACGGCAGGGTCATGGGTCAACCAAGCTGGAGAGAGCACGGGTCGCCCAGGAGATGAAACGGGTGGGTGATGATTGAGGGAGGTGGGATTGAAAGGCGGGCAGATGAAGCTGGAGTTGGGCTGGGTGATTTTGGTCCAGCAAGGAGAAGCGCGGGTCAGGCCTTGAAGATAAGGCGGGTGACGTGGCTAGTGCACAAGGCGACAACGCACAAGGGCAGATTCCAGAATTTCGCCGGCCTCCCTGCAATTATGAAGTTTGCTCTGGTGCCCCTAGCATCTTCAGAAAGCATGGCGAAGGTCCTTCCCCTCCCAGCTCTCTCATATTGGTCCTTTGTTAGCTCAATTAGCCTCCGTTAGCCTCTACCTTGCCTTGGACTCTTAACGGACTTAACGGATGTTGACCGAATGCTTTGCAATTCAACAATCCGGAATTACCTCGAACTTCGTGCTAATCACCTTATAAAAAAATTGATTATGCATGGAAACCTACATTAAACATAAATACACAAATAATAATATTTTCAAAGCATAATTAACTCAAAAATAGCACAAAATAGAAAAAAATTCGTGAAAATTTTGGGCTCATCATTTAGCCACTCACTTATCTTAACGGAGAGGTCGATTGTTCAAGCCCTACCAGAGGCACCCTGGTACTTAACTACTTTCAACCGAGAGGTCGAGTATTCCAAGCCTCACCAGAGGCACCATTTATTCGAGCCACGCCTTAAGGCATCATATATATAATTGTAGTCTATCAAGACATTAAAATAATGAAAAATTAAGAGTTAGGGTTCGGTCTATGTCCAATATATATATATATATATATATATATATATATATATATATATATATATATATATATATATATATATATATATATGTTTTATTTCAAATCTTTTTTTTTTAATTTTCAACGAGCAAGATAGCTATTACTTTTCTATTTTACTTTTTCCAAAATATTTTTTAGTTCTCAACAAACAAGGAAATTTTTTTCATTTTTTTCTTCAACAAATATGTTTGATCAATTTCGCTTATTTACTCGTATAGATCTCATATTACATTGTCATAAGAATATAATTAAGGCATTTTTCTATCATGATTTTTGAAAATGTTGGATATATAATCAAAATAATAAAATAATTTATTTTAAGTCAAAGAATATTAATTTTAAAAATCAATTCAATTATAGAAATATGACAAGTATTAATATATTATATTGAATATTGGTTTCAATCAACCTAAGAATTAAAAATTAAAGTGTTAAATCATTTGTATAGGTTGACAAAAAGTTTTAAAATTTTATGATGCTATTTCACAATATGATTAACTATGGATAATGTTTCTTTTTTTTTTTTTTTTTGAATAACCAAAGACCACGCATCTTCTCAAAGTTTGGTAAACAAAAATTATCTTTATGATAATAATTTTTTATTTATTCAAGTTGCTAGATAACTTGAGCTTAATTGACTAAATATTTACAAAGATTGAAAATAAAAGTAGAATAACTATGTTGTTCATTGATGTTTTAAACTAAAAAATAATTGTTAGAAGATAAATAGAAAAGTAACTTTATTTGCCACCTTAATATAAACAAGTGATTAAGGAGTAAATTTGTCCAAACATGTAACTATTTGATACAATAACTACTGATATAGTAAATATGCAAAAAATGCAGTAAAAATAGTCTTTCTCACTATTTCATTATTTGTTTGTTTTAAGGGTGAAATTTCAGTTGATCCACTTTGTATAGTTTGTAACCGCTATAATACCCTATGTTTTTTTAACCGAAAAAATACACTTTTAGTTTTGGGGCAAAAAAGACTGCGATACCATATATGAATCGAAGGCGCACTATGGATCATTTACTCAGTGCATTGCGATGCACAAAATTCAATTGCGATGCATGATTTTGATGAATGCTTACGTGCATAGTGATGCAAAAATCATGAACCACAATGCACACAATTATACATCAAAATCTCTCATTTCATAACGATTCATCGGAACTCCAAATTGATGCATCACAAATCCAAATCGATGCATTGTGATGCAAATGGTTCCGATTGCATCTCATCCGCCTTCTTCTTCCTCATATAGTCATATTTTGTCGTAAGCCTTTTTCTTCCTCATCCACTCTCGTTCCTTCAAAAAATCATTCAACTCATCTGAGGTCCATTCCAATATCGTACTTAATGAATCAGAAAAATGGTTTACCTTTCAGAGGCATTGCCCCCGAAGTTTTGTTGTTGCAACAATTGTGATTTCAAACAATTTAGGAAGAATACGTTGGAGCTATGGAAGAAATGTTGAGCGGAGCTGTGGAAGGAGGTGATCCGGACGTTTTAGGAACAATATTTCGAAAAGTGGATTTTAGCGGTTGAAAAAAAAATGAGTTACTGGAGCGGTTATAAATTTGGGAAAAATGACAGCCTACAATTTTTCCAATATTTTTCTCTTCCCTCTATTTGAATTGGAATGAACTCTAGCAATTGGATTATAACATTGTGCTGTGATTTTAAGAGATTATCAAATTATGAGCCACATATGTATAAGCTTTAAAGTAAATTATATATCAAACTAATGTTAATAATTCAATCAAATATGTTTTCTTAAATCGTATGACAAGTCAACATAGACGATAATTTTGAGACGAAGGGAGTATATTTAGATTGGATACGGTATTTGAATAAAATCAACCCTAATGGAAACGTGCCAAACTGCAAACAAATTGATTTTCTTTGAATACATTGCCCTCGACTCCACGCATCTAAATCTATAACTATTATTAAAACATAAACCACTACTGCGACGTGACGGCTTTCTGTGAAAAGCTAAAAGATTTAAAGAGATTCTGTGTTACCACGTGTCTCCTTCGAAATGGTAAACGTTTTTTTTCTTTTTTTCAAAATCGATTAGTTTAAGATAAAAATTATAAATCTAATTAGATAAGATAAAATTCATAAAATTAATTCGATAAGATAAAACAGATATAAGATATATTTTTACGAGAAAATTTATGATAGATGTTTATGATTTTGTTTTTATTTTTTGCAAATATCACTTAATTAACCTAGATTTCATCCTATGTAATTTATACAAGTTAATTTTATTGGAAACTCTTCAATTTCCATCTCTTTTTATTTTCATAATGTTTAATTTATACAAATTATCCAGGTGATAATTCTATGTTATTTGTTCTACTAATCTATATTTATTAATTATTAATTATCTATTGACTATTAGTAAAACAAAAATTCGTTGCTGCCACATGACGACTTTCTGTTGAATGCTTAAAGTTTTAAAGGAATTATGTGCTTCCACGTGTTACGTTCTTGTGAAGTAGTTTTTTTTTTTACTGCCAAAAATTAAAAGCAGATAAATTTTAAAACTGGTGTTTCATTTATATATGGTAAAAGTTTTTTTTTGCTGCCAAAATCGATTAATACAAGATAAATTTTATCACATTTGATTTAAACGCGTTTCACTTTATTAGAATACCAAATTTTCATGGTAAAAGTATTTTTTTGCAAATAGATTTTAATATTTCAATTATCTATTCACACAATCAATTTTGAATATCTTATCTTTTTTTTTCAAATTATTCTAATTAAATTATTCAAATTATTTATTACAAGTTTAGAAAATCATCTTATTATAAACATCTTTTGCAAATATATATATATATATATATATATATATATATATATATATATATATATATATATATATATATATATATATATATATATATATATATATATAATTTTTCCTACCAAAAATTAACACCGGTGTCTCCTTAATACATGGTAAAAGTTTTTTTTTTACCATTTTTTGCTGTCAAAATCGATTAATACCGGATATATTTTATAACATTTGATTTAAATACGTTTCACTTGATTAGGACTCTAAATTTTTATGCTTTTTTTTTTTGCGGATAGATTTATCAATTCTCATAGATTTTAATCTTTCAATTACATGAGTATATGATCAATTTTGAATATTTAACTTATTTTTCATTTTTTTTTCGAATTATTCTAATTAAAATTTTTAATTATTTATTACAAGTTTAGAAAAATCATCTTATTATAAACAACTTTGCGAAAAAAGACTATTAAAATCATGCATATGGTACTAAATATATCTATATAATTTTTTTTCTGCAAAAAATTAAAATCAGATAGATTTTAAAATCGGTGCCTCATTTATGCATGGTAAAAATTTTTTTTTTTTACAATTTTTTGTTGTCTAAATTGGTTAATACCAGATATATTTGATCACATTTGATTTTAACATGTTTCACTTGATTAGTACTCCAAATTTTCATGGTAAAAGTTTTTTTTTTGTTGATAGATTTTATCACATTTAATTTAGACGTGTTTCAATTGATTAAAATTCCTCAATTCTCATGGTAAAAGTTTTTTTAAAACATTTTTTTTGCTTACAAAATTGGTTTGTACCAGATAGATTTTATCATATTTGATTTTGACAAGTTTAATTTTTTTAAGACTCCTCAATTATCGTGATAGAAGTTTTTAAAATTTTATTTTACCAAAACTTGGTCAATTTAAAATATATTTAATCAAATTTGATTAAACGTGTTCCATCAACACCACAAACAACCACTACGAAATAGCTTGCAAAGTCTATCTACAAAATTCGCATAAATTTTTGGTTTGATGATTCGTTGTGATCTCACGTTTATTTATTTATTTATTAATTATGTGAACATCTTGTTGTTGTTAGTTCATTCAAATAGCTTGCAAATTTATTTACAAAATTAAGTTTTAAAAACAATACTAAATCAACCGCACATCGCACGGATAATAACCTAGTACTAAAACAAAAGATGACACATCTCGACGTTCCTCAAGATGAGCATTAATTTGTAAGGGAGTTATAGGATTTGATTTAAAAAAATTAAGCTTTCCATAGACAGGGAGATAAACATGATAGTTATGTTAAAATAGAGTGAAGAAATTGATTTTAATAACAAATATTCTTTTTTCATCAAAACGTCCAAAAGTTAAGCCATTTATCCAACAAATATTCCAAGTTCTCCAAGCAAAAGATTCAAAGACCAAGCCTGAGATAATTAACACAAAAATGCAGAAAATTAAAATATCTTAACCAAGTATGCATTTTCGTAATTAGTTATAAGAAACATTTAGTGACGACTTGAACGGCTGAATTGCTTGATCCCATAGATGACAATCGCCCATCAAATGTTCAAAACCAATATTTTATGTGAAAATTAGCAGTCACCTTTCCAGCAACTATGACCAATATTGTAAATTGCTGTAATTTTGGGATGACAAATTGACGATATGTTTCATCATAAGGGGTTATACGTAATTCCATTGAACAATAGGGGGGTATACAGTCACCATAGAGAAAGTTTCAACTTCTTTTTTTTTGCCTTGGAAAACTAACTTTTAACTTTCTAATCAGGAACATTCAAAGACTTTCCAATACCATCCTTAGAAGTGGCCACGTCACTTATACTTAGAAGGATCGTAGTACTCATGCTCCATTTGTTTTGCGAAAAATAATTTTTGAAAAATAATTTTTTATTTTTTGGTATTTAGTAACTTTAGAAAAATGTAATTAATGTAAAAGCTTTTTTCAATAAACAGAAAATGAAGCTTTCTTTTTCAGAAAATAATTTATGGATTCTTTTTTCGTAAGTAATTTTTCAAATATCCAGGTACCCCTCCGCCCCCTTTAACAATTACACATATTTACATACACACACAATATTTCACTCAACAAATAAATTATTTAGAAATATAAATATAGTTTGTATATATTATTTATAAATTTTAATTTTAATAAATATTCACTACGTCTTAAAATTACTATAAACTATATTATTTAGGGACATCTCAAACATTTTTCATTTTCATTTTTAAAATGTTTTTTTCATATCAATTAAAAAAATTATTTGTATTTGTGAGATTGAAAAAAAGATGGACCTTATTGATTTGACATCACTAATAATGAATCGAGGGTTACTAACGGAAAATTATTTAAAATTCGACACTCTTATATTCAATATGTGCATTAATATTAGAATATAATTTTTGTTTTTATTCATATATTGTTTTCCATAACATTTTCTGTGTGTTTGCCAAATACCCGAAAATGTTTTCCAGTATATTTTTAAAAGATTTGCCAAACACCTTAAGATGAAATCTATTCAATTTTTCATAAATCAATTTTTGAAAATTATTTTCTGTAAATCATTTTCCGTGAAACAAACGGAGCCTCACTTGAAAATAATTTATTCTAAACTAGCACGAGTAAGTTTTAAATATACAGACTATAACTAGAAAATATCCATATACAAAAGATATTTATGTAATTTACTTAAGACAAATGATATTACGAGCTAGAGCTTGTGTTATTAATACGAGTTTTAGTGTTAGAGTCGTTGGATGATTAAGTTGGTGGTGATTTGGAATATCTATATCATTATTTAGAAAATACCATATTTGATCTAACGGTGTAAAAATTTTAGTAGATTTGATCTAACAGCACTAACAATCAAGCTTGTATTAATATCACAAGCTCTATCTCGTAATATCGTAGCTCATTTACTTAATCCATGTCCAACATGGATTGTCAATCTATTTTAGGGCTCATTGCTTGCGAAAAATTAAAGATGACCTCTTTGAGTTTACAGGTAAAAGTGGCAAAGTTATAAGGGTTAATTGCACCATTGGTCTCTTAATTTTAGGTCATTCTCAGTATTAGTCTCTTAAACATTTTTTTTTGTTAAAAATGGGTCCTAAAAATATGAAATTTTCACAGCTGCAGTCCTTTTGATGAATGCCGTTAAAAAATATTGTTAAGTTGAGGCATATGCGTTAAGTAAAGGCTAAAATGAAAAAAATTCAAACCTAACTTATATTATAATTTACAATTTAGAGGCGTTATTCTCCAAAAAAAAAAAGACCTAAAATGAACTACATCAGTGAACAATAATTAACGATTATGTGTATACACACACACACATACATTGACCTGAAACTAGGGCCGGCAAAAAGTCTCATTTTCTCGTCCCGACCCGATATTTCCCGACCCAACATAATCACGATTCCGACTTTGTTGGGATTTTTCCCGTCCCGAAATACAGGAAATATATCAATCCCGTCGGGATTCCCGACCCGTCCCGACTAATTTTTTTTTTCATTTTTTAATTTTATTTTTAAATATTTTGAGTGTGTATTGTTGTCAAGCCAAGAGACTATCTTTCAAACAATGTCTATTTTGAGCTTGCTAAAATTACTTAATGATATTTGTTAAATTTATTTTCACAATATTGTGGTTTTTTTTGTCTATCAAGTTTCTGCACTTAGTGCAACTCTTCTCCTACAAACGAGGGGTGCATTTTGTTCATAACGACAGATTCATCAATACCCACCATTAAGTAAATATTCAAGTATACTTATAAATATACAGTCTAAAATCTTAATCATGATGGGGACATTTTAAAAATATTTTAGTGTAAGAGATATTATTCATAAATATTATAGTCGGGATTACGAGATTTTTATCTCCCGAACTGTCGGGATCCCGACACATCGGGATCCGGACACTTATCGGGAATGAGATCGAGAAAGAAATTGAAATCCTGAATTCTATCGGGACAGGATCGGGATAAGGCTAATCAGGACGGGTCCTGTCCCGATTCCACCCCTAACTGAAACCCAATTTCAAGGCTATGGTTCGGCCCCGGTTTTTAAACATACTTTTATGATTTATCTTCATGTTGTTGATAAAAAAGAAAAAAGAAAGAAGAAAAGAAAAGAATATGTCAATCAGTTCACCATATCTAGTGATGGTGGCCACATGAATCCGTCTCGTTCTCTCTCTCACCTATAGAATCCCATGAAGCCCTAGCCACCATGGTAACCACTAGATCCAGCTATGGCGAACCCAACTCAATCTAAATAAGCATAATCATTGTCTTTAAATCACTTCAATGAGTTCACCATCACAGTGAATCACTCCTCTCTCTTTTGAAATGAAGAACCCTAATTTCAAGAATTTCCCAATTTCTGAAATCTTCATTCAGTTTTTGAAGCCTTATTACTTCAGAATTCAGATGTAAGGTTTGCGATTTGTATTCCTTGCTCTCCTAAGACCATCTCCAACAGTTTGAAGTGAAAACTGCACCAAATCTTTAGACTGGTGCAATTTCTGCACCAAATTTCTTATACTATCTCCAACAGTTCTACTTCAAAATTTACTCTAAAAGGAATATTCCAAGTATATTCTTCATTATTTCATTAAATTTGTATTCCAAGTATATGTTTTATTTTATTTAATTTGCATTAATGTATTTTAGCAAAACAAATATATTATTGATTTAATATTAAATTAAATTAAATATTATGCATTAAAAATAATAATTAAATGCATGAATTTAATTGAGACTAAAATACAAACATATTAAAATTAATAATTAAAATTAATAATTAAAAATATAACTAATAACTAACAATATAAATAAAATAATTGAATTAATTTTTTGTATTATTTAAACCAAAATATTTCAAAATGGTATTTAAACTAAACAATTAAACTAACAATAATAATGAAAACATAAAACACAAAATAATTACTTAAACAAAAAAAAAAGAGGAGAGGTAAAATGAAGTAGGAGCAGATCCACTCACGAATTTGAAGTGCAAACTGCTCCACTTCAAATCTGAAGATCATTTAGAGCAACCGTTGGAGACCACAACAGTGGATTTGGCCTTCATATTTGAAGTTTAAAGCATCCGTTGGAGATGCTCTAAAGCGTCATTGTGCTGAAGCTTCTTGCGAGACCCAAAATCTAAAATTGACCGAGTTTAGGCCCAGAGCTTCCTTTTTTGTTCATCTATGGATCTCATCTTTGCCTGCCAATTAGGTGGGTTGGTTTTGGTTTGGGTTTGAGTTGGGTTAGAATTGGTAATGGGTTGAAATTGGTCGAAACCCGTTAGAATCCAAATATTAAACGTGTTGAAATGAGTTGGATCGGGCTGAAACGGGTAACATGTTAACGCGGGTCGACTCGTTTCAACCTTTCCCTAAAAAAACATAAATTCATAGTAAAAAAGTCATGAATCAAAATGGGTAACAGGTCCAACCTGCTTTAATTGTCGGACCTAATCTCATCCTTAAAATAATACGCCAAATAACATAGCAAAATTGATTTGGTGGAGTCGCCAGTGAAGACGCTGAAAGCTTCACCAAAACTCCTTAGACCATCTCCTACGGTACCCCCAAATATTTGATTTGGGGGTTTGGTCACCCATTTTCTACTCCAACCGATCCCCAAACCCAATCCAAAATTTGGGGTTTGCTACAGTGCTACCCCAAATTTGGGGTTCCACTGTAGCATAACCCCAAATTTGGTATTGGTGGGTCCCATGTCATTAAATTAATTTTTATAATTATATAATTGTTAAAATAATTTATAATATAATATTTTTTATTTAAATATATTAAAAATTAATGAATACCAAATATTAGATAATATAAATAAATAATAATAATATTAAGTATTTTAAATTATTGAACATAATTAATTCAATAATGTTATAACATTTTTTCTATTATTTGTAGATTTTGTTTACAAATAAATAAATAAATAAATAATTATTATTATACTAATTTTTAAATATTATTAATAACGTAAATATAACTATTAAATATACTAAAATTAGTATTTGTGCCCGTGCCCATGGCACGTCGCAAGTAGGGGAGGATGTTAATATTGGAGGGTGTCAATATTTAAATAAATAAAAATATGTTTTACTCATGTTTCAAAAAGAGTCTAAAATTTTTCTGTATGGCGACATACATGTATTCCAGCCCAAAGTGTTTATGAATATGTTCAACAAAGAAAATTCAAACTTACAAAATAACCAATTTAAAATTAACACATTTCGGTAATCAATTAAAATAATATGATCATCCAACAGTAAAATAAAAAGTAAAAAATTACTTTTGTAAGCAAAATCAATCATCAAATATTGTTATTTAAGACAAAAAGAAAATTAACATGTTGAAATATATTGTTTTTTTTTTCAATAACTATGTACACATTCCCTCCGATCCATCTTTACAAAATTGTCATACTTTTTTTTATTTGTCTTAACTTAATATTTTAATTTCAAAAAATCAAGCTACATCCATTGGAATATTGAAAACTTTTACCGATAAGTAACAAAATGTAAATATAAAATTTTATCCTTAATTAACTTTTACCAATTAATTTAAAAGTATATCCTGACCTAGTAATACTGTAGCGTTTCCTAATTAACTTTTACCTGTGAAAAATAGAGATTAATTTAAATAACAAAACATGTTATCGGGTGTAATTAACTTTTACCAACTATCGAGCATAATTAACTTTTACCTGTAATTAACAAAATGTAATAATGATTTTTTACCCGTAATTAACTTTTAACTAATTAATTTAAATAACATTAACTTTTACCAGTAATTAAATCTGTTTGGGAAAAATAAATCTGGCCAAGAATTAACTTTTACCAATTAATTAACTTTCTTGGTTGGTGATTGACCTTTTTTTTTTCTTGTTGACTATTTTTGAAAACCAAGAAATCAGATTTGCCGCATACTCATTTTCCTAATAAAATGGATTTGTCTACTCCACCTTGAAAGACATTTTGTTTTTTTTCCACTATTCCTCTTCTCCAAAACGTGATTCAGCTAATAAAATGGATTTGTGGACTCATGATTTTCATTTTCATTTCTCACATGACAAGAAGTGAGCTGAGCTATGTGCTACTCTATAGTCTATAATAAATAGTAATGGATTGAGATAAAGGTCGGTGTAAAATGGACGAAGCAATTGACTTTCCTTCTTTTCTCTTTGAGGGTTTGATAATATAGAGTTTCAAAAAGAATGAATAAACAAAAATCAAAAGATCTGGACTCAAAATTAATCAGTTGGATCTAAACCACTCTTAACTTATTAGTGCATAGAAACGGATGAGAGATTAGATGATGAGAGAGAAAGAGATAGTGGATGAGAGATTAGAGGATGAGAGAGAAAGAGATAGTGTGAGAGATAAGGATCGTGTAAAAAAACGGTTGTGGATGAAATGGAATCCTGGCCGTTGATTGTCTTTGGTAAAATCAAATCCTGGCCGGTAAATAGCTTTTAATATGAGTTAATCCTGACCGGTAAATAGCTTTGTTAAAACTAAATCATGGCTGGTAATTAGCTTTTGTAACCGCCCTGATCTGTTTTATATAATAGATTATTAATTGTGCAATCTTAATAATTATTATTTAAAAGGTTAATAGCAAATTAATATACATGTCGATAAATAAATTAAAAGAAATAAAAATAGAATATGTTAAAGAAATATTCTATTTGGGGTGAGATTTGAGGTTGTGGGTTGAAGTTAAAATAGTGTTTAGTGCTGAAACGGATCAAATTTAGGGTAAAATCTGATAAAATTTGGGATTCCTTGTTGGAGATGGCCTTAAAACCCAATTGCAACCCAAACATAATTTATGGGGAGCGAAATAAATGGAGAAGATAGAGAAGAAGACATTTCTGGGTTCCAGCATGCTTGGGTTCTTCATCTTTCTGTTTTTGGGTCCTTTTAAGCATTGATTTGTGGGAGTTATCATTTATTGTAATGATTTATGAACATAACAAAACAATTGTGATTATGTTTTTATAATCTTGGTGAAATGTTTTATCCAAATACACCGGATTGAGCAATGCCGGATTAGAGAGAGAGAAAGGCGGGGGGATTTTTTTTTTTTAGGCTTTTGACTGCAAATTGAAAAAAAAATTGGGGAAAAAAGCTATTTGGTTTTTTTCTAGACTATAGGGACTCGGTTGCAAACTAAAAAAAAAAGTTTAAATGTAAAAAGTTTTAATTAAGCTCTTACATAAATGCATATGGTATTTAATAAGATTTTTTTAACGATATCTGTCAAAAAGACTGATAATGTGAAAATTTAAAACTTTTAAAACCTAATTTCAATAAAAAATTATTAAGGAACTAATATAAAGAATGATCCAACGTAGAAGGAGCATCGGTGATATTAACAAAGTTATAATCATAAAGTAGTAAATGATAAGCAATAGTAGTAACTTTTAGTTACTCCAACAAATTATCAAAGGGTTCCCTACAATAACGGCAACATTTCTTGTGCAGCCACTACCAAACGACCCCACCATATCTCCCAACGGTCATCTTCCCTTTAAAAATTCAATTGTACGGCGTTTTAGTTTCAACCTTTCCTATATAAATCGTTGTCTCCCATTAACGTCGTGGAGCAAACACCGGCAAAAAACTGTCTACATTTTCGACTTCTCCAACTACTGCTCTTGCATTTATCGTTCATTTGGAATATTCTTCTAACCCAGAATGTGCAGACCAATTGCAATTGCTTTCTTGGTGTTTTTATGTCTCTTGAATTCTGGCTGGGCACAAAGTAACGATGCGCCTCTCGGAGCCCCCAAGTCGTCTCCTTCGACATTCCCGTCGCCCTCCATTTCTCCGGCGGCTACTCCGACAAGTCCTATCTCGTCCCCTTCGAAATCTCCGGCTTCTACGCCGCCTACAATTTCGCCGACACTACCAGCTACTCCAACACCCCTCCCGTCTACTACCCCAGCCCAATCTCCAACCGCAACACCGCCCGTCACTGTTCCTCCGACGGCAACTCCACCGACCAGTGAGGCGACTCCGGCTCCATCTCCGGCGAATGCTTCGGCCCAGACCACAGCCCCAGTGACCGCCCCGGCGGTTTCTCCAACGTCGTCCGTAGGCATTCCTTCAAGCTCCGCAACACCGGCCGGGGCACCGGGGCTGCTCCCAACGATCACCAGCCCGCCTAGCCCGGGACCTGCCAGTTCATCTCCAGAGAGTGCTGTTAGCGACGAGTCGGGTTCAAACTCAAAGTATGGGGCGCCGGCAATCTTAACCGGGTTGGCTTTATGGGCAGCATTGGCAATTTAAATTTAGGAAGATATTGATTCATTTCTTCATTATTTTTATTTTGGCAGTGGGTACTTGGTATTCGTATTTCTTTTTGTGTCATCATAATTTAAATTATGGTCATCCATAATTTTGTATTGTATTAACACTCTACTGCAATAAGATTCAATTTTTATTTATTAAATGTTTTTGAATTTGTGACCTTATGTATATGAATGTTTTTTTTATAAATCATAAGTAGGGGTGACAATTGGTGTTACCGGATAATTTGGATAAAACCATTATCTACCAATAGAGTTAATGTGTATTATTGGATGTTATTGAATAATACCCACTTATTATTAGATAATATCTAATTCTATCAATTAATAAATGGATAATATCCGGATAATACTCAATAAGTAAACATCATATTTCAATTTGTTTTTGAGTATTACTTTCCTAGATATATTATCATTCACTAATTACAACACATAAAAAAATACGCACAAAACTAAACAAAGACACACGCGTAAGCCTACTATATATATATATATATATATATATATATATATATATATATATATATATATACTCACACAACACGTGCTCAAAGAATAACATAACAATAACTTGTGTTAATTGTAATTAGCAAAACAACCATAGCTTGGGACCTTTCTAGTAAACTCTATATCACAAAATGTTTCAGTTGTCTCGGCACATGCTGGCTATAAAATATTTTTGTTTTTTCAAATAAATTAGAGAAATTATAGTATAATAAAAAAAAGTAACAGATGCAAAGATTAAAAAAGACAGCAAGTAAAGAATAGCCAATCATTTCATCCATACTAACATTACTCCCTCTGTTCCAGGTAAAAAGTTCATTATTTCATTTCGAGATATTTCACTTAAATAGTCTACTTTCAAAAATTGAGGCATAAAAATGTCATTTTATTACTAATGGGCTACTAAAAGTTAATGAAATGAAATGGATCATCAAATATTTAAAAAAAATGCATATTTATTGTTAAAAAATGTCATAATTTGTGGTCTTGAATTTTTATTATAAAAAATGCATATTAAAGTTGTGTAGACTTTGTTTTCTTTTTTGTCTTGCCAACTTTTAATTTCTAGCTAAATGTTTTTTAAACCAAATGAAATAGAGCAACTAATATTAAGCTAAATAAATGAAATGGAACCACCAGCTAATTTAACAAAATGAATTCGACAAGTAAATGAAGAGTATGCGGTACAATAAGTTGATGCAATTTAGGTGCAATTTTTACAAAATACAAAAAAATATAAATACTTATATTCATTATAATTATAAATAATCAAAAACAAAATAATAAATAAGTTCATAATAATCAACAACTTTTATGATTACTTTCTTATATTTATATTAAACTTTCAAATAAAATTCAAAAAGGAGTTTAACCTAGTGGTAACAAGCTTTGGTATAAAGCAACTTCATCAAAGTTCAAATCTTAATAATAGCAAGTTTCATTTCTATTTATTATCATTTTTAAGTAAAGAACATATAGTGGTGATGGTGGCGGTGATGGACAGTAAGCGGTGACGGAGGTTGGGGGTAGGTAGTGGTGGCGGTGGCGACAGGTGGTGGCCAGAGGCTGAGGTTGGCGGCATACGGTGGTGGTGGCGGTGGGCAGTGGGTGGTGGTGATTGGTAGTGGTTGCTAGAGTTCGGAAGTGGCAGCGATGGGCGGAGGCGGGTGGTGGTGGTGATATTAGTTGATAAACCAAATGGTTATGGTGACATTAATGGATAAACACAATGGATAATCTATTAATATTCATAAATTATTTATTTTATTATTGGTCTCTAATGGGTCTTATCCATTAACACTCATTAATTTAATTAGGTGTTAATAAATAATACCCAATAAATCTTTTATAATTATTATATTGAATAACCTGTTATATGTAGTAGTATTCACATATAATACTTGGTCATCTCTCATATTGAGTTTGTAAAGCAACTGTTCATTCATGGTATAAAGTCTTGTTCTTCATTTCTTGTTTTCTTGTATCTTCTTTATCCCACATGGGATTACTAATAAAACTTGTGGAGCTAAACTTGTTATATAACAGCTAAGTTTAAAGAGTTCCTATAAGCTTGCTTGAGAGTCCCTCTATTATGGGAAAATATCAAGTATGGCTTAAAGTTTTGAGTATTATATATATATATATATATATATATATATATATATATATATATATATATATATATATATATATATATATATAATTTAAATATTAATTAATCTTAATATCGAATTTGGTATTAGGAGGGAGGAAGTAAATCGGTTTAAACGTTTAGGGTTGTGACTCTTTGAATGGTCATTTACAAAAGAGTATGATCGGAGGGCACGCCTGATGCAAGTATGGAGCTGCTAATTTTGGTGACACGCCTGCAAAGCATGGCACCAGTCAAAAGTTGTGTCTTTTCAAGACCACAACACAAACTCTATAAATAGAGTTGCCTCCTCCGAAAATCAATATAGAAATAAAAAAAAATACTGAGTTTATTACTTCCTTGTGTCTTTCTTCTTAACAAATCTATTCTTCGAGTCAAACAGTTAAAGCTTCGATTATTGTTCCCGAGTTATTTAAAGGAGTGTAACTTTGAATAAGAGTGCGTAGGTTTTGTATCCTGGAGGTGAAATTCGTTGAGACCATTACACCATAGTGGGACAAATTAAATACCTTAAAGATAACATCTTTTGGTGTGCCTAACCTACTTATTCCTTACCCATAATCAAGTCATATACAACAGTTTTAAGGTATTTAATTTTTCGTATAGATGGAGTCAGTTTTGATGAAGGGACAATTACCCGGCGTATAAGTTAGAGAGGCTAAATGGACTGAACTACAAGCGTTGGAGTTTGAAGATGGAATACCTTCTCACCATTGCAAAGGTATTCTACGTGCTATGTGATCCTTGTCCAAAGGAAGATGAAAATGATAAAACAACCGAGGCACAGAAAACCGAGGCTGCTGAAAAAGTGAAGAAATGGAAGTCGGATGACTTCATTTGCCGATTCACCATTCCGCAAGCATTGAACAACACGTTGTTCAATGTGTTCCAAATACACAAGACCGCCGCTGATGTTTGGTCTGCAATCAAACGAAGGTACGTCAATGAAGATGCTGGTAATAAATCTTTTTTGGTCAATAAATTTGTGAATACAAGATGGTAGACTCGAGGCCTGTCATTGATCAAGTTAATGAACTCAATGACATAGCCATCGAATGTGCCGATGCGGGTGAACCCATTTCTGAGACATTCCAAGTTTCAACCATCATTGGTAAACTTCCACCTTCTTGGAAAGATTACCAAAAGAAATTGAAGCATAAGAAGAAGGCCATCTCTTTAGATGAACTTCTTCAAGGCATCCAAATTGAGACTGAAAGTCTCAAACGTGATGGCTCAATTTCTGAGAAGATTGATGGTGTAAACTATGTGGAAAATAAAATGTTGCGAACTTCCAAGGGAAACCAATGAAAGTTCAAACGGAAAAACAACTTTAAAAATGATGGAAAGGGTAAAGCTAAGAAAAAGCAGAAGAGTTCTTGTTATGTTTGTGGAAAAACAAACCACTTGGCTAAGAACTGCTATTACCGTAAAGGGCAATGAAAAGATGAACAAGCAAATGTAGTTGAGAGCAACTTCATTAGCATGCTTTCCGAACTGCCTAGTCAACAATGTCGACTTCAGATTGGTGGATTGATTCAGGGGCTACATGTCATGTAACTCCCAATCGAAGCTTGTTCAAAACATATGAAGAAGTAAAAGAGCCAAAAGCAGTTTATATGGGAAATGCTTCTACAAGCGAGGTCTTGGGCATAGGGACCATTATTCTCCCCCTCACTTCGGGAAAGACTCTTACTTTGAAAAATGTGTACCATATTCCCTCTATGAGGAAGAATCTTGTATCCGTTCCTAAATTGATTAAATGGCTTTAAGGTAACCTTTCGCGCCCGACAAGTGAATATCACTAAAAATGAGGACGTTTGTTGGAAAGGGCTACATTAAAGACCAAATGTATTTATTGAGCATTGATAATAAAATTACCGTTCTACTTACTTTGTTGATTCTAATTTTAATGTTGAAAAGCATGATTTTTGGCATTCTAGATTAGGACATATTGGTATGAATGCAATGAGTCGTATGATTAAATATGAGTATATTCCTAAATCTTCGACTATTTATTCTATGAATAATTGTGAATGTTGCGCTCAATCTAAGTTGACTAAAACATCTTTTAAAAGTGTAGTAAGATCAACTAGGTTACTTGAGTTAATTCATACCGATATTTGTGACAACAAAGATATTTTGACAAGAGGTGGAAAACGTTATTTTATTACGCTCATTGATGATTTTTTAAGTTTGCATATGTGTATTTACTTAGAACAAAAGATGAAGCTTTTGACAAGTTTAAAATTTTCAAAGCCCAAGTTGAAAATCAAACCAATCTAAGGATAAAAGCGATTAAGATCGGATAGAGGTGGTGAATATTTCCCAAACGAGATGATTTCATTTTGTCAACAAAATGGAATTGTTAGGGAATCTTCACACCTAATACTCCACCACAAATGGAGTAGCCGAGGAAAAATCGATCCTTAATGGAGATGGTTAGTGCCATGATTATAAATTCAAAATTACCAATGAGCTATTGGGGAGAGGCACTATTAAGTTACTCGCTTACATTTGTAATGAATTGTGAATAAACATATGAAAACTCCATACGAATTATTTAATGGGCGTAAGCCTAATATTTCACATTTAAAGGTATGGGGTTGTGTTGCATATGTTTTAGATGCAACTTTGAAAAGAAATAAACTTGGGAGCAAAGCTGTGAAATCTATATTTATTGGTTATTCTTCAATAAGCAAAGCATATAGATTTATGAGAATTAATGACAATCGTGTGTTTGAAGCTACGGCGTGCTATTTTTATGAACATTTGAACATAAAAAGTGTAGACAAGGTAGATATAAACCATGAATTGTCAAAAGAACTTGAAGTAGAAAATGCATCAAGTTCACATGATAATGGTGATGCCATTGCTAATGATGGAAATTTAGACAACAATGAAAATGATGAAATAGTTGAGTTAAGGAGAAGCAAAAGACAAAGAATTGAAAAGAACCTTGGTCCTGACATGTTTACATATATGTTAGAAGAGGATCCTAAAACTTTTCAAGAAGCTATGTCTATGTCCGATTCGACTTGTGGAAAAGAGCCATGGATGATGAAATCAAATCTATACTTGATAATGAAACATGGACTCTAGTCAATCCTCCTCCTAATACTAAACCTATTGAATGCAAGTGGGTTTGGAAAAAGAAACTCAAAACTGATGGTACTATTGATAAGTACAAGGCAAGATTAGTAGCCAAAGGTTATAGTCAAAAAGAAGAAATTGACTATTTCGAAACATTTTCACCGGTCACTAAGTTTACATCAATTAGAACTATGTTTGCTATAGCATCCGTCCTATGGACTAGAGGTTCATCAAATGGATGTTAAAACAACATTCTTAAATGGAGATTTAGATGAAGAGATTTACATACAACAACCCGAGGGTTATATCTCTAAAGGAGAAGAACATAAAGTATGTAAATTAAAGAAATCTCTATATGGACTTAAACAAGCACCAATTCAATGGTACAAGAAGTTTAAGCAAGAAATTCGAAAGTTTGGTTTTAAGAGTAGTAAAGTAGAAAGTTGTGTTTTTACTAAAGTTACTCTTAATTATAAAGTTGTTATAACTTTATATGTTGATGACTTGCTAATATTTGGTTCTGATATTAATTGTATTAATAAAACAAAGAACTATTTAAAGCAAGTGTTTGACATGAAGGACTTAGGTCCAATAGATGTCATTTTGGGGGTTAAGGTGATCAAAAAGGACAAAACTTACATATTAACTCAATCACATTACATTGAGGAAATATTAAAGAAGTTTAATTATTTTGATTGCAAAATAAGTAAAAATCCTATTGACCCTCATATGAAGTTAGTTCCAAATAAAGGCGAGGCCGTAAATCAAGGAGAATATGCCAAGATAATTGGAAGCATAATGTATGTGGTTAATCATACAAGACCTGATCTTGCATGTGCAATTGGCATACTTAGTAGATTTACAAGTAATCCAAGTGAAGAACATTGGACGGAACTAAAAAGAGTACTAAGGTACTTAAAATTCACAATAAACTATGGTTTACATTACAAGTGTAATTCACCTATACTTGAATGTTATAGTGATGCAAATTGGGCATCAGATGTAACCAACTCCAAATCAACGAGTGGTTGGTTATTTACCATTGGAGGAGCCATAGTTGCTTGGTCTTCAAAAAGACAAACATGTGTTGCTTTGTCTTCTATGGAATCTGAGTACATAGCCATGTCAATGGCTAGTAAAGATTTAATATGGTTTAGAAGATTTCTAAGAACCATACCATTTATTGATTCTAAGAAAGGAGCCACAACTTTGTATTGTGATAATCAAGCTGCCATATTCAATACAAAGAATGAGAGAATATCAAATCATAGCAAACACATTGCTATGAGATATAATCATATTAGAGATATGGTTAAAAAGGAAAGATAACACTTGAGTATCTTCCTACAAATCGATGTTAGTCGATCCACTAACAAAATCTTTATCAGGGGATAAAATTATAAAGGTCATGAGAGATATGAGACTATTATCGGTCTAAACAATGTCTTAATTGAAACCAACTTTATCTTAAGGTACAAGTCATAGATTTGTCACCTTATGTTTAAAGTTAAAAGGAAATTCAATATTAGACATTGGTGAAATGGAAACTTTGATACATTTCGAGTGCATAACTTAAAAATAGTGGGGGTGTCACTATTTGAAAGTTTCATATCTGACCTATGCACTTTCATTACCACAACAAGATTAGGATGGATTCAAAATCCTTAATAGACTTATAGCTTTTAGTGAGAATGCGTTGTGGACATTCTCGATAAGTCTACCTATACAAGTAAAGAAGTGAGAGGCCGCTTCTTATGGATTACTCAGAAAATTCCTAGAGTACTTGTGAAAACCAGATTAAGCACAAGGCCCAACTACAAGGTGCTGCCAAGATCAAAAGGAACATGAAATCATACATGATGAGAATATGTCTCCCTAAAGGTTTCACATTCAACCATAAAGTTTAAGGCTCGTCCACTTAATGGGTATTCGTTATGTAAAGAAGCTGAAATTGTTTAGTGTCATTATATGTAAATAAGTGGGGGATTGTTATATGTAGTAGTATTCACATATAATACTTGGTCATCTTTCATATTGAGTTTGTAAAGCAACCGTTCATTCATGGTATAAAGTCTTGTTCTTCATTTCTTGTTTTCTTGTATCTTCTTTATCCCACATGAGATTACTAATAAAACTTGTGGAGCTAAACTTGTTATATAATAGCTAAGTTTGAAGAGTTCATATAAGCTTGCTTGAGCTTCCCTCTATTATGGGAAAATATCAAGTATGGCTTAAAGTTTTGAGTATTATATATATATATATATATATATATATAAGAAAGAAAGAAATTAATCTTAATACCGAATCTGGTATTAGGAGGGAGGAAGTAAATCAGTTTAAACGTTTAGGGTTGTGACTCTTTGAATGGTCATTTACAAAAGAGTATGACTGTTCGGAGGGGCACGCCCGGATCGACCGTGCAAGTATGGAGCGGCCGTGCCAATTTTGGTGACACGCCCGTGCAAAGCATGACACCAGTTCGGAAAAGTTGTGTCTTTTCAAGACCACAACACAACCTCTATAAATAGAGTTGCCTCCTCCGAAAATCAATATAGAAATAAAAAAAAATACTGAGTTTATTACTTCCTTGTGTCTTTCTTCTTAACAAATCTATTCTTCGAGTCAAACAGTTAAAGCTTCGATTATTGTTCCCGAGTTATTTAAAGGAGTGTAACTTTGAATAAGAGTGCGTAGGTTTTGTATTCTGGAGGTGAAATTCGTTGAGACCATTACACCATAGTGGGACGAATTAAATACCTTAAAGATAACATCTTTTGGTGTGCCTAACCTACTGATTCCTACTATATTATTACTTTATCCATCCCTAAATTATTTATTTTATTATTCATAAATTATTTATGGTGACATTAATGGATAAACCCAATGGATAATTTGTTAATATTCATAAATTATTTATTTTATTATTGGTCTCTAATGAGTCTTATCCATTAACACTCATTAATTTAATTAGGTGTTAATAAATAATACCCAATAAATCTTTTATAATTATTATATTGAATAACCTAATCGATTGAATAAAATTTTGCCGCCAATGATCATAAGCACGTAAAGCTTAAATTAAATTGGCACAATCGTTTTCAAAACCGCACAAGTATTCCTAAAAGTGCAAAGCTTGCATTATGGATATTTTATAAGTAAAGAGGGCAAAAAGCTAGTAATAATGCAAATTGTTCTTTACCAAAAACAGAACTGCACCGTTGTTGTTGTTAGTTGTTACAGCTCGACAATATTGACACAAAAGAATTTGCCTAACATAACAACCATTAGGTTTAATCTGAAAGTAGATAAATTGAAGCCATTGGCAATCCTTGTAGCCACAATCATGCATTGTGAAACGAAAAAAGCTTCCTACTATATTATTACTTTATCCATCCCTAAATTATTACTTCATCGATTTCAAATTATCGTTCTCCTTTCATTTGTCGTTTGTTCGAAAATAATTATTTTCTTTCTTTTAAAACACTTTTAAGTTAAACACTTTTACCACTTTACCCTTACTTTATCTACCTATTTCAATTATGGTTACATACTCAAATGGCATTAAAAAAACCCAAACATTTCACCCATATTTATAATACAGTCAGTTATTTTTTCTTAAACGGTGTGTCGGATCAAAATGAACAATAACTTAAAAACGGAAGGAGTATCATATTTTCCACGATATACTAATTAATACAAAATAATTTACTTATTATTAATATTAATATAAAATATAGTTTTTTTGAAAGCTCTCCGAGCCTCAAATAGAAAGTAAAATAGAGTTGTATTTGGTTTGAGCGTGAACAACTCATTTGCAGAAATCACACGATACACAGAAAAAAACATGCCAAAATGAGAGAGAATAATATGTGAGCTTCGGGTTGTATCAAAAGAGCCCTGATTCATTAAATATTGTCGCGAGTCAAGGGGAATGATATGGTGAATTAATGAATGCTTTCATGATTTGCTCAGGTGCCCTCCTTCTTTCAAAATATTACACATGTGCCCCTAATGTTTCCATATGACGAGCGGAAGTAATGCCCAAACTTTGCATTTTATTTCTCAATCAATTTAAATATTTGATCAACTTCATTTGTAATGCAAAATTACAATTTTAATGTCAAAAGTGACACATTTGAGGGTAAAAGTAACATATTTAATATCAAAAAGTGACACATTTTCATTCGTGATGACTCATATACATTGGGTGACTAAAAGTGACATTTTAAGCCAAAAGTGACATTTAAATGCAAACATAACACGTTTTCATACATAATGACTTACACATTTAGTCATTTAGAGATTAAAATTGACACGTTTAAAGGCAAAAGTAACACATTTAAAGGTAAAAATAACACACTTTCATATATAATAACTTACACATTGAGGGACTAAAGTGACACGCTTAAAGACATAAATGATACATTTAAAGGTAAAAGTGGCTCATTTTAATATATAATAACTTACAAATTGAGGGACTAAAAGTGACACTTTTAAAAGCAAAAGTGGTACATTTAAAAGTAAAATTTATACATTTAGAGGCAAAAGTAACACATTTAAGGCAAAAAAGTTGGCGATTTTTGTAATACCCCAAACCTTCGTGTGCTTGACTTCCTTGTTTTTCGGGCGTTTTTCTGTTGCCTTGCTAGTTTGACTTGTTATGAAAGTATTGGTATGTGTGGATAGGATATCTAGAGGTCAATACCGTAGTGTTATATGTTCCATAGTCATTAACTTGTTATTGTTACAAGTCGTAACTCGACGTTAGTCGGAACCCAACTCGATTGAGAGTTTACTCGCGTAGTTCTTTTCCGTAACCTCGGTTACACCTAAGGTCTTTGTTTGATTGTCTTGAGTTGCTTTAATGTGTTATGCCGCATGTGTGATAGATTCCCTTAGTCTATTTGTGCTTTTGATGCTAGATGTGTCACATTTGTCTTCATCGCTATTCGTGAAACCGAGTCTTGCGTACGTCACATCGTTTGGAGTTTCGATTCTTTGGATTGTTGTGTGACTTCTTAGAATCGCTCTAGTATATATCTTAGAATCTTAACTTGGTCCTAATCATGTTTTGACGCATGTCCAATCGTTGTTTTAATCGTCGTTGCGATCGTCGGTTAGTCGCACCTTGCACCGTTTAGTTCTGACTTCCGGGTTGTTTTGGGAGTTGTTCAAGGGACTTTCAGACTTGATTTGAGTAGGGTTTCAACCTAGTTTGGTTGAGGCATGAGTTGGGGTTCATATTGGCTTAGTTCATTCGCCCAAAAATCGTCAATGCGGTCGCATTGACCCATCAATGCCCTCGCATGTAATACTGCAAACTCAACAAGTGCACCAAGGGGGGAAACACGACCGCATCCCCTGTCTTCCAGCTTTTGAGAGTTTTTCTGTTTTGTTGAAATGTCCAAGGAACCCTTAATGAATCCAGCCTAATCAGTCTCTAATCATATTATTTGACCTTAATTAACCTAATAGGAGTATTTAGCACTAAGTCCTCAATTAATTACTTAAACCTAATTAGAGATTGGCCAATAGGGAGCCAACACTTGCCCCACTAACTCTCCCACCTCTTGGAGAGTTCATTTGCTGGAGAGCTCCACTCCTTACACCTTCTACAGTTAGATATTTTTAATTCAACAATGGAGAGAGTGTAAGTCCAGATGGCAACAGTTAAGGCTAGATGGGGGGGGGGTGAATAGCCTTTAAAAACTTGGGGGTTTGATTTGTAAAGTTTAAACGATTGGCAGCGGAAAACTTGATTTTATCAGTCAGCTGAGGTGTTGGTCAGCTGGCTGACACTTTGAAAAATTCTTAAGATGATGAGTGTTGGTCAGCTGGCTGACACAACTGTTTTCAAAAGAAGTTTACTTTTAATGTTTGATCACTGAATATGTAAAGAAATTGAAATACAAACTAACTGAACAATTAAGTAAGCAATTGTTGTTAACTGACTGACACTTAATTAGTTGAAAAACTTCTTAAGTGTTGAGTCAGTTTGCAAGAGTATAAGAGACAGCTGACAAATCAGTTGAAGTGGTTCACAGATAAACTGCTACGTCCACTACAAAGTTGGTCAGACTTGGATTTTTGAAGTGCACTAATTTTATTAAAAATCTATTTGATCTCTAATGGATCAGTGTACAACAAAAGACCGGTGTTTGGGGAGAATGATTGAGAGACAATCAAACTCGTGAGACAACTGACTGATTTCTAAATATTTTGATATGTATCACTCAGTGTTTGCCTAAACAATAACTAGAAGAAAATATTCAATGAGAAATATCTAGCTAAAGTTTTCTTGGAAGACAACGTCAGAGAAATTGAAAGTATATGGATTCTTGACTTCTGTAAAAATTGTTATCTTCAATAATGCTTCCAATGGGTATTTATAGATAGACTTCAAAAGCAACCCGTTAGGAACACATTTGAATTTGAAAATGTGTTATGGCAGAGGTAAGATCTAAAAAGATCCTGGGAAATATATTCTAGCAGCATATCTACCAAAAACACAAAATAGGAAAGTGTCAGTACAAGTGTATGATCAATCAAATAAAGAAAGGTAAACTGACACTAGACATATTTAGGTCAGCTAGAATGAGTGGTTGACAAAATTATTTCGGCTGACCACGGATAGCTTAAATTTCTTGGCTGACAACCAAGTGGAATGATTTTAAGCAAATCTAATTATGCAAGATTCAACAGAGAGCTTGTGTGTGAAGACTAGTGTGTGTAGAAGGGTTTCCCAGAGCTCTGATGACCCGAATGATGATCTGAGACCGGCTACGCATTTCCTTCAACGAGGAGATCACTCTACTATGGTTTGAATTTCTTTTCCCTTGGTTTTGAACCGAGCTAGGTAAGCTACTACCCCTCCCTTCTTGTGAAAACTAACTACAAAGAATGCTAGAGTATATCTATCATGTCTACCATGATTTATTTGTGTTTTCTAAGTCTATATGTTGAAGATGTGTGGTCTTATGCCCTGAAATTTATAGCTTTCATATAAGAGTGAATTGAGGGTGGTTGTGTAAGGGTTTTAGAGTCTAAAACCCTAGTTTAAGGGTTTGATGACCCAATTTGATGATGACTTTCATGTTATGTTCCACGACCTAGTTTATGAAACTTATTAACGGAGTCACAAAAGGGTTTAACATGGTCTATATGACTTTAGGATGAAATCCTACGGGATTTGGGAATGTTCGGGTCACAAATGTGTGGTCCCAAGTAGAAGACGTTTGAGATGGTTTATGTATGACATGCGATTATTGATATTTTAGGACTTCAATCGAAGTCCCGAGACTTGCGAGATTGTGACATACCCCTGTTTTGGACTCTATGGATTTAGGGTTATTGATGTTGGGAACCCCGACTCACTAGAGTCGCCTTGTGTGCATGAATGCACATTGACTCGTTAAAGACCCTGTTTGGGAATATATAAGACATCTCGAGGAATCCGAGATGGTGAGTTAGAAAATCCTTCCATAGAACGAATTTGGAAAGTATATGCCTTAACACTCTACATATAAAGTCTACTTGTATAATCGTGAAGATAACCAAGTTGTTATCTAAGACACACTTGTATTGATTTGGCCTTGCAAAAAAGTATCGCCTGGACACCTTGAGAATTTTGACCATACTTGAAGTGTCCTTCACCTTGGGTGTACTACTTGACACTCAACATATAGAGAGCCTCTAGAAGGTCTCAAAGTGAGGTGAATCGTAGTTACGACACAATTACTAGGATTTGAGAATATAGGATGAATTATTATTCTGGGAAGAGTTTATTTATTATAATCTAAGTTGTTCAAAGATCATAGACCATTAATGAAGTCTTGGAGATTATGTGAGTTGCTACCTGTTAATTACGGGTTTGGCCTAAATTCATAACAGAAATGGACTAGTATTTGTGCACGTGCCTATGGCACGACGTGAGGAGGGGAGGATGTCAGTATTGGAGGGTGTTAATATTTAAATAAATCAATATATGTTTTAATCATGTTTCAAAAAGAGTCTAAAATAACAAATTGAAAATGAAGACCTTTTGGTAATCAATTAAAACAATATGATCATTCAACAGTGGAGAAAAAAATTAAAACTTTCTTTTGTATTTTTTTAAGGAAACATGGGCGGTACCTTGCTAGATTTTATTAATAGAAATATAATTACAAATTTGAGGGGAACAACCGGCCTTGCCCTTATAACAGGGATAACAGAGGAGTCTAACCTCGAAAAGGAAATACTAACAACAAATAAAAACAAAGAATTTTAAATTAATCTTATTCTGGAGGCTCTTGTTTCACAACAACGAATGTTTTTGAAACGCGAGATGCAATAAATTTGTCAAGTATTTCCACCTACACGTGAGACAAAGAAGAGTCACACAGATTTATTTAACTATATGTTATTTATAAAAATGATTAATTAAATTATTAAAAAAACATACTGCCTCATCTACAAATCTCGAATCCTCCCACATATCATCGTACATTGTTAGAGTTGGAGGTGGAGTTGCAGGGACCTATTTTGGAGCAATGTGTAAGATAAAAACTATGTAAATATAAAATATGAATCATATAAAAACTATGTAATTGTAAAATATGTATCATATGTAATTTTTAACACTTACGTAAAAATGAGGTGTTTGCTTACATATTCTTCTACTGAATTAGAATCATAAAAATCAAGTGGAGGGGGAGGTCGAGATGCTGGTAGAGTGTCAAAAGGAGTTGCTGGTACCTATTTGAAACCATGTGTTAGATAAAATACTATATAATCGCAAAAAGTGAGTTGGAAATTATAGGGATTTATACCTGTTGTAGAAGCATTATAGAAGAACTTCAGGATAAACTATATTTGTTGTCGAAGTTTCTACTTGTGATTGTAAGAGAATTGTTATCCTACTGAATGTAGTACATCGAGATAGTGCAACATATAATTGACCATGAGTAAACACTTGGTTCCGAAGATCAATGCCGACAAATTTAACAAATTGACCTTGTGATTTATTTATAGTCATTGCAAAGGTCAACCTAATTGAGAATTGTTGCCTTGTAATAGGAATAGTAAGTTCAGAAGCAGAAGAGGTTAGAAAAATTCTTTGTATAAATTCCAAATTTTCAGCTTTATCTCCAGTTAAGATTTCAGCTTCAATAATCAATTGCGCGCATCTTACTACCCTCAGTCTTGTTCAATTACAAAGACCATCCTTTGGGGCAAGATTCCTAAGCAAAATAATGGAATAACCAACTTTTAATTGGAGGTCTGAAGGGGGGAGACCAGCAGGATTTAATGAATTTAGATATTCAATTGGGTATCGATTTGCCATGATTGTATCACTCATAACATCATCTGCATTTTTATCTGCTAATAGATAACTAATGACATTTCCAGGGAATATCTTCAATGCTTGAACATTTATATTATTAACATCGTCATTACGTGCGAAGAGAATAATACGATCAGTTAAGAATTTTGTCGTAGAAGTCCCTGTTATATGGAGTTGTGGATACACTTCTCTTATTAGTTCAATCAGGTCTTTACATTTCTGAATTGATGAAGGTAATTCGATGGTTTCATTTGGAGTGCTTCCCACCTGATGATGAAATTCCTATGCCTATGTGAATTATTACTTGTTAAGTTACCAACTTAGCTTGGTTTTATACTAGAAAATGATCTTATATGGCTATTTGATATTATGACTATAAAAGCATAATTATGATGATTACTTGGTGAATATGACTTAATATAGCATATGTTATATTCTTGCTTGAAGCTTGTTTATTGTCTTGAATGCCTTAAGGTATCAATGAATACGAGTTTGTGAACTTGTTGGATTATGGTGTGATTGATTATAATCAACCTACTAGGGTTTCACCAATAGGTGGATGTACGAACTTGTTGAACTAGAGTTTCTAAATGAAATAAGAACCTATATAGTCTTGAAACGAGAATATAGAAGAGGGCCAGAAATGCATATAACATTTATGCCCTATTGGGATGAAATTGTAGTATAGACTTAACGAAGTAGAGTTTAAAGAATTATTGAACCTTATGAGTATCGTATTGAATCCCTATGAGATTTAGAGTCCATTTGAGTATGTTACTAGCTTTTGGAACTTTGCTTGAATTAAATGTACATAACTGGACACTTGTGATTTCGAAACTCTTTATGAGCTCCTTATTTGATTTTGTGGTTATAGCAACAATATGTATAATCGTGTGAATTTTAGTAGAGTTATATACCTACTTGACATTGGACGAGTTCGCTCGATCCCTATTTGGTTTCATGCCAAGTAAACATCTACTTGTGCATTGCATATAAGTCTAGTTGTCATTACTTGAGTTTTACATTGATGGTGGGACGATGTATCGTTTTCATGAATTATGAGATTCATGACTTCTATGTATCGCCGTACCGAAGACGGTACACACCCCTTCACTGTGGGCCGCAGTGGGGATGTAGCCCCCAATGTCGTAACCAAAAGGTAGTGCTATTTGTCTGAAAAGAAAACTTGACACTTTGATACACCAATCATAAGTATCTCACTTCATGATTAACATTTGTGATTGCAGGAGCAACACAACGATACTGATTTGGTATCTTCTCGATCCCTTATGTGGCTTACTATGATCATTTGTGACAACAAAGTGTTAAATGGAACATGTGATCTATGTGACTATGTTCGCCTTGATGGTGTATTAATTGAGACACTTGATATGTGTAAATATATTTAAATGTTAATCTATATGATTGTGTTCACCATAGTTGTGTATTGTTTGAGAGATTTGATATGTATATATATATATACACACACATGATAATGATATTGATTCGTTGTTGCTAATATACATAATGATATCTTGTGTGATTATATGAATGTACATCTTTCCATGTCATATCATGTGGTAGCTTACTGATCTTTATGACTCATTTCACACCTTTGTTTATTTAGTATGCAGGTTTCTATTATACCGGTGAGATCATGTGATTCATGTTGTCGTGGTTGATCCTTCAGAACAGCTTCGAGTTCAAGATGTGTTCAGACTTTGTGCTCGCAAGGACGTTGTATAGGATTATATAAATCCTACGTATGTTGGGTAGCATTATGAATACTCTAAACGTTTATACTTCTAGTATTCTTGAGCCGACATGTGTAGTGCAGCTTGTAGATATTTCTCTATTTTATTATTTGGCCAGTATTGTGTTCATCATCTCTAGAAGGTATTTTAGTTTTGATAGATTTTTGTTGAACAATGATTTAGCTCTTCCTCATTTTGTTTGCCCGAGTATGTCTTGGCTCGTGGTTTCTAGTTATTGGTTCTCCCTCTAGTATGCTTTAGCCGTTGATGGGTTATTAAATCAAGTTGGATCCTCGTTGAAACGTCGGCCTGAAGTTGCCGATGGTTTTGGTATGTGTCTGCAATGTTACGACACACGAGTTTTGTTTGCTCCTCGTGAGGTAATTGTCTCTCTTGGTTTCATTTGTTTTGGTTTCGAGCTTTATTGCTTGGGGCTTCACTCTATTATTGCTTCCGAATGATTTGATTTTTCTTAACCCGTATTTCTAGTATAACTTTACATTTTATTGTCGAACTTGTTAGCTCAATTGTTCGACTTGCACAACTGTTTAGTAAGTGCTTATCCGCTATTTGTGTTAGTTCCAAGCGAATCGACTCGGGATTCTTCGTCGGGGTTCGGGTCAGGTCTTGACAATTTTCATTTATAAAATATGAGGGGTGACGTAATTTTTGAATCTTTGACTCATTTAATATGGATAGCTTCGTCTTACAGATTAAGACCATCTTTACAGGAGACCTACTCATATATATGCATATGAGTTATGACCCATAATTCAAGTAGAAAGAAAAAAAAAGTAAGAATAAAATAGTAAAAATATTTTTTATAAAAAAAATAAATTTACACAATTTATTTGAAATGGAAGTAAAAGAAAAAAATAAAATAGATTAGAAAGGGAGTAGTAATTTCAAAGAGCAAACAAACAACATTAATTGCACTTGTTAGCTTGCTTAACAATTTTAAGGAAACATAACCTCGTTAACAAACAAAAACCTTGACAGTCGCTATGATGTCATCAAGGTTTTAAGGCCCTACACCATGTGTATGTAGACTAAAGTGTTCATTCAAGTATTCTTCAACACGAATAGGAGGAACCTATATGCAAAAGATATAGACATAAAATTATAGATATATTCTTTTCATATTAGTAGTTTTATTTTCTATTAATGAGATTAACAAAACACACACACACTAACTACTATACCATGGTGGAGAAAATGGAACATCTTTTCAAGCATTCCACCACACAGTCAATCAGTCATGGCTGGGATACAAGAACACATCAATGTACACATTGGAATGTCAGAAGTTGTATATATGCTTAAGATTTGAGTATCAAGTAGCTTCCTAAAAACAAAATTAGAAAGTTAAACCAAGTGGTACAATATATTTGATTCATTTGATTCAATGCCTTCGGTGGAGATACCAGAAAATTTTGTGAGTGAAGAGGATGATTGTGTAATTTCTGTGGAGGTGGAGGGCGAAGATTTTGGTGGTAAGTGGTGGGGCTGTTGATTACAGGAAGGGAAACCCCAATTTTTTTTTAAAGTTTGAACTTAACCATAAAAATGGAAGGAAAACCACAAGCTGAAAGTGATCGGCATGGCTAGAGACTGGTCGACTGTTGACGAAGAAAAAGGAAAAAAAGATAGAGAGTTTGACTATCGAGGTGCTTTGGAAGACAATAGAAATGGAAAGTAGACGGTAGGCTATTCAGAGTAACAGCCAGGGCTGCGTAGAGTAATTACCGAGGCAAAACCGTCGATCACACATGCGAATATAAAATGAGATCTTGGCTATAGAAACTTAGTAAAAAACAATAAATCTCAGCCAATAGTTAGCTTGAGCCAATTGTGAGTTTGTAAACCAAGCCATTTTATAATATAGATTATTGTTGATAAAATTGCATGATTATTTTTCATTTTCCTCTAAAATCCCTAATCATTCTACTTTTTTCCAATACAACATTTAATTAGAGAGTAATTAATAAGGGTAGTTTTGGTAAAATGTGGATAACATTTTCTTGAAATCCTATAACATCATTTGTTCTTGGATAATTTTTTGTTGCTAAAACATCATTTATTTTGGGATGGAATGAATATCTTGTTTGTAACTTTTTTTTCAAGACAATGCTTTTTTTTTTCTTTCTATTTTATCATTACTTTCTCATCATATAGTTTAATCATGAGCTTTAATGAAAACTACATATTATACTAATATTAATAATCAAGTCTAATATGTGTTCAATCCGTGGTGAAGCCAGGATTTTGTTTTTGTTGGGGCCATAGTGTAATAATTTTACAAAAAATAACCAAGCTCAATAACTTAAACATTTTTTTTATGGAAGCAGGACGGCACCTGCGGGATTTATTAATAAAAGAAAAAACAAACAAACTTGAGGGGGACAACCGGCCTTACCCTTTGGACGGGGGGACAAAGGGGCCTTACCTCGAAAAAGAGTTACATCAAAGCAGAAACCAAGAGGAGAAAATAAAACAAGCATCAAGAAAAATAAAGATCCTAGCTCCTATTTTCAGCCCCTACGAAAATTGTAGATCCCCAACATATCGTGTCTCAAAACCGAAAGAATTTGCCTGGGGAGGTGCTCGATATCCACGTAAACCATATGCCCACGATGGGAGTAGGCTTCAGCAGCAAGAAGATCAACCACTTTGTTCCTTTCACGATAAACATGGGACACAGAAAAGCCAGCATTTAGAACTCTGCAATCCTCCAATTCATAACTATAACGCCAAGGGAACTGACACTCCCCAACAATACCCATAGCAGCCACTTTACAGTCTGTCTCCACCGCAACTTCAGAGAAACCAAGATTCGCACATAGCTGAAGGCCAAAACGAAGGGCAGCTACCTCCGCATATATATTGGAACCATTACCAAAAAATATAGAGAAAGAAGTCACAAGATTCCCATATATGTCCCGAATAATACCCCCTCCAGAGCATACCCCATTTCTAGAAGAGCCATCTGTGTTTAATTTGAAACCCCCACTAGGTCTTTCCCAACGCAACCATAAACCACGCCGCGGTCTAACATATTGAATAGGAATACAAAACTCTGCTAATCTCAGTTTGCCCATGATTCCAGGCGGCGTAGAAGGATGAAAAACAACATTCATCTCTATAACCCGAAGACGAACCTTCTGAATTATATTCGCGATCAACATCGGTTTGGAATCGAAAACAGCACAACAGCAAGCTTTCCATATCTCCCAGCAGCCAAAGAGAAAAATACCCAACTCACAAGCTCTAAGCTGACTACGAACGCTATGCCGAGACCAAGAATCAAAAAGATGTCGCATAGAGGTAAACACCACAGGAGTTTGAAATATCAGAGACAAACGTTTCCACACCTCCGACGCAACCTCAGACCAAAGAAATCAATGGGGGATGGATTCACAAGCAGGCTGAATTGAGCAGCAAACACATTTAGACACAATAGGGATACCTCGTCTTCGAAGCTGCATATCAACTGGAATGGCCCCATGAAACAACTTCCATATGAAACCACTTACTTTCGAAGGAATCCAAGGATGCCATATCTTCGATGCCCAAGGCACATGAGGGCCCCGATTGCGAATGATATCATAGAAATTTGCACTCGCAAACAATCCCGTATTCGACTTCGTAAAAACCAGTCTATCCTTTACAGCCGAATGAAGAATAACTCTATCAATGGTTGTATGAAAATGACTAGGAATTAAAGGCAGAAACTCATCAATATTGGGCCAAGCATCTCGAACTTTCAAAGTAGCATCTATCGGTAACGGACCAACTAAAGGCTCACCACACCAGTTGTCAGTCCAGAAAGATATATCGCCAGCCCCTATAACCCATTGAGTATAGTCTTTAAGCAAAACTAGCTGGCCTGCTACTACCTTCCACCCACTAGAAACAAGCTGAGAGATAGAAACCCGACCACCATCCATATATTTAGAGTTGACAAATTTGGACCATAGACCCGGACCTTGTAAGGCATTCCAAGCTAGCTTAGCGTGGAGCGAAGCCATGATATGACCCAACCGCCGAAAACCCAGCCCCCCCTCCGCAATTGGCCGACATATAGAATCCCAAGCACCCCAGTGAACTCTCCTCTCCCCTTTAGAACTCCACAGAAAATTAGCGAAAAGCAACTCCAGACGGTTAAGCACCATTTTCGGGACTTTGATGGCAGCAAGAGAATAAATCGGGATACAACTAAGGACCGACTTTAAAAGGGTCAGCTTGCCTCCAAACGATAAAAGTCTAGACTTCCAGCCGTCTATTTTACATGTAATCCGTCGAACCAAATCTTCAAAATACACCCCCTTAGATCTACCTTGAAAGATGGGAATCCCAAGGTATTGCAGCGGCAAACATTTATTGGAGCAGCCTGTCCAGTCCCGAATGTCCCGACGTTTCCTTACATAGCAGTTCGAAGACACGTAAAAACCACTTTTGGCTAAATTGACAAGTTGGCCCAAAGCATGTTCATATTTCACTATAAGACGTCTAAGGTGATGAATAGAACTCTTACCGGCATTACAAAACAACAACATGTCGTCCGCATATAACAGATGAGAAATAACAACTCCACCACGCCCATGCATAAACGGAGAAATCCTACCAGCTTGAATTTCCCGATTAATGTTTCTCGATAAAATCTCCTGAGCTAGCACAAACAAAAGAGGAGATAAAGGGTCTCCCTGACGAACGCCACGAGAAGATTTGAAGAAGCCATAGTTATTCCCATTGATACGAAGCGAGTACCAATTATTACAGATGAGGCGGTAAATAAGAGAACAACTATTGTCACTGAAACCAAAAGATCGAAGAGCACGAAGCAGAAAATCCCATTCCACTCTATCATATGCCTTGGACATATCAAATTTAAAAATAACATTCCCCCCGCGTGTTTTATAGTTAAGTCGATGGACCATCTCTTGAGCGAGCATCACATTTTCCTGAATGCTCCTCCCTTTAATAAAGCCCGCTTGTTCCTTAGAAATCAAACGCGGAAGAAACTTAGCAATCCGAGACGCCAGAATTTTGGATAAAATCTTGCTAGAAAAATTACAGAGACTGATCGGGCGGAAATCACCATAACCAATAGGATTTTTAATTTTCGGCAACAAAATTAAAGTAGTAGCAGAAATCCCACGATGAATATCAGCTCCATGAAAAAAGTCCCGAACCACTCTAATGATATCCCTTTTAATAATGTCCCAGCACCCACGATAGAACCACCACAGCAAAACCATCGTTACCGGGAGCACTATCAGGGTTCATGGCCTGTGTCGCATCCCAAATCTCCTCTTCCGAAGGACACCGCTAATAAAATCATTATCCTCGGATGAATACCATCTCCCACATGAACAAACAAATCTTAAGTGAATAACATGCGTGGTAGATAATGGTTTAAGTAAAATAACTAACGGCCTAGAGCGATAGTATCCCCATTATCACACCAAGAACCATCCTCATTTCTAATTCTAATAACATTATTTTGCTTATGATCTTTAATACAAGCATGGAAGAAGTCTGTATTTCTATCACCCTCACGGAGCCAATTCTACCTAGCCTTTTGCTGCAACAATTCTACTTCCCATTTAATACATTAGGCGAGGGATTGTTTCGCCAAAACTAGATCCCCTTCCACCGAAACCGTCCCACCTTTGCCGAAAAAACCTTTAAACGTAAAATATCATCGATGCTTGGAAATCATTCTCGAACATTGCCGCAACAGGTTCGGTTCTTGAGCTTGCGTAAATAATGCAATTTCGATGCCACACTTCCATAGCGCTATCACGGTCAAGACTCCATTGTTGTTCAACAAACCGCAAAAACTCTGGATGATCCAACCACATCCTATGAAATCTAAACATCCATTTAAACCTTTGAGTATCCGAAAAATTCAAAAGCAAAGGGGCATGATCAGAATTGGCACGGGCTAAATGTTTAACATTGAGGACTGGAAGATTCGCTTTGTAAGCACCATTAACGAACACCCGATCCAACCTCTGCCAAATCTGAGTACCATCATGATGGTCATTACACCAAGTAAAGATGCTACCTTCGAAACCCATATTTTCCAAACCTGCAGTGTGACTAAACTCCGCAAAGTCTCCCATACTGTGTAAATCCCAGCCATGACCTCCTAATTTCTCCGACGTATGCATGATAGTGTTAAAATCCCCTCCCACTATCCATGGAAAACCATCGTTACCAGGAGCACTATCCGGATTCATGGCCTTAATCGCATCCCAAATCTCCTCTTCCGAAGGGACACTGCTAATAAAATCATTATCCTCCAGATGAATACCATCTCCCACATGAACAAACAAATCTTCGTGAATAACATGCGTGGACTGAGATAACAGGTTGGTAAAATAACTAAGAGCCTGAGAGCCGATAGTATCCCCATTATCACACCAAGAACCATCCTCATTTCTAATTCTAATAACATTATTTTGCTTATGATCTTTAATACAAGCATGGAAGAAGGCCGTATTTCTATCACCCTCACGGAGCCAATTCTGCCTAGCCTTTTGCTGCAACAATTCTACTTCCCATTTAATACATTAGGCGAGGGATTGTTTCGCCAAAACTAGATCCCCTTCCACCGAAACCGTCCCACCTTGCTGCAAAGAAACCTTTAAACGTAAAATATCATCCTGATGCTTGGAAATCATTCTCTGAACATTGCCGAAAACATACCAGTTCCAGTTCTTGAGCTCCTTGCGTAAATAATGCAATTTCCGATGCCACACTTCCATAGCGCTACCGTCAACAGGCCGACTCCATTGTTGTTTAACAAACCGCAAAAACTCTGGATGATCCAACCACATCCTATGAAATCTAAACATCCATTTAAACCTTTGAGTATCCGAAAAATTCAAAAGCAAAGGGGCATGATCAGAATTGGCACGGGCTAAATGTTTAACATTGAGGACTGGAAGATTCACTTTGTAAGCACCATTAACGAACACCCGATCCAGCCTCTGCCAAATCTGAGTACCATCATGATGGTCATTACACCAAGTAAAGATGCTACCTTCGAAACCCATATTTTCCAAACCTGCAGTGTGACTAAACTCCGCAAAGTCTCCCATACTGTGTAAATCCCAGCCATGACCTCCTAATTTCTCCGACGTATGCATGATAGTGTTAAAATCCCCTCCCACTATCCATGGATCGCTATAACGAGTCGCAATATCCATAAGCTCAGACCAAAGATTCTGCCTTCCCCAACGAGTGCATAGAGCGTACACAAAGGAAACCATAATTGTGTTATCAGATTTCCTAATACTGCATGTCATATGTTGAGTCGATGCCTCCAGGAAATTAACCTCCAAATCACGTTCCCAAAACAGCCATATATGTGTGTTTACTGGATTTTGATGCAAGCAATTAGCAAAACCCAAAAGCCGAGCTATCTCATTAATTCTCTCACCACCAAGTTTAGGTTCCAAAATAGCAAGTAACAAAGGCCTATGTTGACGTTTTAAAACCTTTAAATAATCTGTAGTATCTTGGTTACCAACTCCTCGAGCATTCCAAATAATTATCAACATGGGGAAACTTATTGTTTGGATTTATGTTTTTTGGACTGAGCCCTAGTTTTGTGAGCAGATGGCTTAGCATTTTTATCTCGATGAAGTTGTTTAATCCTCCCTGCACAATATTGCTGAAATTCCTCCGTAACAGGTTGCAAATTGAACTCATCCAAGGATGTAGATCTTTGTAAATTGGGCTGATGCTCGTCAAAATCGCCGCCCGTAGAGTGAGCTTTACCCAAATGGTGAGGGATAGTGCGAAGAATTTCCGTCCATATTGCAGAAAGTTTAGATCCGTCTGATTCCTTTCTCGTCGTACAAGTAGACGTATCCAACTGGTCTTTATCCTTTTGAAAATCATAAAACTCTCCCTCCCCATTATTCTCTTAGAGTACTTCAAAAGAATTCGCTATCTTAATACCCTCCTCTACATCCCCTTGGTTACTAACCTTGTTCTTCCCTTTGTCATTTGGAGCCGGGTAATTACTGGAGATAACAGTATCCCTTGCTTCATTACCAATATGAATCCCTTGAGTGGTATCTACCTTGTTACTCAAATCATTAGTTTTCGATGGAAAATTAACCACCTCAATAACCTCTTCGTCCGTGCCTTTGTTATTAGAATCTCTAGCCAAAGAGCTAGACCCTAATTGCTCCCCTCTTTTCAAAATAACCGGAGTCCACTTCTGCCCATCTTTTCCTCCATTAAAAGAGGTTGGTTTGGCACCCGCAACTTCCTTATCAGGTATCTTATTGATGTCAGGCATAACTGTCCCTGTTGTATCCGTAGCCCGCCTTGAATTGTCCACTCCATGACCAGTTTTTACAGGGACGCGTTTATTTTTCCGACAGTTAGATCGATAATGCCCAAGTAAACCGCAACCATCACAGAAAGCTATGTTTCCTTCAAATTCTAAAGCTTGCCAAAAGCCCTCCTTCTTAGAGGTACCAATCCATATACGCGATGGGAGTTGCATAGAAACGTCTACTTCAACACAAATACGAGCAAACATTGGCCGTGATAGAGCTAACGTTTTCTCGTCTGCCCGCAAAAAACAGCCCAAAGCATTACCAATACGCTGCAAATAGGATGGCGTGAAAAGATGTAAGGGAATATGATGTAAACGAACCCAGACTGCAAGTTTGGTATTGTCTTTCTTAAAGGCAAAATCTGTTGACCATCTAAATGATCTATACATGCATGTATCAATCATATGCGACTCCTTAGATAGAGCCCGAACCATGTCCTCTGTCGATGAGAGATGTACCATAACGTGTCGAGGGTCTAACAAACCCACCACAAAAGAACCCGTCAACTTCCATGACGTAGCAATATGTTTTTCAATAACCACCAAGGATGGTCGCCCCATCGAAAACTTTAAAATAAGAGTATTCGCCAGTTGCTTCTCCGCCGTCTCCAGTTCCAACGGAGTAAATAAACACCCCGGTTCCTCCATGATTGAGATAGCCGGTCTAGGAGCCAAAGGTATATCTTTAAGAATTGGAGCATTATTCGATGTAACCCCCAGGATCGGAGCCAGTTGCCCGACTATATTAGCATAAGAACGTGGTGGACACGCAGCCGCACTCACCGACTCATTGGTGTTACCTCCGGAAGCGGCCGTTGCCGGAGGAATGGGATCTGGCGGCATAGCCAAACCCTAACAAAACCTAGGAAACCCTAGGAGAAAAAATGGCAAAACCAAAAGAGACAGATCGCACCTTCACTGTGTGTGTTTGTGTGTATTTCCTTGCCCCTTTATTATGTTCAATAACTTAAACATTAAAGTAGTAGAAAATATTTAAAAAAGCCGCATGTGCCATGACCCCTTTACTCCATAAGGTGGCTCTGCCACTGTGTGTGGTGTCAAAAAGATAATAATTTTGTGTACCAAGTAAAAGTCGACTTACGTATACTATTGAATGTGGTAATTCGTTAGTTAATTACTTCATACAATTTACAATTAATAGCGAGGGGTGGACAAGCAATTCGGTTTCGGGGTCGATCGACCCTGATCGGTATTACGATCGGGGTTTGGTATTCTGCAAAAAAAATCAATTGTCGGGTTGCAGAACACTGAATATCGGGTTCGGGTTCAAAACCAATACATGAAAAACCCGGCCAGGGTATCCAAACTTTTGACATGCTTATT
>CM028380.1:46750347-46812157 GCA_013146195.2 Codonopsis lanceolata
TATATAGTCTCGAAAAAAAATGTGTATAAAAATAAAAATAGCGATGATAAAAAAAAAGAAAAAAAACAACAATAATAATAAAGAAAAGAGACAATAAAGGTGGATGTGTCTCTACGAGCAGTGCGCTCAGGACGCGGCAGCTCCTCAGAATCTCGACATCGGGAAGAACTTCTGCTAATCCACCGCCCTCATCTTTGGAAAGTAGAAAATATCATCAGACTCCAGTGAACATCGGGTTCTCGCGAGAAGTGAAGTAGATGACCTGGCTGGCGGAAGCATCGAATGCTTTGGGCATGCAGAGGCGAGGAGGAGGGGATGCAACTCTAATCTCGGGAAATCCTCGTAGGACATCAACGGATAATCTGTTCTGAGGCAGAGGTATTTCCCAATCTTGAGGCAGGTCGAGGCGATCGCTCGGGCTCATCACCCAAGAAGAGGAGGCGAGGAGGCACCACTGGAGCCATTAGAAAAATGAGGTCTTGACGATTCACCCTTCGCCCATATGAAAAATCCACCATGATGGAGACCATCAATATCAGCGGCCTTGAACATCGAGTAGTATGATAATGTCCCTCCGGGCCTTCCGGGGAAGAAAGTGCAGAACACGGACTCGAACCAACAATCCGCTCCGACACTCTCTCCCTAGTATTACAACCACGTCGTCGCTTGGATCGACCCTATTCTTTGTCAACATATTGGGACGGAATCTGGTGAGTAGACCGTAGAATGAACGAGGCGAATTCCCCAATCAAAAATGAAAGGCAGACTGGCACCTCGCATAAAAAATAGAAAAGAAAAATAAATATGTTGTCAAAAAAAAAAGATACATAAAAAATGAATATATGATGAAAAAGCGAGGAAAAAGGCATGTACCTCCCATGCGGGGCAAATCCATTCGTGGCCTCGTGAATCATTTCACCTGCCCTATCCATGAAGCGTAAAGTTCATTAAACCAAAACTGTCCTCAATCATATGAAGGAATCCTAATGCCAAAATGCAAGACAAGCCAAGACGGAGGCTCGTGGTGACAGAGGAGTTGGCAAAAGCGATGTGCCAAGAAAGAAGAAAAGAAACGCTCGTGCCACTCGAGTAATAGCAGCTTCATCATCGCCCGTGGTACCTTCCGGCATTATTAAAGCCATTGCCGAACACTGCCGATATATATATCTCGGTCCCCGATGATTTAAAACGAGGCTCGAAGCCCAGAGATCCACAATCTCCTCCCTACGATGCTCCGGAGAGTAAAATCAAGAGCCGTGGTCTCCTATACGCCGGTAGGGATTCCTGTAATGTCAACAGCAATGAATCGCAAGGGGTCATGGCCTCCCCCAGCCTAAAATGAAAAAGTGTGAGTGGTATCCCACCGTAAGTCCCGAAGCACATCAAAGACGGAAGAAAGTTGGTAAAGTGGGTAAAAGAATGTAGAAAGTGCTAAAACCCGAACCCTCTACCAATCTGCATTGTAACATATCAAAAATCTCAGCCACATCGATATATGATACCCACACTCTTTCAAATTTCCTGCGAACCTGGAAAAAAAAAGAGGTAAGTTCTTTACCCTTATTTCCTTCTCTGTACAGTCTTTTGAATAAATAATGAATATATTACATGTTTTATACTTCAAAATTTCTTAATAATAAAAAAAATCTTGTTCATAACAAAAAGAAAATAAATAAGTCTTTAAATTGTTACATACCATTTTCATACATGTACATAAATTTACTTAAAAGATAAACATCATTCTTTCATAAGCATAAAAAAAAAAAACCAAAAACAAAAACAAAATTTTTTGTAATATATTTTGCATATACATAATTTATTTTGCATCCTAAATGTCATAAAAATGCATATTAGGACTGTATTTGCCATGTATACAATAAAGTGTGAAAAATTCATGCATCATCTTATAGTGTTCTACATCGCATCTGCATCAAGTAAAATAATTCATGCATTCATTATGTACATTTCATTTGTCCAATAAGCTGTCATAGGGATACGCTAAAAAGAAGATAAAATACCACCAACCATCAAAATAAATATCTTTGTGGCATTTACTATACCCCTGCAGCAGTTGCATGTTCGAAAAATGAATCTAAGGGTATGAAAAATATCTGTTTTGTCCTGTTTTTATCCGAAAATACGCCCGAAATGCGTTTCGAAAAAATTTAATTTATACTCCGAATATTCCGTTTCGTGATTCTATTGCATGCAAAAATGAGTTTAAGTGTAAAACATGCATCATATAGCCCCATTTGCATTCAGAATATAAATCATGCATAGTAGGGTCAAATAGTGACCACTAGTTCAAATCATGCATCGCAAAATAAATCATAGAAATTTCATACATTATCACTTAATTACATCATTTAGGCATAAATAGGACATGCATATGAATCACTAATAAAGTCGAGAGTGCTCAAAAGTCCCAAACAAGTGTAAATTTAGCAGATTCAAGAATAGCCGAAAATTTCTAGAAAAAAAGAAATCTTACGATGGTCGGAGGAAGGTTGGACACGGGTGTCCCGCCTCGTAAAATATTGCCCCACCATTCGTGGAATACGGATAATTGAGCCTATTCCGAACCAAGTTAGGAGGTTCTCTCCTCCTCCCACCGATTCCGGCGCAGTTTGCCTTCCCCCGATCGCGAAGAAGATGCCATCGCTAAGTAAAACACCGAAATTGGCTAAGAAAATCGAGAAAAGGAGCAAAATAGAGAAAATAAAAAAAAGAAAGAAAGAAGAACAACAATGGCGGCGAGCTGCCAAGTATGGAAGAAGAAAAAGAAGGAAAAGAGAAGCGTAGCTTCTCTTCCTTTCCTTCGTCATTATAAGGGAGAAAAAGGGAATTTTCCCTTTTCCCCCTCCAAAGTTTGAAACTGCGACACTTTAGTCCCCAGATTTCAAAGTTCTCAAAATGGTCCCTAAGCCTAACGGAAAGTTAACAAAGTTAATCTTGTTAACCAAAATTGGCAACCATTCACCAAAGAACAAAGGAAATAACATCCCCAGCGAGTCAAAAAAAAAAAGAGAAAAGCAAGAAAAAAAAAGCAGAAAAAAAAAATCAAAAGAAAGAAAAAGAAAAGAAAAGAAAAGAAAAAGGAATGAGCAAGAACAAAATCCAGTAGAACTACGTTTGGTCCGATTTCTTTGTTAAGGAATACGTAAGGAGCTACATCAAGTGAGGTCCGACCATCACAACAACAAAAAAAAAAAGGAAAAAAAAGAGAGAGAATAAATTCCCCAGCAAGATTGGTAGAAATGTCAGAATCAGCCGAATCCGCAGCAGACACCTGAGGGCAAAAAGGTAAGTCAGGTACAGTATTCCTACCCTGACTTTAGAATAATTTCTTTTTAAGGAAAGTTTGCTTTTCTTTTCAAAAAAAAAACAAAAAAAAGAGGAATATTTCAAAAACACAAAAAAAAGAGGAATATTTGAAAAGAAAAAAAAACAGAGAGAGAGAGAGAAAAAGAAAAGGGAAGGAAAAAGAATGTTTTCCACTTCACAAATTTCGAAAATACTTGAAGAATGATCAATTTGTCGTGCTCGGCGACGGATCTTTATCGATCGAGTGCGCTTTTCGATATTTGAAAGTTTTCGGTTATGTGCGGAAACAAGGCAAACCACCACCGGACAACTTAGAAAATTCTTCTTAACACGTTTCAACGACAAGGTATTGACCGATTGAAATGTGGTGGCAGAAAAGCATTCAAATCTTCATACCGTATTTGACAACGGTTTCGGACCGGAAGAATACGGCTTTTTCGAAAACATAAAAATCTTTTTCCGTTGTGTTCTCGATCGGGCTTGACCCAAAGAACATGACATCCTCACTTGGTTGTAGTTTAAGTTTTGGCCTGAACTACGTTTGGTCTGATTTCCTTTAATGGGGAATACGTAGGCAGCCTACATTAGTAGGTCCGACCATCAGAGCACATTAAATTCATACCTGCTTAAAACTGCGATAATTTTTTATAACCGACTAAAAATGTCTAGGTTATAGAGTTTGGATAGCATGTTAACTGTGCATTATAACTGCTACCAATTGCATTCTTCCGTTCTTAAATGAACGAAATTGGAGAGTCTTGTTTATCAACGATGTTCGCCTACTCGCAGCCTTAAGGTTACCCGTAGACTCCATCGTTGAGGGGCTCTGTAGACACTGCAATTTCGTACCCCTGGTATGTGACTGACATAAAATATCAAGAACTATTAAAACTTAACGAATGCCAAGTTACAGGAGTCAAAAATGCAAAAGGAAAAGCATGAAAAAATGAACCGTAGGGGTAAAGTGCAAAAATTTGAAAGTGGAAAGCCTGCATGGTGCCGCACCAAGGACCCATGGTGCCGCACCAAGGGTGCCTTGGCCGCACCATGCACATTACTGTGCGCCTCTCTCACAATGAAATTGTACAACTCCTAAAGCGCAAGGTACAAGCTGCTGATGCACGGAGAAGAAACTCACAAATGCCGGCCGTGTCCTCATCTCCCAGTATAAATAGAGACCCCGCCTCTCATTTTCGCCTGCTCGCTTCGCGATAGAAAAATCGCAATAAGCTCGCTCTACGATATACCGATAGGATTAGTACGAGAGGTGCGAGATAGGTGAGTGGAAGCCCCTAGAATCTCCAAACCCCGTCCAAACTCTGCCAAATCAAAAACCCATAGGTTATAAGTGATCCCTAGCCTAGTTGTTAGGTATCCACCTCACTTCCCCAGTCCAAAAATCCCAAAGTAAGCCGTTACTTTGCCCGAGTAACGAGCTGAAAAGTCAAAAAATTAAGTCTAGGTTCCACCCAACCAAAAAGACCAAAACCTACCCAAATAAGCTGTCACTCTGCCCGAGTCGATAAGCCCAAACCCTCAGAAATAAAGCAGTCATTCTGTCCAACTCAAAACAACAACCACACAAACAACAAAAAGACTCCCTCTCCCTGAAGGACAGAGCGAGCACACCGCCGCTCTAAAAGGTAAAACCTTTAAGAGCGTCGTTTATTTATTTATATTTTATGTCTTTTATTTATTTTAAAGTTGTTATTTAAATCCGGCGCAATGTAGTCCATATAAGCCGTTGTCTTTGATTAGAATAGGAAAAATTATGTAAAAGAGCCGTTATAATGGCCAAATATTCTTAAACATGTTTGTAATTATTGGAAGGAGACGGCTGCGAGTCCGTAAATAATGTGGCCACGAATGTATTTGTTTAAATTTCCTTGTCATTTTAATACCTTATTTATTTGCTAAATAAATGTGACAATAAGCATACTTCAGCCAAAAACCATTTTCGAGACCGAAAGGGCGAGTTGGGTGCCTAGCACCTTCCCAACTCGTAACTTAGCCTCCGAACCCGTTTTTGTTTTTCTCTGGTTTATTTTTCTTTTCTTTGGTTTTGCTTTATTTGCCTTAAAATAAAGATGACGACTCTAAAACTTTCGGATTCAGTGGGGCCTCGCAACATTCCCTCTTTGCACTTTCCCGTTCTCCCCTAAAAAAGGGAGATATGGGAATGGAGGGGTGATGCATTCCCATATCATGGTATCCCCTAAACAAGGGATAACTTGATGCGGGAAACCCAAAGCTCCCATAGTAATCTGAATGGGCCATAAGGCTATTTTCAATAAATCCATAGTGGGGGCGTCGCAATATCCTTTTTTGCACTTTTCTGTTTTCCCCTAAAAAAGGGAAAATGGGAATGAAAGGGTAATGCATTCCCATATCCTGGTATCCCCTAAACAAGGGATAACTTGATGCGGGAAACCATTAGTTCCCATATTGGATACAAAATCCACTCAAGGCAACCGAGGCACATTCAAACGTGCTAACATAGACAGCACTCCTCTCGCACTTTTGATTTCGTCTTCCCCTAAACAAGGGAGGGTGGAACGAGAGCAGTGGTGTCCCGCATCCGCACGTACGCGCACCCCTATCCAAGGGCGCGCGGGGCGCGGGAGCACACCCCGGGAACCTCACACAACCGCCCCCTGGCCCCCCTCTATTCCGCTTCACAACAATGAAGACACACACAAATCGTATTCTCGTAGACTCAGTTCTCTCTCTTCTCCAAACTCCACTTTCCTCTCCCCCAAACCCTAAAAACTCTCAATAGATCTCTCATCTCTCTTTGTCTTTCTTACGAGCTTGAAGCTTCGCCATTCGCCAAGACGTTAACAGCAATCATGTCTTTGTCGACTCATGACACCAGCCGGCTGTCGTAGCACAACACGGCAACTAGAGCTGTCAAGGTGGGTTGGCGGGGCGGGCCAACCCGCAACCCGTTATATCCCGCCATTTGGCGGGGCGGGCCAACCCATGAAATGTGGTGGGACGGGAAATTGTCAACCCAGCCCAACCCATCTTGGGTTGCGGGTTAGGCGGGCCAACCCACCAACTTTTTCTCAATTAATCTAAATAATAAAAATATTCATAAATAACACAAAAAATGTCACAATTCATTAAAAAATTATATTTTCTACTATTATATTTTTAATAGTATTATAAAATGAGAAAAAAAATAAAAGTAAGAAACTATTTTATCATTACTCTTTTTGTATGTTCTTATAATCATCTTCTATAAATATTGCTGTTAATATACCTTGTTTTGACATCTTTAGTTGCTATAAGTGCCACTTTTTGAACGAATTCACAATCATTTACTAATATTTCAGATATAAAAAATAATCTTACATTTTGAGTGAATATGATTTAAACTAATTATTTCAAACTTATGACTTGGTTATTTGAAACTAGTATATGGCGGGTCAACCCGCCCCGACCCACCACAACCCACCTCAACCCACAACCCACCGCGGGCTCAACCCGTTTGACCTACCTCCAAATGGGTTCATATTTTCCCAACCCAACCCACATTTTTAAGTGGCGGGGCGGGCCAACCCAACGGGCCCAACCCATTTTGACATCTCTAACGGCAACACCAACACAGCGGCACAACCCACAGGTCCACAACATCGTCTGGTGACTCTGTCAGTCTGTCACTCGGCTTCGTCTCACTGTCTCATTCTCTCTCACACTGACGACGACGCTAGATATGCCACAACGAGTTGACGACGGCGAAATCACAAAGACACGAACCAGGGTCAGTTTCTCTGTTTGTCTGTCTCTCTCTCTCAGTTTCTCGATTTTATCCTTTTGCATTTACAATCTTGCTCGATTTTAAACAGATCTAACTTAGATGTCTACTTCATAAAGACATTTCTGAATCAGATAGTCAGATGTCTGCTTTCGATTTTAAAAAGATCTCACGAAGACATTTCTGATTTCTTGTGTGTCTACTTGTTCAATTCTATTTTCTTTTTTAAAATGTGTTGTAACTATGTAATTGTATTTGCAGATGTCTACTTCACAAAAAAAAAAAATTCAAGGTCAGACGTCAAGAGAAGAAGAGGTCGAGGTCCAAAAGGTTAGTGATGATATTGATATGAATGTTGAAAATGATTTTATGGCTGCTGATGATTTAGATATAAAACAAGAGAAGGTTGAATCAGAATCTAAAAAAAGATCTAGAAAATGTGGTTCGTTGAGGTCACCAAATTGGAAACATTATAGAAGATTTTTGTGTAGTAGTGAGAACGTGTGGAAGGGTGAATGTAATTACTGTAAGAGGGTGATTAAAGTTGATCAAAGAAAACATGGGACTAGGTCTCTTAAGAATCACTATTATTCATGCAAGATAAAACCCAAGGAAGTTGAAACTAATCAAACTTAAGTCGCATTTCAACCTCGGGTGGGTGATAAGGAAGCACCTATGGTTTCTTGGAGATTTGATCAAACTAAATCAAGAGAGACAATGAGTTATTGGTTGGTTGTTGATGAGCTTCCTTTTAAAACTGTTGAGAACAAGGGCTTTAAGTTTTTAATGTCAACTTTATCTCCCATGTTTATGATTCCATCACGAAGGATCATAGCTAGAGACATCTATAATTTGTATATGGATGAAAAAAAGAAAGTTAAAGGATTTTATTAAGAACCACTCTCAAAGAGTATGCATCACTACAGACACATGGACATCAATTCAAAGAGTTAACTACATGTCTCTTACTGCACATTTTATTGATGACAATTGGAATTTGCAAAAATGAATTTTGAACTTTTGTCCAATTTTTGGACACAAGAGTGAGGATGTGAGTAAAGGAGTGGACAAATGTTTACTTGATTGGAGCGTTGATAAAATTTTCACAGTTACAGTTGATAATGCTTCTTCAAATGATGGTGCAATTGTGTAATTGTTGAAAAAAATTGATAATTGGGGTACAAATGTTTTGGGTGGTAAGTATGTGCATATTAGATGCATTACGCATATTGTCAATCTCATTGTGCAAGATGGTTTAAAGATCAAGGATGAACATGTGGCGATCTCTTGTATTAGAGGGGTTGTCAAGTATGTTAAGAGCTCTCCAGCTAGGTACAAAAAGTTTTTAGAATGTGTTGATATTGAAAAGTTGGAAACAAATAAATTGTTAAGTCTTGATGTATCTACTAGGTGGAATTCCACCTACTTGATGTTGGAGTCTGCAACATGCCTTATAAGAGCTTTTGATTCTTATGATGATTTAGATCTTAATTTTGCAAATGATCTTTCAAAGCAACCATATGATGGGGTTCTGACAGATTATGATTGGGAGAGGGCTAATTTATTGTTGAAGTTTTTGGCTCATTTCTATAAGCTCATTTTTTTGCATTTTTGGCTCATTATATGTCACAAGCAACAATGTTTTTCATGAAGTTAGTGGAGTAGAAATTCTTCTTAAAGAATGGTTGGGGAGTAATGACTTTGAATTGAGGCAAATGTCGATTAGGATGAAAGAAAAATTTGACAAATATTGGGGTTCAATTGAAAAAATGAACATGATTTTTTATTATGCAGTGATTCTTGATCCGCGTTGTAAATTTGTGTTTCTTGAGTATTCGTTTGACTCATTATATGGTGATACTGAGAAAAGTATGTTCATGAAACACAAAGTGAAAAGTGGGATGCAAGAGTTGTTTGATGAATATAAAGTGAGATATGGGTCGATTCAAAGAAGTGAAGCCACCTCATCATCTTCATCATTTTCTAAGGGAAGTGAAGCCACCTCGTCATCTTTGATAGATGGATTTAATAAGTACAAGAGTGGAGGAAAAAGTTCCTTTGTTAAGTCAAAGTTGGATAAATATTTGAGTGAGGAGTGTGAGGATGATTGGGAAAAGCTTGATATCCTAAATTGGTGGAAAGTAAGCTCTCAAAGATTTCCAATTCTCTCCAAGGTAGCTCGCGACATATTGGTAGTTCCAGTGTCTACGGTTGCTTCAGAGTCTGCATTTAGCACTGGCGGACGTGTCCTCGATGCATTTAGGAGTTCTTTATCTCTTGAAGTAGTTCAAGCTCTTATTTGCACTCAAGATTGGCTTCGTTTGAACTCAACAACTATATGCTTGGAAGAGGATTTGAGCGAAGTTGAATTGTTTGACAAAGGTATTTAACATTTTGTGCTTTTAGTTTTTTTGTCTTTACTTTATAGTTTAGACAATAGTATTCATTATCGATTATTGCTTATATCTTTAATTTTCGTAGAGTTAACAAAGATGAGGATAGATTCAACAATCATTGACGTGTGAGACACATTAGTTTATTACCATAATCTCTATGTGTAAGTTTACATTTCATTTTTTTTTTTGTCAATTAATCTTATTTTATTATGGAGTATTTTTTTAATTAATTTGTAATAGTCTCCTTTTATTTTGCGACTACTTGGACTTGTTGCTTGAAGGAATCAAGGAGCACTAGGGGTGGACATCGGGTCATGTTTTGGGTTTACAGGTCGAGCATCCGAAATATCGTGTAGTATTATATTTTACTGCCCGAAATTAACCCAAATTTATCGGGTAACCGAAATTTCACATCTATTGTTGATCAAGAAAAGGGACTCCTGGCCAGATGAAAAAGATTTTCACTGTTAGTCACTCTTCAGTCTTCATCTTCACTAACTCTCCAAGTCCAAGGACCAAGGTCGCAGGTGCTCTCTCCCCCCAAAAACCCTAAAGTTTTCATCTAGATCTAGATATGTATCACTGAGTCACCGTCTCACGCTCCGGCAGGTAGCACGCTAGTCGCTAGCCTCGCAGCTCGCTCAAGATTAGTCTCTCAGGTCATCGTCTCATTCATGGACCACAGTGTCGGTCAGTCTCTCTCTCCCTCACAGTCTCTCTCTGCAACTGAGAGTCTGAGACTGCAAGTCTTTAAACTCCCCCTTTTGTTCTTGATAATAGCAACTTTCAAGTACTTTTGCACTCATTTTACATCATGAAATTTACTAATTTTAGCTTGTATTTGAAAATTTCAAATCCTCAAAAAAGATCTCCAATGTCCACTGATGTAGATATAGTGGTTTTGTCTTCTTTTTTTGTAGACTACTTGTGTTTTATTTTTCTCACCTAGTTTATTCTTGTCTATTTTAATTTCATGTTTCTTAAAGGATGGTTGGGGAACTTCCAAATGCCAATGCCAGATTTGTGTTTGTGTGTAATATGGTTAATTGTTTGTGTTGATGAATGCAGACTGGCTACCCTCATTTGGGGAACAAATCAAGTTGTGGCTTATTTACATGTGATTTAGTTGTGTGGTTGGGCACACATAATAATAAGCATGTCAAAAGTTTGGATACCCGGTCGGGTTTTTCATGTATTGGTTTGGAACCCGAACCCGATATCTTAGTGTTCGGGTAACCCGAAAATTGATTATTATTTTTTTGGCCAGAAATACCCAACCCGATCAGGTAATACCCGATTTGGGTCAGATTGGGACCCCGAAAACCCGAATTCGTTTGTCCACCCCTGCTATTAATTGTAAATTGTATGAAGTAATTAACTAATGAGAATTACCACATTCAATAGTATACGTAGAAGCGACTTTACTTGTGTACACAAAATTATTATCTTTTTTGACACAACACACAGTGGCAGAGCCACCTTATGGAGTAAAGGGGTCATGGCACATGCAACTTTTTAAAATATTTTCTACTACTTTAATGTTTGAGTTATTGAGCTTGGTTATTTTTTGTAAAATTATTACACTATGGCCCCAACAAAAACAAAATCCTGGCTTCACCACGGATTGAACACAGATTAGATTTGATTATTAATATTAGTATAATATGTAGTTTTCATTAAAGCTCGTGATTAAACTATATGATGAGAAAGTAATGATAAAATAGAAAGGAAAAAAAAACATTGTCTTGAAAAAAAAAAGTTACAAACAAGATATTCATTCCGTCCCAAAATAAATGATGTTTTAGCAACAAAAAATTATCCAAGAACAAATGATGTTATAGGATTTCAAGAAAATTTTATCCACGTTTTACCAAAACTACCCTTATTAATTACTCTCTAATTAAATGTTGTATTGGAAAAAAGTAGAATGATTAGGGATTTTAGAGGAAAATGAAAAATAATCATGCAATTTTATCAACAATAATATATATTATAAAATGGCTTGGTTTACTAAGTTTAGCCAAGATCAAACTCATGTGTGATCGATTTGAGATTTATTGTTTTACTAAGTTTATATAGCCAAGATCTCATTTTATATCCGCATGTGTGATCGACGGTTTTGCCTGGGTAATTACTCTACGCAGCCTTGGCTGTTACTCTGAATAGCCTACCGTCTACTTTCCATCTCTATCGTCTTCCAAAGCACCTCGATAGTCAAACTCTCTATCTTTTTTTCCTTTTTCTTCGTCAATAGTCGACCGTAATCAACACCCCACCACTTACCACCAAAATCTTAGCCATGCCGATCACTAAATTACACTTGTGGTTTTCCTTCCATTTTTATGGTTAAGTTCAAACTTAAAAAAATTGGGGTTTCCCTCTGTAATCAACACCCCCACCACTTACCACCAAAATCTTCGCCTCCACCTCCACGTAAATTACACAATATCCTCTTCACTCACACCGAAGGCGGTATCTCCACCGAAGGCGTTGAATCAAATGAATCAAATATATTGTACCACTTGGTTTAACTTTCTACTTTTGTTTTTAGGAAGCTACTTGACACTCAAATCTTAAGCATATATACAACTTCTGACATTCCAATGTGTACATTGATGTGTTCTTGGATCCCAGCCATGACTGATTGACTGTGTGGTGGAATGCTTGAAAAGATGTTCCATTTTCTCCACCATGGTATAGTAGTTAGTGTGTGTGTGTTTTGTTAATCTCATTAATAGAAAATAAAACTACTAATATGAAAAGAATATATCTATAATTTTATGTCTTATCTTTTGCATATAGGTTCCTCCTATTGGTGTTGAAGAATACTTGAATGAACGCTTCAATCTACATACACATGGTGTAGGGCCTTAAAACCTTGATGACATAATAGCGACTGTCAAGGTTTTTGTTTGTTAACGAGGTTATGTTTCCTTAAAATTGTTAAGCAAGCTAACAAGTGCAATTAATGTTGTTTGTTTGCTCTTTGAAATTACTACTCCCTTCGTAATCTATTTTATTTTTTTTCTTTTACTTCCATTTCAAATAAATTGTGTAAATTTATTTTTTTATAAAAAAATATTTTTACTATTTTATTCTTACTATTTTTTTTCTTTCTACTTGAATTATGGATCATAACTCATGTGCATATATATGAGTAGGTCTCCTGTAAAGATGGTCTTAATCTGTAAGACGAAGCTATCCATGTTAAATGAGTCAAAGATTCAAAAATTACGTCACCCTCATTTTATTTTAAATGAAAATTGTGAAAATTGTCAAGACCTGACCCGGACCCCGACGAGGAATCCCGAGTCGATTCGCTTGGAACTAACACAAATAGCGAATAAGCACTTACTAAACAGTCGTGCAAGTCGAACAATTGAGCTAACAAGTTCGATAATAGAATGTAAAGTTGTACTAGAAATACGGGTTAAGAAAAATCAAATCATTCGGAAGCAATAATAGAGTGAAGCCCCAAGCAATAAAGCTCGAAACCAAAACAAATGAAACCAAGAGAGACAATTACCTCACGAGGAGCAAACAAAACTCGTATGTCGTAACATTGCAGATACATACCAAAACCATCGGCAACTTCAGGCCGACGTTTCAATGAGAATCCAACTTGATTTAATAACCCCTCAACGGCTAAAGCATACCGGAGGGAGAACCAATAACTAGAAACCACGAGCCAAGACATACTCGGGCAAACAAAATGAGGAAGAGCTAAATCATTGCTCAAAAAGAGTCTATCAAAACTAAAATAACTTCTAGAGATGATGAACACAATACTTGCCAAATAATAAAATAGAGAAATATCTACAAGTTGCACTACACATGTCGGCTCAAGAATACTAGAAGTATAAACGTTTAGAGTATTCATAATGCTACCCAACATACATAGGATTTATATAATCCTATACAAAGTCCTTGCGAGCACAAAGTCTGAACACATCTTGAACTCGAAGCTGTTCTGAAGGATCAACCGCGACAACACGAATCACATGATCTCACCGGTATAATAGAAACCTGCATACTAAATAAACAAAGGTGTTAAATGAGTCATAAAGACCAGTAAGCTACCACATGATATGACATGGAAAGATGTACATTCATATAATCACACAAGATATCATTATGTATATTAGCAACAACGAATCAATATCATCATCATGTGTGTGTGCGTGTCTATATATATATATATATCAAATCTCTCAAACAATACACAACTATGGTGAACACAATCATATAAATTAACATTTAAATATATTTACACATATCAAGTGTCTCAAATAATACATCATCAAGGCGAACATAGTCACATAGATCTCATGTTCCATTTAACACTTTGATGGCACAAATGATCATAGTAAGCCACATAAGGGATCGAGAAGATACCAAATCAATATCGTTGTGTTGCTCCTGCAATCACAAATGTTAATCATGAAGTGAGATACCCATGATTGGTGTATCAAAGTGTCAAGTTTTATTTTCGGACAAATAGCACTACCTTTTGGTTACGACATTGGGGGCTACATCCCCACTGCGGCCCATAGTGGAGGGGTGTGTACCGTCTTCGGTACGGCAATACATAGAAGTCATGAATCTCATTATTCGTGAAAACGATACATCGTCCCACCATCAATGTAAAACTCAAGTAATGACAATTGGACTTATATGCAATGCACAAGTAGATGTTTACTTGCCATGAAACCAAATAGGGATCGAGCGAACTCGTCCAATGTCAAGTAGGTATATAACTCTACTAAAATTCACACGATTATACATATTGTTGCTATAACCATAAAATCAAATAAGGAGCTCATAAAGAGTCTCGAAATCACAAGTGTCAAGTTATGTACATTTAATTCAAGCATTCCAAAAGCTAGTAACCTACTCAAATAGACTCTAAATCTCATAGGGATTCAATACGATACTCATAAGGTTCAATAGTTCTTTAAACTCTACTTCGTTAAGTCTATACTACAATTTCATCCCTATAGGGCATAAATGTTATATGCATTTCTGGCCCTCTTCTATGTTCTCGTTTCAAGACCATATAGGTTCTTATTTCATTTAGAAACTCTAGTTCAACAAGTTCGTACATCCACCTATTAGTGAAACCCTAGGTTGATTATAACTAATCACACCATAATCCAACAAGTTCACAAACTCGTATTCATTGATACCTTAAGGCATTCAAGACAATAAACAAGCTTCAAGCAAGAATATAACATATGATATATTAAGTCATATTCACCAAGTAATCATCATAATTATGCTTTTATAGTCATAATATCAAATAGCCATAGAAGATCATTTTCTAGTATAAAACCAAGCTAAGTTGGTAACTTAACAAGTAATAATTCACATAGGCATAGGAATTTCATCACCAGGTGGGAAGCACTCGAAATGAAATTATCGAATTACCTTCATCAATTCAGAAATGTAAAGACTTGATTGAACTAATAAGAGAAGTGTATCCACAACTCCATATAACAGGGACTTCTACGACAAAATTCTTAACGAGTATTATTCTCTTCGCGTAACGTGGCGATGTTAATAATATAAATGTTCAAGCATTGAAGATATTCCCTGGAAATGTCATTAGTTATCTATTAGCAGATAAAAACGCAGATGATGTTATGAGTGAATCATGGCAAATCGATACCCAATTGAATATCTAAATTCATTAAATCCTGTTGGTCTCCCTCATTCAAACCTCCAATTAAAAGTTGGTTGTCCTATTATTTTGCTCAGGAATCTTGCCCCAAAGGATGGTCTTTGTAATTGAACAAGACTGAGGGTAGTAAGATGCGCGCAATGGATTATTGAAGCTGAAATCTTAACTGGGGATAAAGATGAAAATTTGGAATTTATACAAAGAATTTTTCTAACCCCTTCTGCTTCTGAACTTACTATTCCTATTACAAGGCGACAATTCCCAATTAGGTTGGCTTTTGCAATGGCTATAAATAAATCACAAGGTCAATCTGTTAAATTTGTCGGCATTGATCTTCGGAACCCCCAGTGTTTACTCATGGTCAATTATATGTTGCATTATCTCGATATACTACATTCAGTAGGATAACAATTCACTTACAATCACAAGAAGAAACTTCGACAACAAATATAGTTTATCCTGAAGTTCTTCTATAATGCTTCTACAACAGGTATAAATCCCTATAATTTCCAACTCACTTTTTGCGATTATTTAGTATTTTATCTAACACATGGTTTCAAATAGGTACCAGCAACTCCTTTTGACACTCTACCAGCATCTCGACCTCCCCCTCCACTTGATTTTTATGATTCTAATGCAGTAGAAGAATCTATAAGCAAACACCTCATTCTTACATAAGTGTTAAAAATTACATATGATACATATTTTACAATTACATAGTTTTTATATGATTCATATTTTATATTTACATAGTTTTTATCTTACACATTGCTCCAAAATAGGTCCCTGCAACTCCACCTCCAACTCTAACAATGTACGATGATATGTGGGAGGATTCGAGATTTGTAGATGAGGCAGTATGTTTTTTTTATAATTTAATTAATCATTTTTATAAATAACATATAGTTAAATAAATATGTGTGACTCTTCTTTGTCTCACGTGTAGGTGGAAATAATTGACAAATTTATTGCATCTCGCGTTTCAAAACCATTCGTTGTTGTGAAGCAAGAGCCTCCAGAATAAGATTAATTTAAATTTTTTTGTTTTTATTTGTTGTTAGTACTTCCTTTTCGATGTAAGACTCCTCCGTTATCCATGTTATAAGGGCAAGGTCGGTTGCCCCCCTCAAATTTGTAATTATATTTCTATTAATAAAATCTAGCAAGGTACCGCCCCTGTTTCCTTAAAAAAAATACAAAAAAATGTTTTAATTTTTTTCTCCACTGTTGAATGATCATATTATTTTAATTGATTACCAAGAGGTTTTCATTTTCAATTTGTTATTTTAGACTCTTTTTGAAACATGATTAAAACATATATTGATTTATTTAAATATTAACACCCTCCAATACTGACATCCTCCCCTCCTCACGTCGTGCCATAGGCACGTGCACAAATACTAGTCCATTTCTGTTATGAATCTAGGCCAAACCCGTAATTAACAGGTAGCAACTCACATAATCTCCAAGACTTCATTAATGGTCTAGGATCTTTGAACTTAGATTATAATAAATAAACTCTTCCCAGAATAATAATTCACCCTATATTCTCAAATCCTAGTAATTGTGTCGTAACTACGATTTACCTCACTTTGAGACCTTCTAGAGGTTCTCTATATGTTGAGTGTCAAGTAGTACACCCAAGGGGAAGTACACTTTAAGTATGGTCAAAATTCTCAAGGTGTCCGGGCGATACTTTTTTGCAAGGCCAATTCAATACAAGTGTGTCTTAGATAACAACTTGGCTATCTTCACGACTATACAAGTAGACTTTATATATAGAGTGTTAAGGCATATACTTTCCAAATTCGTTATATGGAAGGATTCTCTAACTCACCATCTCGGATTCCTCGAGATGTCTTATATATTCCCAAACAGGGTCTTTAACAAGTCAATGTGCATTCATGCACACAAGGCGACTCTAGTGAGTCGAGGTTCCCAATATCAATAACCCTAAATCCATAGAGTCCAAAACAGGGGTATGTCACAATCTCGCAAGTCTCAGGACTTCAATTGAAGTCCTAAAATATCAATAGTCACACGTCATACATAAACCATCTCAAACGTCTTCTACTCGGGACCACACATTTGTGACCCGAACATTCCCAAATCCCGTATGATTTCATCCTAAAGTCATATAGACCATGTTAAACCCTTTTGTGACTCCGTTAATAAGTTTCATAAACTAAGTCGTGGAACATAACATGAAAGTCATCATCAAATTAGGTCATCAAACCCTTAAACTAGGGTTTTAGACTCTAAAACCCTTAAACAACCACCCTCAATTCACTCTTATATGGAAGCTATAAATTTCAGGGCATAAGATCACACATCTTCAACATATAGACTTAGAAAACACAAATAAATCATGGTAGACATGATAGATATACTCTAGCATTCTTTGTAGTTAGTTTTCACAAGAAGGGAGGAGTAGTAACTTACGTAGCTCGGTTCAAAACCAAGGGGAAAGAAATTCAAACCATAGTAGAGTGATCTCCTCGTTGAAGAAAATGCGTAGCCGGTCTCAGATCATCATTCGGGTCACCAGAGCTCCGAGAAACCCTTCTACACATACTAGTCTTCACACACAAGCTCTCTCAATTGTTGAATTAAATATATCTAACTGTAGGAGGTGTAAGAAGTAGAGTTCTCCAGCAAATGAACTCTCCAAGAGGTGGGAGAGTTAGTAGGGCAAGTGTTGGCTCCCTATTGGCCAATCTCTAATTAGGTTTAAGCAACTAATTGAGGACTTAGTGCTAAATACTCCTATTAGGCTAATTAAGGTCAAATAATATGATTAGAGACTGATTAGGATGGATTCACTAAGGGTTCCTTGGACATTTCAACAAAATAGAAAAACTCTCAAAAGCTGGAAGACATGGGATGCGGTCGCGTTTCCCCCCTTGGTGCACTTGTTGAGTTTGCAGTATTACATGCGAGGGCATTGATGGGTCAATGCGACCGCATCGACGATTTTTGGGCAAAAGAACTAAGACAATATGAACCCCAACTCATGCCTCAACCAAACTAGGTTGAAACCCTACTAAAATCAAGTCTGAAAGTCACTCGAACAACTCCCAAAACAACCCGGAAGGAAATCAGAACAAAACGGTGCAATGTGCGACTAACCGACGATCGTAACGACGATTAAAACAACGATTGGACATGCATCAAAACATGATTAGGGCCAAGTTAAGATTCTAAGATATAGACTAGAGCAATTCTAAGAAGTCACACAACAATCCAGAGAATCGAAACTCCAAACGATGCGACGTACGCAAGACTCGGTTTCACGAATAGCGATGAAGACAAATGTGATACATCTAGCATCAAAAGCACAAATAGACTTAGGGAATCTATCACAAATGAGGCATAACACATTAAAGCAACTCAAGACAATCAAACAAAGACCTTAGGTGTAACCGAGGTTACGGAATATAACTACGCGAGTAAACTCTCAACCGAGTTGGGTTCCGACTAACGTCGAGTTACGACTTGTAACAATAACAAGTTAATGACTATGGAACATGTAACACTAGGGTATTGGCCTCTAGATAGCCTATCCACGCATACCAATACTCTCATAACAAGTCAAACTAGCAAGGCAACAGAAAAACAAGGAAGTCAAGCACACGAAGGTTTGGGGTATTACAAAAATTGCCAACTTTTTGGCCTTAAATGTGTTACTTTTGCCTCTAAATTTGTAAATTTTACTTTTAAATGTGCCACTTTTGCTTTTAAAAGTGTCACTTTTAGTCCCTCAACTTGTAAGTTATTATATATTAAAGTGAGCCACTTTTACCTTTAAATGTATCATTTATGTCTTTAAGCGTGTCACTTTAGTCCCTCAATGTGTAAGTCATTATATATGAAAGTGTGTCATTTTTACCTTTAAATGTGTTACTTTTGCCTTTAAACGTGTCAATTTTAATCTCTAAATGTGTAAGTCATGTATGAAAACGTGTCATGTTTGCATTTAAATGTCACTTTTGGCTTAAAATGTCACTTTTAGTCACCCAATGTATATGAGTCATCACGAATGAAAATGCGTCACTTTTTGATATTAAATATATTACTTTTACTCTCAAATGTGTCACTTTTGACATTAAAAGTATAATTTTGCATTAAAAATGAAGTTGTTCAAATATTTAAATTGATTGAGAAATAAAATGCAAAGTTTGGGCATTACTTCCGCTCGTCATATGGAAACATTAGGGGCACATGTGTAATATTTTGAAAGAAGGAGGGCACCTGAGCAAATCATGAAAGCATTCATTAATTCACCATATCATTCCCCTTGACTCGCGACAATATTTAATGAATCAGGGCTCTTTTGATACAACCCGAAGCTCACATATTCCCCTGTTATTCTCTCTCATTTTGACATGTTTTTTTCTGTGTATCGTGTGATTTCTGCAAATGAGTTGTTCATGCTCAAACCAAATACAACTCTATTTTACTTTCTATTTGAGGCTCGGAGAGCTTTCAAAAAAACTATATTTTATATTAATATTAATAATAAGTAAATTATTTTGTATTAATTAGTATATCGTGGAAAATATGATACTCCTTCCGTTTTTAAGTTATTGTTCATTTTGATCCGACACACCGCTTAAGAAAAAATAACTGACTGTATTATAAATATGGGTAAAATGTTTGGTTTCCTTTAATGCCATTTGAGTATGTAACAATAATTAAAGTAGGTAGATAAAGTAAGGGTAAAGTGGTAAAAGTGTTTTAAAAGAAAGAAAATAATTATTTTAGAACAGACAACAAATGAAAAGAGAACGATAATTTGAAATCGATGAAGTAATAATTTAGGGATGGATAAAGTAATAATATAGTAGGAAGCTTTTTTCGATTCACAATGCATGATTGTGGCTACAAGGATTGCCAATGGCTCCAATTTATATACTTTCAGATTAAACCTAATGTAATGGTTGTTATGTTAGGCAAATTCTTTTGTGTCAATATTGTCAAGCTGTAACAACTAACAACAACAACGGTGCAGTTCTGTTTTTGGTAAAGAACAATTTGCATTATTACTAGCTTTTTGCCCTCTTTACTTATAAAATATCTATAATGCAAGCTTTGCACTTTTAGGAATACTTGTGCGGTTTTGAAAAGGTTTAAATCTTAATTTGGTCATATTATTTTTGGCCAAAATTCATTAAACTCATTTTACTTTTTTTCCTCTCAATTTAATCACTTTACTTTCACATAATTAACACGTTCATCACTCTATTTATATATTTGGATAGAAAGTTTAATTTTTTTAGGAAAATCAAAAAATACCTTTACTAAATTTGGGGGTTTTGAGGGTCTCATTCTCTTCTCAAACATAATTTCTTATTGTGTGACTTGAATTTGTCAACACACCTTTCAAAGGTAAGGGGCATTATTGTCTCTCCAAATATTTTCATCAAACTTAACTAACGGAAATGACTAAAGTGACCTTATTGACTTTCGAAGCCAAGTAGAGTGATTAAATTGAGGGAAAAAAAAGTAAAGTGAGCTTAATGAATTTTGACCGAAAGTAGGGTGACCAAATTAAGATTTAAACCTTTTGAAAACGATTGTGTCAATTTAATTTAGGCTTTACGTGCTTATGATCAGGGGCGGCAAAATTTTATCCAGTTCATTATGGATATTAACCGGTTATCCATTGAGTTTATCCATTAATGTCACCACAACCATTTGGTTTATCAACTAATGCCACCACCACCACCCGCCTCCGCCCACTGCTGCCACTTCCCAACTCTGGCAACCACCACCAATCACCACTACCCACTGCCCACCGCCACCACCACCGTATGCCGCCAACCTCAGCCTCTGGCCACCACCGCCACCACTATCTACCCCCAACCTCTGTCACCACTTGATGTCCATCGCCGCCACCATCACCACTATATGTTCTTTACTTAAAAATGATAATAAATAAAAATGAAACTTGCTATTATCAAGATTTGAACTTGGATGAAGTTGCTTTATACCAAAGCTTGCTACCACTAGGCTAGACTTCTTTTTAAATTTGATTTGAAAGTTTAAATATAAGCAAGTAATCATAAAAGTTGTTAATCATTATAAACTTATTTATTATTTTGTTTTGGATTATTTATAATTATAATTATAATGAATATATGTATTTAATTTTTTTTTTGTATTTTGTAAAAATTGCACCTAAATTGCATCAGCTTATTGTACCGCACACTCTTCATTTACTTGTCAATTTCATTTTGTTAAATTAGCTGGTGGTTCAATTTCATTTATTTAGCTTAATATTAGTTGCTCCATTTCATCTGTTTTAAAAATATTTAGCTAGAAATTAAAAGTTGGCAAGACAAAAAAGAAAACAAAGTCTACACAACTTTAATATGCATTTTTTAATAATAAAAATTCACGACCACAAATTATGACATTTTATAACAAAAAATATGCATTTTTTAATATTTAATGATCCATTTTATTTCATTAACTTTTAGTAGCTCATTAGTAATAAAATGACATTTTTATACCTCAATTTTTGAAAGTGAACTATTTAAGTGAAATATTTCGAAATGAAATAGTCAACTTTTTACCCAGAATGGAGGGAGTAATGTTAGTGTATGGTTGAAATGATTGGCTATTCACTACTTGTTGTCTTTTTTAATCTTTGCATCTGTTACTTTTTTTTATTCTACTATAATTTCTCTAATTTATTTGAAAGAACAAAAATATTTTATAACCAGTATATGCCGAGACAACTGAAACATTTTGTGAAAGTTTCCTAAAAAGTCTCCAAACTATGGTTGTTTTGCTTGCCAATTGCAATTAACACACGTTATGGTTGTGTTGTTCTTTGAGCGGGTGTTGTGTGATCAGTGGCGAATCCAGGAAAATTCTAAAGTAGATTCACCAAAGTTAACTCACGTTGAAAGGTGGATCACCTTGTAAAACACGGTCGTTTTACAAGGCGAAAATAAATAATTTTTTAAAAAAATTGGGTTCACTTGCACCAAATTAGGAATGCATGGATCCGCCCCTGTGTGTGATTTGCTCGCATATATATATATATATATATATATATATATATATATATATATATATATATATATATATTACAGCTAATGTGTGTGTCTTTTGTGATATATATTTTCCTAAAAAGTCTCCAAACTATGGTTGTTTTGCTTGCCAATTGCAATTAACACACGTTATGGTTGTGTTGTTCTTTGAGCAGGTGTTGTGTGATTTGCTCGCATATATATATTATAGTAGGCTTGCTTACAGCTAATATGTGTGTGTCTTTGTTTAGTTTTGGGCGTATTTTTTTTTATGTATTGTAATTAGTGAATAATAATATATTTAGGAAAGTAATATTAAAAAACAAATTAAAATATGATATTACTTATTGGGTATTATCCGGATAATATTCATTTATTAATGAAGATAGAATTTGATATTATCCAATAACACATATTATCCAATAACATCCAATTACCACCCCTAGTTATGATCTATAAATAAAAATAACATTCATATATATAAGGTCACAAATTCAAAAACACTTAATAAATAAAAATTGAATCTTATTGCAGTAGAGTGTTAATACAATACAAAATTATGGATGACCATAATTTAAATTATGATGACACAAAAAGAAATACGAATACCAAGTACCCACTGCCAAAATAAAAATAATGAAGAAATGAATCAATATCTTCCTAAATTTAAATTGCCAATGCTGCCCATAAAGCCAACCCGGTTAAGATTGCCGGCGCCCCATGCTTAGAGTTTGAACCCGACTCGTCGCTAACAGCACTCTCTGGAGATGAACTAGCAGGGCCCGGGCTAGGCGGGCTGGTGATCGTTGGGAGCAGCCCCGGTGCCCCGCCCGGTGTTGCGGAGCTTGAAGGAATGCCTACGGACGACGTTGGAGAAACCGCCGGGGCGGTCACTGGGGCTGTGGTCTGGGCCGAAGCATTCGCCGGAGATGGAGCCGGAGTCGCCTCACTGGTCGGTGGAGTTGCCGTCGGAGGAACAGTGACGGGCGGTGTTGCGGTTGGAGATTGGGCTGGGGTAGTAGACGGGAGGGGTGTAGGAGTAGCTGGTAGTGTCGGCGAAATTGTAGGCGGCGTAGAAGCCGGAGATTTCGAAGGGGACGAGATAGGACTTGTCGGAGTAGCCGCCGGAGAAATGGAGGGCGACGGGAATGTCGAAGGAGACGACTTGGGGGCTCCGAGAGGCGCATCGTTACTTTGTGCCCAGCCAGAATTCAAGAGACATAAAAACACCAAGAAAGCAATTGCAATTGGTCTGCACATTCTGGGTTAGAAGAATATTCCAAATGAACGATAAATGCAAGTGTAGTAGTTGGAGAAGTCGAAAATGTAGACAGTTTTTTGCCGGTGTTTGCTCCACGACGTTAATGGGAGACAACGATTTATATAGGAAAGGTTGAAACTAAAACGCCGTATAATTGAATTTTTAAAGGGAAGATGACCGTTGGGAGATATGGTGGGGTCGTTTGGTAGTGGCTGCACAAGAAATGTTGCCGTTATTGTAGGGATCCCTTTGATAATTTGTTGGAGTAACTAAAAGTTACTACTATTGCTTATAACTTTGTTAATTGCACAGTTGCTCCTTTAACTTTGGATCATTCTTTATATTAGTTCGTTAACAATTTTTTGTCGAAATTAAGTCTTAAAAGTTTTAATTTTTTACATCATCAGTTTTTTTGATAGATATCGATGAAAAAATCTCATTAAGTACCACATGTATTTGTGTAAGGGCTAAATTAAAAAAAAATTACATTTAAACATTTTTTTAGTTTGCAACCGAGTCCCTATGGTCTAGAAAAAGACCAAATAGCTTTCTTCCCCAACTTTTTTTTTTTTTTTTTCAATTTGCAGTCAAAAGCCTAGAAAAAAAAATCCATGTCTACATTCATCCCCAAGCCTTTCTCTCTCTCTAATCCGGCATTGCTCAATCCGGTGTATTTGGATAAAACATTTCACCAAGATTATAAAAACATAATCACAATTGTTTTACTATGTTCATAAATCATTACAATAAATGATAACTCCCACAAATCAATGCTTAAAAGGACCCAAAAACAGAAAGATGAAGAACCCAAGCATGCCCAGTGGTAGATATGAGGCTTCACAATATGTGAGATTTCAGGTTCGATCCCTTCCCATGCTCCCCTCAGGAGGAAAAAAAAAAGACTTTAAAAAAAAAAAGAACCCAAGCATGCTGGAACCCAGAAATGTCTTCTTTCTCTATCTTCTCCATTTATTTCTCTCCCCATAAATTATGTTTGGGTTGCAATTGGGTTTTAAGGCTATCTCCAACAAGGAATCTCAAATTTGATCAGATTTTACCCTAAATTTGATTCATTTCAGCACTAAACACTATTTCAACTTCAACCCACAACCTCAAATCTCACCTCAAATAGAATATTTCTTTAGCATATTCTATTTTTATTTCTTTTACTTTATTTATCAACATGTATATTAATTTGCTATTAACCTTTTAAATAATAATTATTAAGATTGCACAATTAATAATTTTAGTATATTTAATAGTTATATTTACGAAATTACAAATAATAATGTTATATTATTAATTAATAATATGTTATAAAATTATTGAATAATAATATTTGGTTCAATATTTAATATTAATATTATTAATATATTTAAATAAAAAATATTATATTATAAATTATTTTAACAATTATATAATTATAAAAATTAATTTAATGGCATGGGACCCACCAATACCAAATTTGGGGTTATGCTACAGTGGAACCCAAATTTGGGGTAGCACTGTAGTAAACCCCAAATTTGGGATTAGGTTTGGGGATCAGTTGGAGTAGAAAATGGGTGACCAAACCCCCGAATCAAATATTTGGGGGTACCGTAGGAGATGGTCTAAGAAGTTTTGGTGAAGCTTTCAGCGTCTTCACTGGCGACTCCACCAAATCAATTTTGCTATGTTCTTTGGCGTATTACTTTAAGGATGAGATTAGGTCTGACAATTAAAACATGTTGGACATGTTATCCATTTCGACTCGTGACTTTTTATACTATGAATTTATGGTTTTTTTTTTGGGAAAGGTTGAAATGAGTCGACCAGTGTCAACATGTTACCCGTTTCAACCCGACCCAACTCATTTCAACACGTTTGACATTTGGATTCTAACGGGTTTCGACCCGTTTCAACCCATTACCAATTTCAACCCAATTCAAACCCAAACCAAAACCAACCCACCTAATTGGCAGGCAGAGATGAGATCCATAGATGAACAAAAAAGGAAGCTCTGGGCCTAAACTCGATCAATTTTAGATTTTGGGTCTCGCAAGAAGCTTCAACACAATGACGCTTTAGGAGAGCAAGGAATACAAATCGCAAACCTTACATCTGAATTCTGAAGTAATAAGGCTTCAAAAACTGAATGAAGATTTCAAAAATTGGGAAATTCTTGAAATTGTTCAGAATTTTTGAAATTAGGGTTCTTCATTTCAAAAGTGAGAGGAATGATTCAATGTGATGGTGAACTCATTGAAGTGATTTAAAGACAATGATTATGCTTATTGAGATTGAGTTGGGTTCGCCATAGCTAGATCTGGTGGCTAGGGCTTCATGGGATTCTATAGGTGAGAGAGAGAACGAGACGGATTCATGTGGCCACCATCGCTGGATACGGTGAACTGATTGACTTATTCTTTTCTTTTCTTCTTTCTTTTTTCTTTTTTATCAACAACATGAAGATAAATCATAAAAGTAGGTTTAAAAATCGGGGCCGAACCATTGCCTTGAAACTGGGTTTCAGTTAGGGGTGGAATCGGGATGGGACCCGTCCCGATTAGCCTTATCCCGATTCCGTCCCGATAAAATTCAGGATTTCAATTTCCTTCCCGATCTCATTCCAGATAAGTGTCGGGATCCCGACAGTTCGAGAGATAAAAATCTCGTAATCCTGACTATAATATTTATGAACAATATCTTTGACACTAAAATATTTTTAAAATGTCTCCATCATAATTAAGATTTTAGACTGTATATTTACAAGTATACTTGAATATTTTCTTAATGGTGGGTATTGATGAATATGTCGTTATGAACAAAATGCACCCCTCACTCGCAGGAGAAGAGTTGCGCTAAGTGCAGAAACTTGATAGACAAAAAAAACCACAACATTGTGAAAATAAATTTAACAAATATCATTAAGTAATTTTAGCAAGCACAAAATAGACATTGTTTGAAAGATAGTCTCTTGGCTTGACAACAATACATACTCAAAATATTTAAAAATAAAATTAAAAAAATGAAAAAAAAAATTCGTCGGGACGGGAAAAATCCCGACAAAATCGGGATCGTGATTATGTTGGGTCGGGAAATATCGGGTCGGGATGGGAAAATGAGACTTTTTGCCGGCCCTAGTTTCAGTTCAATGTATGTGTGCGTGTATATACACATAATCGATAATTATTGTTCACTGATGTAGTTCATTTTAGGTCATTTTTGGAGAATAAGGCCTCTAAATCGTAAATTATAATATAAGTTAGGTTTGAATTTTTTTCATTTTAGCCTTTACTTAATGCATATGCCCCAACTTAACGATATTTTTTAACGGCATTCATCAAAAGGACTGCAACTGTGAAAATTTCATACTTTTAGGACCTATTTTTAATAAAAAATGTTTAAGCGACTAATACTAAGAATGACCCAAAATTAAGGGACCAATTGTGCGATTAACCCTTACAACTTTGCCACTTTTACCCGTAAACGCAAAGAGGTCATCTTTAATTTTTCGCAAGCAATGAACCCTAAAATAGATTGACAATCCATGTTGGACATGGATTAAGTAAATTACATAAATGTCTTTTGTATATAGATATAGAGCTGTCAAAATGGGTTGGGCCCGTCGGGTCAGCCCACCCCGCCACATAAAAAAAGTGGGTTGGGTTGGGAAAATATGAACCCAATTAGAGGCGGGTCAAACGGGTCGAGCCCACGCGGGTTGGGCGCTGGTTGACCCGCCACTTGTGAAGACAAAAAAATTAAAATACAAATTAGTAATTACTGTTACTGACTTTAGTGACTTACAAGTTACAACACTGTTTGCTGAAGTCTGAAAGTCAAACAAATGAATAACACACAAACCCTTCGTTGTCTTGTCTGTCTCATTCTCATCTCAGATTCTCAGTTTCTCATTTCTCAATTCTCAGTTCTGAGATGGCGCCTTAAGGTTCATCAACTAATAATATTGTTGTTGATATCGCCTCTGAATTGAATCATTTAGGCATCGGATTCGGAGGCCAACAATTCACTGCTGAAAACCCTATGAGTGACCATAAAAGTACCGGAGTTGAAGACGAAGACGACGATGGTGGTGTCCAGATTACGTGCTTCTCTGAGATAGCCAACGATGTAAGCCTCCATTTTCAGATCATTCGCCTTTCAAAGCAGGTAGTTTAGCAGTAATTCATACTTTGAATTTCACTTATGCTAGCTGTTAGATTGAATTATATGTATATCTATGTACACACACACACACACATATATAATTTTTAGAATTAAATTAATTTTTAAGAATTGTGTGAAAATTGGTGGGTTGACCCGCTCAAACCCGTAATCCATGATGGGTTGGGTTGGGTTGGCATTTCTTAGGCCCGCCTCCTTTGGCGGGCTGTCCCGCCCCGCCCCGCCAACTGGTGGGTTTTAGTGGGTTGTGGGTTGGCCCACCCCGCCAACCCACCTTGACAGCTCTATATGGATATTTTCTAGTTATAGTTTGTATATTTAAAATTTACTAGTGTTGAACTTAAATTATATTCTAATATTAATGCACATATTGAATATAAGATAGTGTTGAACTTTAAATAATTTTCCGTTAGTAACCCTCGATTCATTATTAGTGATGTCAAATCAATAAGGTTCATCTTTTTTTCAATCTCACAAATACAAATATTTTTTTTAATTGATATGAAAAAGCGTTTTAAAAATGAAAAATGTTTGAGATGTCCCTAAATAATATAGTTTATAGTAATTTTAAGACGTAGTGAGTATTTATTAAAATTATAATTTATAAATAGTATATACAAACTACATTTATATTTCTAAATAATTTATTTGTTGAGTGAAACATTGTGTGTGTATGTAAATATGTGTAATTGTTGAAAGGGACGGAGGGGTACCTGGATATTTGAAAAATTACTTACGAAAATGAATCCGTAAGTTATTTTCTAAAAAAAAAGCTTCATTTTCTGTTTATTGGAAAAAACTTTTACATTAACTACATTTTTCTAAAGCTACTAAACACCAAAAAATAAAAAAAATAATTTTCCACTTAAAACAAATGGAGCATGAGTACTACGATCCTTCTAAGTATAAGTGACGTGGCCACTTCTAAGGCCATGTACAACAAAGCTTCTCAAATTGGGGAGCTTAAGCTCATTTTTTTTCATTTTATTATAAAAATGTCATTAAGCTCCCCAATTTAGCTCCTCAACAAAAATACCCTTACAACAATGCATAAATTTCAACACTTTTACATACCCCATCAACTTTATCTCCATTAATTAAATATTTTTATCAAAAAATGGTTAGAAAATTAAAAAATTTGTAATTTTTTTTCTAACATCCAAATTAAACAAACCAAGTCTCTATTTGTAGGTAAAAATATGTACTTTAATTCAAAAATAAAAAAATAACTTAAAAATAATTTTTATGGCTGAAAATTGATTTAAGAATAGCAAAGGAGGAAAAATAATTCCATGGCTGCCATGGGGAAAGAAGGATAGCAGGGGCTGTTAGGACAGCACAGGCGATTGTGGATATTTTTTGGACAAAACGAAATCGTTTTGTACATTTTTTTATCAAAAACTATGTCACTTTGCCTAGAATTGATTGGTTTAGCACCAGAAGTTTATTTAGCTCCTCATTTACCTTTTTGCTTATTAAGCAATATTTAGGAACCTTTGTTGTTCGAGAGAATTCCAAAGAATCTCTTAAGCATCGGTTAAGAACCATGCTGTAAGTGGTCTAAGGATGGTATTGGAAAGTCTTTGAGTGTACCTGATTAGAAAGTTAAGAGTTAGTTTTCCAAGGCAAAAAAAAAGAAAAAAAAGTTGAGACTTTCTCTATGGTGAATGTATACCCCCCTATTGTTCAATGGAATTACATATAACCCCTTATGATGAAACATATCGTCATTTTGTCATCCCAAAATTACTGCAATTTACAATATTGGTCACAGTTGCTAGAAAGGTGACTGCTAATTTTCACATAAAATATTATTGGTTTTGAACTTTTGATGGGCGATTGTCATCTATGGGATCAAGCAATTCAGCCGTTCAAGTCGTCACTAAATGCATACTTGGTTAATATATTTTAATTTTCTGCATTTTTGTGTTAATTATCTCAGGCTTTGTCTTTGAATCTTTTGCTTGGAATATTTGTTGGATAAATGGCTTAACTTTTGGATATTTTGATGGAAAAAGAAATGAGTCATTGATGAAATGCTCAAATCTGAATTAATATTTATTATTAAAATCAATTTCTTCACCCTATTTTAACATAACTATCACGTTTATCTCCCCGTCTATGGAAAGCTTAATTTTTTTTAAAATCAAATCCTATAACTCCCTTACAAATTAATGCTCATCTTGAGGAACGTCGAGATGTGTCATCTTTTGTTTTAGTATTAGGTTATTACCCGTGCGATGTGCGGTTGGTTTAATATTGTTTTTAAAACTTAATTTTGTAAATAAATTTGCAAGATATTTGAATGAACTAACAACAGCAAGATAATCACATAATTAATTAATTAATAAATAAACGTGAGATCACACCGAATCATCAAACCGAAAATTTATGCGAATTTTGTAGATAGATTTTGCAAACTATTTCGTAGTGGTTGTTTGTGGTGTTGGTGGAACATGTTTAATCAAATTTGATTAAATATATTTTAAATTGACCAAGTTTTGGTAAAATAAAAATTTAAAAATTTCTATCATGAGAATTGAGGAGTCTTAAAAAAATCAAACTTGTCTAAATCAAATGTGATAAAATCTATCCGGTACAAACCAATTTTGTAAGCAAAAAAAATGTTTTAAAAAAACTTTTACCATGAGCATTGAGGAATTTTAATCAATTGAAACACGTCAAAATCAAATGTGATCAAATCTATCAACAACAACAAAAAATTTTACCATGAAAATTTGGAGTACTAATCAAGTGAAACATGTTAAAATCAAATGTGATAAAATATATCTGGTATTAACCGATTTTGAGAACAAAAAAATTGTAAAAAAAAAACTTTTACCATGCATAAATGAGGCACCGATTTTAAAATCTATCTGATTTTAATTTTTTGCAGGAAAAAAAATATATAGATATATTTAGTACCATATGCATGATTTTAATAGTCTTTTTTCGCAAAGTTGTTTATAATAAGATGATTTTTCTAAACTTGTAATAAATAATTGAAAATTTTAATTAGAATAATTTGAAAAAAATGAAAAATAAGGTAAATATTCAAAATTGATCATATACTCATGTAATTGAAAGATTTTTAATCTATGAGAATCGATAAATCTATCCGCAAAAAAAATATCATAAAAATTTAGAGTCCTAATCAAATGAAACATATTTAAATCAAATGTTATAAAATATATCCGGTATTAATCGATTTTGACGGGAAAAAATGGTAAAAAAAACTTTTACCATGTATTAAGGAGACACCGGTGTTAATTTTTTGTAGGAAAAATAATATATATATATGCACGGTTTTAATATATATATATATATATATATATATATATATATATATTTGCAAAAGATGTTTATAATAAGATGATTTTCTAAATATGTAATAAATAATTTGAATAATTTGAAAAAAAAAAAGATAAGATATTCAAAATTGATCGTATGAATAGATAATTGAAATATTAAAATCTATCTGCAAAAAAAAAAAATACTTTTACCATGAAAATTTGGTATTCTAATCAAGTGAAACGCGTCTAAATTAAATGTGATAAAATTTATCTTGTATTAATCGATTTTGGCAGCCAAAAAAAAAACTTTTACCATATATAAATGAAGCACCGGTTTTAAAATTTATCTGGTTTTAATTTTTGGCAGCAAAAAAAAAAAAAAAAACTACTTCACAAGAACGTAACATTTGGAAGGACATAATTCTTTTAAAACTTTAAGCATTCAATAGAAAGTCGTCAAGTGGCAGCAACGAATTTTTGTTTTACTAATAGTCAATAGATAATTAATAATTAATAAATATAGATTAGTAGAACAAATAACATAGAATTATTCCGTAGATAATTTGTATAAATTAAACATTTTGGAAATGAAAAAAGATGGAAATTGAAGAGTTTCCAATCAAATTAAACTTGTAGAAATTACATAGGATGAAATCTAGGTTAATTAAGTGATATTTGAAAAAAATAAAAACAAAATTATAAACCTCTATTATAAATTTGCTCGTAAAACTATATCTTATATATGTTTTATCTTATCGAATTAATTTTAGGAATTTTATCTTATCTAATTAGATTTATAATTTTTATCTTAAACTAAACGATTTTGAAAAAAGAAAAAGAAAAAAACTTTTACTATTTCGAAGGAGACACGTGGCAACACAAAATCTCTTTAAATCAGAAAGCCGTCACGTGACAGCAGTAGCTTATGTTTTAGTAATAGTTATAGATTAGGATGCGAGGAGTCAAGGGCAATGTATTCAAAGAAAATCAATTTGTTTGTAGTTTGGCACGTTTCCATTAGGATTGATTTTATTCAAATACCGTATCCAATCTAAATATACTCCCTTTCGTCCCAAAATTATTGTCTAGGTTGACTTGTCGTACGATTTAAAAAAACACATTTGACTGAATTATTAACATTAGTTTGATATATAATTTACTTTAAAACTCATGCATATGTGACTCATAAATTTGATAATCTCTTAAAATCACAGCACAATGTTATAATCCAATTGCTAGAGTTCATTCCAATTCAAATAGATCGGGAAGAGAAAAATATTGGAAAAATTGTAGACCTGTCATTTTTCCCAAATTTATAACCGCTCCAGTAACTCATGTTTTTTCAATCGCTAAATTCCACTTTTCGAAATATTGTTCATAAAACGTCCGGATCACCTCCTTCCACAGCTTCGCTCAACATTTCTTCCATTGCTCTAACGTATTCTTCCTAAATTATTTGAAAATCACAATTATTGCGACAACAAAACTTCGGGGGCAATGCCTCTGAAAGGTAAACAATTTTTCTGATTCATTAAGTACGATATTGGAATGGACCTCAGATGAGTTGAATGATTTTTTTGAAGGAACGAGAGCGGATGAGGAAGGAAAAGGCTTACGACAAAAGATGAGGAAGAAGAAGATGGAAGAGATGCAATCGGAACCATTTGCATCACAATGCATCGATTTGGATTTGTGATGCATCAATTTGGAGTACCGATGAATCGTTATGAAATGAGAGATTTTGATGTATAATTGTGTGCATTGTAGTTCATGATTTTTGCATCGCTATGCACGTAAGCATTCATCAAAATCATACATCGCAATTGAATTTTGTGCATCGCAATGCACTGAGTAAATGATCCGTAGCGTGTCTTCGATTCATATATGGTATCGTAGTCTTTTTGGCCCCAAAACTAAAAGTATATTTTTTCGGTTAAAAAAACATAGGGTATTATAGCGGTTACAAACTATACAAAGTGGATCGACTGAAATTTCACCCTTAAAACAAACAAATGATAAAATCTAGGGAAAGACTATTTTTACTGCATTTTTTTTGCATATTTACTATATCAGTAGTTATTATATCAAATAGTTACATGTTTGGACAAATTTACTCCTTAATCACTTGTTTATATTAAGGTGGCAAATAAAGTTACTTTTCTATTTATCTTCTAACATTATTTTTTAGTTCAAAACATCAATGAACAACATAGTTATTCTACTTTTATTTTCAATCTTTGTAAATGTTTAGTCAATTAAGCTCAAGTTATCTAGCAACTTGAATAAATAAAAAATTATTATCATAAAGATAATTTTTGTTTACCAAACTTTGAGAAGATGCGTGGTCTTTGGTTATTCAAAAAAAATTGAAACATTATCCATAGTTAATCATATTGTGAAATAGCATCATAAAATTTTAAAACTTTTTGTCAACCTATACAAATGATTTAACACTTTAATTCTTAGGTTGATTGAAACCAATATTCAATATAATATATTAATACTTGTCATATTTCTATAATTGAATTGATTTTTAAAATTAATATTCTTTGAATTAAAATAAATTATTTTATTATTTTGATTATATATCCAACATTTTCAAAAATCATGATAGAAAAATGCCTTAATTATATTCTTATGACAATGTAATATGAGATCTATACGAGTAAATAAGCGAAATTAATCAAACATATTTGTTGAAAAAAAAAAGAAAAAAATTTCCTTGTTTGTTGAGAACTAAAAAATATTTTGGAAAAAGTAAAAATAGAAAAGTAATAGCTATCTTGCTCGTTGAAAATTAAAAAAGGTGATTTGAAATAAAACATATATATATATATATATATATATATATATATATATATATATATATATATATATATATATATATATATATATTGGACATAGACCGAACCCTAACTCTTAATTTTTCATTATTTTAATGTCTTGATAGACTACAATTATATACATGATGCCTTAAGGCGTGGCTCAAATAAATGGTGCCTCGGTGAGGCTTGAACACTCGACCTCTCGGTTGAAAGTAGTTAAGTACCGGGATGCCCTGGTAGGGCTTGAACAATCGACCTCTCCGTTAAGATAAGTGAGTGACTAAATGATGAGCCCAAAATTTTCACGAATTTTTTTCTATTTTGTGCTATTTTTAAGTTAATTATGCTTTGGAAATATTATTATTTGTGTATTTGTGCTTAATGTAGGTTTCCATGCATAATCAAGCTTTTATATGGTGATTAGCACGAAGTTCGAGGCAATTCTGGGCTGTTGAATTGCAAAGCATTCGGTCAACATCTGTTAAATCCATCAAGAGTCCAAGGCAAGGTAGAGGCTAACTGAGCTAACAAAGGACCAATATGAGAGAGTTGGGAGGGGAAGGACCTTCGGCGTGCTTTCTGAAGATGCTAGGGGCACCGGAGCAAACTTCATAATTGCAAGGAGGCCGTCGAAATTCTGGATTCTGCCCTTGTGCGTTGTCGCCTTGTGCACTAGCCACGTCACCCGCCTTATCTTCAAGACCTGACCCGCGCTTCTCCTTGCTAGACCAAAATCACCCGGCCCAACTCCAGCTCCATCTGCCCGCCTTTCAAGCCCACCTCCCTCAATCATCACTAACCCGTTTCATCTCCTGAGTGACCCGCGCTCTCTCCAGCTTAGTTGACCCCTGACCCTGCCGTGACCCAGCCTCTATTTCCTTTCCCATTTAGCCCCAATCTCTCCCTTGTGCTACCCAATTTGTCCCTGCCTTGGCTGCCCACTTTGCTGCCTTCCTATTTAAATCCCAGCGGCCTTCATTTTGCATTCTAAGTCCCCATTTGGTGTTGTTAGCCCTAAATGGGGCACCACCCCAATTTCTACCAAAAATTCTTCATTTCCTCCATTGCTTGATCACTATTGAAGGTTTGGAGCTTCAAATCAAGGGCTAAGGATGCATTTACAAATGATTTCAACACCGAAAACGCGATTTGTTCGGTTTAATTCTTCATATCTCTATTTTTGAAAGTTGTTATAATTTATTGGGTTGATTAAATTTGTAATTGTTGAATTGGTTTATGTTTAAATTATTTATGGAATGCAATTATTTTTCTATGTCCAATGTAGTGATTTAATTTAATCTATCTCTTTATTTAGTACACATTCATGCTGGTTATTATTTTGTGAACTTAATGCTTTAAATTATTTGGCCAATAATTAAATGATTTTAGAAATATTTAGGATCTGTGAGAGCTACCTTTTTTTATTTCGGACAAATCAATTTAATAGTTGGTGTTTTGTGACACACATCGATAGCCATTGTGAGACTCGGTTTGCCACGCGATTGAACCACTTTGGCCAATTCGCGAGGTTGGGGAGGTTAGGGTTGACTATAAGATGCAAGAGCCCGTAGTTAACCAATTTTATTTGTCTCGGCTACCAACATGACTTGTAAAAAAATATAGAGAGCTTCTTTTTGCGAAGTATTAACCATGCATTTGGTTATTATTATGTGTTCTTCATACTTTTAATGGCGTAGCGAACCATTAGATAATCATTGAAATTATAGGATAAGATGCGAGAGCTCGTCATATTAATTCCGAAAATCACAATAATTGTTTGCATTACGTGAGACCAAGAGGAGATCGTGCGTAGATAGTCATTGGGTGCTTGGTTTGAGATGCGACTATTTTCTCCTATGTTATAAGAAGCGAGAGCCCGTAGTTAGGAGTTGTAGCTAGATTTGATATATGTTGCAAAAGCCCGTGGCGAATATTATAATGTGCTCGACTACCAAGACTTGAGTTAAAGAAAAGTAAAAAGATGATTAAATTAAACACCGACTAGACTAGAAATATTGCACTCTTATCTTTTTTTCTTGATTTGTTGTTGCTAAACCACCTCCACAGTAGTGTAGATTTAATTGCTTTCTAGGTTGTTTATATTTTTAGATTTTAATTCATTTTCTTTTCGCTCAAATATAATTAGTTAGCCTAATTTTGATATTTAGTCGGAGTAAGAATTACGTACATTCCCTGTGGAATCGATAACTCGTACTTAGGTACACTTTATTACTTGATACGACCAGATAATCTTGCATGCGTTGCGTTTTGCGCACATCACTAAATGAGGCCTTTAGGTAAGGCTTGAACAATAACGGTGTTTCTAAAGAGGCTTGAATACCCTACTTCTCTATTGAGAGTTGTAAAATCCAGGGTGTCTTTAGGGAGACTTGAACACCCAACCTCTCAGTTAAAAGAAGTGAGCAGTACCAGTTGAGGTAGAGCTCGTTGGTTGGAAATAAAACATATACTCCACTTCAAATGGCAAGTATATAAAGGGTAATTATATATGTCCATACATGTAATTATTTAATAAAATAACTAATTTGATGCTACACAATTTAGTATTGGGTCATACGTAGCGGATCGTAGGATATATGTGCTTATATATAAAGTATGACCTTGAAGAACCTGTCAACAAAAGAAGGCCTTAGGAGGAATGCAATGTTGTGTCTTGCGAAACCCTTCCGACATGAGAGTAAGTCCTCAGTTTTAGTAAACAATTTGACAAAGTTTCGGTGTGTAAAATGAGCGTACCTTTCAAATGTGATCTTAGGGGTATAGATAGCCTCAGGGGAGTTAAATCCGGATTGGGCTATGATCTTGACGAGATATGTGACCTTTATGGCCATAAATACGAGTTGGCTGCGCAACTGCCAGAGTAATGGCTAAAATCTCGAGCGTGGGTGTTATCTCTTACCTGTGCTCAGATATGCAGCTCGCTTGCTCGGATGGACTTGGCTCTACTCGATCTAAGGTAGTTGTGTTCTCGCATTTATGCACCTTACTTCTTGATCGAGGCCCCCTAGTCAGGGAGGCATGGTTGTAACCGACCAGGATAAATTAATGTTCTCTTGCTCGGGGATGTCTCCCTAGGTATGTATGACAAAGAGGCTCCTGATCAGCACATGAGGAACCACATGGTTGGCTCGTGACTCGTTTTAGGGCTGAGCACATCATAATGCAATAATGGATAAGCAAAAAAATGTAGTGTAATTAGCCCTCTTTAAAATCTAGTGTTTTATACAAAGATTAAAGAGCATGCAAATAGTAAAACCTTAACAATACAAACTGGTTCACAAAGGAATTAAAAAAAATGATTGTACATTCAAAAATAAAAAATTTGGATCATAACATTACAATAAGTCATGCGAAAGAAACAAAAATGAGGATATAGTTGCTAGGTGCACATGAGTTTAGCATTTCACTTAATTATTGTGTATAGTAGAAAAATGTCACTAGGTGTTCATTTTTTTAAAAATTATGAAACAACAAATGAAGAACTAACAAGTAGCAGCACAAAGGCCGACAAGAACAATCAACTCCGATAAAAATAATATATATATATATATATATATATATATATATATATATATATTATAACTTTACGTTCGATCTGGCTCCATAATCAATTTATAAGTTTTTAAACTGGGACCGGACTAATTGACCAATTTTACTAAAATTCAAAACCAGAACCAGACCAATAAATCAGTTCAATCGAGTTGTATAGGTTCAGTCCATATTTTAAAAAATATGCTCATCCCTGCTACCTAGTAATCGATCTAAGAGAGAAAGGAGAGGAAACTAGAAAAAATTAGGGTTCAGGTTCAATTGGGGGACTTCTAGTAGGTGTTAGTATCGTCGATTGTGACTTCACTAGCTCTGATTATTAAGAGGGAAACTAGCGTTTTGGTAATTCTTTGGTGGAGTTGTCGAAAGGTCATAAGAAGAAGGGAAAGATGTGAAAGAGATTTTTGGATTCGATGCTGAAGGGACCCAATTTGATGGTCATACCTACCAAGGGCTCAACCACGTCCCAAGCACCTACTAAGGTCAGACAAACCCCCGTGCTCGATCCGAGCTCCACACATGTCAATCTAAGGCTGACCAAGGATTCCAACAAGGTTTTGCCAATGAAAAGTCCGAGCCTCTGGGCACCGACTTGCTCCTAGAACCTTGGCTATCCACAGGGCCGGCCCTGGGGTATGTCCAGGGGGGCAACCGCCATGGGCCCCAAATTTTGGGGGGCCCCGAGTTCATATGTACTTCTATAAGGGGGGTATATGTAAAAAAAAATTTACCGTTCTTTTACACCAAAACGGCAAAGCAATACGCTGACGGCTCACAGAACGACTGAACAAGAAGGAACGAGGCATGAACCAATGGACAACGGACAACAGTCTCCTTCTCCTCAGTCCTCTCATCTATTATAAACTGATAAACATAGACTACATAGTTTCCCAAATTGAAATTTGAAAAAAACATCTTAGTTCTTACATCATTAGCAATTTACATTGGAATACAATTATAGAAATCAAATTTGGGGATTTTTTGAATTCTTCGCTTTACCTCTAATTCTGTCTTTCACTTAATCAAAATCGCTGCTTGGTAGCCGACACCGACCACTACTCGGCAGACGAGGCGGCGACGGCACTGCAGACTGCCGCACTGCGGGCGCTTCATTCGGCGGCGGCGCACGACTCAAACTCTAAAAGGTATGCTCTCTCCGACTCTCCATTTGTCCGGCTCTATAGATGGCCGGCGCTACTCTCCTGCCCGTAGCTTTGCTAATTCACTAATTCAGCCTAATTGCTAAATGCTAGTTTGGTTTTTAGTTTTTATATATGGAGAGAGAGACTAGAGACTTTGACTTTGTGAAATCATGAAAATTGAAATGTGACTATGACTATGTCTAATTGTCTATGTGAGTGACTGTGAGCCGCCGCCTGTGAGGTTGTCTCTAGACAAGATGACTTTGACTCTTTGAGAAAAAGTGAAAAACAAATAATGGAGAGAAAAAGTGAAAAACAAATTTGGTTAATTGTTTTTTTATTTGGTTAATTGTTTTTTTAATTGGGAAGTGTCTTGACTCTTGATTAGTCTTTGACTCTTTGGATTTTTTTAATCACTGTAATCAGGATGAGTCATTGACTCATTGTTGATATACATTAGACAATATAAATTAGTCATGAATCATGATCACAGATCATCATTGTGAATTTGTGATGATTTTATTTTTGATTTGTTTATGATTTATGAAATTTTGTTTGTTTTCCCAAATTTCCTTGCAGGTTTGCTTGAAAATTAGAAATACAAAAAGTCCTATTTACAATAATTTTTGGGTGGATCCTTGGATGTTTTATATTTATATCAACAATTCAACATAAACATTGGAAGCAAAAATCAGGTTTTATTGCTCTTTGACTATCATTTTTATTTTTCTAAAGGGGGGCCTCACTTTTCATTTTTGCCCAAGGGCCCTTGAAAATTCAGGGCCGGCCCTGGCTATCCACTCAACTGCAGAACCACCATTATGGCTATCCACATATCAATGTTACCTATAAGCGGTCCATCGCTAGACATAAGGGATCCTGGATCCACTAGCTTGGTCTCGTGGCCTCTACTCTAAGTCCAAGCCCATATCTCAAAGGAATGAGTTAGATTTCTCTCTCTCTCTCTCTCTCTCTCTCTCTCTCTCTCTCTCTCTTTCTCTACACAACACACATAGGGGATACTCCGTCTCTATCTCCCAAAGTCCGAAACTTATATACATGCTAGAGGCTTTTGGCGCGGAACACCACATCGCCGATTCATGGTTGCTACATTGTGTAGATACACCAGATTTCCATCTTTACAACGACAATGTTGTCATATAATACCACCTTACATCCTTTTTTCAGAGTTCAACTTTTGGCACTTCCTGGTCACCCATTTTTGTGGTGTGATCAATACGAGAGATATATGGGTTAAATCTGTGAGACTTGGATTTGATATGTGAGAATAAAATGAATTTGAGTTGGAAAGACAGAAATGTCAAGGAGAGAGACGTGTTTACAATAATGAAAAGGGAAATGGTTTCAAAATATATATATAAGAAAAACATATTATGAGTCTTTGGCTATTTATTATTTCATATTTGTTTTGGAAAATAATCTAAAATGAAAATTTCAATAAATAGAAGGAATGATTATTTGAAATTTTAGTTATGTGTCTTAATTATTAATCTATCAGTTTCTAAATAATAGTTTTATCAATTTCAAATTAATTGTCTTATACATAGTATAGTAGTATACCAATATTTGTGATAAAATCAGTTTGTTTTTCTTAATCTGTGTGCGCAGTGAAATACAATGATTATTTAGGAACACAATGAGTAATTTATTATTTACTATCCATGTCAACGTATAATTTGAGTTAAGTTGTTTATAGCTTTAATTTATTTCTTTTATTGTTTCTAACAAGTAAAATCTTTGTGTAACTTTCTTTTTCATTCTCTTTTATTTACACATATAGTAATTCATTTTAAAATTTTATTTAGTTATTAATACATTGTTAGCATTGAAATAAAAAAATTGCGTTTATTTGGTCGACCACATTATCGGCCAAGGGAGTTGGAGGTATCCATTTTGGTTCATTGGCCTCCCGGTTATTGGTCGCGATGATACCCAGTTCGTCTACATTATAGGGAACCAAGGTATGACTCCTTCGAGCCTCCGCATACCAAGGTGAAGCAGCTCCTCACCGCGCCATCATCTCGGGAGTAATTCCTGGTAGCTCGCTGCTCGCCAACAAACGAAGCACATGGTTACACCCTTGTTAAAAGTAGGGGACCAGTTTTGCATCCACCAGTTTTTCAAGCTCATCAGATTGCTTGAACTCTTCCACAGTGGTAACCTTAGAAACTGCAACCTCCCTCAGAAGACTCATATGTAGGGCCCTCTCTTTTTGCTCGGCCGCGATCTGAGCATCTTCGGCTTGCTTCCTCACTTCGCTCACAAGTTTCCGAGCAACGACTTCCCCATTCTGAGCAAAAACAACCCGAGCCTTCAGGCAGATGACTTCTTCCTCGAGCTTGGTAAGCTCGACAACTTTTGCAAGGACTTCATTGTCCTTCACTACTAGAAAAATGACCTTTAGTGACGGAATTTTTCGTCGCTAAAGGCAAAATTCGTCGCTAATGGGCGAATTTTTCCGTCGATATGTCGCCGATGTCGACGGACCGATTTGTCAAGGCTACCTTTAGCGACGGAAATTTCCGTCGCTAAAGGTTGATTTTCAGCGACGAAATTTTCCGTCGCTAAAGGCTTTTTAAAATTAATTAGAATTGAATTTCAGCGACGGAATTTTCCGTCGCTAAAGGCTTTTTAAAATTAATTAAAATTGAATTTCAGCGACGGAATTTTCCGTCGCTAAAGGCTTTTTAAAATTAAATAAAATTGAATTTCAGCGACGGAAATTTTCGTCGCTAAAGGATTTTTAAAATTAATTAAAATTGAATTTCAGCGACGGAAAATTCCGTCGCTAAAGGTGTTTAAAAATTAATTAAATTTGAATTCCAGCGACGAAAAATTCCATCGCTAAAGGCTTTTAAAAATTAATTAAAATTGAATTTCAGCGACGGAAAATTCCATCGCTAAAGGCTTTGAAAAATTAATTAAATTTGAATTTCAGCGACGGAAAATTCCGTCGCTAAAGGCTTTTAAAAATTGATTAAATTTGAATTTCAGCGACGGAAAATTTCGTCGCTAATAATGTAAAAAAAATTTAAAAAAACCCAAAAATACTATTATTATAAATTTTTGTACCTGATAATATAACAATTAATACAAAACTGATGATACAAAATAAACAATAATATAAAACCAATTTAAAAACATCAAACTGTAAATGTTATTACAACAATCCATGTAAATTATATATAACAATTAATACCAAAAACTTGTTTCTAGAGTTAACTTGTAAATTTAAACTTGTACCAATCCATGTAAACTATATCTAATAAAAAAAATTAAAAAAATCCTACGACATGAGGATCAAGAAAAACTTCATCTTCACGGCAATCAGCTGGAAAACCTGTCCAAGTAAAATTACTATTTTGATTAAAAATCATCAAGAAAAAGTAAGTCATTGTTTTTATATGATCAAACAAGAAGCTTTAGAAGCTTACCATAGGAATACATTTATGACATAATCATCAATTCTTTGCTTTTTTTGCTGGATGAACCTAAACATGTACAAGTTATCCAAAATCAATTAGTTAATAATAATAACAAAAAGGGTCCAACCCTATTTCCCCCACCCCCAATATGAGTATTAAACCAGAGGAATGGAAAGAGAAGAAATTGAATGAATGTTGCTTGAAAGTAAGTAAACATACATACAGTTATGTTGTTCGGTTTCAAAGTCAAGTAAACTAAAACCATGGATTTCATTGCATCAACATGACTACCCAGCTAACAAATGTACATAAACCGATGTTTAAGCATTAATACACTAAATTTATACTAACACCCCTTTAATTCTTACCATTTACACTAACACCCCTCAATGTACATACAATCATTTTTTTTTTCAAATCAATTAAACTACAATCATTGATTTCATAGCATCAACATGGCTACCTAGCTAACAAACGTACATAAATTGATGTTTAAGCATTAATACATTAAATTTACACTAACATCCCCAAACGTACGTATAGTTATCTTCTTTTCTTTCAAAGTCGATTAAACTAAAACCGTGGATTTCATAACATCAACATGGCTACCCAGCTAACAAACGTATATAAATCGATGTTTAAGCATTAATACACTAAATTTACACTAACACCCTTTTATTTCTTACTATTTACACTAACACCCCCCAAGCGTACATACATATATATTTTTTTGTTTCAAAGTCAATTAAACTACAACCATGGATTTCATAGCATCAACATGGCTACCCAGCTAACAAACGTACATAAATCGATGTTTAAACATTAATACACTAAATTTACACTAGCATACGCATTCATACAAACTAACATGTATATTTCATCTACAATATAAAATAGAATTATAACATTTTAATTACAAACTAACATTTAATAAAAAAATAAAAATATTAAGACCTTTAGGTTTAGGGTGGGGTTGGGGTAGGGGGATAAGGGGGGGGTCAAGGGTGGGTCAAGTTGGGTTTGTTGGTTAGGTTTATGGTTAGTGTTTTGGTTTAGGTTTAAGGTTAGTGTTACGAATTAGGTTTATGGTTTAGGTTTTGGGTTTAAGGTTTAGGTTTTAGGTTAGGGTTGGTTATGGTCAGATGGGGGGGGTGGGGTTGACGGGATTGGGGATGGACGTGGATGATGGATTTGGGGACGGGGTCGGGTTGGGGATGGGGTGGGGTGGGTGGGGTCAGTTAGGTTTAAGTTTAGGTTAGTGTTATGGTTTAGGTTTAAGGTTATTGTTACGAATTAGGTTTATGGTTTAGGTTTAGGTTTTAGGTTTAAGGTTTAGGTTTTAGGTTGGTGGTTAGGTCATTTGGGGTTGCAATGGGGATGGGGTCAGTCAGGGGGATAAAGGTGGGGTGGGGGGTATGGTTGGGATTAGGTTTAAGTTTAGGTTAGTGTTATGGTTTAGGTTTAAGGTTAGTGTTACGAATTAGGTTTATGGTTTAGGTTTACGTTACGTTTAGGTTAGGTTTAGGTTTTAGGTTTAGTGGTTTAGGTTTAAGGTTTAATTAAGGTTTAAGGTTGGTTAGGGCAAGGTGGGGTGTGGTTGGGGTTAGGTTTAGGTTAGTGTTATGGTTTAGCTTTAAGGTTAGTGTTACAATTTAGGTTTATGGTTTATGATTTAGGTTTAGGTTTAGGGATTACGTTAAGTTAGTGTTTAGAGTTAGGGTTTAGGTTTAAGGTTTAAGTGTTAGTGTTATGGTTTTTAGTGTTATGGTTTAGGTTTAAAGTTAATGTTATGGTTTAGGTTTAGATTTAAGGTTAATGTTATGGTTTAAGTATAAGTCGCTAATGTTCTCACAAAGATTCAAACACTTTCTAAAGCCAGATCATATTTACTTCTAAAAGCATCAAGTTTTTCACCAAACAACACTAACATGTACAAAGTGAGGAATTTTTAGAATATCGAAATGACTTAGAAACCTAAGCCAAGTGTGAACTGAAAGGAGAAGAACAGATGACCCTCATTGGCTCATTGGAAGGCATTCAAGAGAACTACAAAAAGGGGCGTAAGATGGACATAAACATTATTCATCTCGATAAGTGAGCCAAATTCTATCGAGTAACTTTTCATTCCTCGATATCCGATTAGGCGCTTTAAGGTAAAACACAGGATTGAACACTTCCATCTCCACTAGAAACACTAGAAACAAACGCTAGGAAGGAAAGGAGGAGAATAATGAATTGTGTAAATTCCCAAATTGCCATTGGCTAATAGCATGATGCTGGAACAAAAAGACATTGCAACATGAAATATTTGCCTACGATCAACAACTTACAGCTTAAATTTAGAAACATGACCTTTTTTGGTACACATTTAAAATAGACAGTATACTTTTTTCCATGGAACGGAAGGAGTGGATCTCTAGAATCAATGGTTTATATTGATATGCATGCTTTGATTGCATTAGCTGCTCTACAAGTGAAAGGAGAATGGATTTTCTTAGTCATGTAGGAGAATGCATTAGCTGCTCTTTGTTAGAAGAATGAAGCCATGTAAATGGTTGATGATCAAGTAAAAGTAATGCTCATCAATACAAATAAACCAATCAATCTCTCTATCCCTCTCTATCACAACATCAGATAAAGCAAAATTCTGATGTATAGAAAGTAGAAGAATCCATAAATTGACACCTAAGATACCTAGATCCTTGACATGCCGTAGATAAGCTATAAGATAACTCTATAAGATAATTATATCAGACCAACCGTAGATATATAAACCAAATGTACATTTGGTTTATATGCAGTCCAACGTCATTTCCTGTTGCCCTTAAAAGTACACGATAACAACTTGATATATGCCCATGTTTTTTAGATATAGAATTGCCCTCTTTAAGTAAAAGAAAGGGAGTATCTCCCAGTAACTTTTCCTATATCAATAATTATGTGCAGGGCAGTGTTATCCCCATCTGAGGTGAATGAGAGGTGAAAAGGCATAGCTCTTACTCCCTAATAACTTTGATAACAAAGAACATAACTGGATTTGCAAACAAAGTCTTCTACTATTGTGAAACGATCATTGAACTGTAAGGTATAAACATACCTCTCATCTAGCTCAACGTTCAGATGCGACATGCTTAATTTGAAAACATGACAAAAGGCACTGCAAACACAGAACATACATAAGCATGATTTTCCAACTTAAAATATAAATTAACTTGCAGAGTCAATAGTTAGTTATAATTAAAGCAGCAATCTTGGTATGCAGGAAAGACTAATGCTACATATACGTAAATCACAAACGTAAATTATTCACAACACACAATAAAGTCTTGCACCGCATAATAACATGATTGTATCGTACATTACATTTTTATATTTTGGTTTGTTCCCCCCCACCCAAAAAAAAAAAAAAACTCCCATTTCTAAAATTTAAGCTTCAAATCTCCATATCTTTCCAGCATTTTTCTTTCGTTTCAAACATATGATGGTATTCTAAAGTTTCATACAAAAGTATATACTCCTAATCCTAAAGAGTGTAAACATTAAGGAAGTTGTATTTTAGCTTAAACACCCATAGTGTCTACACTAAAGTATTGCAAGTCAGTTTGAGAGATGATAGATAGCATAGGTAATGTGGTAACTTCATGGAAAATGGGACCCCCTCGTCATTCGGACTCGGATTCCAAAGACGAATCCCGAGGTCGTGCCGCTGAACTACTACAAGAGAGGACAAACACTTGCTAAAACAAAGTGCAGTGGAACATTCGAGCTAACAAGCTCTAGACAGAACAAGAAGCCGTACTAAAATACGTATTTCAAAATTTCAAGATACTAAGCGTTAAAGAACAAGCCCTCGAGCTTAAGAGCTTGAGACTGAAACAAATGAAACAAAGAGAGGCCTTGCCTCACGAGGTATGAAAACGAAACTCGCGTGCCGCAACATTGCGCACGCTAACCAACCATCGGACTCAGCCTAGCGCGTTTCATCAAAAACCAACCCGATATAACAATGACCCACTCGCTAAAGCATATCGGGTAACAACAACAACAATAACCAAAACAACAACTAGGATAACAAGAATAATGAAATTTTGAAGCTATTACCGCCTCGGTACCACCGATGACATTACTATACTGAGTACTCGTGTCTCGACTACAAATGTCGGCGATAGGAATAATACAACAATACTAGAACAATCCACCCGACCGCAAAGTTTATATAACTTTACAAAGAAACATCGCCCTCAATAAAGTAAAAGGACACAAATATAACATCGAAATAAGCGGACTAGGTTCCGCTAGCAAAAGCTCGGGAGGAGATAACTTCACATATATCACGACCTCAACTCAACTATCGATCCACGTGGCTCTGCTACAGACGGGATCTACTCAGTCTCAACGCGGCTAACGAACAACTGCACACTAGAAAGTAAAGTACGGAGTGAGTCATAAAGACTCAGTACGCTACTACAAACAACATATCATAAGTGAAACATTGTTATAATAAAACATGTCATCGCTACTGCATTTACGACTAAAACCCACGAAGACGTGTCGTATACTCGACACTTCTCAAGATAACCTCTTTGCTCATGTACTAAACCGTCCAAACGACTAGGGTGAAATTCCCTGATCATAAACAAACCAAATAAGTCAGAAAACATTTCACAAAGAATCAACATCTATAAAGGAATGTATGTCTATATATATACCCTTTATGTCAATCATGGAATTCTCAAGTATAAGTATGTATATCTACAAATATACATATCAAGTCTCGCATTAATTCACAAATACAATCAATACAAACATGGTCATTTAGATTTCATATCTCAGGTAACACTTTGTTATCACATAAGTGCTCATAGTAAGCCACATAAAGGATAGAGAAGATACCAAATCACTTTCGTCGTATTGCTCCTCGCAATCACAACCGTTAATCATATCGCGCGCTGATACCCGTGTTCAGTATCAAAGTACCGAGCTCTTTCTGTCCGAGCTCTCTACTCAGGAAAATAGCCCTAGCCAATGTGCTCAATTGGTTACGACAAAGGGGCTACTTCCTCACTGTAGCTAGCAGTGGAGGTGTGTGTGAAACCCGAATCCGGTACGGCGATACATTACAATCACGAATCCCATAATTCGTGAAGGCAATGCATCGTCCCACCATCATCATCAAAACTCAAGTAATGCCAGCTGGACTTATATGCAATGCACAAGTAGATGTTTACTTGCAAATTCTCAAGTAGATATAAAGATCTACTAAACTCATACGATTATGCACATTGTTACAATAATCACAAAACCACAATAGGAGCTCATTGAGTCTCTAAAATCCCAAGTGTCAAGTTGTCCACTCTATTCAAGTCAAGGTCCAAAAGCTAGTAATCTAGTCAATGGATTCTAGGAGTTGTAGGGTCTCGTTCTACGTTTCCATTTAAGGCATTTCTAGGTTCTCATTCCATTTAAGAACCCTAGTTCACAAGTCATTAACTCAAGTACAAGTTGGTAGCCTAAGTCGATTTCAAGTTTGCAGCCCACTTGTTAATGGAATACAATTTAAATACAAGTTAGAAATCAACACCAATAAAACCATCAAGTAATCAGAGGAAATATATGCTTCATGAGTCATATTCTCAAATGCATACAAGATACAAATCTCAACAAAGGTAGGAATTATGCATTTTGTCATAATCTAAATCAATCATAGAATTTTATATTCTAGTATACAACCAAGCTAAGTTATTTACTTAACCATTAACCCATCATATATTGACCAAGACTACTTTGTTAGTCTAGGGTACTTAATCAACAATGGTATACGCCTTACAATATTTCTAGAATGATAAATCATTTTATAGTCTCAACTCATTAAAGTTCATGTTAATTCATAAACTCATCCCATCATATTCGCGTGAATAGAATCATTTATTAGATACAAATTCACTATGCTCTAAGAGCATCTAAAGGGTCTCTACGTCGAAATTGAGGATACACTTTATAATATCCCTGAATGGTAATCCATTCTTCAAACCAAGTCAATCCTTCTCTACTCGATGTTCATGCACCGAAAGATACCCATTCTAACAGTTGGAATTCCAACTTAGTAATAACTCATTCTGCGCAGCCATTTTGTAAAATTGACCAATAACTCATCATAACTCTAAATTTCATGAATCTTACATATTCAGAAACTAGACTCTTCAAAATATAACTTAGCCTTTTAAATCACTTCATTCGGATTTATATTCATCCAAATATAGTCACTTCAATTTCATGATAACAATCAGATTTACTGCTATTACACATTCTGCCCAATAAACTTGTAAATTAAACCATTACTTCATCACAACTCCAAATTTCATGAATTTTATATATTACGAAATTAGACTCTTTAAACTATAATTTAGAACTTTAAAGTACACTATTTGGACTTGTATTCATCAAAATACAGTCCCTCCAAGTTCATGTCAGAAATCTGTTTTTCTGTTATGGCCTGTACTGCATGTCTATTATACAAATTTCACCAAAAATTCCTCATTGATCCAAATGACACGTATTTTACATTTACAGAAACTAGACTCTTTGAGCTATAGTTTAGCCTTTTAAAACACTCAATTCATACTTTTATTCGTCAATTTATGATCGCATCAAAATCATGTTAACAATCTGACTTCCTGGTAGCAGAGTACTGTCACTGTCACATTTCGTGATTTATTTAAAAATACTTCCCGAACTCAAAAATTAATAAAAATTTACAGAGCATTTCTTCTCTTATACACGTACAACATATAATATTTGTAGACAATTCCCTATAGTAGATTGCTCCCAGTAAATTCCCGAAGTCAGCTCAAAACTGAGACTGAACTTGTAAACTTGTTAAACCAATTCTCCCCAATCAATCTAGCAAACTACCATGGAAGCATGAGAAAATGACATAATGGTTCTTACCACAAGAGAAAGAGGCTTAGTAACGTACCTTCATCCTTTAAACAAGTAAAGAAACGAAATTACAACAGGAAGGAAGTAGACTAGTCGATGAGATCTTCGATTCTACGGTCTCGGCTTGAAGAATGAACAAATAGAGCTAAGGAAACCAAGCTCAAGCAGCCAAGAACTCTCTTAATCTCCCATGGAAGTTTTCTCCACGTTTTTTGGTGAAGAAGGCAGAAAATGAGAGTCTCCAAGTATTAGAGAATAATATCTTTATATTATTCTTGTTTATTTGTTATTAGTAATTAGTGGTAATTACCTTGTAGAGTTCTTTCCTTATTATGTTCCTTCCTTGTATAGGTTTCTTGTACCCTACTCCAAGTGTAACTCTAATTGTATCTCTCCCTATAAATAGGTGATTTAATCAATGAATTGGCTATGCCATTATTCCTAAAACTCGGCTGGCTTACGTGCACGTGAGCTCGCTCCTAAACCCTTGCCTTCTTCCTCTAGCCGCCTCACCCTTCTTTCTCCATGGCTAACGGAAATCACTCCATCACCATTAAAAACCTCTTGATCCCACACAAACCTTCGACCTCATAAACATCTCTCACCACAACATCACCAAGCTCACATCCACCAACTATATAGCGTGGAAACTTCAAGCCGAGGCCACCCCTCATTGGCTATGACCTCTACAAGCCTGTAGACGGCTCACATCCATGTCCGCCTCCCACTGCTCCTCACCAAGGATGCTCAAACATCCAAGGACGCTCCCACACCCAACCCGCATTACCAACCCCGATCCCAGAAGACAAACTTCGCTTGGTGCTTGCTCTGGCTTCCTCTCTGCACCTCGTCCCTTGATCCAACAGCCGCCACTACCCGTGATGCTTGGCAAACCCTTGCCACACGTATGCTCGCCCAACCCGCGGCCACATCAAGCGTATTAAGATTACCTCAAGCGAGCTTCCAAGGGCACTCAGCCTATTTCCGACTACATGCGCCGTTAAAGGAAGTGGCCGATGAACTCGCCGCTTCTGAAACCACTTGATCACGAGGACCTCATCGAGACCATCCTCTGGCTTGATGATGACTACCGCCACATTGTGGATGTGGTTGAAGGATTTGACACTCCCCATCTCGCTTGATGAGCTCCATGAAAACTCATCAATCGCGAGTCGCTTTGAACAATCTCGATCAAGGCCCTTCTCACCTCGCTCGCTAATCCCGCCGCCTCGAGGATCAATAGTTTGCCTGCTCAGACCTCCGATGCCGCATCCATCCCAACCTCTCAGCCTTCTCAGCCTCGCCGCTCCCGCCACAGCCGACCATACCTCTGCAAGTGTCAAGCATGCCACCAACAAGGCCACTCGGTTGCTGGCTGCCCCAACTTCCAACCTGTCGCCACCACCTCTCTCGCCTCGTCCTCCCAACTCCGGCCATTGGCTCCAAGGCAACCACAAGATTCCTCGCCACCCTACCGACACGGGACACCGAATAAGTTACTCGACAAGGTGCTTTCACCATGTCACCAACGACCTGGCAATCTCTCCCTTCACTCCACCTACGCGGCATGGACGACATAGTCATTGGTGATGGTATCGGGTTATCAATTTCAAAAATCGGCTTTCCTCTCTTCATACACCCACACACAATTTTTCCCTTCATAATGTTCTCTTTGTTCCCGATATGAAAAAGAATCTTATCTCTATATCTCAATTTTGTACTTCAAATAATACATCCATTGAGTTCTACCAACTTCTTTTTCATGTGAAGGATCTCACGACTATGGAGAATACTATCGACCGACAATTTAAGGATCTGTATGAATGGATCGGCCACTACCCCACCTAGCCCATCCTGTTGTCGCCTCCAAAGTCTCACCACCAGATTGACATCATCGCCTGGTCATCCGTCTCGGGTCCTATTCAACGACAGCCTTCTATCTAGCCTAGGTTTAGATTTAGACACTACTAGCATTCGCCCTCTTCATCGTAATGCTTGCCTTTTCTAATAAAAGTCATAAACTTCCGCTTCATCAAAATACTATCAGGTCTACTATTCCTCCGCAACTGCTTATACCGATGTTCTGATTCTCCTTCCATCCATTGATGGTTCAAATACTATGTGATCTTTGTTGATCATTTTACTCATTACATCTCGGTTATACCCGCCGACGCAAGTCCGAGGTCGCCACCATCTTTCCCAAATTTAAAGCCCTCGGGTCGAAAACTTTTTAAAACCACCATTGTCACTTTACTTGACAATGGAGTAGCGAGTATACGGACTCGCGGGCCCGGACTCCTGGTCTGCCGCCACTGTCCGCCCATGGGATCTCCCATCTCACCTCGGCCTCACACCCCGAACACAATGGGTTCTCCGAACGCCGCCACCGGGCCATATTGTTGAAATCGGGCTCTCTTTTTTCGAGCATCCCTTCCGCTCTTTCTCGTCGCTTGCCTTCCAAACAAATACCTACCTCATAAATCGCTTACCTACACCCACTCTTGCTCATCGCCTCCATACCACAAACTCTTTGCCTCCCCGCCAAACTATTATTCCAAACTTCGTGCTCTGTCGCTTTTCGCTACCCCTGCTCCGCTCCTTACTCCGCCACAAACTTGATGCTCGCTCCACCCTTATTCCTTCCTCGCTACTCGCCACTCAGAAGGCCTATCTCTCTCATATGATCCGAGCACCGCTAAACCAGACACTTCTCGTCATGTCCGCTTCTCGAAGTCCTGTTTTCCCATGTCCACCTCAGGTCACTAGTCCTCGCCGGCTCGACGTAAAACCTATGATAAGACATCTTGGCTACCCCTCATGATTCGCCGGCCACTCACACACACCGCCTGCCGCCGCTTTAGTGTCTCCCCGCCAAGAAGTGTCTCTCGACTAATCGAATGTGGTTGATCTCAGCCTCCCATACCCCACCCCAAATTCCCCAGCCTCGCTCCTACAGCAGCCTTAGCCTCGCTACAAGATGGTGCCCCTTCCGCTGCCCTTCCCTGCCCACCTCCCCTCAGCCTCGAGGATGGCCCTACTCCCCACTGCACCATGCTCAAAGCCGACCTGCTCCCCGATCCTCAAGCTCTCGTGCAAAGACTCAGGCTCCTGGCCGCCTGCTCATGTGGGCCAGACGCTCTTGAGCTGAGCCCGATCTGCTCCCCGTGCTCTCACTCAAGGCCACCCCTGTTCCCGCCGGCCGCCTCGGTCCTCGCATTTACTCGATCTAAAAACAATATCTACAAACCCATCAAGAACCGAAGTCTTTCACCAACTGGCATGACAAATGACAAGAACCAACAAGTGTCACCTGTGCTCGAAGACGGGAAGTGGCGCCAGCCATTGTCCGAGGAATTTGATGCTCTCGTCGCAGAATTAACGGGGAACTTGTGCCTGCGCGGCCGATGCTCGCAATATTGTTGGCCGCAAGTGGATCTACCGATCAAACGCCATGCCGATGGAACCATTGACCGCCATAAAGCTCGCCGTGGCCAAGGGCTTTCACCACCGACTGATTGACTATCACGAGACTTTCATTCGCAAGTGATTAAACCAATTCATCGTTTCGCCTTGTTCTCTGCTTTTGCTAGCTGGCCAAGGCCGGAGCTTAACCGGATGTTAACAATTTCTTTCAAGGCAATTTGTCCGAGGAGGTATTCATGGCTCAACCACGGGTTCACGTGATAAGGACAAACCTCATCATGTGTAGGCTTCACAAAGCCATTTATGGTCTCAAACAGGCCTCACAAGATGGTACAATGAAGTGCTATTCTTCTTGCCTCCGGGTTTCAAAAACTCCGTATCGACACATCGCTGCTCATCCTCAGACCGCGAGCACCATCATATATCTTCTGTATATGTGATGACATTATTGTCATCAACCCGCTATTCGCATCTTCATCTCTCTGTCTAATCGCTAATCTCTCCTCAAGGATCTTGGTGATCTTCACTACTTTCTTTGGGGTTGAGGTTGTCAAGCGTCCAAGTGGTCTTCTCGGCTTCTCCCACGTGATAGTTGACTTTGCTCGCACTCCGGATGACCGATGCCGCCTGCGGCTACGCCCCTTGCTACCTCTCCCACCTTGACTCTTCACACTGCACGACTCTCGCCAGATCCGATTGCATCGAGCAATGGTCGGGAGTCTTCAATATGTCTCTTACTCGCCCGATGTTGCTGTTGCCTTTGCCAGCCACAAACTCTCCCACTTCATGCATCGACCGACCACCGAGCATTTGAATGCTAAGAGAGTTCTTCTGCGGATCTCTCGTGGTACTATCAACCGGGCATCCTCCTTCATTGTCGGCCTCCTCCCGCTCCATGCCTTCACCGATGGACTGGCTGCAACAAGGATGACTACACGCCCACCAGGTTTATATTGTCTATCTTGGAAGCGGCAGCCTCGATCTTCTTGGAGCTCCAAGAAACAACGCCGGTGGCTCGTTCCTCGGCGGCGATCGCCGTCATCGGCAGCTTGGCCGCATCGCTGCCGAGGTTCGATGGGTTGTGTCTTTCTTGGCGAACGGGTCTCACCTCCTCGACTCAACCAGGTCATTTATACGTGACAATGTGGGTGCCACGAAGTCTCGCTTTCGAACCCGTTTTTTCATACTCGCGTGAAGCATGTGGCTCGACTTTCACTTCATTCGGCAACAAGTTCGAGATGGGCTTACTGGCGCGGTAAGTCATGTCTCCTACTGATCAATTGGCCGATGCCTGATTAAGCCTCTTGCTGCCCGGCAAATGTTTCATCAATTACTTCACAAGATTGGTCTCCTCTCTCGACGTCCATCTTGCGGGGGGTATTAGAGAATAATATCTTTATATTATTCTTGTTTATTTGTTATTAGTAATTAGTGGTAATTACCTTGTAGAGTTCTTTCCTTATTATGTTCCTTCCTTGTATAGGTTTCTTGTACCCTACTCCAAGTGTAACTCTAATTGTATCTCCCTATAAATAGGTGATTTAATCAATGAATTGGCTATGCCATTATTCCTAAAACTTTGTCAGTTTCTACACCAAGATTGATTTGTGGTGTTGGTGAAGTCAAATAGGTAGTGGGACATGTGTCAAAACATTATGGTAGGTAAAAAATATGATTTTTGGTGGTTAATTGATCTCATTACTCCCATTTAGACCACACTTAAATTTAATTAATCATGTGAGGACTAATATATTTTTCCTTCAATCAATATTTTAACTATCATACAAATTAACCCCAGGGTCAATTAAAATACTAAAACACTTTGGGGTCACAACTCCCAATTATTTATTTGCCCCTAGACGTCAAATAATAATTTCTTATTATTATATATAAATTTAAATAAGGGTATAATTATCCCATAAATAAATTACAAACCTCAAATGAGTCAGTTACACTACTCCATAATTTTGGGTACAAAGTAAGCCTCCAACACGTATAACACTCCCTGCGGAGTCGAAATTAAAAACGGATAAATATTCTATAACAAATCGGGTTTGGAAGTCAAAACTTCGAACTCACAAATGGTGGATTATGGTTGAATATCAAATAAAGGAGGTAAATGGGCTCAAAGCCTAATGGGTCAAAAGTGACCAAAGCCCAAATGCTATCCAATAATTTCAGTCAACTTCAAAGATGAGCCTAGGCTGATATATAAGCCCGAAAATTACAAATAAGGTATGGTTAGAAAGATCTCGAAGTCTAGCTTCTAACGCACCAAACGGATCTCGATTCCGAAGTCGTCTACAGCTGATAAACTATAGGTTGTATCTGATAAGCATGAATATGCGGCCCAAACTGAAATCCGATCTATAGCGTGTGCAATGCTACACAAAACTCAACACAAAACCATTCAAAGTTAATCCCAAGGAATCGGGGTCTTACATCCTCTCCTCCTTAAAAGAATTCGTCCTCGAATTCAACATGTCTCGATCAAGGCGTAGATGTCAAGGTTTAATAACTTGCTATCAAATGATGAAGCATATAATTATCATGCTACATGGTCATATTCATGTGCAGTATTTGCACAAAAACCAATCAATTTCATTCTAAGGTTTCTGGGCTTAATCATAGTACTCCGGCTAATAATAGGAGCATTTAACATATCAAGTTATTTGTTCAAGCAAGCAATACAAGTTCAACTCATTCATAGCATGATTTCCATATACAAGTACTTCTAGGGGGAATAAAGTTGTTAATGACAGCCAACCTTTGGTGGACCGAAGTGAGCAGACCACTGGTTGGACTACAGCCAAATCTGAGAAAAATACAGACAAACCAGCATCAATAAAACCCGGAGGCCCGAGGTTGAGACAAGTGGTTACGTTGCGTTGCCACGTTGCGTTATATTATGCGTTACATTGCGTTACGTTAAGTTGCGTTTACGCTACGTTGCGTTACGCCACGCGTTAAGTTACGTTAGTTACGCGTTGCGTTAATTTAACTTCACGCCACGTTATTGTTAACGCGTTAAGTTGTTGTTACGCGATTAAGTTGATTACATTGCGTTACATTGCGTTATGTTAAGTTCATTACGTTGCCACGTTACGTTGCGTTATGTTATGTTAAGTTAAGTTGCGCTACGTTAAGCTAAGTTAGAGTTATGTTGCCGTTAGTTACGTTAAAGTTACGCCACGATTAAGTTGCTGTTGCAGTTAAAGCTGCTAAGGAATTTAGTTAAGTTGATTAAGTTAAGTTAAGTTGTTAAGTTAAGCTGGGTTGTTGCTAAGTTAAAGCCAAGTTAAGTTAGATTAAGTTAAAGCTAAGTTAAGTTGCTGCTGTTAATTTGTTACAGCTAAGTTAAAGTTAAGTTAAGAAGTTAAGTTAAGTTAAGTTAATTTAAGTTACGTTAAGTTAATTTAAGAAGTTAAGTTAAGTTAAGTTAGAAGTTAAGTTTGCGTTACGTTTAAGTTAAGTTAAGTGGTTAAGCCACGCCAGTTAAATTGTTGCCACGTTAAGCTAAGTTAAGTTATGTTCGTTAAGTTAAGTTAAGAAGCTAAGTTAAGCTAAGTTAAGTTAAGTTCGCCTTAAAATTAAGTTGCTTCGCGTTAAGATTTAAGTTAAGTTAAGTTGCCACGTTGTTAAGTTAAGTTAAGTTAAAGAAGTTAAGTTAGAGTTGCCACGTTATTAAGTTAATCTAAGTCGTTAAGTTAAGTTAAGTTAAGTTGCGTCGTTGGTTAAGTTACGTTAAGTTATGTTACGTTGAAGTTAAGCTCTGCCAGTTGCCGCTAAGCTAAGTTAAGTTAAGTTGAAATTTACGTTAAGTTAAGTTGCCACGCCACGATAAGTTAGAGTTATGTTACGTTATGTTTTAAGTTAAGTTAAGTTAAGTTAGTTAAGTTAGAATTAAGTTAAATTAAGTTATCATTAAGTTACATTAAGCCACGTTGAAGTTACGCCACGCTAAGGCTGCTGTTAAGTTACGTTACGTTAAGGTAAGTTAAGTTATGTTAAAGTTGTTGCTATGTTAAGTTAAGTTAAGTTATGTTAAGTTAAGTTAAGTTAAGTTAAGTTAAGTTACGTTAAGTTGAGTTAAGCGTTAATTTAAGTTAAGAAGTGAAGTTAAAGTTAAGTTGCCGCTAAGTTAAGTTGCTGCCACGCGTTAGTTACGCCAGCTAAGTTAAGTTGCCACGCCAGCGTTGCCACGTTAAAGTTAAGTTACGTTGCGTTGAAGTTGAAGTTTGCGTTACGTTAAGTTAAGTTAAGTTAAGTTAGAGTTGCTGTCAATTAGATAAGTTAAATTAAGTTAAGTTAAGTTAAGTTAAGAATTTAAGTTAAGCGTTAAGTTGCCACGCTAAGTTAGAGTTAGAAGTTAAGTTACGCCACGTTAAATTCAAGCTAAGTTGCGTTACGTTAGAAGTTAAGTTAAGTTGAGTTGAGTTAAGTTAAGTTAAGTTGTTAAGTTAAGTACAAAGTTAAAAGTTAAGCCAAGTAAAGTTAAAGTTAAGTTGCCATTGCGTTACGTTAAGTTAAGTGCTAAGTTAAGTTAAGTTAAGTTAAGTTACGTTAAACGTTAAGTTATGTTAAGCTTAAGTTAAGTTAAGTTATGTTAAGTTAAGTTCAAAGTAAAGCAAGTAAAGTTAAGTTATTGCGTTACGTTACGTTAAGATTTACGTTAAGTTTAAGTTAAGTTAAGTTACATTACGTTTGCTACATTTCCCCAATAGTTGTAGCGTGTTTTCATGTTATAACGGTCAATCATACTCCATTATACCATTTCACCAATAGGCGTAGCGTGTTTAATGTTATAATGGTTCATCATTAGCTCCATTATAACATTTCGCGATAAGTAGCGTGTTTTCATGTTATAATGGTCTATAAATGCTAACCATTATACCATTTCGCTAATAGACGTATCGTGTTTCATGTTATAATGGTCCATCGTACTCCATTATACCATTTCGTCAATAGCGTAACGTGTTTTTCATGTTATAATGGTCCATCGTAGTCCATTATAACATTTCGTAGATAAATAGCCATTAATAGACCAATTTTAACATTTAGCTAGATAATAAGTAATGTGTTTTCATGTTATAATGGTCCATCGTGACTCCATTATACCATTTCGCTTAATAAATTTAGTGCCGCGTGTTTTCATGTTATAATGGTCCATCGTAGTCCATTATAACCATTTCGCCATTAATAGGCGTATATGCGTTTTCATGTTATAATGGTCCATCGTACTCCATTATACCATTTCGCTTAATAGCGAAGCGTGTTTCATGTTGTAATGGTCCATCGTAGTCCATTATAACATTTCGCCAATAATAGGTGTAACGTGTTTTCATGTTATAATGGTCCATCGCATACTCATTATACCATTTTGCCAATAGCCGTCCAAGCGAGTTTTCATGTTATAATGGTCCATCATAGTCCATTATACCATTTAAGCCAAGGTAAAGTAGCGTGTTTTCATGTTAAGTTACGTTAAGTTAAGTTATGTTATGTTAAGTTAAGTTGCGATTAACTAAGTTTAAGTTAAGTTAAGTTACGTTAAGTTGCGTTAAGTTAAGTTAAGTTAAGTTGCCATTGCCGTTTAATTGCTGTTGCTAAGCCACGTTTAACGCTTGCTGGGTTAAGTTGACGCCACGTTAAGCGGATTGCTGCTAAGGCAAGTTAAGTAAGCTAGAAGTTGCGTTAAGCCACGAAGTTAAGTTAAGTTGAAGTTACGTTAAGTTACGTTAAACTAAGTTGAAGTTGCGTTAATGTTGAATAAGCAAAGTTAAGTTAAGTTAAGTTAAGCTAAAAATTTGAAGCTAAGCTAAGAAGTTAAGTTAAGTTAAGTTAAGTTGCTAAGTTACGTTACGTTAAAATAGTTAAGTTATGTTCGTTAAGTTAAGTTAAGTTATGTTCACGTTAACGTTACGCTAAGTTAAAAGTTAAGTTAAGCTAAGTTAAGTTAAATTAAGTTAAATTAAGTTGCTGTTACGCCGTTTAAGTTAAAACGCTTAAGCTAAGTTAAGCCACGCCACGTTAAGCTAAGTTAAGTTATGTTTACGTTAAGCTAAGTTAAGTTAAAGAAGTTAAGTTAAGAAGTAAGGTTAAGCTGTTAATGTTAAGTTGCGTTGCGTTACGCCACGCCTAAGTTAATTTAAGTTAAGTTAAGCTAAGTTAATTAAGTTAAGTTGCAAGTTGATTGCGTTGCTACTTTGCTACATTACGTTGCGTTAAGTTACGTTACGCCACGTTGTTGCCACGCTATGCGTTATTACGATACGTTACATTACATTACGCACGCTAAGTTGCGTTACGTTACGCGTTGCGTTAAGAAGTTAAAGTTAAGTTAAGTTACGTTAAGTTACGTTAAGTTAAGTTAAGTTAAGTTACGTTACGTTACGTTACATTAAGTTACGTTAAGTTAAGTTATAATGTGAATGTTTTAATTTTTGTAATTATATTGATGCTAATCATTTTAATTATTGATATTATATTATTAAATTAACATTTCAAATATTATTTTAATTTAATTTCAATTTAAGTTAATGTACGTTACGTTAAGTTACGTTAAGATAAGTTGTAATGTGAATGTTTTAATTTTTGTAATTATATTGATGCTAATCATTTTAATTATTGATATTATATTATTAAATTAACATTTCAAATATTAATTTAATTTAATTTCAATTTAAGTTAACGTTACGTTACATTAAGTTACGTTAAGTTAAGTTGTAATGTGAATGTTTTAATTTTTGTAAGGCAAAACACACCTTTGGGCCACTGTACTTTTCAAAAACTTGCAATTAGGCCACTGAGACTTCAAAATTTTCGGGATGGCCACTGTACCATACTTATCTTGCACGTTAACTCTTTTTTTGGATGGACGTTAAGTTTGAACGTTAAGTTAGGTTAAATGTCTATTTTGCCCCCATCTTTTTCATCATCACTGTGACAAAAGTGACCCAGATCTGGGTTTTAAAACTCAGATCTAGGTTTATAAAGTTAAAACCCAGATTGTTTCATGGAGTGTTCTAGGTTGGAAAAGACTATGGGCTTGTTTGAGCAGGCGGCTTCGAAGTTGGAGATGTAGGCAGAAGAATTGGAGCAGATGCATGGGGATGGGTGAGAGAGAAGAGAGAGAGAGATGATGGCGGCCAGATTTGGGAGAGAGGTCCTTCCTTAGAATGAAGTACTGACGGGATTCTTGGCGGAGGATGGTGGCTGGGCTGTTGTTTGGCCGGAATCGAACAGAGGAGAGATAGATATGGGAGATGGGGGGTTGGTGATAGACGGGATGGATGAAGATACGAGAGAGAAAGAGGAAGGAGATGAGTGGATTTAGGATAAGGACATAGATGGAGCTTCACAGGGTAGGAGGCCGATTGGGATTGGCGGAGGATGGGGATTTGCGGAGAAAGGAGGTTTGGTCGAAGGATTGGGCGTGGATGGTTTCGGTGAATGAGTTAGAAGTAGGAGACATGGTGGGTGTTGGGCTGGTATGAGGGGGCCGGCAATGAAGATGGCGATCTTTGTGATTAGGGCGAGAGATTGTTGGGTGCGAAGATCGAGGGCTCGGACCTTGAACAGGGAGGTATGATTTATTCGGATCGGTTTTGATTTTAAGGTTTGATTCTCTCTTTAGGGTTTGAGCTGGGTTTGATTCTCTTTTCACGTTTGAGCTGGGTTTCATTTTAAGGTTTGAAGATGAACATTATATATTGTGTATGCACTTTTTTAATTTCGAGATTCGAATCGAGTTTGGGCTGGGTTTGATTCTCTTTTCACAGTTTGATTTTCTTGATTTTCTGGGTTTGATTTTCTTGATTTTAAGGTTTGAGTTTTGTTTTTGGTTTGAAGATGTTGATGATGAAGGCGAGGTAAATAGACATTTAACTAACTTAACGTCAAACTTAACGTCCATCCAAAAAGGGTTAACGTGCAAGATAAGTATGTACAGTGGCCATCAGAAAATTTTGAAGTCTCGGTGGCCTAATTGCAAGTTTTTGAAAAATGCAGTGGCCCAAATGTGTGTTTTTGCCTTTTTGTAATAAACGATATATTGATGCTAATCATTTTAATTATTGATATTCTATTATTAAATTAACATTTCAAATATTAATTTAATTTAATTTCAATTTAAGTTAACGTTACGTTACGTTAAGTTAAGTTGTAATGTGAATGTTTAATTTTTGTAATTATATTGATGCTAATCATTTTAATTATTGATATTCTATTATTAAATTAACATTTTATTTAATTTAATTTTCAATATAAGTTAACGTTACGTTACGTTAAGTTACGTTAAGTTAAGTTAAGTTGTAATAATGAATGTTTAATTTTGTAGTATATTGATGCTAATCATTTTCATTATTGATATTATATTATTAAATTAACATTTCAAATATTATTTTAATTTAATTTCAAATATTATTGATATTTTATATTAATTAGAATTTAATTTTTCAATTTATTTTCATTGGCCGGAATTACAAATCGCTAAAAGTCCTTTAATAAATAAATAATAAATTATTAAAATATAATAATTTTCGTCATTTGAAGGTCTCCTTTAGCGATGGAATTTTCGTGGTTGAATATTCATAATTTAATTTTGGGTTTATTTTCAGCGGCGGAGAATTAAAGGTCGCTAAAGTCACTTTAGTAGCGGAAAATTCAGATCATGACAAATTAAGTCTCGATGTTCAATTAATTTGATTTGATTAAGCTAAAGGTGGCCTTCAGCGGCGGAAAATCATCAGTGATAATCGATGCATGCATTGATGCTAAATTCCGTCGCTAATCGGCTGACAGAAAATTCATCATTGAAGGCCTTGTTTCTAGTAGTGCTTGGCATTAGATCCTCCTGTAAACTGGAAGATCTCGTTAGATTTTTCTCCTCGAATAAGGAGCCCATCTTATCTTTGTATTGATGCCTTATTTGTGCATCAGTGACAGAGTAAACTACATCAAAGGAAAAAAGTCAAGGCAGATACACAAGTAATTTAACCTTGAAATTGGTGCGTTAAATAAAGTACCTCACCCACTGATGCTTGAGCCTCTGCCCCGGCAGAATGTGACAGGGTTTGGCGAAGGGTTTTTAGTGTGCACAGATTCTCTTAAGAATCACACTTGCATCAATAATATTTCCTCGCTCATATGAGATTAATTCCCCAGTGGGGAACAACGGAAGATCGGTGACCGGGCTTTTAACCTCATCTCGGTCGGAGGCATCACAGTGGTCATCCACCAGGGCGTATTTCCCTGTGGCTCTTCGCGTCGAGGGAGGTGGCAACCAGTGATAGGTGGAAATAAAGATGGGGAGAATGGCTGAGATCTTCTCGAATAGTTTCTTAGGGAGAAGCTTCATTTACTCGAGATCGGGTGGCCGGTCACTGCTTGTGTATCCTCGGAGAAGTTTTCTTGTTTCTGCAGGAAAAATGCCGATTTGGGGAATGAGGAGTCTTGACTATTCGCGACAAGCATTTAGATACTGCATTCTTATCCTTGAAAGCAACTAGTTTGACAAAGGATATCTTTCACCACGCCCGGCCGA
>CM028380.1:46812257-47006907 GCA_013146195.2 Codonopsis lanceolata
CTATTCACGAAAACTCCTTCTGCTTACGAATCTTCTTCTATGTTTCATACCGGTCTCTTACATACGAATCATGCCGTCTTCTTCTAATCCACGAGCCTTCTCGGCCCTCACATCCCATCCCTCATCGAGAATCATTCATCTAGGCCTGTTAGAGTGAAGAATATTCCATATAAGTTCAAGGATTATACGAGTCTTCCATCTACTTTTATTAACTCTACTTGCTCCGAAGGTGTCTCTCCCATTTCTTATTCTTCATTTCTTCTTATTTTTTCCTATATATGTAATATCTCTTCATTGTCCGAGAACCTACTACTGCTACCGAGCTTTAAAAGATCCAAATTGGTGTCAAGCCATGAATGCCGAATTGAATGCATTAGAACTCAATAACTTGAAGTTGGGGAACTTCCCTCACCAAGAAATTAAGGATGTAAGGTTTTTAGGTTGAAGTATAAAGGGTGATGGAAGTCTTGACAAGTATAAAGCAAAGTTGGTAGCCAGGGATTCACTGAGCGAGGGTGAAGATTACTTTGAGACATTTGTTCTGTGGCCAAGATGACTACGATCGGATTTTTTCGGCCCTAATCGCTATTAAGGGCGGCATTTGTCACAAATGGATGTCTCTAATGCATTTATGCATGGAGATCTGGATGAAGAGGTGTACATGAAGCCTCCTCCTGGCCTTACTCTTCCTCCTTCTCAAACCCCTCTTGTATGTACGTTGCTCAAGTCTCTTTATGGCCTTAAACAGGCTCCAAGACAATGGTACACCAAATTTACCAATGCCTTGCTTACATTTGGCTTTCAAGCATCCAAAAATGATCACACTCTCTTCACTCTGTCCAAACCTACCTCTTTCACTGCTATTTTAGTCTATGTAGATGACATCTTAATTACTGGATCTGATCCTACTACCATTTCTTTAGTCAAAGCTCATCTCCATGCTCATTTTAGCATTAAAGATCTTGGCCCTTTGAAATATTTTCTAGGCATAGAAATTGCTAGATCTGCAGCTGGGATCTGCATTCATCAGAGAAATTATACCCTAGAAATTGTTTCAGATGTGGGCTTCATGTCTGCTAAAGCTTCCAAAATTCCTATGAAATAGAATCATGGTCTGGCTGCTGATAAGGGTGCCAAGTTATCAGATTTTTCCAAGTACATGAGACTCATTGGGAGACTTATCTACCTCTCCATTACAAGACCTGATATCACTTATGCTGTTCATATTCTAAGTCAGTTTCTTGCATGCCCTAGGGTTCCTCATTGGGAGGCTGCCTTAAAGCTAGTTAGATATCTTAAAGGGTCTTTAGGACAAGGTCTTCTATACTTTTCTTCTAGTCCTATTTCCCTTCAGATTTATTGTGATGCAGACTGGGCTTCATGTCCAATGACTAGAAGATCCTTGTCTGGCTACTGTGTGCTCCTTGGTTCTTCTTTAATCTCATGGAAGGCCAAGAAGCAAGGTATAGTCTCCAGATCATCTGTGAAGCCGAGTACGTAGAGTCTAGCCAATGCACTGTGAAGTCACTTGGTTACTATCCTTACTTTCAGACTTTGGCATTCACAATCTAACTCCTATTCCTATGCACTGTGACAATCAATGAGCTCTTAGTTTAGCCTCCAATCCAGTTTTTCATGAGAGGACCAAACACATTGAAATTGATTGTCATTTGGTCAGAGATAAAATTCTTGCTGGAACTGTTTCTCCTAGGTACATTCCTACCAGATTCCAACTAGCTGATATGTTTACCAAGGCTTTGGCCTCTCCTGCTTTGAGATCCTTCCTAGTCAAGCTCAATGTCTTCAACCTGTTTCATCCTTTGGGCTTGAGGGGGGCTATAAATGATGATAAGGAAGACACATGTGAAGAGACCACAACTACTGAATCACGTGAAAAACAGGCTGATGCAATTCCAGATTCAAAGAATGCAGGGGTATCGGGTGTACAATTACAACAGACTAAGGGTGTCGAGTGACAGAAGAAAATAGGCAGTTATATTCAGTTACATAAATTCAGGGGTATCGAGTGTAACAATATAGAAGTACAGGGGTGTCGAGTGAAACAATGTGAAGGCAATTAGGAAGTTTGTTTTCTGTTTTGATCAAAGCAGTTATACAGCTAGATTAGTCTGTTAGATCAAACAGATATTTTCTGTATTCATCTTCATTGTATATATGTACAGAAACTCTCCAATTTGAGAGTATGAAATCATAAAATACGAAATACAACTTCCTCTCTTCTTCTTGAACAATTCTTCAGTTCATGTTTTACAGTTTCATTTCTTCTTTCAGATTGAGATATTCTCAATCTTTTAACGTGCCTATAATCCTCTTAGAGATCTGGGATTTCTGAGAGGTTTGAGGTGGGAAGATGGCGCAAATAGAAAGTGATTTCCCAATCTAAATCATCGATTTCACTTTGAACAACCTCTAAACCTTTGCTAGCCACCATTTCCTTGAACCTCTCTTCCATACACTTCTTGTAATGATCCTTTGTCATCCTCTCCACAGTGTCTAAAAGATCAATAGGGATCCCATGATTCACCAACTTCAAAAAGATATGAATTCATATAGAATTTCCAGACTTAGTAAAGCGTAAAGAAACTACTACAAGTATAATCATGTTAAAAGGAAGTTATGGAAAAAGAGGTTTATGTCAAAGTAGATGTCACTTTTTTTGCCATAATAGTGTAAAGCATTGAAAGCGTAGAGTGGAGCTTGACTTATGATCTACTAAATTGTAATAGAAGTGACTTGGCAGAAAGGCTATTGTTGGAGAGTATACCTCAAAGAAACCCCAGTTTTCACAAGCATCTTTGATTGTCTCCATTATTGCTGCTCTCTCGTCACCGTTGAGCTTCCATGTTAATAACCGGGAAGTTCGCCATCCTCCCCCCTCTCTCTCTAGGAATGAGTTAGCTTTACTTTGTTAATGTTTGAATCACTATAAGTGGAGGTGTAGATGGGTTTGGGAGATGATTTGAGGTGCAATTTATAGGAGTATTAGAGGTGGGTAAGTAAATAAAGAGATAGAATTGGGTGGGTGATGCAAAATCCACGTTAAGAAATAAGAACATGAATCATGTAATATGTATGTGACCACATTCTCATGGACCCCTACCAACCTTAGGGCTCCTCACTCTGTCAATGGGGTCTTGTGCCTTGTTCATCTCTCTCTCTCTCCCCCCTCTCTCTCTCTCTCTCTCTCTCGAACACACACACACATATTCACAGAAACTCCTTTATGTATTGGACTCAATATTTTTCCCTATTGGATAGGAAAGCTTCGGAGATCTCATCGTCTCTATAGCTTCGAAGAGGAGAATCCCTTAGTTTGCCTAAGTTAACAAGTGCTAATGAGAAATATCGTTAATGGAAGGTGGTGAATTGTTGCTTCGTGAAGGTAGGAAGAGATAGAAGAAGGTGGGTGTGGTGGGAGTGGGAGTGTACGTGTATGTGTTTGTTGGGTGGGGTTACCCTCAATTTTTATTTTTATTTCTTTTTTTCTTTCTATATTTTATTTGAGGTTAATTTCCAACTCAACAATAAATTGACAAAGTAGTTGTTCATTAGAATTAGTGAAGTCCACGGACCAATATAGGAAATGAAAAACATCTATCAACTTTATATATAGGAAGAAAGGTGAAGTTTAGGGACCAAATCATATATTAATCCTTTATTTTTTGTACTATTGTAAATTGAAGGTACATATCAAGCTGTGGTATGCATTAAGTATAACCTCATGATCTGATAAATTATCTTTATTGGCATTCAACAAAAATATGATTTAATTTAAACTTCCCAAACGGTCCCCAAAACTAATTAACCCGTTTTTACTCACAAAGCAGACCTCACTCACAAAACATCTCTCACTCATGCAGCTCATCTCTCTCTCTCACACTTTCGTCCATGGCTCACAAAGCATCTCTCACTCATGCCATTCATCTCCCTCTCATTGTTTCATCCATGGCGCGCATTAGTCTCTCTTCCATGGTAAGCATCTCTCCAGGTTTGTCTCTCTTTCTCTCAACACGCTCCTGGTCACGTCCAAGTTTAATTAGGATTTTCAATTTCTGGATTGCGGGTCACTATCCCTTTCTATTACTACATTGTAATTTCTTTCTTTATTTAATGAAATTTCTGTTTGCTTCCATTTTGTCTGAATTATTGCAAGTAGCGTAGCGTAGCGAGCTGGTGCTATCGAATCTTCTCGCCTTTTTACCATTGTCTGAGCATTTAACACTTTGCGAATGCAAGCAAATAATCAATGCAAAAAAATTATCTAAATCCCTTTACTCAATTTCTTGAGCAGGAACACCATGTAAACTCAAGGTTTTAATTTTGCCCCATAAAGCTCAACTAGCGGGCACAACACCACTTGAGTTAGGTGCATGTTCAACATAATTTTTTAACCAATTCCTTCTAACGAGTAGAACTACTTGTGATTTTGAAGTTAAACAAAACCAACATTCAACTAGTAGATAATCAACGACCATTTGTTTATTCATAAATGCAAACTTGAATTACAATAGGAATCTAACATAAACACCCACCAATGATGATAATACTTCTTAAGGTGTTCAACATGCCAATAATGCTTCAGCTCTGATCCATTTTTTACCTACAAAATATAAGTTCCTTCTTGGACCACCTGTGTCACTTGATAAGGCCCTTCCCAGTTTGGAGATAATTTCCCCAATTCTGCTTGCTCGCCAGTTGCCTCAATCTTCATGAGGACCCAATCATCCATCATGAAAGATCACCCTTTTACTCACTTGTCATGATGAGCCTTTGCCATTTGCCTATAATTTACAATCCTCATTCTAGCTTCCAATCTTCTCTCCTCAAGCAGATCCAGATCAACGTGTGAGTAAGCGGATTCTCCAGCTTGCTGTAATGCATGACTGTAATTGACCGAACACATCTCGACTGGAGCCATGACATCTAAGCCGTAGGTGAGAGAGAAAGGTGTCTCTAATAGGCCCCCTGACCGTGGTTCTCACTGCCCACAATGCAACTGGCAACTCATCTACCAATCTTCCTGCTCGACCCTCCAAATTCATTTTAAGGGTATGTTGGACTTTCTTGTTCGTTGCCTCTGCCTGACCATTTTCTTAGGGATATTCCACCAAAGACTGTCAATGTTTGACATTCATTCGTTCACAAGCCGCTGTTAACCTATCCGAAATTGAGTGCCATGATCATACATTATTGCTTGGGGAACTCCAAAATGACACCAAATGTGGTCGTGTATAAAGTTGATGAAATTTTCTTCCTCGATGAAGGCCAAATGTTTTACTTTAACCCATTTTGTAATCTACCGCCACGACCGCATGCTTGAATTTTGGGCGCCAGAGGAAAATGACTGATCAAGTCAATTCCCCACAAGTCAAACGACCAAGCTACCACTATCGGGGCTTGCTCGGTATAAGGTATCCTGGGTATGTGTGCATAACGTTGGCACTTTTTGCATTCCTTAACATAAGCCTAAATATCTTTCCTTAAATCGATCTTGTAAAAACCATAGTACAAAACCTTGTCTGCGAGAGACCTTTGCCCAGGATGTCCACCACAAGCTCCTTCATGTATTTCTGATAGTTCCCGCTCTTTCATCTCAGGTCGAGCACAACAAAGCAGAGACCTCGTGTACGACCTTCTATGCAGCGCTCTCTATGACAATAGATATGCATGCTCGCCTCTGTACCATTCTTGCTTCCAATTTATCTTCAGGCGAGGTTCCTTATTTGATGTAATCCTTCAAGTCATCTATTAAGCATCGAGCCATCGGCTCAATGTCCATCATGACCTCCCTGTCAATCATGGGTACCTCCAAATACTCAATCATGGCACACAGGTGTAAAGCTTCAATCTACTCCTCAACCACTTTGGAGAGATTCCGCCCGCATATTATCTCATCGATCTATCTTTGTCAATTCTCAGTAGTCAAAATATTTCAACGGCTCATTCACCAGCTAGCAGTACTCCACAAGCGCGGGTTATGTACCCCATACTCCTCCCAAACTTGGTTCACAACGAGTTGTGAAACACTGTCGATAACAATTTCACGAACACCAATATCTTGGGCGAGCTCAAGCCCTGCAATCAAAGCTTCGTATTCTACTTGATTATTGGAGGCATGAAATTTAAACCAAAGTGCTTTTTCAAACTCCATATTCTGCTCGGGTGGAATGAGCAAGAGAACAACAAGACTTCTAAATTTACTTGTCGCTCCATCAACAAAAAGTTTCTACCATAAGTCTGGCCGAACTTTAGTGACTGGTTGATGTGCAAAAAAATGCAACTCGGGCAAGAATACCTGACCGTATCAAGTAATAAAGTGTACCTAAGTACGAGTTATCGACCCCACAGGGAATGTACGTGATTCTCACTCCGACTAAGTACCAAAATTAGGCTAACTAATTATATTTGAGCGAAAAGAAAATAAATTAAAATCTAAAAATATAAACAACCTAAGAAAGCAATTAAATATAAACTACCGCGGATGTGGTTTGGCAACATCAAATAAAAATAAAAATATAGGAGTGCATTATTTCAAGTCTAGCCAGCGTTTAATTTTAATCCTCTTTCTGTTTTTTTTAACTCAAGTCTTGGTAGTCGGGCGCACTATAATATTCACTACGGGTTATCGCAACATATAGCAAATCTAGCTAAAACTCCTAGCTACAGGCTCTCGAGTCTTATAACATAGGAGAAAATAGTCGTATGTCAAAACAAGCACCCAATGGCTATCTACTTACGATCTCCTCTCGGTCTCACGTAACGCAAACAATTATTGTGATTTTTGGAATTAATAGGATGGGCTCTCGCATCTTATTCTATAATTCTAGTGATTATCTAATGGTTTGCTACGCCATTAAAAGCATTAAGAACACACAATAATAACCAAATACATGGGTAATACTTCGCTAAAAGAAATTCTCTATATTTTTCTACAAATCATGTTGGTAGCCGAGACAACAAAATTGGTTAACTATGAGCTCTCGCATCTTATAGTCAACCCTAATTTTCCTGACATCGCGAATGGCTAAGGTGGTTCGATCGCGTGTAAAACCAAGTCTCACAACGACTATCGGTGTGTGTCACAAAACACCAACTATTAAATTGATTGGTCTGAAATATAAAAGTAGCTCTCGCGGATCCTAAATAATTCTAAAATCATTTAATTATTGGTCAAATAATTAAAAGCATTAAGTTCACAAAATAATAACCTAACATGAATGTGTACTAAATAAAGAGAGAGAGAGAGAGAGAGGGAGATTAAATTAAATCACTACATTTGACATAGAAAAATAATTGCATTCAATAGATAAATTAAGCATAAACCAATTCTTCATTTACAAAATTAATCAACCCAAGAAGTTATATCAACTATCATAAGATAGAGATAGGAAGAATTAAACCGAACAAATCGTATCTCCAAGTTTGAAATCATTTGTAGATGCTTCGTTGGCTCTTGATTTGAAGCTCCAAACCTTTAATGATGATCAATCAATGGTGGCATGGAGGAATTTTTGGGTGAAATGGGGCTGGTGCCCCATTTTGAGAACAATGTCCCACAATGGGGAGTTCGTTTAAAAAAATGAGGCAGGCTGGGAGTTAAAAGGGAAGGCAGCAAAGCAAAGAGAACACAAGGCTGAGGGGTATTTTAGGAAGTGCAAGGAGGAAAGAGGGGCTATTTTGGAAAAGAAGAAGATGGCTGGGTCATGGCAGTCTAGTAGAGGGGCACGCGGGTCACCCATGGTGGAAACGGGGCGACATGAGAGAGGAAGTAGGGTGGAAAGTGGGCTGGAGGAGCAAGATTGGTCTGGGTCAACTTAGGTCCACTAAGAAGGACGCGGGTCATGGGCTGGGTTGAGTGGATAAGACAGGTGACACGTGGCATGCTACTGGATCGACAACGCCAAATGGTAGAATCTGGAAATTGCTCCGGTGCCCCTGGCCTTTCTAAGGTGCGCGCCACATTCCTTCCCTGCTCAGGTCTCTCAATTTCATCATTCGTTAGCACTGTTACTCTCTGTTAAGCCTGATTTTTCTTGGAATACTTAACGGACTTTGACCGAATGATTCAATGCTCAGCTTTAAGGCCTAGAATTGCCTTAAACTTTGTGCTAAACACCATATAAATGCTTGATTATGCATGGAAACCTACATTAAGCACAAATACATAAATAATAATATTTCCAAGGCATAATTAACTCAAAAATAGCACAAAGTAGAAGAAAATTCCAGGAAAATCCGTGGAAATCTTGGGCTCATCACTAGTGCCGGAAAAGGTTCATTTGGTTAGGGAGTTGGATTTTCTGTTCGAGCCACAAAACTTGTTTCTACCAAAAAATCTGCCAAAGCTTGGGCTTTAATCGCTCTTCGTGGATGATAATCGATTTGAAATTCGGTAAACTCAATCGACCACATCAAAAGCCAACCAAATGAATCTGGATTGTGTAATAATTTTTTTAGTGGTGAATCCGTGTATATAACAATGACATGTGCAGAAAAATAAGCTCATAATTTTGGTGTAGCTACAGCAAACGAGTAAGCTAACTTTTATGTATTGAAATAACAACCCTCAACTACAGTGAGGGCCTTAGATACATAATAAATAGGATTTTGAACATTATATTCTTCCCGAACTAATACGACGACCACTGCTTGATTTGTGGCAACCTAGTATATAAACATATAAATTCTCCTCTAGCACTAAGCTACTTAACAAAGAAGGCTTTCCTAAATATTCTTTCAGCTGTTGAAAAACAAGTAGGCTCTTTCATATCTACCAAACTCGGAACTTTTTGAGATTCGCCTCTATCTCACTTTCGTTAACCATGAACCCCAGTAATTTTCCAATCTTAACCCCAAACACACATTTATTGGGAATGAGCTACATGTCATGTTTTCTGAGGTGATTTAAAGTTTCTTCCACATCTGCCACGTGGTCTCATTTTGATTTCATGACCATATCATCAATGTAAGCCTCTATATTTCTGCCAATCTGTGAGCGAAAGATTTTATTGACCATTTGTTGATATGTTGCTCTTGTATTCTTCAAGTCGAATGACATCATCTTATAACAATATAAGCCCCCGACAGCTTGGAAAGTGGTCAAAGGCATGTCCTGCTCGTTCATTTTCACTTAATGATAGCTAGGAGCATGCATCAAAGAAGCTTAAGAATTCATATCAATCAATTGCATCAACCAGCTTGTCGATGCGAGGAAGAGGATAAGAGTCCTTCGGGAAATCTTTGTTGAGGTTGGTGAAATCTACACACATTCGCCACTTACCGTTTATTTTCTTGACCATCATAACATTGACCAACCAAAACATGTACAAAATATCCTTTATGATATATGCCTTCAACTATTTTCCACTTCTTTAATTGCCTTATCTTTCTCTAGGGAAAATTGCATGTGGTTCTATTGGATAGGCTTGGAATGTGAATCTACGTTGAAGCTGTGCATAACGATCTCCTCGTTTACACCCCTCATGTCTTCAACCCTCCAGACGAGCCTCCTATCATAGTGCCCAACCTATCTTGATTTTCTACTCGGGATAGGCTGGATCAATCATAATCTCTTCTAATTCATCATCATGAGCCTTAAACTAAGGCTCATCTCCAACCTAAAAAGTCTCACATTCCACCGTATCCTCCAACTTTTTATCCTTTCCAGCGGCTTGCTCAAGCACTGGGACGAGGCATTGCCCACCTGCATGTGCGAGTGGCGGGGAGGATTCCTGCCCGTGTGAGATTTTTCCTTGTGATTGATCACAATTTCTTAGTCATTTATAGACAAGGTGATCTTCTACTTTTTCTTGTTTCACAAACATATTCCAAGCATGCCGCCATGCTAGTGTTTTAGAACTCCAATTCCCCTATCTATATAGAATTTGACTGTCTAGTACAGAACTGATGCCACCATATAAAACTTGACCATGCTCGGCACCCCTATTATCGCGTTGTATGGGGATTTCAAATCAATTATCAGGAAGGTGACCACTTCCACCCACGTATGGTCATCTTCCCCAAACAGTACCTCCAACTCTATTGTTCCTTTCACCGCTACCCTGTTGTTGGTGAACACCTCCAAAGTTCTGAGATAAGGCTTCAAGCGAACATCTCTTAGCCCCAATCCCAAGAAGCATGAGTAGTAGAGTATGTCCCTACAAGCTTCTGTATTTGCTAGAATTCTGTGAACCTACCAAATGTCAAAAAGTCCCGAGATAACCAATGGTTGCTCGATTGCTAAAGTTGTGCTTTTGAGGTCATGATGCGTAAATTGGATGGGTTCTTTACCGGTGATCAATATATGTAGTGTACTCATGAATTTCGAGAGGTAGTAGATATGTTTCCCCAGTTGTGTGGACGTGGGATATTTCTCTATGATCACATTAATCACCCCTCGATCTGAGGAGCCGCATCTCTTTGGGCAAGTCAGGCTGTGCCGATTGTCATCTCTTTAAAACAAATAAGCCTCCCTCGTTAATCAACGTTTGCATGGAATTTTTCAATTCCAAAAACCTTCTTTTGTGTGTCCATAATCATCATGGCAGGCACACGTATTGCTCTGGTCTCTGTAGCGAGTGTTCTTATTGTTTAATGGGTGAACAGGTGGGAGCTCGCCTTTGATCTCATGCATAATTGCCTCCCATGTTGTGTTTAATGGGGTAAGCTCGTCATTTGTCGTGAAGTGGGTTGGTCCATATGTCGCGTCTTATTGCGACCTGATCCACCACCTCCTGAATTCTGCACAACACTCTTCTTCCCGCTTGCATTACCACTCGTTCTAGTCTTATCCTTCTTATTGTCTTTCTTCTCACCCCCATCTTTTTAAACTCACTCGCACACCACTCTATGGGCACATCAACATTCCCCATGGGACGTTAGCTCCTATATAGTTAGCTCCGCTTTTTATCCTCCCTCGACAGGGAGCAAGCAGCTCTCGAAGCAAAGAGTCACCTCTTATTCTAAGGAGACCTGCATCCTGCTTAAGCATTTTGATAAATCTTTCCAAATAACTAGAGGTCAGCTCATCCTCTCATTCCTTAATGTTGGAGAGATCTACGTGAGTCTTGGGGATGGCCCCTGTTGTCCTAAAATATGTCAGGAATTTCTTCTTCAAATCTGTCCAATTGGTGATTGATCCGTGTGGGAACTTTCCTATCCATACAAATTCCTTTCTCTGTAGTGTGCCTGTGAATGTCCATTTTTTCAGGGCTTTGTTTGAAGTCATGAGATCAATCTACGACTCGAAAGACATAGGCTAGTCACTTACCTTTGATTTCCCATAATACTTTTCGATGTTGGGTAAGATGCAACACTAGGTGGGTAGATGATAGATGTGTTTTATACACATCTATTGGGTACTTTTATAGCTTAGAAATAGAAATTCTACGAGGCTTTTGGCTACTAATATGTGTTTTTGAGCTTTATTGTGAGTTTCAGGGTTTTAGGTGAAATTAAGGGATTTACAAGGCTTTTAGTGAAGATTTGAAGGAAGGGTGCAAAGTGCAAATCAAGGAAAGAAGATTGTATTGAATTTGGAAACCCCTTGCGGACGCAAGGGTAAGAGGCCTTGTCCCCGTAAGGTCTCCATCGTGTCAGCCTATTCTGTACTAAGGCCTTGCGGCCGTATGCATAAGGAACCTTGCCCCCGCAAGCCCTTCTGAATCAGCCAAATGGAGTTTAACCCTAATCGTATCTCCTTCCCCCGAACACATTAGTATAAATACAAGCCATGTAGCCAAAAGCAAGGGACATTTTTTTACTCCAATTTTAGTATGTATATCATAGTTTTAGTGTTTGTAATTATAGTTAAGAAGATCGTTCATGTATTCTTTCATTCCAATGATCTGTTCATCTTCAAGGATGAACTAACCGCTCATTAATCTAGGAATTGAAGGTAACTTGTATAAAATCTATTGCTTTATTATATATTTTTATTTAATCAAATCTTGTTGATCACGATATTTATCAATCTCTTTACTATCTAGCTTTGACCAAATGAATGGAATCGCAAGTAGTAAAGACCAAGAGGTGGGGATAACTGCACGACCATATGCATGTGTCGTACACTAGCTCACCATCGTGATAAATTGACCTTATCGATGCACGAGAGTGATAAGTTAGGGTCAGGTTCATATATATGCTCCTAAGTGACAAATAGGAAATTCATATGTTCTTGTTCTTAAGGGTATAAATTGGATTAATTATTTAGGATGAAGACTAAATTATAATTTGACAATTTATACCAATCTTTAGTGAACGAACCCAAGATTAAATTGATTGATACTTTAATCAAAAGAGCAATAGAGTAGATACAAGTAAATCCATGTTCCTAGATTTCCATCCACAATTAGATCTTCATAACTGTGATTACTGCTTTAAACTGTTAATTAGATTTTCTGCTTTCTTTAGAATAAATTAGATTAATAAACAAAAACCCCTTTTAGTTTAATTGTTACCGGTTTACTTGCTATTTGATACTTCTTGTCTCTGTGGCTCGACCCTTGCTACCATAATCTATTCAACAATAGTCTTGTGCACTTGCAAGGTAAAATTAAGACAGATCAGTAGAGCTTTCTCGATCCATGCGACAAATGGGCTTATGGATGCACTAGGAAAAGTTTCATTTGGAGCCCGACCTTGCACCCATGCTTCCAATCTTTGTCGCAACACCTGGACGACTTGAAACATATCCTCATAGAGGGCACAAGATTTGGTGCTTGTTGTCCCGGTTAGACTGGTTGTGCGAGCGGAACTTACAGTGCTGCCATAACCACCGTGGGTTGAGTAGCGAGCATAGGCTATGTTGGTGATGCCATTGGAACTTGCGGTGCTGCCATAACCACGGTAGGTTAAGCAGCAGCCATTGGAGGTAAATCCTTGAGAACAACCAATGTCCTTGGAAAATGAGATCACCTAAAGCGATAAGAGTACCACGACTCTTCATTGCGAAGACATCGATGATGATGATACAAATATGCAGTTGTGTTGTACTCTCCTTCCTAGTGTCTGTTTTGATTACGCCTATTGGGAAGTTCACCCGCTAAAGGACCCAGTCACTTGTCAACACTTGGTATAGTCCCATGACTGGCCCTACTTTTTACTCACGAGTGGTCATGCATTTTTTTCCAAGCCTCTCCGATTTGATGGAATAATCAATGGTATCTTGGGTCTTTCTCTCCTGTCTTAGTCCGAGCAGGTGACGACAAGCTCCTGCACTTACGCAGTGGGTGCTATAAGCAAAGTCTGGAGCTCAACAGATATTAGAAGCTATCTGAGTGCAAGTAGTTGTTGATCTAACGCATACATTTGACTCATGAATTTAGCTTGATTGATCAAAGTTGCTGCTTGTGCTTGATCAGTCAACTGGCTAATATTCGTTGCATTAATAGCAATGGCGTGTAGAGCCCTTCTCTGGTTAATTTGATCTTGGAGTTCAACATCAACTCTGTTACCTTGATGGGTGGGATTACAAGGTCCTTCTCCCATCCTCGTTGGTTTAGACCTAGCAAGGTCATTCAATAATTGTTCACATAACGTTTGAGATTGGGTATACGGCCTAGATAGTGGCTAAAGGGTAGTTTGACCTACTGGATTATCCTGTTGGTCCTCAGTACTGGAATCCCTTTACCATTTCCAGCACCAACATTGCCATTAGTCGGCAGGTGAAAAGAGCAATTCATTTGGTTAAAAGCAAACAAATAAACAAGAACAATAATCAAATGCTTCGTTTCCCGACAACGGAACCAATTGATGTGGCCAGAAATCCAAAAACAGGCTATTGGGCTTCAAGTCTAGTAGGCTATCTGGGATTTAGGAAAGAACTAAGCTAATAACCTGTCAACACAAGAGAAACCACTTAGATTGCAGCAAGGGTTTTCCCTGTAAATGCTCCGCCGTGAGAATTAGTATAACTTGCTGTTAGGTAAACAATTTGACAGAGCTTTAGCTTAGTATTTTGTGCGTTCCTTACTTCTCATTGGGATCATGCTTTTATAGCCAATAGTGTGTAACTATCGAGTACATGGTAATAACTACCTAATAAATGGGGATAATTGTCCAGCACGTGAACATATCATAAATCGACACCTAGGCCACGTTTGAGACGTGTGGGCGGTTACCATGCTAATGTGGTTCCCCATATCTTTAAACTGTTATGGTCCTAGTCGAGCATGATCTTAACCTTCTCAATGTGGATGAATGTCGCTACAGACTTGATCTGTTGTTGATTGGGTAGTTAGAGTATTCATGTGCCATGCACATGTCTTGCTTGCATGCCCTGCACGTGGTAAGTTCACGTGTTCGGCACATGATGCTTAATTTTGGCCTGGCAGCTCACTAACAATGGCCCAAGACAAAGCTTATTTATTATATGGATCGTTATATTAAAGATAACACGATATACATTGTTGGTCCTCTCTCTAAGAGCTTAACCTTCAGAGCACAAGGTTTGAGAAGGATAAGGGTTTCAATCATCCCACTAACATTTATCCTAAAATATTATAAAGGGTATGTATCGGCCCTATATAAAACTGCATCTTTCCACATATGCACGTGAGGGAGTGTTAAAAGATAACATGATAAACATTGTTAGTCCTCTCTCAATAGCTCACCCTTTACCAAAGCACATGGTTTGTCAAGGATAAGGGTTTCAATCATCCTGTTGGCATTTGTCCTAAAAATATTATAAAGGTTATGTATTAACCCTATGTAAAACTACACCTCTCCACGTATGCACGTGAGGGAGAGTGTTAGAAGATTGCATGATATACATTGTTGGTCCTCTTTCTGATAAATTAAGCTTTTAGATGAATTGGTTACTAAACACGTTACCCCTAGGTCGACCATCGGCCTTGCCCACGTGAAGTTTTATGCTCAACAATGATAAACTAAAATAAAATAGAGTAAGTTTTCGTTAAGCCCGTCTTACGTATCGTAATTCGCAAGATGGAACTCCAATCTCTTACAACTTATCCCACCAACACACGGTGGGTCTGGTCAAAGGAATTCGTCTAACATAAAATGCCTGTAAAACTGTATTTCCTAAGCTTTTGCCATTCTAATAAGGTTAACGCCCTTGATAATATTGTTGAATCATATCTCTAATCCTCTACAATCTCTTACCCAATTAACTCCATAACTAATATCAAATCTGTTTATTTCTTCTTATTCTTCTACCTTCTTTAACAAAACTACTTTCTTTTTATTTTTCTAAGGTTTCTGTGAGTGCCCTGTTTTTAACCGGAACCGCGCAACCGAAAGGCGGGATGGTTTCGAAACTTTAAAGCGCGTGGAATATGCTGGGCCTCAATTATGGATCCAAAATGTGAATAACAGAGTTGCCATCTTTATTTTTAGTAGAAACAAAGAAAAACCAAACATACCAGATTATATGGGTTCGGGGGTTAAGTTACGAGTTAGGAAGGGGTTAAGCACCCAACTCGCCCTTTCAGTCTCACAATGAGTTTATCAATATGTTTATTTTATTTTATACACTTTGGCTCGAAACAAAACATTTATATATAAAAAAAGGAATTAAAATAAATTACTTTACATTTATTAAAGAAAAGAAAAGAAGATTACAACTGAAATAATACAACTTTGAGAATAATTATAACTTTTTTATAAGTTATTTTAAGGATAAAACATTTATACTAATAACAAACTTTATTTACATTATTCGTAAAAGCATGAAAGAAACTTACTAAATAATAAGAAACATAACCATTTCTATATTTAATTTATTTGCATAAAAGAAACTAATTAAATTGCAAGAGATTATAACTACTTTACATTAAAGTAAAACAGAAAATAAACTAATTAAAATAAAAGAAAAATATAACTATTATTGCATTTAAAGAAAGACAGAAAAGAAACTAATTAAATAGAAAGGAAATATAACTATTATTACATTAAAGCATAAACCGAAATAAACCTGAATTAGATATTTACATTTAATTTATAGATTATAATAGATAACTACAGGGACAGAACTTACCTCCCGGAACATGAATGTCTAAACCCGATATGGCTGAGATTAAGCCCACTAGTAGGGGTGGGCAAACGGATTTGGGTCCCAAGTCGACCCGTTTGGGTTTTACCCGATCGGGTCGGGTTTATTCGGTTATCAGGTTACCGGAACTCGATCCGGTAAAAGCGGTTCGGTTAGCGGGTTTTGAAGTGGTACCCGAAATACTCGATTGGGTAACCGATTTTCAAATGCCTTTTTATTATTATTTCTAATTTTTTTATTACATTAAACCAACCAATCAACCACTTGTGACTTAAGTGAAGTGACTTAACTTAAGTCTTTAACTCTTGACTCTTTGAATAGATTTATAAAAAAAAAACTGACACAAGAACACCAACAATTACACAAATACACAATTAATACATAATCTAATACTCAAACCAATTGATACTTCAAGTTCAAGAGTTCAAGTCTTCAAAACAATTACACAAATACGCAATTAAGCAACAATAGTCAACAAGGTATCAAACAACTGAATGTTTGAATATGGCGGAAAAAAATAGACACAAGAACACAAGTTAAACAACAACAAGTCAAGTCAACAACATAAAAAAAGATAGAACAACATAAACACTCCAACCGTCCAACTTCGCAAAATAAAAAAAAGAACTAGTCTGAAAATAATATCATCAGTTCATCACTAAAATATCCAATCGTGCTCCTTGATTCCTTCTAGCAACTAGTCGAAGTAGGCAAGTAGTCTGCAAAATAAAAGAAGACTATTACAATTTCTTTTAAAACTCCATAGTAAAATAAGATTAATTGACGAGAAAAAAAATGAAATGTAAACTTACATGTAGAGAATCACACATCAATGATTGTTGAATCTATCCCCATCTTTGTTAACTCTACGAAAATTAAAGATATAAGCAATTATCGATAATGGATAATATTGTTTAAACTATAAAGTAACGATGAAAAATTAAACGCACAAAATGTTATATACCTTTGTCAAATAATTCAACTTCGCTCAAATCCTCTTCCAAGCATATAGGCGTTGAGTTTACACGAAGCCAATCTTGAGTGCAAATAAGAGCTTGAACTATTTTAGGAGATAAAGAACTCCTAAATGCATCAAGGACACGTCCACCGGTGCTAAATGCAGATTCTGAAGCAACAGTAGATACCGGAACCGCCAATATGTCGCGAGCTACCTTGGAGAGAATTGGAATTCTTTAAGAGTTTATTTTCCACCAATTTAATATATCAAACTTTTCCCAATCATCCTCACACTCCTCACCCAAATATTTATCCAACTTTGACTTAACAAAGAGGCTTTTTCCTCCACTCTTGTACTTATTAAATCCATCTATCAAAGATGACGAGGTGACTTCATTTCCCTTAGAAAATGATGAAGATGACGAGGTGGCTTCACTTCTTTGAACCGAGTCAACCGACCCATATCACACTTTATATTCATCAAACAACTCTTGCATCCCACTTTTCATTTTGTGTTTCATGAACATACTATTTTCAATATCACCATATAATGAGTCAAATGAATACTCAAGAAACACAAATTTATGACGCGAATCAAGAATCACCGCATAATAAAAAATCATGTTCATTTTTTCAATTGAACCCCAATATTTACCAAATTTTTCTTTCATCCTCATCAACATTTGCCTCAATTCTAAGTCATTACTGCCCAACCATTCTTTAAGAAGCATTTCTACTCCACTAACTTCATGAAAAACATGGTTGCTTGTGACATATAATGAGTTAGAAATGCACAAAGTGAGCTTATAGAAATGAGCCAAAAACTTCAGCAATAAATTAGCCCTCTCCCAATCATAATGTGTCGGAACCCCATCATATGGTTGCTTTGAAAGATAATTTGCAAAACTAAGATCTAAATCCTTATAAGAATCAAAAACTCTTCTAAGGCATGTTGCAGACTCCAACATCACCTAGTAGGTACATCAAGACTTAACAATTTATTTGTTTCTAACTTTTCAATATCAATGCATTCAAAAAATCTTTTGTACCTAGCTGGAGAGCTCTTAACATACTTGACAGCCCCTCTAATATGAGAGATCATCACATGTTCATCCTTGTTCTTTAAACCATCTTGCACAATGAGATTGAAAATATGCTCAATGCATCTAATATGCACATACTTACCACCTAAAACATTTGTACCCCAATTATCAAATTTTTTCAACAAGTACACAATTGCACCATCATTTGAAGAAGCATTATCAACTGTAATTGTGAAAATTTTATCAACGCCCCAATCAAGTAAACATTTTTCCACTCCTTTACCCACTTCCTCACTCTTGTGTCCAAAAATTGGACAAAAGTTCAAAATTCATTTTTGCAAATTCCAATTGTCATCAATAAAATGCGCAGTAAGAGACATGTAGTTAACTCTTTGAATTGATGTCCACGTGTCTGTAGTGATGCATACTCTTTGAGAGTGGTTCTTAATAAAATCCTTTAACTTTCTTTTTTCATCTATATACAAATTATAGATGTCTCTAGCTATGATCCTTCGTGATGGAATCATAAACATGGGAGATAAAGTTGACATTAAAAACTAAAAGCCCTTGTTTTCAACAGTTTTAAAAGGAAGCACATCAACAACCAACCAATAACTCATTGCCTCTCTTGATTTAGTTTGATCAAATCTCCAAGAAATCATAAGTGCTTACTTATCACCCACTCGAGGTTGAAATGCGACTCGAGTTTGATTAGTTTCAACTTCCTTGGGTTTTATGTTGCATGAATAATAGTGATTCTTAAGAGACCTAGTCCCATGTTTTCTTTGATCAACTTTAATCACCCTGTTACAGTAATTACATTTACCCTTCCACACGTTCTCACTACTACACGAAAATCTTCTATAATGTTTCCAATTTGGTGACCTCAACGAACCACATTTTCTAGATCTTTTTTTAGATTTTGATTCAACATTCTCTTGTTTTACATCTAAATCATCAGCAGCCATAAAATCATTTTCAACATTCATATCAATATCTTCACTAACCTTTTGGACCTCGACCTCTTTTTCTCTTAAGGTCTGACCTTGAATTCTTTTTTGTGAAGTAGACATCTGCAAATACAATTACATAGTTATAACACATTTCAAAAAAGAAAATAAAATTGAACAAATAGACACACAAGAAATCATAAATGTCTTCGTGAGATCTCTTTAAAATCGAAAGTAGACATCTGACTATCTGATTCTGAAATGTCTTTATGAAGTAGACATCTAAGTTAGATCTGTTTAAAATCGAGCAAGATTGTAAATGCAAAAGGATAAAATCGAGAAACTGAGAGAGGGAGAGAGACAGACAAACAGAGAAACTGACCTTGGCTCGTGTCTTTGTGATTTCGCCGTCGCCAACTCGTTGTGGCATATCTAGCGTCGCCGTCAGTGTGAGAGAGATCGAGACAGTGAGACGAAGCAGAGTGACAGACTGACAGAGTCACCAGACGGTGTTGTGGACCTGTGGGTTGTGTCGCTGTGGTGGTGTTGCCGTGTTGTGCTACGACAGCCGGCTGGTGTCATGAGTCGACAAAGACGTGATTGCTGTTAGCGTCTTGGCGAATGGCGAAGCTTCAAGCTCGTAAGAAAGACAAAGAGAGATGAGAGATCTATTGAGAGTTTTTAGGGTTTGAGGGAGAGGAAAGTGGAGTTTGGAGAAGAGAGAGAACTGAGTCTGAGAGAATACGATTTGTGTGTGTCTTCATTGTTGTGAAGCGGAATAGAAGGGGGCCAGGGGGCGGTTGATGTGGTGCCAAAACTAATAAAGGGATTTTATTTAATTAAAAAAATGGGGTTTTAAACAAAACAGGTAATCCGAACCCGATAAAGCGGTTACCAGGTTATTTCGGGTACCCAAAATGCAGTTACCCGATTATTTCGGAGCGGTTTCGGGTAATGAAATATCCCACCCGTTTTTTGGGTACCTGTCCCAAAAACTCGAAAAACCCGAAACCCGAAACCCGACCCGATGCCCACCCATAAGGAGCACGATTGGATATTTTAGTCTTTAGTGATGATATTATTTTCATAGTAGTTCTTTTATTTTGCGAAGTTGGACTAATTGCATTCATCATTGTAGTGCTGTTTTTTTTTCTGTTGTTTTGCACTACTGTTATTGTTGCTTGTTGTGTGACTTGTGTCTTTTTTTCCATTGTTGTTGTTGTGTCTGTTTTTTTCCCGCCATATTCAGTTACTTGGCGCCTTGACTACTGTTGCTTAATTGTGTATTTATGTTGAAGACTTGAAGTATCGATTGATTTAAGTATTATTATTGTTATTTCTTAAGTCATCACTCATCAGTTTTTTTTAAATTGTCTACAGAGTACAAACCACAGTTGCAAACTTGCAATTTCTTGGTATTGGTATTGGTAATGTGATTTAAGAGTAGACTTAAGTCATAAGTGGTTGACATGTGACTAGTTGGTTTAATGTAATAAAAAGATTAAAAGTAATAATAATTAGTCATCTGGAAATCGGGTACCCGATCGGGTTTTCGGGCACCATTGCAAAACCCGATAACCGACCCGCTTTTCAGATCGGGTACGTGTAACCCGTTGACCAAAAATATCCAACCTGATCGGGTAAAACCCGACTGGATCGGTTCGGGACCCAAAAACCCGAACGCGTTTGCCCACCCCTAATTACGAGAGCTTATGGCACTTCCGCTTCTAACAACATTACAATATAGGTGATCAAAGGCAAGAATATTACCGACCCCATAATTAACTCATAGCCAGAAAAACATTGGCGATGAATTAAATTTGTAATTTTCCTTTCCAAACACTCCAAAAATAACCGTCTCTCTCATTAAAAAAATAATTACAATTTTATTTGATTGTCCGAGTCGTTTAAAAGTTTATGTATGAAATCTTATATTCTCTTATATCATCCATAAACATATACAATATAATTAATTTGGTATAAACTAAAAATATATAAATAGTTAAAAGTATAATATACTCCCTCCGTCCCAAAATATATGACATTTTGGGAGAGTTTTTTTGTTTCAAAATAGATGACACTTTGTAATTTTCAAAAAACTTTTTTCTTTTTTTCTTCAACTTCTACTCATATTTATTGACTTCGTAACTCGTGTTTTGTTATTTGGCCAAGAATATCAAAACACATCATTAATGTTTGAATAGGGATAATTTAGTCTTTACAATATATTTCCTTGATTTATGTAAAAGACCCCAAAATATCATATATTTTGGGACAAAGGGAATAACAAGTTTGTCTTGTCATTCCTTATAAGAGGAAATATAAAGCAGATTGAACATCGATATTACGGTTGGTGGTTAAATGGATGGTTTGAAATTCCTGATGGCACAGGATGTAGAACTGTCAAAACGGACCAATGGGGCGGAGCAACCCGTCAAATGGCGGACCCCACTAATCAGCGGGGCGGGGCGGACCAACCCGAAAAAATAGCGGACCAGCAATACTTTAACCCAACCCAACCCACCTTGGGTTGCGGGGCGGGGCGGAACAACTTGCCCAAAAATAGTTGCTCAATCAAATATTCAGAGTCTTTCTTACAAGAGCATGTATAATTGCCTTTCTTTATTTAGAACTTGAAATTGGCTTGTAGAAATTGAACAAACTCATGTTCCATCATTCATTGCAAATGGGGAGAAATTACTTACTCTCTGGTTTGACTTTGAGGGACTCCTTATTAACATCCTGCTCTAGGCAGGCCTAACAACCCAAACCAGCCCAAATAACTCCCCCTCTTCACTGATTGCACTTGACTGGAACTAGGGGATTCAAAATCCCTAATTCCCGTATCATGTTGACCCAGTCTTCTTCCATCTTTCTTGTGATGGGGGTCGCTGCAGTTGTTCACTCTGATAAGAGTCTTCCTCCCCATTTGTGATTTGTCGCTTGCATCAACCTATATAAACCCACTCTCGACTATCACTGAAAGGTACGACGACAGAGGGAGGCCAACAATTGGGGAATAGCCATTGAATTAAGAGAAAGGAGGAGAGAGAGGGTAATGGTGGGAAGTAAAATATAACATGTTAAAATTGTAACATGTATATATATATATATATATATATATATATATATATATATATATATATATATATATATATATATATATATATATATATATATATATATATATATATAATATAACATGTTACAATTGGCAGACCAACCCGCCCCGCTTAGCTCGCCACCTGTACGGGTCTAACCCAAAAAGCCAGCCTTTTGGCGGGGTTGTATTTTTAAAACCTAACCCATCTTTTTAATATGGTGGTGCGGACCAACCCAACGGGTTTGACCCATTTTGACAGCTCTAACGGGATGCATCTTCTCGTCCGCAATTTAGTACTGGCTTGTTTTAGAGCATCACCATTGTAATATTCTTAATAGGAAGAGTCTCTTTTGCAATGAGAATACTTCCTAACTTATCTTCTTAATTGGCCATGTATGAGAGAGATATAGTGCACCGCTTCCTCCAATCTGGTGCGTGTACCACACGCTCGGTAGAAGGGCGTGGAAGGCGACGAAGGTGGGCTGGCTGGCAGCCAACGGTGGGTCCCGCGGCGGTTGTGTTGCTTCTTTCCAATTTTTTTTTTTAAATTTTGGAATCGTGAGTATTTTTTTAACACAGTAACCATTGGTGATTATTATATTTTTTTAATGTTTTTTCCCCTCTACCCTATAAATATATCACCTGAATCTTCTTCATTTTTTCCACAACTTCTTCATTCTCTCTTTTATTTCTTCATATTTTTTTAATGTTTTATGTAATTTTCTATTTATGTTATTTTACGAGTTATGTATAATATGTATTTTATTGATAATTTATTAATTAAATTATAAATTATTTAATTTATGAGTATTTTATTATTTTTAAATTAATTAATGTCTTTATTTATAAATGAATTAATTTATATGAAATATTTAAATATAAAATATATTAAATAAAGTTAAATAAATTTATTTGTTTGAAAAGTTTAAAAATAAAATTGAAGTGTATAGTTAATGATGTGACAGTGAGACCCAACTAAGAAGATGTATAAGAAGATTAACATTGAGAAGATATATTCTTAAATGGAATAAGAAGAGAAAAGTGTGTAGATGGCAGTGAGACCCGACTAAAATGGAATATGAAGTGTAGCATTGGGGATGCTCTTAGTGTTAGTAAGTTTTTTTTTCTTCGTTTCTTTAGTTTTATAAGTTTTTTCTCATTTTTTTTCTTTAATCATTGTAACAATAAATAAATAAATAAATAAATAAATAAATAAATAAATATATATATATATATATATATATATATATATATATATATATATATATATATATATATATATATATATATATATATATATTTCAAAGTGCAATCCTGATTAAATGGATAGATGATACTCCCTCCGTTTTTAAATAATCGTCCTCTTTAACCCCGACACACTATTAAAAATAATAATTTACTGTATTATAAATATCGATGTCATGAGTAATTTTCTTTAATGTTCTTAAGAGAATGTTGTCATAGTTAAAGTAAATAGAAAAAGTGATGATAAAGTAATAAAAAAATTAAATTTGTTTAAAGAAGATAATTATTTTAGAATGAATCAAAAAATAAAGAAGAATAATTATTTAGAAATTGTGGATTACATGACTAATCTATATATATGTATATAATGGTTAATGCACATAACATATTTAATTTACTATTTAAATCCACTTACTAAAAATAGATCACCATTAAATAAGTCTAACCTTCAAAATCTAGATTACATTTAATGTTAAACTTTTGCTTTGAGAATTAAAAATGAAAAAATGTCAATGTTATGGTCAATATCTTTTCACATACTTTTTTACATTGGTTTGTATTTAGATTTTTACAAAACTCTTCATTTTCTGCTTTTTTAAATCAAGTTAATTGAATGCAACAACTATATTTGTTATATTATAAATAATGTTGAATGAATGTAGAAGCCAGGAATAGTCGAAGCATCATATGGGTAATTGAATCACTCAATTTTTGATTTAAAATCAGTATAAATTATAGGAAATCCGTTCACAATCACATTTGTAAAAACAGAGAACAATAGTCTCCAAAATATCGCACTTATTCATGTTAGTGAAACTGATCAATCCAAGCAAGTTGTAATGGGCAGTTAAAATCTGATTAGTACAAGTTTACAATGATATATTTTTATTTAAGCGGTTCTCCTTAATTTATTATTTTAATTTTTTCTTCTTCATTTTACTTATTATTTATATATAGCTTCAGTTCAATAAGATATCTTACGTGCATTTAATGCACGGATACAAAAACTAGTTGATTATAACCACTAAAAAGTTGTATTACCTGTGTATGAGCATCTCTAATGATGCCACTCTATATCTCCATCTAACTACCTCGTTTTTTGTTCCTTTTATACTTTTTCAACTCTCTAAAAAAGTTTCCACTCTAGTAATCATCCTCTATACAATCCTTTAAAACCTCAAATCTCTTTCATCACAACTAACAAACTTAACTACCACTATATTTTTCATCTTTTTTATTTCTATTTTCCCAACACAATTGGAATGAAATATTTATATTTTATATTATATATTATATGAAAAAAAATTGTATTTTTTAATTATTTCTATCACTTTCATCTAAAAATATATGTCATTTTAATGGTCAATTTATGTTTATAATACATTATTATTATTATTATTATTATTATTATTATTATTATTATTATTATTATTATTATTATTATTATTATTATTATTGTTATTATTTTATCATCTCATATATTAAGAACACGAGACAAATGATTTCCTTTGGTTGAAAAGAATTCACAATTAATACACAAATTTCATAAAAAAAAATAGACATCTTTCAATTTGATCAATAGAACAAGTTTACGATAATAATGTAGTACGCTGATAATGTAAAAAAAAAGAATATATATGTATATCAGTAGCTTGCAACGGTAGGAAAATTTAAGATGTCAAAGTTAGTATAATTAAAGGAAACCACACATTATACTACTAATATTTATTTTACAGTCAGTTACTTTGTTTTAATAGTGTGACAAGTCAAAGAGAACAATTATTTGAAAATGGAGGAAGTATATGTTTTAATAAGTTTTAAAATTACTTTTATCTCAAAATATATATCAATCTAAAGGGAAATTTATGTTTAAAATACAGTTTTATTATGGCAAAACACACAAACGGGCCACCCAACTTTGGACCATATTGCAATTCGGCCACCGAAAGTTTGGTTCATCTATTTTGGCCACCCTACTTTCATTCTGTTGCAAGCGAGCCCATTTTCTAACGGACGTTAGACAAGGACGTTAAGTTTAGGGGCAAAGTAGGAAAAACATCAAAAAAAATACATCAAAGGCAAAATAGGCATCTAGATCTCCCAGCTCTATTGCAGATCTGTTCCATTCTCTTCCAGCTCCATTCTCTTCCAACTCTTCCAGCGCCGGCGGGATTAAATTCACGGAGAAAAGCCGTAGATCTAGCTCGTTGAAGTCTCCGGTGAGGTCGTTTGAGCCTAGCGGGGACCTAATCGTGCAGGATCGGAGCTTACCGGCTGATGAAGCGAAGGAGACGACCGCGAAGACGGCGGTGCTGATGAAGAGGGAGGTGAATCGGTGCTCCGGATGCCGGAGGAAGGTTGGATTGACCTGATTTCGGTGCCGGTGTGGAGATCTGTTCTGATCTCCCATTCTCTTCCAACTCTTTCTCACTGGAAAAATAATGATGCATAGCCATTATTTTAAGGTTGATGTTTTCGAGAGATCTAATTTCAAGGCACCAGATCTGAAACGAAAATCAATGGCAAACTACCCGGATCTGAAACGAAAATCAAACCCAGATCTGAATCTCTCTTTATGCATCGAATTGAGTTGAATTGGGTTGTTCGCGCTAGATTTGAAGATGGAGAAGGACCAAGACAAAAGTTCGCTTGAAGCGGACCGGAGTGGGAGAGGCAGGATTCGAACCGGCTCGCAGAAGAGCATATCCTTCCCCAAACCCGAAATCATGTTATCTTTGAGAGGCTTCTGCCTTCTACCTTCGAAAGCTATATGCAACAAAAGCAATTCTTATATTGGTTCAGCTTCAAGCCCTACTCGGCAAATCAGCAGTACCCTTCATCGCAATATGCTCATCGTCACACGCTCCATCTCTTTCTCCCTTTTCGCTTTCAAGAAGAAAAGGTTTTCTCAGTTGGGGAGATGAGCCATGGTGGGCGACGGAGCGGGAAAGGACGGCATGGGAGATAATGATGGATTTATTTTTCTGGGTTGTGATTATTTTCTGGATAAAGATGAACAAATTTGGGAGAAGATGAAGATGAACGAACAATCAAAGTTCTATTATTTATAGTAGGGGTAAAATAGGAATTTTGACTTAAACTTAACGTCCTGGTCTAACGTCCGTTAGAAAATGGGCTCGCTTGCAATAGAATGAAAGTAGGGTGGCCAAAATAGATGAACCAAACTTTCGGTGGCCGAATTGCAATATGGTCCAAAGTTGGGTGGCCCGTTTGTATGTTTTGCCTTTTATTATTATCTAAACATAACTCCTACCCAAGAAAAGAAAATAATTTTTTAGCACCAAATAAAACATATTAATTTAATAATAATTTTGTCCGGAATGGAGGAAGTATTTTTTACATTTTATCTTCTATTGAAATAATTTTATGTTTTAAGAAATTCAATTACTTTTATCTAAAAAAATATATGTTTACAAAGCTAATTATTTTGCTATAATCTCAATCAAATCTCTCTATTAAAAAAAAAAATATATATATATATATAACAAACATGAGCATTATGCACATGAGAGGACTGGACATAAAAAAAAAATGTCACTATTCCTGTTAAAAGTCCCTCTAAATTTAGAAGAATATTTAGTTGATTTTAGAAAAAGAAGATGAGGTAAAATATCCACCGTAAGATAAAAAATAACTAAAAAACTCTAAAAATAATTAAGAGGGTACATAAAAGGCATCATTATGATGCTCCAAGTACATTCGGATCATACAACTTACAAGTGTGTCACAACTCACATGTCACAACTTACGCGCCTCGATGTTGAAAATTACCAAAGCCATAAAAAAGGAAGAGCCACTAGAATCTGCTCTAAGCTAAAAGAATCGAAACCGTTCATTTTCATTGATCAAGATAAAGCTTTTGCAAATGGCGGTGGCATTTTAGATATTCCAACAAGTAACAACCAGTTGAAAACTACACTACTCATAAAATTGGCAAAAGTGATCTTCGTTTCCGATCAATTCCTTCTCCCACTATCTCATCGATTGATCGATCGATGGGAATGGCTTGTAAATGCATCGGCCGGAGAAGTTTTAGCAATTTGAGAGACGCTTGTTTTGAGAAGAAAAAACATAGAAAGAATCTCCGAAACGTCTCCACCATTCCTATCTTCAAAAGAGGCTTCCCTCGATGGCGATCTGTCTCCGGCAATAACCGAATTTTAAGGTCAGCTTTATTTCTTCAATTTTATTCTTTTCCTGTAATTTTGATGAAGATGAATATATACCAGGTACTTCATTTGCTACAGTGATTCGTTTCTGTCCTACTTGAATTATCATGAAATGAAATTTGTACCAAACTGGCATTGGATGGACCATTGTTGCGTACTAAACGAATGATGTTGATAATTGTGGTGCTAGTTCCAGACCTACTTGTGTGTGCTGTGCTGTGTTTAGTAAACATTTCCATGGCCTATTTTTTTTTTTTTTTTTTTATCTAAGGGGACTCACACTTTGTGATGCCCCATCTCTACCACCGGGCACCCCCTTAGGGTTTTCCATGGCCTTTTTGTTCTCAGCAACCATATACTAAATGCCATGCTCTTCCATTATGAACAGTTACATTATTTTTAAACTTCAATTGTATTGAGATTGTTGAATAATTTCTCTAAAAAAAACCATTAACTCTTGTAGTTTGTCACTGATAATTCTTAAAGTAAATGAATTTATAACTAGTTACATTTGGCATTCCTTTTTTTTTCTTTTGATTGGTAAGTGCGACCCCTTGTTGGTACGAGGATTGGAACCAAGGACCTCAACATTCGGCATTCCTTTTACTTTGTTTTACTTTGTTTTACTTCTAGTTTCTACAACTTCCAGCTGGACTCTAAACTAAAGGCTAAGACCTACCTTAGTTTCATCAAAGAAGGACATGTTTTATCAGTATATAGGGTGCACCACAGTTTCCCATACCACAGTGGCAAAGCCAGAGTTCTTTGACAAGGGGGAACTATTTTACTATATCATGTCTTGAATATATTATTATTGTAAAAATATGTAATCTTTGTTATAAATTGGAACGTATATGAATGAAATTGAACTACACTGATACTTAATTACAGGCAAAGTAAACTTAAAAATACATTTACTTAGAGATGAAGGTAGTGTTAATCAACACTTTGTTCCGTAATACCCTTTATGGGGCTGGGGGTGCAACATTACTATATAGCGTAATTTCTCTTCACAAAGAAAGGGAGCAAAATTTCTTAAATAAGAAAAAATGTCCTATTATTATTTTTATTTATTTATTTAATTTTAGAATTTGGCAGTGGTAAAATTAAGTTTGTCATAACTAAGCACTACTTATTCTTCTGAAATATCTATTTTTATGTTTATCTTTTACATGGCTTTGCCCATATCACATGTTTAGGAATAGGATATCATCAAGACATCAAGGCAAAAAGATAAGGGCTTCAAGCATTCTCACAACAATTGAAAACTTATATAGCTTCAACTATTGTCACTCTTCAACAATACATGTCGTTGTTAAAGTCAATTTTCTATTAATAAATCCCGTGTACAAGGATGTGTCTCCTGTTTAGGCGCTTTTTATTGATATTATTACCTATCAAAAAAAAAAAAAGTAAAAGAGGAGAGGAATATAAAATGGAGCCGTGCCATTTCATAAGGGCACCATATAGTTTCTGGGGAGAAAATAGGTTGCACCTCATTGTGAATTCTTGTCATATGTTATCCACATGTAAAAAATATATAGTTATAAAAATATATATGATGTGGGTTTTTGGTTCACTCTCACTTTACTACACTAGCAAACGTGGGGGTGTACTGTATATCCTCTATTCCTCTCCCTTTCCAAAGTAAATGGTTTCCCTTTCATAGACAAACATTTTACTTTGGAAATTCTCCCCCCCCCCCCCATTTCTCCACATCATACCATACGAGCTACCAGCCTTTACAATTAATAGATGGCTTCCACTGCTGACTTTCAGCCGAACTTTGGTTAATGAAGTTCTTGTAAGGTGCTGAGATTCAATGAAGTTCTTGCAAGGTGAATTAAGAATTGCATTTTAATTTTCTGTTAGCAATAATGTGAAGAGCTCCAATGCCCAATGGGTGGGAGAGATGGCAAGGGCACTTAGACAAAGACCTTGAGGTCCTTGGTTCTAATCCCCATACCAACGAGTCACACTTAACTATCAATAAGATAATAATGTGAAGAGTTCCATCACTTAGGCTTTGTTTGTTTCACGGAAAATGTTTTCTGGAAAAGGAAAAAAAATATTTTCAGGTATTTGGTAAATCTTTTGAAAATATGCCGGAAAACATTTTCGGGTGTTTGGAAAATGTACGGAAAATGTGTATGAAAAACAATCTATGAATAAATACAAAAAGTATATTTTAATATTAATGCTCATATTGAATATAAGATAGTGTTGAACTTTAAGTAATTTTCCTTTAATAACCCTTAATTTATCATTAGTGGTGTCAAATCAATAACGTTCATCATTTTTCAATCTCACAAATACAAATTAAAAAAAGATAATTAACATGAAAAAACGTTTTAAAAAAGAAAATGGATAATGTTTGGGACGTCCCTAAATAATAAAGGGGACACTAATTTTAGGTCGTAGCGAGTATTTATTAAAATTATAATTTATAAATAATGTGCAGAAACTCAATTTATATTTCTAAAAAAATTATTTGTTGAGTGTAATATTGTGCGTGTATGTAAATATGTGTAATTGTGGAAGGGGGTGGAAGGGTGCTCGAACATTTGGAAAATGACTTACGAAAAATGAATCCGTAAGTCATTTTCCTGAAAAAAAGGCTTCATTTTCCGTTGATTCGGAAAAGCTTTTACGTTGACTACATTTTCCAAAGGCTACCAAACACTGGAAAATGAGGAAAACATTTTTCGTGAAACAAACAAAGCCTTAGTGAATATCTTTGCGAGCTAGACCCAAATCACAGTATACTTCTTATTTTTTTTTTTTTGGGGGGGGAGGGGTTTGGGGGCAGCTTGTTGCATTGTGTGGCATTATACTTTATCATATAATAAGCATACATAATATTTTGTATCCTGTATTTGACTATTTGTACCTTTATTATGCTTTGATATCGTGATTACCTAAACAGCAGAGAATATTTCTACACTGATATCTGATGAAGTACGTCTTGCAGCATGGATGTTCGAGAGAAATCAAGATCTACACTATCTGAGTCATCCAAACATAAGAGGGTTCCCATCTATGTTATGATGCCTATTGACTCCTTTGGGATTGATACATCTGGAACTCCAAGAATCAGAAAGTAAGTAGTTCTGCTTGCAACCTTGCAGATCCTATGATATTTTGGATATGCTTTTTACTTGCATAAATATGGGCGTGAAGTCTACATGAAAGTTTTATTCTATTCACGTACTTCTTGCAATTTCGGTGGTGACACAGATATATGTATACGTCGCTCTTGTTGTTTCAGAATCAAGGCCTTAACTATATCTCTAAAAGCACTCAAGTTGGCAGGGGTCCATGGAATTGCAGTTGAGGTTTGGTGGGGCATTGTAGAGCATTCTCCCTTTGAATATAACTGGTCTTTATATGAAGATCTTTTTAAATTAATATCTGAAACCGGGCTGAAGGTACAAGTTGCATTGGCCTTTCACTCAAATATTCATTTATCATCAGGAAGGCGAGGTGTGAGTCTTCCGCAGTGGATCATGGAGGTTTGTTTCATTGTTTGACTACCATTACTCATTTGCAAAATTTTGAGTGATAATTGTGCAAGAACTGGGTCGTGCTGGCAGTCAAAGCGGGAAAATGATGTTTCATCTTTCTTTGTTCCCTTACCCCCAATCCCTACACCCCTTGATGCATAACAAGCTTTATTGCAGCTGATGAAGGAAATTAGGATTTCTATATTGGAATTATTGTATACACTGGTCATTTTTGTAACAGAAGCCAATATCATTATTCGTGTTTTACTTATTGGTATCATAAATTCTCATGTCCCATTTCTTTTCTCCCCACCCCTCCCCCACTCTGCAGATTGGTCATCTTAATAAGGACATTTATTATCGAGACCAAAGTGGGTTTTCAAATGACGATTATCTATCATTAGGGGTAGACCATCATCCTTTATTTTGTGGACGTACTGCTCTTCAGTGTTACGGGGACTTCATGTTCAGTTTTGTGAACAAATTTGAACCCTTAATGGGAACTTTAATTGAAGAAGTCAACGTTGGTCTTGGTCCTTCTGGAGAACTAAGGTAGTTTTCTATCACTTGTGTATTCAGAGGGAAGATATCATGGAAAATAACGTAATAGAGCATCATATGCAGGTATCCTGCTCATCCCTTGATAGATGGTAGATGGCAGTTTCCTGGAATTGGTGAATTCCAGTGCTATGACAAGTACATGTAAGTGAACCTCTTTGAGCTAGCTACTAGATATTCGTTCCTTTTTGAGCTAGCTACTAGATATTCGTTCCTCTTTGAGCTAGCTACTAGATATTTGTTGTTACTGAATCATGAGCTTCTTTTGCTTAAGGATGGAAGACTTGGAGGCATCTGCTTACCAAAAAGGGAATCCTCAGTGGGGAAATACAGGTCCCCAAAATGCTGGTGGTTACAATAGTTTTCCACCCGGGGTTCCTTTCTTTGAAGAGGGACAGGGGAGCTTTGTTTCGGATTATGGCCAATTTTTCCTCGTAAGTATCATAGTAACTTTATTTACACACTTAAATATATGTGTGGACATGGAAAATAAGTCTTTTATACTAAAAGGCACAGCTTTTCATCAGCAATGCCTTGACAATTTGATGCACTGCCTGTCTCATCGTTGGATTTGTTCTTTTTCGTAGTAGTGGTATATCTATTTTGGGATTTAATCTGTGTTGCGAGTTTGCTCAAAATATCAGCTGTTCAATAATGATTCCAGAATAATTAATCTAGCGGGAACCAGTTCAGCTACTTAGCCTACTTACTTGAAGATCTGTTTTGAGATGCTTGCCCTCCGTCAGGACTCAGGATGAGGCTACAAACTCATACTGCACCTGCACAAGTGTTGTGCCCCCTTTTCTTATTTTTCACTGCTAGTTGCACTACTAGCGTAATTGGGAGAGCATTCCAAGATCATTTACAAGAATGCCACTTCACTTGAAAGATAAGTTGTGCACGAGAATACCAGCCACTGGACCACATCTATCTATCCGACCTAAACAGTAAGCCTTTTCTTGTTCGTTCTTCGAATGAGGCTATGTATACTAATTCCTTCCCACTAATGAAGAGACTATTCAAGTCTTCCCATTCATTCCCAGTAGTCATTCTTCTTCCAAAGTATTGAATGGAATATCATTGTTTTTAAAGCAGCACATAATTTAGATACTGGGTTTACAACACTATTACACTGGTGGCATTTGCCTACTCTTCTTGTTTGGGTATAAATTACGAAGAAGCATACACCAATTTCTTCAGAAATTGATTACAATCCAGGTATCAAATTGATGTGATTCTGGCTCATATTTATTGTACGCGTATGCAGATATGCTTGCTTGGTGTATGAATGTTCCAAATGCAATTAAATGGAGGCTACACAAACACTCTTAATAGGCATTGATCCCATCAACAAATTTAGAAGTGCAATTTGAACATCACAATGGTTGGATAGGTGAACCTTGCCCAAATTAAGTTGAGGGACAGCCAACAAATGGTTCCCACCGTGTTATTAGACCTGATGAGATATGACACCAAAATATAGCATTATTGTTCATTTTAACCTTGTGTTTTATCAATATTTTACAGCAGTTTTAAGCATATTTGTATAAGCTACTTGTTGATAGTACAATGAGTAGCGATAGGGATACAAATTTTTTGTACAACTTTTTCATACCAACCTAGATGGCAAGTGTGTGATTTCACATGACTTAGCATGTGATGTTATCCTTTAATCCATCACATGCTTGACACCAAGATTGGGATTAAAAATTACACTTACAAAAAAGTTTGTCGATAATTACACTTACACAGTCAAGCTGCTTTCGTATACAGAGATCACATACTGGTAGCTAAGTTGGGATTTTCTCTGTATAACTTACTGAGTAAAATTCTCTTTATTAATCCTACTTGTGCATTTGGAGAAATTAAGTGCATAGAATGAGAGATAACACATAGTTTGTTGAGCTGCATACTGTTATGGAAAAGATAAAAAAAAGAAAGATACGATCAATAGTTTATAGGATCATGACATGGTAGGTGGAACCCTAACTTTCAAATGACAGGACAGTCTTAGCACAGGGTCAATATCTGATACACATCGGTGTAAAATTTTCTTACACAAGCAAGCATAAAACTCGCTGGGTTGATAGCATTAAAGAAAATGCTAAGATATTCTTTCTTTACCACATTTTACGTATGCCCTCTTTTGTGGAGAAATTTTAAAGTATTATCACTTATGTTCATGAATGTTACTCCCTCTGGTCGTAATTAATTGTCCTATTTGAGTGAGCACACCAATTTAAAAAAATTAATTGACTCTATTATAAATATTGTTATAGCATGTTGTTTCCTTTAAATCTCTTGAACATGTGGTCATAATTAAGTAGGTAGAAAGTAAGAGTAAAGTGGTAAAAAGTGTTTTCTAAAAAGGAAAGGTTAGAAACACGACAATTTCTTTTGGAACAAACAAAAAAGGAAAGTAGGACAATTATTTAGGAATGGAGGGAGTCTATGTTAAGGATTTTTAATTGATATGAAAATCGAATACTAAAGCTTTATACACATTATGGTCATACCTAAGAAGTGAGATTAAATCCTTCATAATATGTCAGATGGATTTTTTAAATTGTTTACTGCTTTTGTGGATTTTAATTTAATTGAGTTCTAATGTAAATTTATTATTTACCCCATCAATATGACCTAATTAAAGCCTTCAGCATATAAGAACAAGCCTACAGATATACTTTTATTTGATTTTTTCTTTTTTAAATTCTTCTGTTGCGCACAACATTACTCTTGAGGACGTGGTATTTTACTGTTGATTGAGCGACTAACGTACTTGTTTTGATGCCACAAACTCAATATCACTGCCCTGTAGGATCATGATCACAGAGGCATTAGGAATCTGAACTTTTGTTCTCCTTGTAGGAATGGTACAGTGACAAGCTGATCTGTCATGCAGATGCCATTCTTGCTATGGCAGCAAATATGTTGGAGAAATATCAAGAAGATGCGCAAAAGGCTGTTCTATTGGTTGCTAAAATTGGTTTAATATATTGGTGGTATCAGACATTGTCCCATCCTGCTGAGCTTACTGCTGGTTACTATAATACTGCTTTTAGGGATGGTTATGAGCCGTTGGCTTCAATGTTGTCTCGCCATGGAGCTGCGCTGCAAATATCGTAAGATCTAAATCGTAGATTTCTTCTCATATTTATCTGTAGCAAATTGGTCAGAGTTCTGTTCTCAAAAAATGTGGTTACCAAAAGCCTTTTGAAATCGACAAACCTTAATGCGGCACTGCATAATATACAAGGCCACATTGATGGGTTCTGCTCTCAAGGCATCACTGCTCTGCTCTGGTAATGCATCTTTTAAATTGATTCCCAGTGGATGAATGAGAAAAAGTTACAGGCTGACTGGCAAGTACATGAATGTGGAAAACTATGTGGTGGAAGCTATCTCAGTCTTTATATTTAGAAGTATCTTGTTGATGCTCATATATTTTATGTTTGACATATCTCTGAAGGTTGCTCCCCCCCTCTCCCTGCAGCTGCTTTGAGATGTTGGATAATGATACTCCATCAACCTATCTTTGCAGTCCAGAAGGATTACTTGAACAGGTACCAAATCTTTTTCAGTAACTATTCAGCTACAACCATTGTTACTTTTATATTCTCCAACTCACCATATCTTCACATCGTCCGAAGGGTTAACTAGGGGCTTGTGAACTTCCCATATATTTTCTGGCTTTAAGTCAAGTCCTTTAACATTCTTCATTTCCTTTCTGTATCAGTCAAATTGTGTCTAAACAGTCAAATTGTACAATCAATCAGTTGTGGAAACTAAGTGTCCAGAATGAATATATGTAGATACACTTGCTCACACACATCACATTACTACAATAGTCGAGATCTGAAAACCATATACCAGAGACTACTTAAAAAAAGTGACAGAATTTTGGTGCAAGCTTGATGTTTAGGAGCCTGAATTTATCTTTTCGCCTTCTGGTATTAGTCAAATTTTCTCTCTTGTACCAGGGATATCCTTTTATGGCTTGAAAATGATATCATCTATGTGGCTTGTTAAGTAGTCGTTGACATCTGCACATGGCAGTTCATGAGCAAGTTATAGAGAGTGTTTTTGAAATCTTTTGTTTCATGTTTTGTAGTAAATGCAAGGTACTGTTGTTTAGTCATGTTTGAATTTGTCTAACTGGCTGTGATATGCAAGGCTAGGCTTGATACTGTCGTTTTTTTTGTACTTATAAAAAAAAAAAAGGTGTTGGGACAATTTTTTTTATGATTGTGTAAACACCCTTTTTGTTTTAAATTCCCCCATCCCTGTTACACTTGAAATAGTGTTTGTGAGGGGGCACTAAGGGGTAAGATTATGCCCTACTGTTGTAGGCATTATATTTGCTAACTGCATTTGATTTGACTCGTCAGATAAGGACTGCATCAAAGAAAAGCGTAGTTGGTTTGACCGGCAGAAATACCTATGAACGATTTGACGAGGTATGCATATTATTCCTTCTGCGTGGTGATCTTATCTATACTTGAGATCTTTTTAATAATAGCCTGAATATAATAGACTTTGTTATGGTCAAATAATATACCTACTTATAAGCAGTTTAGTTGCATTATATTGTTGTAGCCATTGAAAAAATGACTGTCATAAGTTAAAAGTTAATCCAAGCTAAGACTAAGAAGTTATATAAATTATTCCAGTCCCACAGGCATATGCTAAAGTTTTTATAAAACTCATTGAAAGTGAAAAATGAAAATGTTTTAGTAAAGTTTTCCATAACTGCTTTAAACCACTAATGTCACCGTTTCTCTTTGAGTAATTGAGTCTCAAACTCACATTATCTGATTTTATCTTTTGATTAAAATCATTTTATGCTCGTACCTCATCTTGCAGATGTTGGGGTAATATAGTTATTTAATCGTGAATCGTCTTGTGTTCTCATCTTATCACCTAATCTTTTTCTACGATTTGGAAGTGAGGCGTGCACAACATGAACAACAGAAAATTTCATGGTCAAACTATCTTCCTATCATGAGAGAATGATGTGTGAGCATTAGGCTTTGCTTTTACTTGATGATGCAAGTTAGTTTTAAGTATCTAATGGTTACTTCTATTACGTATAGTAGAATCTCTATATTAGAAGTAGGAAGAATATTTGCGAACGAAGCTCACCTGGCAACCTCAGCAGAAAGGAAGATCTACTGTGAGGTTTATGGTCTATTTAATGTAAATTTTATTTTCTTAAAAATGGGGGGATGGGTGGGTTGGAAGCAAGTAAGTTCTCTATTGCGTTAGCTTCCCAGACTTATGAATTGTTTAATCTTCTCCGTCATAATGAAATGGATGCATGCATAAAACTGTGATTTTTTGTTGGCTGGGTTCCTTGGATTGCAAACACCCAATTGTGTTGGATCTCAATTACAGCCTTCGAGTGTTGGATCTGTAGGTCGTCTTGCATCATTTGGTATATGCCCCCCCCCCCAATAATTTCCCAATTTACGAAAGAGAATGTCAGACAAAGATTCATGCAGCCGACCCCAAGTGATTGAGACTTGGGCTGAGTTTAGCTGTACAAAAGGAAAAGAGAAGAATCACATAATGTTTAAGCAAGAGGGGAGGCCTATTTATTTCATGCTGTCTGTGTTTAGAAGTGCAATAAATGAAAATTAGGAGGGAGCGGGGTGGGGGAGTACATTTATGTCAAATCAGTCTTGGCTCCACATTGGGGTGGCGTTTGGTAGATAGTCTATGACCCTGGTGGCGTTTGGTAGATAGTCTATGACCCTGGATTGGATTAATATAATGGATCAATGAAAATAAAAGTTGTTTGGTCGGCCAAGGGTTTTGGATTATTATCACACCTTACCCAAATTAAAAGTTGTTTTACCCTCACTAATTATACCAGTGAGGAGTAGGTATTAATAGTCCCTACATTTTGATGTAATTTCTACCAAAAGAAGGAAGGAAATTACCTTAACCAAGATCGTTCTAAGGCAAGTCGTTTTGTTGGTGTAAAACCACACCCCCTACCTAAAGAGATAGGATACTTGGTTTAGAAGCGCCACAACCAAATACACCAAGGTTGGTTAATAAGCTAGGGAAGACGCCACAAGTTTGTAGAAAGCTAACTTGATAAGTCTAAGTTCTCAAAGAACCAAAAGAGTTGAATAAACTCACACAATTATCATTCATAATCTGATTTTCAAGGCTACAAGAGAATCCTATTTATAGGCTAATGTGGGGAGAATACAATGTGTATGATGTCACCAATGAGGTAAGCGATAAGCTAATCCACTTATAATATAAGTTAAACTAGCTATCATGATAAGTTATCAAAGACTCTTGAGCTCACCAAGTACATGAATGGATCTTGAATGTATTTGATCATGGATGGATGAATCAACCTTATCTAGACCATGAAATCTTCTAGAATTATTGAGAAATTCGGATCCCTCCAATGTTGACTTTGAAAAGGCTGAATATTGGTCTTGTTTTTGGCTCAAAAAGTGTTCCTTCTTTGGGTTAGAGACTTAGAGTTCCATCACCATGAGACTCCATTTTGCTCTTCAATTGGGCCTTATTTCTTGTGGTTTTTGAACTGGACCAAACCAAGACCAGGAACTAGTCTTGATTAACAACTTGGACTAAGAGAACTTGATTAGTTGGGTTTCCTTGAGTTGTAACATGAGCTAAATCCCAACAAGTTCCAATTAAACCATTGATCGTATTCTTGAATTCTTTGGATTTGGACCTAGTGATAGGTCCAACTTGCCATTTCAATGAGTCTTGTTCGCTTGGACTTGAGCTCTTGGATGGAACTACATCACATTTACTGCAAGGGAATCTAACATTTATTGGACAAAAGCGCCCTTAGTACGTAGTGTTGGTGCCATAGTTGAAAAAAGCGGAAGGTGAGAGACGGGCGAGAGGTCAAAATTTGAGGCGAGAGGCGAAGCGCAAAAAAGGCGCTCACGGAACAAATATTAAGGAAAAATTCATAAATATATATATATAACTTAACAAATCTCAATAAAACATGTCATGAGTGATGAAACTAAGCTAATAACATAATATTAATAACACAAATTTCATCATTCATAGTTGAAATTCCAAAGCATTAGATGAACTTAACTTAAAATCCAAACAAGAAAATAAATAGTCATTAAAGCAAATGAAAATAAAGACATGCAAAAGAGAACTAAAGTCATGAAATGTAATAATTAACAACTAACAAGAAGCCAAAAATCCACAGAATCTATCTCATCATCATTTCCATAAAAAGGCGCAACAAGATGCAAAAAGGCGCAAAAAAGGCGAAAAAGGCACTCGTTGTCTGGCCTCACTCTTTCGAGGCGACAACCCCTCGCCTCTTCTCGCCTTTCGCCTTGCTCGCCTTTTTAAACTATGGTTGGTGCTAGAATGCTAGGCAAACCCCCAGCCTCCATTACAATTGTTTCACATTAATCATACTGACCCACTACCTCTCTCCTCCGAAGAACACTACTGTTATCCATCTAGCTCCACCGGAGGCCTCATTGACTAAAGTCGACACCGTCTCCCTCGATTTGTGGCTACATCTTCTATACTTCCCTTCCTCTATTGATTCTTGCCATTTTGTCTCAGATCTTGTTTTTGCAACATAAGATCTAAACTAGGAATCACAAAAATGCAGAAATTATTGTAGTTAAGTATATTTTCTTATTTTGCTCAAAAGAGTAAATCCTTGGATTGATATTGCGTTTTTAGTTAAATCTTTCTATTCTATGACCTTTGATTTCTAGTTTCTTAAAATTTCGTTGCTATTTCATGAATAATTGGTTTGGAAGGGATGTTGTTTTGAAGTCAATTTCTAATTGTTTGTCATTGATATTTGAAAAACGATATGTGGGCATTTCGGTAATTCAAGTAATTATCCCGAGTCAAGAAATGTTTCTACCAAACACCGTATTAATTTTGAAGGGAGATTGCTACTACAACCGGATTGTTAATCCCTGGAATAATAATCCCCTCCATATTAATATCGCTTATCCAGCCTAGCTACCAAACGAGCCCAGAGAGCATTAGGAATCCTATCCATATAAGCGAATCAGGATTGATGCTGCACCCCACCAGCAACTCAGAGCTCCATCCTCTTTACTTGCATTCGGAATCATGAGATGAATCACAGTGGCTTGCTTGGAATCCCCAATCCAAAATTTGATCAGGCAAATAGGAGAAGTTAGAAAAGGGTCCCCCATTTCCGAAACATAGAGAGTTGAACCGTAAACATGTAAATGGCCTCGCATAAACATCGAACAAGGAATATCTTTAGTAGTTTAGTGGCTGGTGTTTGGGTACAACTTCTACGACCCCCTCCCAAAATTAAAAATCATTCATTTACTTTTTTTTCCAGCTCCTATTTGATTAGTCCTTCCTGATGCAGTTATACAAAGTTTTTACCATCTATTTAAGTAGAATTCTCACTATTCTCTTGCAGGCTGGATTGAGGCAGATACATGCAAATTGTTACCATTCAGCGGCAGATGCTGTTAGATCATTCACTTATTTTAGAATGAATGATAAGATTTTTAGGGTTGAGAACTGGAATAACTTTGTACCATTTGTGAGAATGATGAGCACAGATATGTAGAATACCTATTCACCTATTCAAGCATTCAAATATGACTTGGCTATTGAGCAAATGCCCCTAATCCCGTTTCTTTACCATGGAAATGTTTCACAACTTCTTTCATGTAGGTGCAAACAAAAGAACTTACAAGTAGTGGATGGCACAGATATATGTATTGTGTGGGTGTGCCGTGCACTTTGTGCTTCGAGACTAAAAAACTAATAGAAATTTTTTGGACATTAAAATGAAAGGCAATCGAGCTTTAACTGAATCTTGAAACTATCTATCAAAGGGAAAATCGTTTGCATTTGATTAAACCAGAAATTTGGCTGCCCTAGTTTTTGCATGGTTGGCCAAATTTGCATTCAAGAACCCCGGCAAACTGAAGAGAATCTGTTAGCAGTGAAGCTGGTCTTGCAACCATGCTCAATGCTTTTGTGTAAATGTGGTCACTTTTTTGCCCAGAAGGTTGAAAGTAAGCTCCATTTACCATTTGGTCTCCGTCTGATCTCCAGTTCCACTCCTTCCATTCCTCATCTCCCACAGGGAGTTCACGTTTTGTGACCTAAACAAGAATAAATTTCTTCAGAAAATAGAATTATCTCTGTTGTTATAAACAAAGGCACCATGCCAATAGAAAAGAAAAGGAAGTATTATATTTCTGGTTATGTGCTATGTTGACCCATGCAGACAGTTCAAGACCAACTTGACTATATCAACTCGAGGGTGATGCATTGGCTGTCAAAATTTTCTACAGGTACTCTATTTTCTTCTCTCTTACCGCAAAAAACTTGGTACATTCATAATTCTTGATTGCCTGTCTGTTGTATTTAAAAGGAATGCCAATGGTGGAATGGCTACCTGAGTGCTCTCCCCATTTTTAAATAAAATGATACTTTACCTCCTTCGTAGTATCCTCGTCTGATGCAATGAAGACATTCCCTTGGCTATTAATCGTTGGGCTTGCACTTCCTCCAATTGCATACATTTTCCAACCATTGTATATGTTATTTACGACATGAAAATACCCATGCCTGCACCTAAAAACCATCACCATGTTAATCTTGTTACTGTCATGTATTCATGTCATTATTCTGTTACTCCTAATGATATCCATCTTAGTTGAAGAGTCATTTACCTGGGGATTCTTTGAACTAGATCTTCACCAAAGTAATTGAAAGCAATGGTGACCTGCATATTCTTGTCATCTAAAAAGTCATCACTATGACCCATAAGCATGACTTCATTGTGTTTAAACATGTAATTGTTTGATATGGTTATGGCTGTTGATCCGTAAGTCACGTCGATGAGTCCATCGTTGCATGAAGACATGGTGCAATGATCTATCCACAAATCTCTGGATCGAAATATCGATATCCCATCCCCATCTGAATATCCCAATTCAGAAGCTGCCTTGTTCATCGACATGGCTTTCACAGCTGGTACACAGTTATGGATGAAAATTCCATGTATGATGACGTTGGATACATTTTCGATGGTTATGCATGGTCCGTGGGATATTTCGACGTTGGTGCCTCTCCCGTCTATTGTCTTGTAAGATTTGATTAGCAGTTCCTCCCTCAATTGGATGCTCATGTCATGATCAAAGATGATCCAAAGTGGTTCCTCCTGCATCACAGCATACCTTAGTGTGCCCTCTTTAGGGTTGTCAGGGTCATCGTTATCTGCATCTGTGACAACATAGTACTCGCCATCTCGACCACCAACAGAGTTACTCCCAAACCCTATTGCACAATCAGCTAGAAATCTTCGGTTGGTTTTCCAGTCAGGGTCGCACCTCCAGCAATCATCTATGGGGTTGCCTGTTCTGCATGAGCCCGTCTCCGGTTCCCCCGTTGAGTTTTTCATTGATGTCCTGTTCGTAACATGGACACATTGAAAATCATAAAGTTGATGCAATATGTTAATGCTTTCTAGGACCATATTTTATTAAGTAATAGAATGAATGTTTAAGAAAGAGGATACTTGCCATGTAATTGATTCTGGTATCTGCATCATCGGACGGGCAGAAGAGATGAAGCAGGTATAAAGTAGTATGAGAAGGAATATTAAGATAGAAAAAGTGGACATTGTCAAGGTTGGAGGGTTTTGGGGGCAAGTACACTACCGACACTTATTGAACTGTATTTATAATTGAAGAATTTTCTCATGTGTGTGTGTGTGTGTGTTCTAGCTGCAGAAAACTTACAGAGGGAATTTGGGCAGAATTTAATGGAGTTTGAAGACTCATTATTCATAGAAAAAAGTGGGTGAATGGCCATTGGCTTTATTATTATTTTTTTTTTTTTGTAAATCCTTTTTATTGAAAAGTTACCTTTAATGTTATGCAAGGAGAAGAATAAATACCGGAATTCATTTATTCTGCTAAACTGCTAAATGCTAATGACATTGGCTTCATTCATTGATGAAGCAGTGATAAGAAAAGAATAGGTCTGCACCGTTTTACCGATCTTTATTCGCAAAATGAAGTCTTGATCCGATTAACTGAAACTTTTGTCAAAAAAAAAAAATCTCAAAATTCTACAGTTGGATACGTATTTGCCTTGCCCCCACCCAAAAGTAGTGTCGAAAACGACTCAAGACAGTTTTCCTTCATATCTCAGTGGTTCACGAGTAGTATTTTCAATGACTGTAAATAAAGTTTGAGCACATGTCTTTTTCATGTAATAGTTCATATTTGTGGTGTTATTTCACTATCCATTCTCCAAATAGGGGTTTTGTAGGGAGGATACTGATACTGTGTTAATACTTAATAGTGACGCATTACTTTAGATATGGGCCTAGGAAAGGACAGCGTCATTAACTGTTAGGTAAGAATTAAGAGCGGAAAAATTGTTGACCAGTTTAGTTCACGCTAGAAAGATTTTAATCGAAAAAAAGCACTATAATGTATCGTTTTAAGACCTAAAACGGATGCAAATTATCACAGGGACCGACTCGATTTCTCTGAATGGATATCAAACTGAGTCCATCAGCCCACTTGCATACTCCGAGTTCTTAACTAACATTCAGCGGCTATCTATTATTGCCTTCAATATAAGTAGGCTTGAGTTTAATTGCCTTATAACAGTTTTCACACACACACTGACACACCCCAAACAAAAAAGGACAAATTTAAAGTGGGTATAATTTTATAAACATGTTTTCATCTAGGATCATTAATTAACTACAAATTGGTTGTCAAATGACAAAAATGCTATTAATGAAGATCCAGCCTAAAAAAATTCGAAAAAGTTGATGCCAAAAAAAAATCTGATGCCAAAAAAGCTGATGCCAAAAAAAATCTGATGCCAAAAAAAATCTGATGCCAAAGAGATGATGTCAAGGCTTGGCATCAGGTGAAAAAAATTCAAAAAAATAACCTGATGCCAAGGTTGTTGAATTAGCTCCGTGTGTTGATACAGCGGAGAAGGAGGATTGGAACATTACTATCTCTTACATGAATAAACTAGACTAGCTACTAGCCATTTCTTACAAGCTCTATAAACACACAGTTTCTAGTCCTCTTCCTCATCTGTCACAAATTTCCCGGTACCAAGATTCAAAGCCGCAAAGAAGAAGAAGGCAACGTTGAACAAAACAAGGGGTTCAATCTCACCAATCGGGATACCGGTCTCAATGTTTAGCTGTGCCAAAGCTCCCTTCCCTATTATGATTTCTCCAATTAAAGAGAAAGCAATTCCTAGCTGTGCCAAACACAACAAAGTCCTTTCCAGTACACTGCTTGTTCCCAACGGTTGGACTCTCCGTTTCCGGCCCATTTGACCATATAACATGTTTCAATAACTCCTCTCCCTCACCCACAAATCGGTCCGCGACAAATTCGGGGACGTGACCTTGACAAAAGTGTTGGAGCGTCAAGACTCAAAGGTTGGACGTTGGTTGTTGAATTAGCTCCGTGTGTTGATACAGCAGAGAAGGAGGAGCTTATTGAAGCACGACAAAGTGTTCCATTGGATGGGGAGTTTAGAGTTGGGTTTGTGCAGAATGATAATAAGGGGCGATTGAAGTTAGGGATTTGTGAGAAAGGTAATTGGGAATGAGGAGGGAGATTAGGAACAGAAGTCCATGGGAGGAAATGAAGGTGAGTTGCAGAGGAAGAGGAGCAACAAGCCATGATGATGATGGGTCTGTCGAGTTTTGGTGACCGGCAAGTGGTAAGTGATAAGAGAGTTGCAATTTGATTTGATTAAGAGAGATGGAGCTATGAACACGGGGCGGGGGTTGGGAGAGGACGACGTACTTTTGTACCAATACAACATAAAGGAAAATAAAGGCAGTGATGTACTTTTGCACTAAAATTGTATCTAAAAGATATGTCCAAAAAATAGCTGGATTTATTTGAAAACATGTTTTAAAAAATGCACCGGCTTATAATTATTTCAACAAAAAAACAAACCTTAGCCCCCAAACGTACAATAACATTGCCTATTTGCCTTCGTAAACAAATTTTAAAATATTTCATTTTAAAAGCCTATTTTAAAAAAATTGTCTAAAATTTTTATAATCATTTATCTTGACTCTCCACATTTGTCATCCTTAAACATTTTTATAATAGTAGATAATCTATTACTGATATATTCCTTATTGTTAGACTTTTCAAATATAGATTATTTTTTCACTCCTCGAGTCCTTTCCTTCCAGAAAAGAGTATTGTTTCACTCGATGCATAAACTTATAAAAGTTAATTGACCTGTAGTAAATTTTAGATCAAAAACGCCAGATATCCACCCTCTGTAGAAACTAATAAAGTTTATGAATAATGATCTAGTCTTTCCATTGATATGTTGAACATATATATAGAAGTACAATACTTACTACATAAGTTTAACCTAGAGAGTCTAAATACAAAAGGGATTAGAAAACTTAAGTACAAAGAGATTAAAAAACTTAAATACAAGTATATTAGAAAAGTATAAACTAACTATAAATATAATATAATACAAATATATTATATTCTCTTATATGCTCTCGCAAGATGGATCACCGTTAGAAGAGACCAATCTTGAGAAGAAGATGCTGAGAGCGCACTAGTTGACAATGTGAGGAAATGGTCGGCGAGCTAGTGAACGGTAGGCCTTTGGCGAGCTGGGGAGGGATTGGTTTGCCAAGGACAAGGTTTGTTCGAGGAGCGAGCTGGTGAATAAGGGATCATCGGCGAGCTGGTGAGAGCTGGGTGTGGCTGAGGAGTCCTTGTGGTACTCGATGAGCGAGCAGTTGAGGGAAGAGTCTTCGGCGAGCTGGTGAGAGCCTGGTTTGCCGAGGAGACATGGTTTGCTCGATGAGCGAATTGGTGAACAAAGGGTCTTCGGCGAGCTGGTGAGAACTGGGTGTGGCCGAGGAGTCCTTGTGATGCTCGAGGGGCGAGCAATTGAGGGAGGAGTCTTCAGCGAGCTAGTGAGATCCTGGTTTACCGAGGAGTCCGTGAGTTGCTCAAGGTGCGAGCTGTTGAGACTCGGGTTTGTCGAGTCTAGAGTTACTCGAGAAGCAAGCTGGTTAAGGGAGGGCCTCAGCGAGCTTGTTAGAGACGGGTTTGCCAAGGAGTCCGTGAGTTGCTCGAGAAACGAGCTGTTAAGGGAGGACGTCAAGCTAGTCTTGTGAGCATGGTTTGCCGAGGAAAACATGATTTGCTCGAGGAACGAGCTGGTGAGAGAGGGGGCTTTGGCGAGTTGGTTAACGTTGGGTTTGCCGTTGTCGAGGATATCAGAGTTACTCGAGGAGCGAACGGGTTGAGGGAGGGCATGTAGTGAGAGAGGGACCTCGGCGAGTTATGGAGGGAGGGTGGTGGCGAGCTTGCCTTCCGAAGAGACAAGTTGGGTTTGCCAAGGAGCAAGCTGGGTTAGGGAAGGCATCGGCGAGCTGATCACAGCTGGGTTTGTCGAGGAGTCCTTGGATTGTTCGAGGAGTGTGAAAAAGGTTTTTATAGGTGGTGTGAGAAGCCACGAGGTGCCGAGGTGTTGGAGGGGTGGCAATTGTGATGGGATGAAGGTTTTAATTCGGAGGAAGCAAGCTGGGTTATGGAAAGACTTGTGGTGGTTGTGGTTTAAGGAGGTTTGGGGTAGCAGAGGTTTGGTTGAGTATGGTTGAGGAAGGGCCAATGAGAGCTCGTCAAAGCTTGGTTGACCAAGGTGTCCTTTAGTTGCTCAAGGGGAAAACTAGTTTGGCTGTGAAGAGTCGCCGGATCTGAACGTGGGGTTGGTGTTTAGATCTGGGTTGGCAACGGCTTTGGTGGGATGAAGGTATATGGAGGCGAAGGTTGGTGGTTTAGGGTTATAAAGTTGCCAAGGTAAGAGAGGGGCGGCGTTGGCAGCGACTTTTGGCTTTGGTGGGAAGGTTTTAGGGTAGGGGAAGGCTGGTAGACATTGGCTGAGGAAGGGCCAAGGCGAGCTTGTCAGAGCTTGGTTGGCCAAAGTGTCCTTTAGTTGCTTAAGGGGGAACCGGCTTGGTGGTGGAAAGTTGTCGGATGGGTTTAGTGATCAGATCTGGGTTGGCAGCGGCTTTGGTGGGAGGAAGGTATATGGAGGCGGAAGGTTGGTGGTTTGGGGTTAGGAGGTTCCCAACGCAGGGGAGGGGTGGCATTGGCAACGGCTTTGGTGGGCAGGGTTATAGAGGTAGAAGGTTGGTGGTAATAGGAGCTAAAGGAGAGGCGGTGAGGAAGGGCCTTGGCGAGCTCGTCAGAGCTTGGTTTGCCGAGGTGTCCTTTGGTTACTCAAAGGGCGGGGGACCGGCTTGATCTGAACGTGGGGTTGGTGGTCAGATCTTGGTTGGCGGCGGCTATGGTGGAAGGAAGTTTTAGGGTTGTGGAATGTGGTGGTGGTTTTAGGTTTTAAGAGCGAAGTTCTGATACCATGTAAAAACTAATAAAATTTAGGAATAATGACATAGTCTTTCCAATTGATATGTTGAACATATATATAAGAGTACAATACTTACTACGCAAATTTAACCTAAAGAGTTTAAATATAAAAAAAAATAAAAAAAAACCTAAATACAAAGAGATTAAAAAACCTAAATACAAATATATTAAAAATATATAAACTGTAAAGGATCCCAATGATCCTCCACCAATTTCGGATAGTTAGAATATTTTCTGTTATTTTCTTATTCATTTATTTCCTATAATTTAGATAGTTGACTAAGTGATTTAGCATATCTTCTATTTTTGTATTCATGATTGTATATATCTTCCCTTGTATTTCTCTAGGTTTTTAAACTCTCATTTGTAACTATATATTGACATGTTGATAAATGAAAAGATTACTTTTTGCCAAAACCTTTTTTTATGGTATCAGAGCTAATTGATCCAAATTCTTTTTTCAAATCCCTCCTGCCTCCCTATTCTTTCCGCCGCCCACCACCCTTTTCTCCATGGCAAATCAGTCCTCTTCCACCATCCCTAACACCGCCGAACCAAACCACCCCATTCTACTCGTTAACCTCTCTCAATGCAAGACGCTCACACCTCTCACCTATCTCTGCTGGTCCTCCCAGGTAACCTCCCTTCTTTTCGGTTTGGACCTCCTAGGCTTCGTAGATGGCTCCCATCCCTCCCCTCCCGAAACCATCAAAGTTGATGGCAAGGACACCAAAAACCCTGCTCAAAGTACTTGGAATAGGCAAGATCGCCTCATACTTAGTGCCCTCTTAGGAACCCTTGACACATCAGTCGCACCCCTTGTTTATCAAGCCACCACCTCCCATCAAGCTTGGGATATCCTCAAAACGACCTACGCAAACCCTTCGCGTGGTCATATTCTTCAACTAAAAGACCATCTCGACTCTATCACCAAATCCTCTCTCTCCATCACAGACTATATGCAATCCATAAAATCATGCACCGATAAACTTGCAATTCTAGGCAAACCCATGGACTCCGAAGACGTTATTGCCAAAGTTCTAAAAGGCCTAGACTATGACTCTTACAAACCAACCATCGACTCCATCCGTGCTAGAGACGATCCCATCACCTTCGAAGCTTTTCATGAAAAGCTCATTCACCATGAGCTCTCCCTAAAACAACAACCCACTAAACCTATCCTTCCCATGTCTGCCCATGTCGCCCACCATGCACCCTCCCCATCCCACCATGCTCCCTCTCGCCATTTCTCAAGCCAGCCGAATCCTCTGCCCATTCTGCCCACACCACCTCAAACCCGCACCCCCTCCTCCTCCTCTTCCGTGCCTTTCAAAGGCAAATGCCAATACTGTCGGTTTGTTGGACACGTGATCTCTCAGTGTCGTCAATTCAAACGCGACTATCCAAGTGTTGTCTTCCCTCCACCCCCATCTTCCGGCTGCTCGCCCCGTAACACCCACACTCCAAATCAGCCCCAAGCTCACACGGCTTCTGCCCCTCACTCCTCATCTCCGACTTCTTGGCTAGTCGACAGCGGTGCTACGCACCATCTCACAAATACTCTCTCCACTCTCTCCCTTCACCACCCTTATGATGGAAGCGATGAAGTCATTATTGGTGATGGTTCATCCCTTCCGATTGCCAATATAGGTAGTTTTTCTATTTCTTGTTCCCAATCCAATATTCGTTTCAATAATGTTTTGCATGTTCCCTCTATCACTCGAAATATTCTCTCCGTTTCTCAATTTTGCAAAGATAATAATGCACTCATTGAATTCTCACACTCTTCCTTTCTTATCAAGGAAATCTCGACTCACCGCATTCTACTCCACGGAACAACTGATCGTGGAATCTATCTCTGGCATCCTCAACCGCCCCAAGCTCATCTAAGCACCTCAATATCTCTTCAATCGTGGCATCATAGACTAGGACACCCCTCCCCCCTATTGTCTCCCATTTAAATAAGAAATTTTCTTTACGCATTCCGTTTGGTAATTTCAATTCTTGTAATCCTTGCAATATTAATAAAAGCCACAAACTCTCATTCTCTACTTCTTCTTTTGTCACCCATGCTCCTCTTGAACTCATTTTTTCTGATGTGTAGACTTCACCACTTTACTCATATGACAATTACAAATATTATGTGATATTCGTAGACCATTTTACCAAATATACTTGGCTATACCCACTCAAAAACAAATCTGACACTTTCGCCACCTTTACTCGCTTTAAAGCTATCGTAGAAAAATACTTTTCCCGACCCATCATTCAATTTTTCTCCGACAATGGTGGTGAATACCTAAAACTCACTCCCTCTCTGCTTCAAAACGGAGTCACTCACCTCACCACTCCACCCCATACTCCCGAGCATAACGGCTTTGCCGAAAGGCGACATCGACATCTTGTTGAAACCGCCTCTCCCTTCATCCCATGCAAAACTCCCCTCTCTTTGGTCCCACGCTCTCACAACTGCCGCCTATCTCATCAATAGATTACCCACTCCCACCCTCCACAATGACTCACCCTATCTCCGACTTTTTCAAACCCCTCCGAACTATACAAAATTAAGAAGCTTTGGGTGCCTTTGCTACCCATGGCTTAAACCCTACACACCTCATAAATTAGCTCCCAAGTCAACCCCGTGCATCTTTGTAGGCTATTCCCCCACCCAAAGTGCCTACCATTGTCTTGATCCCACAACTCACAAAATATACACTTCACGCCACGTAAGATTTATCGAAATAGAGTTTCCATACACTTCTCTCACCACAAAACCCACTCTTTCTCAAACCATTACCCCCTCTGAATGGTGTTCCATTTCTATCCCTATTATACTACCACAGCTTACACATCATCCAGCCGAGCCTCCTGCTCAAAATCCCACTCCGCCACCTCCCTCTCCTACTACTTCCGAACCACAGATCCACCCCCTCCTGCTTCCGCCTCTGACACCAACCCACTCCCTTCTACCTCTTTCGACCCAATCAACAACAACAACCAAACTGCCCAGGCCGAGCCACTTCCAGCCACCACAAATCAGCCCCAAATCACCCGCACAATCACAACCCGCCTTTCCCATGGCATCCGAAAACCTAATCCTAAGTACGCTAATCTCACAGCCCTTTCCTCTCCTTCCTCCCTTCCCACCACCATTAAACAGGCCCTCTCTACCCCTCATTGGTACAAAGCTATGTGTTAGGAGTACACCGCTCTCATGCATGATGAAACTTGGTCCTTAGTTCCTTCCCATGAAGCACCAAACATTGTCGGGTGCAAATGGGTATTCCGTATCAAATACAACCCCGACAACACCATCCACAAATATAAAGCCCGTCTTGTTGCCAAAGGATTCCACCAAAGACCCGGCCTTGATTATTCTGAAACCTTTAGTCCCGTAGTCAAACCCGCCACTATACGTCTCATCCTTTCTCTAGCCATCACCTATGGTTGGCCCCTCCGCCAACTTGATGTGAACAACGCCTTCCTCCAAGGCCGCCTCTCTGAAACCGTCTTCATGTCACAACCCCCCGGTTTCCAAGATTCCACAAAACCCTCTCATGTGTGTCGACTCTCCAAAGCCATCTATGGCCTCAAACAAGCACCTCGTGCTTGGTATACCGCCCTCAAACAATTCCTCATCTCCTTCGGCTTCAACCCTTCTATTGCCGATCCATCTCTCTTTACCTTCCACAAAAATTCCCACCACCTTCTTCTTCTAGTCTACGTTGATGATATTGTCATTACGGGTCCTTCCACCTCCTTTCTTGAAACCTTCATTGATCATCTTGCCTTTCGCTTCTCTCTAAAGGATCTAGGTCATCTTTCCTATTTTCTTGGAGTCGAGATTACACCCAATCCTCATGGCATCATCCTCTCTCAAACAAAATACATTAGCGATCTCCTCACCCGCCATAACATGGACAACTCTAAACCTTCCCCACACCCATGTCCACCTACCCTCCTCTCGGCCCACCCTCGTACTCCCATCCGCAATCCCTCGAATACCGAGCCATCCTAGGAAGCCTCCAATATCTTTCTCTCACTCGGACCAGGATAGTGCCTTCCCGGTTAACAAGCTAGCTCAATTCCTTCACCACCCACAAGAAAACCATTGGTCCGCTCTCAAAGTTGCCGTTACCTTCATGGAACCATCCACGGGCATTCAGATTTTCAAAAGCCCCACCCATTCTCCATGCTTATCGCGATGCCGATTGGGCGGGGACAAAGACGACTTCTACTCAACCACCGGTTTTATTGTTTACTTAGGTCGTAATCCGATTTGGTCTTCCAAAAGCAACGAGCTATTGCTCGCTCCTCAACCAAGCCGAGTACCGTGCCATTGCCGCCTCCATCTGCCGAGCCTGCGGGTTCGCAACATTTTAGCTGAGCTCGGCATCCACCCTTCAGCACCACCAGTAGTGTTCAGTGACAATCTTGGCGCCACCAACTACTCCGCCAACCCCATTTTTCACTCCCGTATGAAACATTTAGCTCTCGCCTTCCACTTTGTACGAGAGCAAGTTCTTGAAACCGTGTTCAAGAAAGACCAACTTGCCGACCCACTCACAAAACCGGTCTCACGGGCTCGGTTTGTCTCTCTCATCTCCAAGATTGGCCTCACTCACGGACCGTCCATCTTGCGGGGGCGTGTAAAGGATCCCAATGATCCTCCACCAATTTCGGATAGTTAGAATATTTTCTGTTATTTTCTTATTCATTTATTTCCTATAATTTAGATAGTTGACTAAGTGATTTAGCATATCTCTATTTTTGTATTCATGATTGTATATATCTTCCCTTGTATTTCTCTAGGTTTTTAAACTCTCATTTGTAACTATATATTGACATGTTAATAAATAAAAAGATTACTTTTTGCCAAAACTTTTTTTATAAAATAACTATAAATATAATATATTACAAATATATTATTTTATCTTGTACCCTCCCCAATTCGCAGTTTCTTCGCTGTACAATTCTCTTCCCCACCCACGCCCCAAATTCTGTTTATATAAAGATTCATTCTCTTCTCTCAATTTGAAGATCTAGTTTTTGTTTTTCAGCCATGGATTTTTTATTTGGTATTTATAAAAGGGTTCAAAGAGATGACTATTTTACTATTTTTCATAATTATAAAAAATCAATAATTATTGCTGATTGATTTAGATCTAGTTTTTCCAATTTTTCGTTAAAAAAAATTCTTATGCATTTAAATGAAAAAAATATGTATATAATAAAAAATATAAACAATAAAAATAATTTGATATTTAAAAAATTACTCATGCAACAATAAAAAAATTTCTTGACGACTGGTTATTTTAAATTAAAAAGCCCATTTTATTTAAAGTTTTTCAAAAATAGATATTTTATAACAAAAATATTTTGTTTACGTCTAATGAATTTAAAAGATTAACAAAAAAAAGTCCGGAAAAACGGGCAGGTGGTCGGCTGGTCGCAAGTCATATTTCCTCGAGGACAGCCAGATCCAGCAGCCACTGTCCTTTTCTCCATATTTTATAAAAATCTAATACATTTAAGTGAAAAGAAAAGTAAACAAAAAAAATTGGGAAAAAAAATGTTGGCCGGTAGTCTGTCAATTGCAAACTAAAACTCATTAATCTATCTAAAAATTTATTTGGCCCAACTTGATTCATTAATTTTTTTGAGGGTCGGCATGGATTATTCGTTTTGATCCAAAATAATTGACGGGTTGTAAGGGGTTAAAGTGCTTGGGCCCGTTGCCCATTGCCCATTGCGACCCATTAATTTTTTTGCTATATAAATGTATAAATTTTTGACAAAAAGTGTGGGTCGTAACTCATTTCAATCTGATTTATTTTGACTTAACCCATTTAGATTTATTTAATATTTGAGTTATAATGAATCTTGACTCGTTACACATTTCGACCTGATATATATATCCAAACCACCCAATCGCTAGGCTGGTCTGACCACCTATCCCTTTTCCAAACTTTTTAAAACCTAATTCATTTAAATGAAAAGAAAAAGGAAAAAAGAGATGGCCACGGGTGAATGTTCTTGTAATATCACCGGTCCTTTTTTCCATTTTTCATTTTTAAAAACTACTATAAATTAATTAACAATAATTAAGAAAAATATGATTTTTGATAGATTTTACTTTAAGCAAATGCGATGACAAAAACTTTGGAAATATTGTGTATTTTCTAGTAAGATGAATTCCTCTAATCCAATAACTTAAGAATGATTTATAAGTTGATCTTACAAGATACCTATTTTGAAATGATATTATCCTAGATGTTTTTTTTTTTTTGAAGAATTGGGAGGTAATTTGATATTGAGTAGGCGTCATGTGAAAATGTCTTACGAATGTTAATTTGTAAGACAATACTCAACTTTTTTATAACTCAGTCCACCAACATACGAGGAATGGTTTAAAAAATCCGCACTACAAAAAACTGAAAATTTAAGACTAGTTTTGTCAAAAATTTTGCCTTTGCTGTTGTGTGTGTGTGTGGTGGTTGGGGGCGGGCGGGGGGTTTGGGTGGTTTGACTTTTTTAGGTCTAATAGTGCAAAAGTTTGGTCAAGCCTAAATGATCCATGTACATGCTAGCTGAATTTATGAATGAATCGCGGGTGTTTTCTTATGTTTCTAAGCGCCAGAATAGTTAAAATTGAGCCCGGTCTATAGGTCAGGTCCAATCCACACAAGGTTTTATGGGTCCGAGCTTAGTAGGGTAAAATTCTGGCCAACATTTTTTTCAAAATTTGTAATTTTAAAAATCTATCACTCTTATTTTCAATCGTAAAAGTCTATTTTTCGAAATATTGTTTCGAAAATGTCATTATTTTCTTCAACAGTTCTGACAAACACATAAAATTCGAATATCATCATTATTGCTCAATAAAACGGGAATCGACTTACCCGATCAGGTCAAGGGGGTAGTGCTCCTTCGTGAGGGTTCAGGGAAAACGCCCTCGAAAGGTAAATAGTTTTTTTTTTCTTTATGAAATAAGAAGATGACTTAAGACGAGAGAGATAGAAGAAGAAGTTGAATGATGTGGTTTGGTTCTTTATAATTTTATATCGCGGTACAAAAATATTAGATTAATGTATCGCATTAAAAAACATTGATGCATTGCGATGCAAAAATAGACTAGTCAATTAAACTGATGAATCGCGGTTCAAACATTAATGTATCACGGTGCAAAAATTGACTAGTCAATTAAACTGATAAATCGCGGTCCAAACATTAATGTATCGCGGTGCAAAAATAGACTAGACAATTAAAGTGATGAATCGCGGTGCAAAAAATAATTTAATAAAATTGATGCATTGTGGTTCAATGAATCAATAGTCAATGCACCGCGATTCATTTTCATAGCGCGTCTTATGCTCATTAAGGGTATCGTAGTCTTTTTATCTCCAAAAGTGTCATTTTTCGGTTTGAAAAAAAAATGGGACTGGAGCGATTGAAACTTGAAAAGTGGACCGGTCCACAATTTTTCCATCGAGTAAAATTCTGGCCAGTCTCTTTTTCAAAAAATTTAACCCCAAAAGTTCACCATTATTTTTTTCAACCGTAAAAGACCACTTTTCAAAATATTGTTTCGAAAATGTCAATGTCTCCTTCAACAGTTCTGGCAACACACTTTAAATTTAAAAATCACAATTGTTGCGAAACGAAACGGGGATCGACCTGTCCGGTCAGGTCGAGGGGGCAGCGCCCCTTCGTGGGGGTTCAGGGGCAACGTCCCTCGAAAAGTAAACTGTTTGTTTGATTCATTAAGTATGAAACTGTAATAGATCTGTGTTGGGTTGAATGATTTTTTTCAGTAGGACGAAGACAGATGAGGAGGGGGAAGATGAAGGCTTACGACGAAAAAGATGCAAGAAGAAGGTGGAGAACATGGTCTGGTTCATTATCCTTTTGTATCGCGGTGCAAAAATGAATTAATAATATTTTATGTATCGCAGTTCAAAAATTAATTTATCGCGATACATAAAAGTTGATACCACGATGCAACTTAGATTATGTATATGTATCGCAGTTCAAAAATTAATTCATCGTGGTAAATAAAAGTTGATACCGCAGTGCAACTTGGATTACATATATGTATCACAGTTCAAAAATTAATTCATCGCGGTATATAAAAGTTGGTACCGCGGTGCAATTAGAATAGACAATTAAACTATTGAATCGCGGTGTAAAAATTAATGCAATAAAATTGATGAATCGTTGTTCAATAGTCAATGCACCGCGATTCCCTTATGTAGCGCACCTCATGCTCATTAAGGGTATCGTTGTTTTTTCGCGTTAAAAATGTCTTTTTCCGATTGAAAAAAAAAAACATAAGACTTGGGCGATTAGAACTTTGAAAAGTGGACCGGCTTGTATTTTTTTCTTCAATTTTGTTGTGTAAAAAAAACTGGTCTTTTTTGGTCTGGCCCGATAGGGTCGATTGATGAGCAAAAGATTTCCACTAATTTTTTCGGGAATTTTCTTTTATTTTGTGTTATTTTTGAATTAATTATGCTTTGGAAATATTATTATTTATGTTTTTGTGCTTAATGTAGGTTTCCAAGCATAATCGAGCTTTAATATGGTGTTTAGCACGAAGTTCGAGACAATTCCGGGCTTCAAAGTTGTTTTAGAAATTAATTGGTCAAAGTTCGTTAAGTCCGTTAAGTAATCCAAGGCATATCTGAGCTAACAGAGGCTAACGGAGGCTGAAAAGGCTAACAAAGGACCAAATTGAAAACCTGGGAGAAGACAGGAAGGCAGCGCCCAATTTCTGAAGCTTAGGGGCACCGGAGCAATTAATAGAAATTAAGGGGCAGCCGCCGCAATTGTCTGAAGAGGCCAGGCGCGTTGTCGAGAACCTGTGGCGCCACGTGTCAGCGTCTGCCGCTTCTCCTCCACTAGGCGGCTCCGGATCCGGTTATGACCCGCTCCCTTGACCCATCACCCGCCTTTCCAGCCCATTATCTCTCTCACCTCACCCGTTTTTCCCTCGGGCTTCTCCTTGGTTCCGACCCTGCTTGCTCAGCTCCATTTCAGCCCTCAACTCTCCATTGTTTGAAAGCTCATTTTTCGAATTAGCCTCCCCATTTTGTTTTACGGGCAAGCCCTAATTTACGGGCACCTAAACATTTCTACCAAAATTACACCAAATCTTTGATGCTTGATCACCATTGAAGGTTTGGAACATCAAATCAAGGGCCAAGGACGCTTGCAAAAGATTTCAACCCGGATTCGCGATTTTTCGGTTCAATTCTTTCTACTCATATTTTTAGATATTTGTTATGGTTTCTTGGGTTGATTGATTTTGTAATTGTTGAATTGGTTTGTGCTTCAATTATTTATGGAATGCAATTAATTTTTATGTCAAATGTAGTGATTTAATTTAATTTATCTCTTTATTTAGTATATAAGCATGTTGGTTATTATTTTGTGAAATTGATGCTTTTAATTATCTGGCCAATAATTAAATGATTTTAGAAATATTTAGGATCCGAGAGCTACCTATTTATTTCGGACCAATCAATTTAATAGTTGGTGTTTTGTGACACACACCGATAGCCAAAGTGAGATTAGGTTTGACACGCGATCGAACCACCTTAGCCATTCGCGAGGTCGGGGAGGTTAGGGTTGACTATAAGACGCGAAAGCCCGTAGTTAACCAATTTTAGCAGTCTCGGCTACCAACTTGACTTGTAGAAAAATATAGAGAGTTTCTTTTTAGAGTTTCTTTTTGCGAAGTATTACCCATGCGTTTGGTTATTATTGTGTTTTCTTAATGCTTTTAATGGCGTAGCGAATCATTAGATGATCTCTAGAATGATAGGATCGAAAGCCCTTCCTATTATTCCGAAAATCACAATAGTAGTTTGCGTGGCGTGAGACCGAAAGGAGATCGCGCGTAGATAGTCTTTGGATGCTTATTTACACATGCAGTTATTTTCTCCCCTGTGTTATGTGTTGCGATGATATGAGCCCGTAGCAAGGTTGAGAGATAGCTAGATTTGCTATACGTAGCGAAAGCCCGTAGCGAATAAAATAGCGCGTCCGACTACCAAGACTTGAGTTAAAGAAAAGCAAAAAGAGGATTAAATTAGAACACCGGCTAGACTAGAAATATGCGTTCCTACATTTTTATCTTGATTTGTTGTTGCCAAACCACCTCCGCAGTAGATTAGATTTAATTGCTTTCTAGGTTGTTTTTATTTTTAGATTTTAATTCATTTTATTTTCGCTCAAATATAATTAGTTAGCATAATTTCGGTACTTGGTTGGAGTGAGAATTACGCGCATTCCTCGTGGGATCGACTCGTACTTACGTACTTTATTACTTGATACGGCCGGGTAATCTTGCCCGAGTTGCGTTCGCGCACATCATCGATGTGGATCTTAAAACCCTTCTGGCCCAGCCCGAACACAAGGCTGAAAAAAAAAGAGATTGAAAAATAAAAGAAAATTTTGTGGGTCGATCAACTTTTTAAAGTTTGTAACCCCTCTAGTTTAGTTTTTTTTTTCAACCAGAAAATGACACTTTTGAGGGTGAAATGATTGTGATACTCTTAATAAGCCTGAGGCGTGCTACGTTTTTTTATCGAGATTCAATAATATCAAATTAAATTTATGAATCGCGGTGCAAAAATTAACGTAATGAAATTTATGAACCGCGATTCAAAAATAGACTAGGAAATTAAACTTTGAACCGCTGTGCAAAAATGAATGCAATGAAATTTATGAACCGCGATTCAAAATAGACTAGGAAATTAAACTTTGAACCGCAGTGCAAAAATTAATGTAATGAAATTTATGAACCGCGATTCAAAAATAGACTAGAAAATTAAACTTTGAACCGCGGTGCAAAAATATTATCTAATTCATTTTTGCACCGCGATACAAAATCATAAATAACCAGTTTACGTCTCCCCCTTTTCCATCTCCTCCTCCTTCTCCGCCTTCGTCCCAACTGAAAAATCCTTCAACCCATTCCCGTTTTGTTGCATACAATCATGATTTTTGAATCCAAAGTGTATTGTCAGAGCTGTTGAAGAAGACGATAACATTTTTAAAACAATATTTTGAAAAGTGGTCTTTTGTGGTTGAAAAAAACAACGATGAGCTTTTGGGATTAAAATTTTTAAAAAACAGACCGACCTGAATTTTCCCCAAAATAAAACTTATTCTATTCCAGTATTCCTGTCCAGACTTTCATTCTTAATTTCTTTGGAGGCGGCACCCCTCATTTTTAGTTCAAATTTGTGCTCATTTTTGTATGGTCCTGTCTTTGCTTAATACTTTGGGTTTGAATCTTCCACCTCATGCCCTCCTTACTCGCTTTCCTCATCAATCATCAATAGAACACTCCCTCTTACTACACCATTGTGTACATAAAGAATGAAACTGAAAAACAGTGATATTTTTTGACAAAGTTTAATCAGTTTATTTCAACACCAATACAAACAATTCTCTATTCTGTTTTCTAAAATCACTAACAGTATTAGAGTATAAGACTCAACAAAGTGATTATAGTTTTTTTGGCCCATAGCCCCGGACTAGGTATGGGCTGGGCTTAGGCCTAACCGGCCCGTTTGACAGCTCTACTAACCACAATAGCTCACTACATTTTTTTTCTTAATCTGAAAGAAGACACTTTTGGTGTGAAATGATGACTATGTCATTAATACTCGATGCTCGTTAAGAATCACTTACTTAGTGCATCGCAATACATCAATCAGTAAGTGAAAATGCATCAATTTGTGCATCGTGATGCATCCAGTTAATGGAGGGAAATATAGATAAATTTGAATATAAAAGCAGTTTTTGAAATGCATTATTTGAAAATTTTGAAAAAGTTTCTAGACTGCATTGCGTTAAATAACCTATTCATTAGGATTTACTCTTACGTTTTCCAAGTCCTGCATCACGATGCAACTATTTGTGCCTCGCGATGCTGATGCACCAATTTGTGCATCGAGATCGAGATGCATCAAATTTTACATCGATTTAGTTATGTATTGTATAGGCCAAATTTTGGCCAGAAACCCCATGTTTATGCAATTCTCATCGTTCGTTAGACAACAATTTCACTTGAGATCCCATGGAATATTTCAAAGTTCAATTTTGAGATTCAACATTGGAATATTAACATGTTATTAATTGTATCACATCAGCTATTCCAAAAATTTGAGAAACTTTAGAAATTATTGTATCTCTTCTGAACTTCTGCAATAACATAATTGGATATTCCCTTTCGGGAGGAAGTTATTTAGATAGGATTTGCAAAGAATTCTTCAAATGGATGAAAGCGTTTGAAAAGAAATCAAATAGGAATGAAACGAGAATTCACATAAGAAATTTTAGGAATGAAAAGATTAACTGATGCATTCTTCGTTCACGTTGAGCGGGGGCATTTTAGTGAAAATATTATTAAAAATAACCTGTTGCTGTTCTTTAATAATAAAAAGGAAATGTATCAGCCAAAATTTTTGCATTGAATCCTAGTAAAGGAAATGGACGTCAGTACCACATTTGACCCAAACCCTATCAATAGTCCATGATCGATCCTCGTATGAGATATATTGGGCTACAATATCTCGGATGGGCTTTTCCTAACAATTTACTAAAGGGAGAAATTTGTGCCGATACCCTGTGATGAAATTATAACCAAAAAATTATATGATATTGTTTTCATATCGGGGCATTGCAATGAACAATTGAAAGCTGTTCAAAATTTAGGCATTATAATGCAAAAATTGGGCATCGCAATGTACAATTGAATCGCGATGCAAAAAGCCCCTGCCCAAATTTGGGCTTCGCAAATTTAAAAATTGGGTATTGCAATGCACTATTAAAAATCCCAGCTCAACTTTGGGCATCGCAAAAACTTTTGAAGCCCAAAACATTGCTTAAATAGCATTTTTTGCCTTAAAACAAAGACATCACGGGCTTAACCTAAAAAAGTCTCATAGATCTCATCGAGAGCTTCAATTGGATATGCGGCAGGTCACGTAATTCATCTGAGCTGAAAAGTTATGTCCTACCGATGCAATTCACATTAACTTTTTGATTTCTACTAGTACATTAGTTTCAAAAGTCAAAACTGACAACTAACACCTTTAAACATCTCAAACTTCATGTGCATAGTGATGCCCAATTTTGGTGGGACTTCAATTCAGAACGATGCCCAATTTATGCATGTGATACCCAATTTTGGACACATTTCAATTGTCCACTGCGATGCCCAATTTTGGACGTGGGCTTTGTCCTTCGCGTACCTTTTTTTCATTAAAGGTATCTTCGTCATTTTCCCCCAAAAGTGTACTTTAGCGATTTAAAAAAAGAAGAAGGGTATTTCAGCGATTAACATTTTCAGAAAAAGGGACCGGCTAGCAATTATTCTTTTACTAAATTATCTAGCTCTTTCTTAATTTGGTTTTCACTCTGTTAGTCCATGTCACACCTGATTGGGCTATGTTGGCCTTTCAGCACAACCAAGTCAATTAAATCAACGAATAATTGCGGGTCGGTCCACTTTTCAAAATTTATAACCCTTTAACTCCCTTTTTTTTTCAACTGGAAAAAAATACTTTTGGGGGCAATAGACGCGATACCCTTAATGAGCATGAGACGCGCTAGGGAAATGCATCACGATGCACCAATTTTCGTATCGTGATGTATCAATTTAAATAGAATCAAATTTTAATTACCTAATCTAATTTTACCTCGTGATGCATTAATTTTAATTACTTGATTCAATTTTGCACCGCGATGTATCAATTTTAATTACATAATCCAATTTTATGTTGATGCGCCACGATACAAAAATGGTTACGAAAACAGACATTCATCTACCTTTTTTCAACTACACAATCAACAAATGTTTCAAATTTATATGCATCTTTCATGCATCCTAAATTCAAATCGATACATCACAATTCATAAATAGTGCATTGTGATTCAAAATTGATGCATTCATATTCCAAAAGGTGTCAAACAATGGGAAAAAAATATTCAGACATTTCATCGAACAATTTACATACATAACAACATAAAATACATAATTAAATCTATTTTGAATCACACAAACATAATGATGAAGAAGAAGAAGACCAACAACACCACCACCACCAACAACAACATGCTATGAATAAGTTTAAAAGTGGAAAGTTAGGGTAACGAAGAAGTAATAACCACCGTTCTTCTTTACCACCGAACTCCCCACTCTCTTTCCTCTTCATACTTTATTTACGTGTTCTGATAAACGAATTCAACGACGATTGAGAATAAATATAAGAAGGAAGAAGAAAAAGAAATTTATAATATTTTTTGAACTTGAGTATCAAAGGAACATTTATTTCAAAAATGACCTTTTGCGGTTGAAATAAAGAACGGGAGAGTAGAGGTGTTACAAAGTTTTCAAAAATGACAGGCCTAAATTCCTCCCATAAATCAAAGAAAAGATATCATGACTATCAAATAATATAGGGAGATCTTGAGTCGGTATCTTTTGTAAACTTTCCAACCAATAATGATCATGATACTTTTTTTTAACCGAAAAGATATTTTTAAAGCGAAATGACGAGTATATCATTAATGAAACGAACACGCATGCGGAAATAATTAGAACATGCATCGTGATGCACAAAATCGTGCATTGCAATGCACAAAATTTAATCGTGATGCCTGATTTTGATGTATGATTATGTGCACGTGATGCATGATTCAAAATTGTGTAACTGGTATTTTCATTCCATAGCGACGCATCGCGATTCTAAATCGATGCATCATAATTAAAAAATCGATGTATTGCGATTCAAACTGGATTCATCAGCATCTCTTTTGTCTTCTTCTTTCTTATCCGTCACTACATAATCCTCTAACGTAGCCCATAAATAGGAAAAAGGACTACGATTTCTCCATGCATATATTGCTAAAATGAATTCTAACTTTTATTGCTCATTGATTGAATAAGGAATCTGTTCCATTGTCTAAATGAATTTTTAAAAATTGTTTACCTTTTGGGGGCGTTGCCCCCAATCCCCCACGATTCGGCATTGCCCTTTCAACACTTGCAACATGACCGACCCGTTTCATTGCTCTAACAATTGAGATTTCAAAAAAATAAATAAATAAATAAATACAATAACAAAACATAGAGGATTAATGAAGAAACCAGTTGAATGGACGTGGAAGATAAATGAAGAAACCAATTTCATGTCCAAGGATGAAAATGTCTTTTAATGATTAAAAAAACATGTAGTACTTAACATGTTGAAAACTTAATAAAATGGACCGGCCATCAATTACTCCAATTATATAGTCGACCACTCTTAAGCTAACTTGGTGAGACATTCTATTTATTTTCTGATGTAAGCATTGGTCAATCAAAACAAAATAACAGCTTAGAGTAATTTTGAGTTTACCTCTAGTGTTACCATTAATGTTATAACTTATCTTAAGAAAGACATAGTTAATGTTTAAACTTTACATTCACAAGGTAAGTAATGGTAAACCAAACATTTTTTGCTTCAATAACAGTAATTGATAAATCACACAACATTAATTAAAAAGTTGCAATATGTGTTAATTTGATAAGTCACACAACATCAAAAAAAAATGAACAAAATACTCCCCTGTCTCAAAATTATTGTCATGTTTGACCTTACATACGGATTAAGAGAAAACAATTTACTTGATTATTAATATTAATTTGATATGTAATTTTCTTTAAAGCTTGATGTATCCAAAATCATTAGATATAATGGGCTTTATGAAGTATGATATCTGGGCTTTGTATCTCTTTGACCCAAATATGTCAATCAAATTCAGAGCAAATGAACTAGGCAGGGGGTTTACCCCGTAAATGCACTCTAGTGTAAAAATCAGAAAACACCCAAATGAGATACCGATTTGACAGAGTTTAGGTCTGAGTATTAGTAAATGTACCTCTCCCCTTTGTTGGAAGGGTTTATATAAGGCCAACCTTGAAGGCTAGGATGTGGGCATTGAATGCCTAAACGGGAAAAGCGGGCACGACCATGGCCACGTCCGGAACGTGGGGGCGGATTTTCCGACATTAACTTCCCACGTTCTGGACGACGTTATCATAATTCCCAACCAGGATAAGTATGCTCGCTATGATGCCATGTTGTTCGCTATACACTAGTCCCCCAAACGATAAGTGAAAAGATGCCTGCCTGGTATGCATGTAGGAGGTCGGGTATACCTCTATGCCCGCTTTTGAATCGGGCTCGCACCATGGAGTGCACGTGACCCACTCATGATAATGGTGTTGGCGTGCCTGGCACATGACCGCTGCTTGGGCCTTCTAGACCTGACAGTTCAGTGGCACCCTGCTCCTTGCCTAGTAAGCACACATGCTCGTCTGGGGGCCGAGTGTATAGCAAGCAGGCTGATATCATAGCGAGCATACTTATCCTGCTTGGGAATTATGATAACAGTCGTCCATAACGTGGGGAATTAATGCCGAGAAATCCGCCCCCACGTTTCGGACGTGGCCATGGTCGTGCCCGCTTTTCCTGCTCGGGCATTCAATGCCCACGTCCTAGCCTTCAAGATTGACCCTATATAAACCCTTCCAATAAAGAGGAGAGGTACGCTTATTAATACTCAGATCTAAACTATGTCAAATTGGTACCTCAATTGGTGTTTGCTGAGTTTCACATCGGAGTGCATTTGCATGGTAAGTCTCTACCTAGTTCACTTGTTTTGAATTTAATTGACAGATTTTGGTCAAAGAGATACAAAGCCCAGATATTCTACTTCATAAAGCCTAGTGTATCCGAAGATTTTGAATACATCAAAACTCAAGTGTATATGACTCAAAAGTATGATGAAAAAGTAATAGTAAAATAGTAAAAATGTTGTAAAAAAATAAATAATTTCAAACAATATAATTATTTTGAGATGGATGAAAAAAAATTATAAGATAATAATTTTGAAACGAAGATAGTACGAATGTGACAATGTACTAGGAACAACATAGTACACAAAATAATTTTTTTTGGCTTTCAATAATGTTCGAGGTTAGAAGTTTGAAATTAATTTACTCTCCTTGTTTCTAAATTATTGCTATATTTTAATTTCTTCTACTCAAATTATGAAATATTGCTAGAAGTGAATATTAGTCCTTCAAAACTTCTCAATGGGATCCTATTCATCCATATAAGGTAGTGGTTAACACCCTGCCCTAGTATCTCTCTCTCTCTCTCTCTCTCTCTCTCTCGCAATGGCCATAACCAATCTCTTATCAAATGTTGCCCCATCCATCAGCTCATGCAGAAGCAGCTCAACCTTCAGTCTCCACCTCAAACACCCACCACTCTTTCTCTCTCTATACAGTAATCCCAGAAACCAACTCAAATCCAGGACCCTCATCGTTGCCAAATCCAACGGTAGTGACTCAGCAGACGCCCCAGACCGCTTAATCTCAGCCGTCTGTTACTTCTACCCCTTCTTCGATGGTGTCCAGTACGGCAAATACGTACTTACCCAATTCACACCTCTCCAAACGCTACTCCAACCCTTAATCCCAGCTATTAAGGTCTTCAAGAGCTTCCCATTTAATGGCTTCTTGATTTTTTTGACTCTCTACTTCGTTGTTGTCAGGAACCGTAACTTCAGTAGATATGTGAGGTTCAATACCATGCAGGCTATTGTTCTTGATGTGCTCTTGATTTTTCCAGATCTTTTGGAGCGGAGTTTCAATCCTAGAGATGGGTTTGGTTTGGATTTGTTGATGAGTTTGGATAGTACTGTGTTTTTGTTCCTTTTGATTTGTTTGATTTATGGGGCTTCTTCTTGTTTTCTGGGACAGGTTCCTAGATTGCCAATTGTGGCCGAAGCTGCTGATAGGCAAGTTCTATAAAGTTTTATGTTTGTTCACCAACTTCGATTCTTTGTTGAATCTGTTATAGTTTTGTAATTCCTTTGAAAGATGTTAGTACTATTCACTGTTTAATTTACTCAGAAATGAGAAAAATAGCTTACACAGAGTAGTAATTTTGGTTCAGAACTTGAACTTTGTAGCTTTTTGACAGTTAACTCAGTTTGGTATGCAACAATTATCATTTCTTCACATGATAGTTCAAAGTTCAAACACCATAGAATGGAAATATGGAATTCTGATAGTTGCTTACACCGAATGTCTACTTTTGTGCTATAGTTGATTAGGGAAGTGTAAGGTTGAGCCTTTCTGGTCTTTATGTTTTCATTATCCATATCAATGTTATTAATTTGGGAGTTGTTTCAGTCCAAAAGATGATACACTTTACTTTTTGGACCTTTCTCTTTCGTCTTTTGAAGTTGGATAACCAAAAAAACATGTTGATGGGGTTTTTGATTTAGCTGGTTAAATATAGAGTGCAAGGGTCTCCTCTTTGTTGGTAAGGGTTCTCTAAGTGGCTGATTACATTTTGACTTGTTAACCCTCTTTTTGATAAGCAAATTTCCTTATTTAATTTGATGCAATTTGCTGGAAGTGGAAGCAAATGAACAACTACAGTATTCTTTGTGTATCACTTCTATGAACTGCATCAAATCAGACATCTTCTTCTGAATTCCTTTGCTTAGAGTTAGTGTTGTGGTTTTTGTCTCACCTATTCACTCTACAAGAAACAAATGCCTATAGTTTGTGTTAGCAAAAATGGGCTCCTCACAATAAGAAGCAAAGTCATTGAACTCTTGGTGGTGCATGTTCCAAGCGGTGAATGTACCAAGGAGTACAATGCATTTGGTGGTGCATGTATGAAGGTGTTAAATGGGCAATGTATCTAGCTTTTCTGGGTATGTGAATGGTCATTTCTCAAGTATAAAATGGGATGGGATGACCATTGTTGGGGTGTGCCAAAAGGTACCAAAGAGTGCTGGGAGGTGCTGGTGAATGCCGGAGACATGTGACACAAAAAAGGAGCCGAGTGGGTCTAATATAGGCAAAGGCCGGTTAAAGGCGAGGGTGCCGGGATAAGGTCAAAGAGGCTCGGGCGGGTGTCAAAATCTAGTTACGGGGGAGAAAGCAATAGAGGGATGATAGTATATAATCTCACTAGGTATTTTAGAGTGGTTGGACAAAGGTCTTATCTGGGTGGATAAGGAATATTGCGTTGGGTATAAACACGGGTGGACTTTGTACTATGTATTTATCTCAATTAGTGAAATTGGTGGCTCTCCGTGGATGTAGGCGGGATTTGCCGAACCACGTAAATATTGTATTCTCTCTTGTTATATTTTCTTTGGCTTTATTTATTCCCTGTTACCATTTGGTTGTCGTGAAGTCATCTCGAACAAATTTGGGTTACAAATTGTTTCCGTTGCGCCACTTTTCCCAACAGTTTATTGGATGCAAAACAAATGCATTTGATTACTATTAGCTCATGTAGATGGTATCAATTGTCTATGTGTTCTGCTTATATTGCTGTGATTGATTAGTAAGCTGATAGCAATAAAGGAATATTTTTATCTTAATTAGTTTTGTCAATTTTTGTGGAGTAGCTGATCTTCTGTATTTATCTTGGCTGCGTGTATAGTGCAGAATGATAGGAGGACCAAGAAAAGGGGTTGATTACTAGGTCTAGTGCAGCATTGTCATTCCCTATTTCCCAATCTGTCATCACCACTTGATCTCACCTAGGTCTCTTTGTTTAAGTAACAGTAGCTTTAATTTTTCTTCCTATTTTTGAAGATATATTTGGTTTGGTGCAACCTCATAACCTAATTACAATTAGCGGCAGGTCGAATCAGTGGGCATGTAGAGGCCCTATCCATCTTAGAGTTTTGAGTTTGATATGGTGCTGCAGGGCACATCCTTCCAATCAGTATTCCATGGGATTAGTGTGGGGAGTGAGCGAGCTAAGATTGTGAAGACGAGGGATAAATTTTTTGTTCGGATGGGGGTGTAATGTTCGAGTGGGAGAGGGGCGGGGGAAATCCGCTTGGACATTGGTATTACCAGCCAACCTTGGCGGTGGGAGGGTGGGGGATGGAGCAAGTTGCTTCAAACACGAGTATAGTAGCCAACCGTGGTGGTGGGATTGGGAATATACATAGAGTAGATGATAGATGGTGAACCAACGCGTTTGACAGGAGCCATCCCCAGTAAGGTAAGAAATCAAGTGATCTTGGGCTAGCAACAATGCAAGTTAAACCATCCGATCCAAACCAAGGAACATGAATGTGGTCTATACACACAAACCAACGGGCTGACATACAAACCAACGGCCACTCCACTTTTCAAAGTTTCTAATCGCTTCGGTATTGTTTTTTTTTTTTTTTCCAATCGGAAAAAGATATTTTAGACGTGAAAAGATAACAATACCCTTAATGAGCATGAGGCGCGTTAAATAAATAAATTGCAGTATATTGACTAGTAAATCGCAATTCATTAATTTTATTGCATTAATTTTTTTATCACGGTACCAATTTTTATGTATCACGATAAATTGATTTTTGAACCGTGATACATATACCTAATCCGAGTTGCACCACGGTATCAACTTTTATATACCGTGATGAATTAATTTTTGAACCACGATACATAAAATATTATTAATTCATTTTTGCATCGCAATACAAAATAATAGGGGTGTAAGTGGTTCGGTTTGGTTTGGTTTATGCCAAAACCACAAACCAAACCGCCTCCTAGTGGTTCCAAAAATCTCAAACCGAACCGAACTGAGTAAGACTTAGAACCGAACTGAACCGAACCACTCAGTTTGGTTTGGTTTGGTTTTGTTTGGTTTGGTTTGGTTTATACTCCCTCCGTCCCTAAATAATCGAACCAGTAATTTGTTTGGCCCATAATTAAAGTAGAGTGAAAAAGTAAGGGTAAAGTGGTAAAAGTGATGTTCTAAAAGGTAAGTTTCAAAGTGGACAATTATTTTTGACGAAAAAGTAGATAATTTAGAGTATAAATTATTTTTAATGAAATTAACCAACATTAAAAATAACAATATAAATAAGATTTTAATTTGGAATTAACATCAAACAATTGAAGAAATAATAGTTCTCCAACAATCAATATTTTGTTTGGTTTAGTATCCGTATATATATATATATATATATATATATATATATATATATATTATGAATAAATCAAATGTTCAAAATAGTTAATAAATGTAATATAATATATTATATAATAAATAAATAAATAAAAATATATAGGGTGGTTTGGTTCGGTTTGGTTCGATACCAAAAAACGTGAACCGAACCGCGTGGTTTTCCAATTCTTGAAACCGAAATCGAACCGTCTTCGACCAAAACCGAACCAAACCGACTGGCTTGGTTTGGTTCATTTCCGTGGTTCGGTGGTTCCGATTTACACCCCTACAAAATGATAATGAACCAGATCATATTCTCCACCTTCTTCTTTCATCTCCTCCGTCGTAAGTCTTCTTCTTCCCCCTCCTCTTCCGCCTTTATCCTATTGAAAAATCATTCAACCCAGCATAGATCCATTAAAGTGTCGTACATAATGAATCAAAGAAATTGTTTACCCTTTGGGGGCGTTGCCCCAAAACCCTCACAAAGGGGCGATGCCCCCTCGATGTGACTACACAGGTTGATTCTCGTTTTATTGCACAATAATGGTGTTTTTCGAATCCAAAGTGTGTTGTCAGAATTGTTGAAGAAGACAATGATATTTTCAGAATAATATTTCGAAAAGTAGTCTTTTACGGTTGAAAAAAAGAACGATGAACTTTTTGGATTAAAAATTTTAGAAAAATGATCGGCCAAAATTTTACTCAACCAAAAGCTCGAAGAATGAAATTAAAAAAAAGGTTGAAATTGCTAACTAGTTTTTTTTTTCAAGTTTATAAATTATAACTCTTAAAGCCCATGTTTTATTTTTCAACCCCTAAAGTTTATTTTTGTTAAATCATTTCTAAAATGCCAAAAGAAATTAAGGCGGAATATGATTAGGAATATTTCGTCTGACAAATTAAAATATTGGTTGGAATATTTTTCTATATACGTGACATTTATTTATTTAAGGGGGAATTTCAAGTGGGTACAATTTTGAAAACATGTTTTCATCTAGAACCATTAATTTTTTGGACATTTCATGTAACTACAAATTGCTTGTCAAATGATAAAAATATCATTAATGAAAACTCTGATGCCAAAAAATCAATCTGATGTCAGACATCAGAAATTAACCTGATGCCAAAATCAACCTGATGCCTGGCATCAGAAATGAACCTGATGCCAAAAATCAACCTGATGTCAGGCATCAGAATCAACCTGATGCCAAAAATCAATCGATGTCGCATCGAAATCAACCGATGCTAAATCAACCTCGATGCCTCGCATCGTAACCTTCAAAATTTAAAATCAAAACTCAAAACCAAAAAATTCGCTTCATTCGCCGGCGATCTGGCAATACAGACTATACAGTTCATAAAAAAGAATAAGGGATAAACAATTTGAAAACCCTATGTATCATATTCAGAAGAGGCAAGCATCAGATTCATCACTTCATTCAATAACCAATTTAACAAAATAAAATTTAATTTCTAAAAACTACAATTTAAATCATCAAAAAATCAAATGAGGAAATACATTCAAATCGATTAATACCCAAAACAAAACATCGAGAACCATATCACTGCTTTGTGTGGCTGGATCAGTCAACGACCATGGTCCAATCTCAGCGCACCTCCATCGCATCTACGCTCTCAAAATGGTCAAATGATCCGATGATGCGCCGCCGATTTTTCGTGAAATAGAGATCCTCCGCCGCACCGACTCCCCGCTCGCCCACCGCCACGGAATATTCGAGAAGCCCGATGGCGACATCGCCATACTTATGGAGTACATGGATGCAGGCACCCTCTCCATTGATGTAGAAACTTTAGAAGTGAGGCAGAACCTTTCCCCAAGAAAGTACCTGGTTTCCTTTTCTTCATAGCTGTAGGTTTTTGACTTATCGACTGTAGCAAAAGAATGGAGATTGTAAGAATGAAAGTAGCTAGGATTCTCAAAGATTTAATGTAGCTTGTTAAAAAGCTACAATTAAAAAGTCATAATAGACAGAAAAATATCAAGAAACAGCGGAAGACTTAATAATATAGCACGAAATTAAACACCAAAGTTTACCAAACAATCTACAAGCTTATACTTGTAGATCTAGCCTCATGGCCAAAAAGATTTCACTAAAAAGGATGAATTGTTTTACAAAAACTATGTGAAATCACACACAAAATATTCTCACAAAATAATGAATCTTGGAGAACAAAAAACCCCACATAAATAAGTTAAACAAAACGTGGGAAGAAACAAAATCAGTTTCCTTTAAACAAAACAGGAAGACAAAAACAGTTTTTCAGAATTCATTATAGCTGCCGATGTTGCAACAATGGATAGCACATTCGGATTGAACACCTGAACGTAAAAATGAATTTATGATTTTCACTCTCGAATCGGTTCGTTTCTCTCAAAAACGTGTAGCTCACTCCCTTTGTCTTCTATTTATAATACTTGAGGAAACATACACACATAAAGGAATCCAACTCCAGCAATGACAAGGATTAGTATTTAAGGAAAATATCAACAACTTACCAAACTTATGGGATTTGATTACCAAATATGAAATTGGTCAAGAATCATGGTTAGACTAGGATTTATGCTAAGATTTTGTTACCAAATATGTGCACTTGAAATCTACAAAAAGATTATGCTACCAAAAATAACTAAACTAAATCTAATAAAATATACTAAGTCCTAAATTAACACAAACTTATCAAAAATCCTATTTTGACCAAGAAAGGTGAAACAAGGCCAAAATAGGTCATGCCTTTTTTTTTTTTTTTTCTACCAGGTTGAATCCTGGGGTAGTAGTTCCGGTCCCTCATTGCTACTACCAGAAAATCGCGAGATGTGCGAAATGATCAGGATTGAGCAATGCAATCGATAACACATACAAGGTCCAACCTCGGAAAGCAAAGTGCTTCCACCAAGTATCGAACCCACGCTGCATGCCTCCAGCATCTTATGTCTCCCTCCTTTTACCACTCGGCTATGCCTCGGGAGACCAAAATAGGTCATGCCTATTTTGCCCTTACAGAGATGTCAGGTCACATACTCGAGACCTTATTTATTTATTTATTCATTTCATCAGACAAATAGTGCATTAAAGTAGAGAGGTCTTTTTTAATTGGGGGTAGTAATGTATTTTTATCCCAAAAATGTATCTAAAAGATATGTCTAAAAAATGACTGGATTGATTTGAAAAAATGTTTTAGAAAATGTACCGGCTTGTAATTATTTCTTTATTTATTCTTTTTTACTCGTGAAGTGTTTCTGATGTACAATTAGGTTTATTCAATATAACATGCGACTTTGGGCTTGATTTGTTTCAAATTTAGCTTGACAAAGTTTGTGTTGGGTACTTGGGTATGATTTAGGCTTGAAGTGAAATTAAGCTCGGTTTGTTTAGGCATAACGACAAATTATATTTAAGTTATATACTTTCAAATGATTTAAATAGTATGTTTGTTGTGCACAATAGAAGATTTTACAAACAATTAATTGAGTAATAGCAAGATCAATCACAGAGAAGAAAAGAGAGAGTGAGAGACAGAGACAGAGATTTATGCTAACGGACTTTTGAAATTTTATTATATCAACCTTCAAACCGTTTTAGGGTTACAATTATATATAAGGATATAATATCAAACAAAAAAAACCCTAATTAAGAAAACAGACAAAACAAACTTGTCGCAACAATACAGTTGCCTTACACAACATGATTAGACCGTGTCATTGACAGACGCGATCGCCTTGCACCGTGAAGACGCGACTGCCTTGCACTATGATGATGCAGTTGCTTTAGAGACGCAGTTGCCTCGGAGTGAACTGATCTATTTGTCAGGATAATCAAATCATCACATTCTCAACATTGTTTAATAGTCATTTCATACTTGGATTCGAGCAAATATAGTTATTGCTAGTAGAGGTAATCATTGTTCGGTTTAATCTTTCCTTAAAAAATGAAGAGATAGATATAGACCAATACGTTGATTCTTACAAAATGTAGAACCATAATCAACTCAATATGTGAAAACCAATACTTTGGTCCGGTCCAGTCCGGAACCAATTCAAAATTCATGAGAACCAGAATCTGACAAATATTTCGGTTCTTAATTATTTAATACAAAGAAATTAATAATCTTTTGGGTTTTATTGAGTTTATCTTATATTTCTCATGAAATTAATGGAGTTTTTTTTATTTAAACTCAAATAAAAAGTAAAAATGTAACAACCTTGTTAATGAAGTTTTTTTATTTATACTAAAATAAAAAATAAAAATGTAAAAAAGCAACTTACTTTGACATGGTATTTTCCATGAGATTAAACTAGATATTAAAACGCATAGTAATCTTGACAGCCGAGGAGGGAAGCAATTGAAATTTACTATTTATATTTAGAGTTAATTAATATTAATTTAGTATTATAATATATATATATATATATATACACACTAAATCTATTCATTCTGTTTGATTCTAAAACCAATTTATTAGTATCAAAATCGAGACTGAATCAATTATCAAATTGTAATAAAACTCAGAACTGAAAACAAATCAATTAATATTTGATCCAATTTTGATCGATTTGTCCGTTTCGATTAGTTGTATCCAATTTTGAAATTTATCTGCTTACCCCTAATTGCTAGGTGCTAGCTTAAAAAAAAAAAAAAAGAAAAAGGGGAAGGGGTGACCTCTTGTCTCTTGATTGAAGCTTTTCGCTTTTTGGATACTTGCCAAGTGAACTTCTGACAAATACAATCGTAAATTCGTAACTGTCAAACTTTTCTTGCATGTTTATTTATTTGTTATTTTTAATTTCTTCCGCCAAAACCGAAAGAGCTAAGAAGAAATGTTGTCGGTGGAGGGTATCTTGTTGACGTGGTTGGCTAGTTTTATCTTTTTCTACAACCTGCACGTGGAATCATGTTATTGGTTAGGGCCAGTTAAGCAATATTCTTTCTACTTCCGCTTAACGCGCAGCTGTGTCTGTGTCTGTGTCTGTGAACGTGAACATATTTAGTTATATACCTTGCCCTCGCCCTTTACAAAAACCACGGAAATAACCCCCATGGCCACTTTTTAATACAGAACATCCGAGGGTAATGAAATGATTGGATTGGAGCATATTTGGAGTAATATTATGACTTCCCTATTACTAGTTAGTTGGATCTCAGTTATAAAACCTAAAGATTCCAATAGAATCCATGTTTTATTTTATACCAAAATTTTAGAAAATATTGCATCACAGTAATTTTTGTAAAAATATTTTTCTTCCTCGACTAATTGTGTATTAGTAGGGTAAGTTGTGAGAAAATGGATACAAACTATCTCAAGAGATATACTCTTATTTTATATGTACAAATGCATACTCATTATCACAAAATTATTGTCTTGTTTGAACATACACACATATTAAAATAAAAAAAACAATTAACTTGATTAGTAATATCTTTCGTTCCGAGCAAAGAGTCCCTTTTTAAAAATCAAATATTTTAAAAAATGACATTCTTAATAATTCATTAATAATTAAATAAAACTTTTATGTCGTAATTTTTTAAAGTGAATTTTTTAGTAAAACATCTCATAATAGAATAGTGGATTATTTGTCCTCGGAGGAAGTATTTGTTAGATGTGTAGTCTCCTTAAGAATTCATGTGTATGTGGCACATAATTAAAATATAATTAAAAAATAAGGTTAAAGTGGTAAAATTATTAATCCTAAAATGAAAAAAAATAAATAAGGTAATTATTTTGGAACAGATAAAAAAAGAAAAGAAGATAAATAATTTTGGAACCGATTGAGTACTATATATTTAGTGACATGGAGTATATTGGATTTTTTTTATGACAAACTATAAAGAGATATATTTGCAAAAAGAAAAGATGCGGAATTCTATGTTTGCATGCAACATTTTAGAGTGCCGCAAACCGATTATGCTTTTCTCATTTTTAGTCTTACACTAAATAAACTCATATATTAACACAAAGCATGATTTCTCTTATAAGTATATCGTTGGTACCATGACGATTGTCTTGATTGAAATGTAAAGTGAGAATAGAACTTTCCTAAATTATCATTTCTTCAAAGGAATTTTTTAATAATAAGATATCAATACTTATAGTTTGTGATGTCACGAGTTTTAGTTATGATGTATTGGTTGTTCAAATTGAGGTGGTAAATGAACATGCATTCGGATCCTAAGGGATTGCTCAGTAGTAGAGTTGAGGCTTTATAAAATATGAGGTTTCAAGTTTGATTCCTTCCCATACCCTCTTAGAGGAAAGGCCTACAAAAATAATAATAATAATGAACATGCATTCACCACTTTCTTTTCGTTAAAGCATTGAACTAGAGCATTGAAAAATGTACCACATTTTTCTTCCTTCCGGATAATGGGGGTGGCGGTGTAAGGGAGGAGCCGTGTGCCGGGCAGGTCACCACCAATAGCAAGGAGAGGAGTGGTTGGTGGCGGTGTAAGGGAGGAGTCGTGTGTCGGGCAGGTCACCACCAATAGAAAGGAGAGGATGGACCAGCCGGCCATCACTAAAAAAAATTATTATTTTTTCTTTTCACATAGGGACACTTCAGACAAGTTTTATAAAAATGTATTACGTTTATGAAAACGTGTTGCGTTTATTAAAACATATGTGCTACTTTATCGTTTATGTTAAATTAGTCTTCATATTTTATGGTTGTGATGGTTTTCAATTTACTTTTCAACTAACATTTGTTGCAAAAAAATAAAAATGGTGTACAAGTAGAAGTAGATTATGTTGACTCAAAAGTGGAGTGAATCTAACATAGCTCAAATCGAGTCCAGATCTTTTATATCATTTTATGTGTACCATTTTTCATCTCATTAGTTAAGATGTAATAGTTGAGATGTAATGGTGAAAATAAAAAATGGTACACCAATGATACATACAAGTGGTACAGGAGATCTGGACTCATTCATTAACATATCATATGTTTAACACCGAAATCAAAGTAGAAAAATTGAAGGAAAATAAATAAATTTAAATCTTCAATTGAATTTGATGGTCCAAAAAAAATTATATGCAGGTAATGCAATTAATTGAAGATATTCCATACTTGTGGGTTGGGTTGGGTTGGGATTGCCTTCATTTATGGTTTATAGAGATGCCTTACACCACGTGATATGTTTTATTGCTTTCACTTTTTCTTCAGTTTCAAGTTTCAACCTTTCAACAAAACAAACACAACTAATCAAAGTGTTACATTTACATTAATACAAAATAAATACACATAGCTTTCGTTTAAATGAAATGTATCCTTAAATAATGCAAAAAGCATGTAATAATTGCTAGGATCTTGTCCTCCTTTCACAAAAAACCACAAATTGGCCGAATTAATATTGCTAATTATTAATCCACTACCGTCTACCGATCTTAATTAATATAGTATATGAAGATTGAAGTGGGCCTCACTTCTATTCAATTAAATTAAAATAGCTGTAAACAACAATTCTCATCAACTCCCTTTCTAATGTGTCGGTGTCAATTTATCTGCTCGTACGCTTTGACTTTTTTAACCAACAGACTAAAATACATTTAGGGTTAGTATTAGGTTTAAATCTTAATTTGGTCATCTTATTTTTGGTTAAAATTTATTAAGTTTATTTTATTTTTTTCCCTCGATTTAATCACTTTACTTTCACATAATTAGCATGTTCATGACTATATTCATATATTTAGATGGAAATTTTAATTTTTTTAGGAAAATCAAAAAATACCCTTATTAAATTTGGAGGTTTTGATTGTCTCATTTTCCTCTCAAACATAATTTCTTATTGTCTGTGTAAGAACAATAGTAGCTAAGATTCTCCAAACAGTCAATGCAGTTTTCAATGTAATTGGACACAAAAACAGTAAAACAGCAAAACAGCGGAAGAGTTTAATACAAAAGCAGGAAATACACACAAATAAATATCAAACAACCTACAAGCATATACTTGTAGATCTAGTCTCATGGCTAAAAAGATTTCACTTAAAAAGATGAATTGTTTTACAAAAAATAATGTGAAATCACCAAACCAAACACTCTCACAAGACAAAAAGTCTTGGAGAGCAAAAACTCAAAGAAAAACATGTAGAGAAAACGTGGGATTAAAAAAATCCAACTTCCTAAAACAACTAGGAAGACAAACTGCTCCAGCTCTCCAATGTAGTTCCGAATGTTATAACATTCAAAGCTACATTCAACTTCTGCATAAACTGGAATTCTGAAACTGCTTCTGAATTCTGAATTTTTTGCTCTCAGCACTTTGTATCAGCTCTCTCTCTCTCTCTCTCTCTCTCTGTTCGTCTGTGCGTCTTCAGCCTCAGCCTAAGTCTTTTATTTATACGTGAAGAAGACCTACAAAAAATGAAGCAAACTCCAACAAGGAAGAGGATTAGAGTTAGGAACTAAATACACTTACCACATAAATCCTAGATTTTATTACCATATGGACAAGGACTTTAAGGCACGGCATTAGGAAGGATTTTTGCAAATATTTTGTTTCCAAAAATTACTCCTAAGTTTTAGGACCAAGAAACCCAAAATATAATGAATATTTTGTTTCCAAAAATTGCACCTAAACTTTAGGATCAAGAAACCAAAAATCTTAGGAATATTTTGTTACCAAAAATGCATAAACTTAATGACCAAGAAAGGAGAAATAAAACCAAAATAGGCCAAGCCTATTTATTTATGTTCCACAAATTTCATAGGTACTTTATTTCCCTGGGAGTATAATTCTACTTTATTTCAAGCATATACATACCATGCCACTTGAAACCTTTCACGCTATTTACCAAGGGAAGCCATTTTGCTTTTGATCCACCCATGAAATCCAAGGATTCATAGTCTCAAAAGAAAATTGCCACAAACCTTGTTCATATGTAGTTCTTTCCCGTTAGGTAGCTTTCACACTTTTTCTTTCAAGGGTATCCAATTTTCTCAAGATCAACCTATGAGAACCTAAGTTCCATAGTACCAAGATAAAGTGCTACAACCATTGATTTTTAAAGGTAGCTCTTTCCTTTGTGGATTTTAAACTTTCAAAACAAACAATTTGGGAGAGAGAATAGAATTAAAAAATCACAATTGATTTTGAATGCAATTCCCAAGCAATTACATGAGGCACATACATGTGAAACAATGATATAGAGTGCCCTCTAAAAGACAAAATGCAATCATGCCTAATTTTTTTAATAAACTAAGTGTAAATTCAAATGGCACACAAAACAAGAGATTTCCAAAGATTGGAAAAACTCTCAAAATCAAGACTCTTGGCAAATATATCAGCAAGTTGATTTTCAGTCCCAACATGTTCAATGCAAACAATTCCTTGTTCAACCAAGTCTCCAATAAAGTGGTGTCTTAAATTAATGTGTTTTGTTATAGAATGGTGAACTAGATTTTTGTGCTATACAAAATGCATTGGTGTTATCAAAATACAAGGTTAACACATCAATGTGTAGCCCAAAATCTTTGATCATTTGGAGCATCCATAAAAGTTGTAGAGTCATATATAAAAAGCAAGGCTTCTCTCAAAAATATTTTGATAAACACGCTAATTTGTGAGAATCAACCTTACCTCTTCTCCTTGTGTATATGTCATCATGAATATTATCTATCACTTGAGAGATTGGATGATTTTTCTGTATGCGGTTGGGAATGTCATGGCTGCGATCAGTCAAACGAGACTGAGTTTCTGGCTGTTCAGGACCTGTTTCTGAATCTGGCAGGTTTCTAACCAATGTAGCTTCCGATGTAGCTTCTGATGCAGCTACATCCGAAGCTACATTCGAAGCTACATCCTGAACTACATCCTGAACTATAGGGGTGTAAGTGGTTTGGTTTGGTTTATACCAAAATCACAAACCGAACCGAACCACTCTGTTTGGTTTGGTTTGGTTCGGTTTTGTGGTTTATATAAATTATTTTTAACGAAATTAACCAACATTAAAAATAACAATAAAAATAAGATTTTAATTTGAAATTAACATCAAAATTAGGAAATAACCTACTAACAACAAATTATCATAAATTAAACAATACAAATTCTAAAATAAACACAAACAATAAAAGAAATAATAGTTCTCCAACAATCAAGATTTTGTTTGGTTTAATATATGTACATGTATATATATATATATATATATATATATATATAATATAATATAATATATATTATACAATAAATAAATAAAAATATATAGGGTGGTTTGGTTCGGTTCGGTTTGGTTTGGTTCGATACCAAAAACCGTGAACCGAACCGAACCACATGGTTTCCCAATTTTTGAAACCGAAACCGAACCGTGTTCGATCAAAATCTAACCAAACCGACTGTTTGGTTTAGTTCGGTTCGGTTCCGTGGTTCGGTGGTTCCGATTTACACCCCTACTGAACTACATCATGAGACTCATTCACTGAATTTCCAGCACTTGTAGATTCTGTATCTTCTGGGGCAGGAGCAGTGTCTAATTGTCTTTTAGAAACCCAAACTTTTCTGATCATTTTTTGTTGATGTTGCTGTATCTGATGTTGCATTTGGTTGCGAACAAGGTAAGCTTGCCTAACCTCTTCCTTATAGACAGCCTTCTTAAGGAAGCAAAAAGGCTGAATATGACCAGGTTTGTGGCAGTAATAACACACAAAATTTCTTTTTCTAATTTTTGGTTTTTTAAAGAAATTTGGTTCTTGAAAATTTTGTGTAAACTGTTTTGGTTTTGGTTCAAAAGATGTACCGTCACCTTCTTTAACAAATGTCTTTGGCAAGAATCCAAGACCAGGCTTACCATTATTCCCGGACTTCAACATATCATCAATTTTGTGTTGACTTGAACTCCATTTTGCCACGGTCTCATTAGCTTTGATAAGTTCTTCTTTCAGATTTTCTAGCTACACATCCTTCTTGCTAAGCAAACACTCCAATCTAGCAATGCTCTCCTTTTGATCTTCATTAACTTTCTTGAGTATTTCATTTGTCTTTCTAAGCAACTTTACTTGACAAGCTCTCTTTTCCCAATCATTGTACAACTCCTTATAAGCATCCATCAGTTCTGATTCTGATTCTGATTCTGCACCATCTTCAGTGACAGAAGAATTAAAGCAACGAAAGTCATTGTACAAACCCTTCTTTCTCAAAGTATTAAGACGAACAAAATTCTCATATTGGGAATCCATCATGGCTACAACCAGAATCAACTCTTAGTGGCATCAAGAGAAGGCTCTGATACCAATTGTAAGAACAATAGTAGCTAGGATTCTCCAAACAGTCAATGCAGTTTCCAATGTAGCTTGTGAAGCAGCTACAATAAAAGACACATTGGACACAAAAACAATAAAACAGCGGAAGACTTTAATACAAAAGCAGGAAATAGGCACAAACAAATACCAAACAACCTACAAGCCTATGCTTGTAGATCTAGCCTCATGGCCAAAAAGATTTCACTTAAAAAGATGAATTGTTTTACAAAAATAATGTGAAATCTCCAAACCAAACACTTTCACAAGACAACAAGTCTTGGAGAGCAAACCCGCAGAAAAACAGGTAGAGAAAACGTGGGATTAAAAAAAATCAGCTTCCTAAAACAACTAGGAAGACAAACTGTTCCAGTACTCCAATGTAGTTCCGAATGTTATAACATTCGAAGCTACATTCAACTTCTGCACAAACTGGAATTCTGAAACTGCTTCTGAATTATGAATTTTTTGCTCTCAGCACTCTGTATCAGCTCTCTCTCTATTCGTCTGTGCGTCTTCAGACTCAGCCTAGGTCCTTTATTTATACGTGAAGAAGACCTACAAAAAAGGAAGCAAACTCCAACAAGGAAGAGGATTAGAGTTAGGAACTAAATACACTTACCATAAATCCTATATTTTATTACCATATGGACAAGGACTTTAAGGCACGACATTAGGAAGGATTTTTGTAAAGATTTTGTTTCCAAAAATTACTCCTATGTTTTAGGACTAAGAAACCCAAAATATAATGAATATTTTGTTTCCAAAAATTGTACCTAAACTTTAAGACCAAGAAACCAAAAATCTTAGGAATATTTTGTTACAAAAAATGCCTAAACTTAATGACCAAGAAAGGAGAAACAAAACCAAAATAGGCCAAGCCTATTTTACCCTTACAGTCTGACTAGAATTTGTCAACACACCTTTCAAAGGTAAGGGGCATTATTGTTTTTTCAGAGATTTCCATCCAACTTAACTAACGGAAATGACTCTAGTGACCTTATTGACTTTCAGAGCCAAGCACAGTGATTAAATTAAGGGAAAAAAAAGTAGAGTGAAGCTTAATGAATTTTGGCTGAAACTAGGGTGACCAAATTGAGATTTAAACCTTAGTATTATTGAGTATTACTGAGAGAATTGCAAAAATAAAAAAAAAATCTTGTCATATTTCTCGTTTTGCTAGTTAAACCCCGTATTTCCAATTTTAACAATTAAAACCTCCACGTATATTTTTTAAAAAATTTAAATCTTTCGTCTGTTTTCCGTTTGGAGATAAGACAAAATGATGAGTAAGCTGCCTGCGTGGCACCTACATGGCTTCGGCAGGAGTTTTTGCACCGATTTCCCTCCATTCCAATACATTTCGTTTCATAACAAACCCTGTCATACTTCATGTTTTGCAAAATTAATTTTTTTTATCATTTATATTTAATCAATTTTTCACACGCACGTGTGAAACTTTCAGAAACTTTTGAACGATTAGCAGAAGGTTTTTATTAAAAAAATTAAATAGGAATTGGGGTATTTATCAAAAAATTAAGTAGGAACTAGGGTTGATATTAAATTGCAGTTGGAGATTGGAGATCGTATTTGAATAATTACTTGATCAAGAGCATAATGCGGTCCCTGGGGGTATTCAATGAGCATGAAACACATGCATATGGTAAGTACACTAATCCTAGGGTTTTGAAATGATTCCAGTGTATTATCTCTACTATAATGTTTTTAATTTAGGGTTTTTTGTTAATGTTTTGAATTATGTGTTTGATTTATGTTGTTGTGGAAATTGTTTCATCTTTTGTGGTCCATTGTCGCCTTTTATTGGGTTGTGGGGCATGTTCTGATTCTTGCATGTTGTCCATTGTTCTGATTCTGTGTTTTGACCTTTCTACTTTGAAAAAAAAACATATTTGTGTGGTGCTCTTTGTCCATTGTCGCATTTTATTGGGTTGTGGGGCATGTGCTTTGTGATCCACAGTGGATAGTTAATGTAGGGTTTTGTCATGTTGGACTTTTGCATATAATAATACGAGTGAAATGATAGTTAATTTAGGGCATAAATATTACTTTTGCAAATACCAATTTTGAACTTTTTACTACTTAAGTTCATCATGGTGAGTGGTGACCAATTCAAGAATGGTCAGTATGTTGGGGGAATGTGAATATTTTTTTTTTCGATGGTTGTGATAGATATGAATGGTCACTACTTGAAATCAAAGATATAGTTGAAACATTAGGTTATGATCCAGAGTCTTTAGAATATTACTACAAAATAGGTGGTGACAGTGGGTATGAATTTGGTTTGATAATAGATGACAGGGAGTTGCTCAGTTTGAATCCTAGTAACAGCCTAATTTATCATGGATTGATCTGGACATTGACATAGATTTTGAAGATCTAGGCTTTAGGAAACATGTAGATGGGGACTGATTAAATACATGGGAGCCAAATGCAGGAGAATATGATGATGATAGTGATAAGTTAACTAAACTTGAAGATTTCCATGACAGTGACTATGATGTAGGTGATGATGTTTTGTTTGATGCCAATGTTGATAAGGATATTGAATGGGGTGGTATAAACAAGAAGATTGTCGTTGATGTGTCCTTGAATGTGGTGGTAGGAAATGGGGAATTTGATGACAAGTATCCTACTACTGATGATGACTTGGATAGTGTAGATGGTGTAGGTGATGAAGAAACAAGGGAAAAACTTACAACATTTGTTGTATTCAACAAGGATGTTGATATGTCTGACCCTATGTTTAAAACTGGGATGACCTTTAGTGATATTGCATAATTTAAGGCTACTGTTACTAGACACTCTGTAAATTGGGGGAAAGAAATTAGATAGTGCCAACAATGAGAAGGATAGGGTGAGGGCAGTGTATAAGGAAATGTGTGATTGGTTTGTCTACATATCCAAGGTTCAAGGTAAGAAACCGTTTCAAGTCAGGACATACAATCCAAACCACAAGTGTCACAGGACTTTTTATAACAAGAATGTGAGAGCAAAGCGGATTGCTAATACTTATTTGGAGAATATTAGGTCAAATCCCAAGATGCCATTACGGGCTTTACAACATGATGTTCTCATTGAGCATCTGGCAAAAGTATCACTCTCTAAGTGTTTCAGGGCCAAGTAATATGTATTTAAACAGATCATGGGTTCTAATCAGTGTTCTAAAAATCGGCCTAGGCGGCCGGCTAGGCGCTAGTCGCCTCCTTAACGCCGCGATTTCCTCCAAATCGCCCAAAAAAATCGCTGGAAGAAAAGTCGCCGTCTAATCGTGCTAGGCGCCGCTTAGTCGCCCTAGCGCCGCCGCTAGATATCTTCCTTCAAGCCGGCAGATGGAGAGACGGGGATGAAAGGGAGGACTTTCGACGATGGCGGCTTCGATGATAGAGAGCAACATTACAGTAACCCATGAGAGAAAGAGAGAGAGAGAAAGACGATGGCCAAAGTCTGCTTCGTCTTCTGGAATCAATCTGCGCAATGAGATATGTCTTTGCGCCAGCGGTGAGGGACGGAACTTCATCACTTTCAAAATTAAAAGAAAGAAAGAAATGGGAAGGAGTTTCATCTTTGGCGAATGGCTAAGGAGACAAACTTCATAGGTTGTCTTGGTCTAGTGGTCTAGGTTGTCTTAGTCGTCTAGGTTGTCTTAGTCTAGGTCTCTAGGGCATAGGAAATTATTATAGTGAATGAATACACTATAATAATTATTTTATTTATTTGTATTTTATTTATTTGTATTTTATTTATTTATTTTATTTATTTGAATACACTATGATTATACCCTTTAACTTTGTATTTTATTTATTTATTTCCCTTATTTTTATTCAAATACACAATTTGTAATTTTAACTAAAAAAAAATTTTTGGTACTTATATTTTCTTAGGATTTGCAGTTTATGTAATGAAATTAAATTGTTAGATTTAAATTTTTAATCTTGTAAATTTTAATATGATCATAATTTTAATATTTTTAAATTATTAGATGATATTTAATATTATTATATATGAATGTTTTAATACTTGTTAATTAAATTATATTAGAAAAATCAAAAATAATTGTAGATATCCCTTAATTTCTCGGCCCCGCCTAGGCACTAGGCCTCAGTTTAACGCCTAGCACCCGCCTAGCGACTTTTAGAACCTTGGTTCTAATGATAAGCAGTTTAGGAGGTTGAATGATTATTGTGAGGAACTCAGGAGGGGGAACCCTAGGCCCTTGGTTCTACTGTGGAGTTACTGACTGATGAGTGCAATAGATTTCAAAGATTGTATATTTGCCTTGGACCATTAAAGATACGTTTTTTAGAAGGGTGCAGACATATCATTGGGCTAGATGGATGTCATCTGAAGGGTTCTCAAGAAGGTGTCTTGTTGACTGCTATGGGGATAAATGGAAATAGTTGTTCATATCCATTTGTTTATGCTGTTGTGGAAAATGAAAACAAATAGTCCTGGTTGTGGTTTCTTGATTTGTTGAAAAAGGATATCAACATGGTCAACTCATTTCATTGGACCTTCATGTCAGATAAATAGAATGTACATTCAAATATAATTACTTTTAGATTTTTAATTTTTTTGCTTTGCTAAGTAATTATTCAATTGTAGGGATTGGTTCCTACACTTGAAACCTTGTGCCCCAATTCAGAGCACATATTTTGTGTTAGACATTGATACAACAATTTTAAGCTTTTAGACAAAGGACTTGCATTAAAAGATGCATTATGGGATTGTGCAAGGGCTTCAAATCCTTTTTTCTTTGAGAAATGCATGGAGAAGGTAAAAGAACTAGATCAAGTGGCATTCAAGTGGCTTGATGCTGAGCCACCTCAACAGTGGTCTAGGTCACATTTTACCACATGGCCACAGTGTGATATCCTTCTTAACAATGTGTGTGAGAGTTTTAATGCCTTAATCCTAGAAGTAAGGGACAATCCTATAATCAATATGTTGAAGATAATTCGGGGAATTTTGATTAAAAGAATACATGTGCAAAGAGATAAGATGAAGAAAGCTACATAATTACTTTGCCCTAAGATTCATGTCATTTTTGAAAAAATCAAGAAAGAGTCAACAGTTTGATTTCCCACCTAGACAGGAAGCTCAAAATATGAAGTTTTACGTAGGGGAGTATAATTTGTAATTGACATGGAATGTAAGACATGTTCTTGTAGAAGGTGGGAGCTCATAGGCATTCCATGTGGCCATGTTATCTTTGCCATGTGTTATGGTGGTTTGGAAGTGGAAGAGTTTGTGGCAGATTGGTATAAGAGGGATAAATACATCAAAACCTATAACAACAACAACACAGTTGATACAATCCATAGGCCTGATATGTGGATTAAGACTCTGCTACCTCATATCTTTGCTCCTGTTTTTAAGAAGAATAAGGCTGGAAGGCCTAAAAAGCTAAGGATGAAAGACCCTAATGACATCCAAGGTGAGAGGCCTGCTGAGGTTCAGAAAGTAGGTAAAGGGGGTGTGACTGTGAGTTGTTCATATTGTAGGTTACTTGGGCATAGTTCAAGAAAGTGTCCTTCTAAACCAGAACAGCTTCACAGTGCAACAAAAACACAGTGACATGCTCCATTTGTAAGCAACTTGGACTTAACAAAAAAAATGCCAATAGAAGGAAGTGATCAATGAGACAGTGCATGACATAGAAATGAATGAGGCAGTGATTGAGTAGCAATGCCAAGTGAATGAGGAAGTGATTTATCCAATTAATGCCCTATATCAACATGAGGAAATTACAATTACAACAAGTCAATTGAATCCAACCCCACCACCACCTCCAACACAACCAGAAGCTACCTCAACACAATCAAGATGGACTCCAACAAAATCACATGGTCTATGATATTGTTGAACGTAAGGCTTACTACTAGTTCTGCATTCAAGCCTGGAGAACAAATCAATCTTGATGACTGAACTCTGTTTAGGTTATATTCTATATTTAAATACTTTAATTTTTAATCACCCCTTTTTTAAAATTGTTATATTTAATAAATGTTCTATGTTTTGCAGTCATCAAAACATATGAAGCAAAGTGATAGTTGGATAACTCTTATTTTTTGAACTCTAGTTTTTTGTTGTAACAGAGTGAATCTCTGAATGCTTGAACTCTTTTTTTTTTTTTTTTTTTTGTGGTTTCATGTTAGGCTTATAAGAATGAATATACATTCCCTTGGTTTAACAGAGTGAATCTTTGAATGAAAAATATTATGATGTTGTAATCTACATTCCCTTGGTTTAATGTGACCCTTGTTTGGATGTTGTATTCAATTGTTTTTTGTCACAAACATTTACATAAATAATACACATCTGACATTGCATTCATTTCAAATAGGCAAACTGACATACATATGGGGCTTGATGTTCACTTTTTAATATTTAAAAGCAAAGTTCACAACACCAAAACACAAAATTAACCCCATTTCATGATTACTTCGATACTCCAATTGCTTATAAAGAGAAGATTGAAGAGACATGACAAAATCAAACAAACCCAAATCCATTTGTTTCTTTCCACTTTTCTTTCCACTACCATCTGCAGATGATCATACCAGAGAAAAAAGTCACAACCCTGCAATAACAAACAAAAAAGTTTACTTGACAACTAATCACAACAACAAAAATAAAAATGAATACTGATAAAAAATTAAAATTATTTATACATTTGCGTACCCCAAATCGTTGACAACCTAAGAACCTTCTCCCTAAATTTTGATTTGTCCTTGCTGTCCTCGGAACAAATATTCTCTCACATTGACAATAAACTAATGTATTCATGATAAGTAAAATGAAAGTGTTGAATTTAATTGGAATTTTGTTGATTTTATATAGATAAAAAATGTTTAATTTGCAAAACATGAAATAAGACAGGGTTGGTTATGGAACGAAATCTATTGGAATTAAGGGAAATCGACGCAAAAACTCCCGCTAAAGCCACGTAGGCGCCACGCATGCAACTTACTCAGCATTTCGTCTTCTCTCCTAACGAAAAACAGACGGAAGGTTTAAATTTAAAAAAATGGGGGTTTTAATTGTTGAAATTGGAAACACGGGGTTTAACTTGCAAAACGTGAAATAGGACATGTTTTTTTGGGGAATTCTCTATTGTATTATTAATCTCTGGGTATTAATAATTAGGGCATAATGCCATCTTTTTAAAAAAATTAACTTTCAAATGGGGACTCTCTGCTAAAAAATGACCTCAACGAAAAATACTCATATAATTGAATAGCAAAAGGGTGACACTGTATAGACCTTCATTTCTTATAAGTTGACCCTCCAAAACCTAAACTTCCTAATTTACCATTCTTTAGCCAAACTCAACCCCCCCCGGTCACTGCCTCTTCCCTCCACCATCCACTGTGTCTTCCTCCTTCTCACAATATACCCCCTCCCCTCCATCACCACTTCCTCCATCCCTCACAATCTTATCTCCATCTCCTCCTTCCTTCCTCACAATCCCATTTACGACTCTGTCTCCCTCACCACCTCTTCCCTCCCTCATAATCCCACATCTGTCTCCGCATCCCTCCTCACAGTCCCATCTTCGTCTCCACCTCCCTTCTTCCTCTTTTCAATCCATATCCCTCCCTTCTAACACATGGTTGTTCGGACCATGGTCGAACAACTCTTGAATTGATTTTTTTAAAAAGAAGATGAGGCAAGGAAGAAAAGAGGTTCTCGGAGGTGGGAACTGGGTTGGTGATGCTGGAAAAAGAAAATAATAAAAAGAGTTGTGTTTGGATGGAGGATGAAGTGGATGGGAGGGAAGAAGGGAAGACAACCCGTGGGAGGGAGGGGGATGGAGGATGCAGAATAAGGGAAGAGGCAAGGTGAGAGTGGGAATGAGAGGAGAAGAAAAGAACGCAATGAAAGGGGGATGGAGTACGCACAATAAGGGAAGAGGCAAGGTGAGAGTGAGAGGGAAGAAGAGAACACAATAGGAGGGAAGGATGGTTTTGAGTTTGAATGAAGAAAGGTAAATTAAGAAATTTAAATTTTGGGAGGGGTCAATTTATAGAAAATGGAGGTCTACATAAGGTCATCCAAAACAAAATTCAATTTGAATAATGGAGTAGCTTGCCCTAAAATAAAAATAAAATCAATTTCCCAAAAAACAGCCGTTAAATTAGTAAAATGTAAAAAGAAAGGAGAACTTTATCCTTATTATACATAGTGGCTTCAGCCGTAATTAACGCTTAAGAGCTGGACATTTACACTAAACTCACTCCATATCTCCTCAACCCTCCACCGCTACTTCCGTCCCCTCAACCCCAAAAACAGTCAAAACCTCTCTCTCTCTCTCTCCTCTCTCTCTCTCTCTTCACAATATCTCGAACTTTCCTGCTACTAGGCCGGGAAAGATGTCGTTTCACCATGCGGCCGTCGGAGCCGTCCTAGTGTCCCTCCTCGTTTTGATACTGCCAAGCGCCATAGAGGCACACAACATCACTCGCATTCTCGCAAAGTTTCCGGAATTTTCAACCTTCAGCCACTACCTCTCCGTCACTCACCTCGCCGACGACATCAACCGCCGGGAGACCATCACCGTCTGCGCCGTTGACAATGCCGCAATGTCAGATCTGCTCTCCAAACAGCCCTCCATCTCCACCATCAAAAATGTCCTCTCTCTCCATGTCCTCCTTGACTACTTCGGCGCCAAAAAGCTCCACCAGATCACCAACGGCACCGCCTTGGCCGCCACAATGTTCCAAGCCACCGGCACCGCTTCTGGCTCGTCTGGATTTGTCAACATTACGGATCTAAAAGGCGGTAAAGTCGGCTTCGGTACCGAAGACAACGGCGGCAACCTCCAGGCTAACTTCGTCAAATCAGTGCAGGAGATTCCGTACAACATTTCAGTTATCCAGATCAGCCAGATCTTGCCTTCTTCCGAAGCTTCGGCTCCTACTCCTGAGCCTAGCCAGGTCAATCTCACTTCTGTAATGTCGGCTCACGGCTGCAAAGTTTTTGCTGAAACTTTGTTAGCTTCTGATGCTGAAAAGACATATGCGGACAATGTTGACGGTGGATTATCAGTTTTTTGCCCTGTCGACGATGCTTTTAAAGCCTTTTTGCCTAAATTTAAGAATTTGACCGTCAGCGGGAAGCAAGCGCTGCTGGAATATCACGGTGTGCCTGTGTATCAATCCTTATCCTCACTAAAATCGAGTAATGGTTTGATGAACACATTGGCCACTGATGGAGCTAGCAAGTTTGATTTCACGGTACAGAATGACGGCGAGCAAGTTACGCTGAAGACGAAAATTGTGACGGCGAAGATTACCGGAACCTTAATTGACGAACAGCCGTTGGCTATTTTCACAATTGACAAGGTACTGCAACCAACAGAACTTTTCAAGGCTTCTCTTGCTCCAACTCCGGCTCCGGCTCCAGCACCTGACACTGTTGCTGATTCGCCAAAGCCATCGAAAAAGAAGCACAAGTCTCCACCAGCCCCGGCGGATTCTCCCGCAGATTCTCCGAATGGAGACGTGGCGGATCAGACGGCGGACGGCAACAGTGCGTCGGTAATTGACGGTGGAAGATTAATGGCGGTGGCTTTGAGTGTGTGGTTAGCCTTTTTGGTGCTGTAAGTTCTTTTACAGCTCGATTTGGTTTTTTTTTTCTCCTTTTCTTAGTCAAATAAACCAATACTCTAAATTATTTGTACCAAGTGTGGCTTCTTCTTTTTCTTTTTATTTATTTAATTTATTTGTGTAATGTTTTTGTTAATTAGGCTTTTGTGTTTGAAAGAGCTTTGTAATTCATTTTGAGTTCCGTCAACGATTATAAATTGGGTAATGCGAAGGTTAATCTTATTTTATATTAAAATATGAGTACTTTATGATATGGCATATTTTTATTGGTTGGATATGTTGTGGGTTCCAGCACTCGATAAAAATATGACGCATCACAAAATACTCATATTTTGATGTAAAATAAGAGTGATCAAGCATTATCCTTTTAAATTTTATACGTAATTAATAGTATAGTATTGTGATGAATTTCTTATACACGTAGGAGTACTCAGTTCTTTAAGAGACGATATTTGTGTACTATCAGGCATCAGTATAACCTGATGATCTCGTTCGTACTTATAAATAAAAAAGGGTTAATGTCACAAGTAGTCCCATACTTTTTCGACTTTCTAGCATTGGAAAAATAAAAAGTTGCGTCCACGGTCCTTCGGTTGGATGTCTCGTTAGTGGAGATCTTTTCCATTTATCTTGAACCTTTGAACACACTCCCATCTTCAACAAAAACCCATTTGAATTGAGCTCACCCATCTAATTTTTTTTACACCAAGACTTTAATTATATATTTCATTCTGCCCACTAATCATATAATGTGGACTACCACCAAACCATTGGAAATCTCATTCAGCTCACTTTCTTTATACTTTTTAGTGCAAGGATTCTTCGTGTGCTTACTTCTGTCTCATTACCTCCCTCTTCCCCATTCGAACCCAATTGAGTTCCCGTCTCTCACTCACCCTTTGTGGCTCCGGTCGCAATGTATCACTTTTGTCTTTAGGTTTAAATCTCATTTTAGTCATCTTATTTTTTACCAAAGGTCATTAAGCTCACTCTATTTTTTTTTTCTTAATTTAATCACTTTACTTGGACATAAATATCAAGTTCATCACTCCGTCCAATTATTTTGTTGGAAAACTTCAAAAATTTCTAAAAATCCAAAAATACCCCTACTTACTAATATTTTTAATATAATTTTCAACAATATTAGACTATTTCTTGCTTCACACAAACCTTTCGATGACTTATTAAAAGCCTTGCTTGCCCGTGGGTCCATCCAACCCTCCTCTTTTACCTCAAGTTCAATCTTAAGATGTCTTGATTCTATCTCGATTAATCCCTATAGGTCCTACCTGCTGCCGAAAGAAGTTGGGTAGAACTTACAAGCACTCTTTATCAGTGCCTAGATGTTGAATCAATGGGAATGAAGGAGTCTTTGAATAAGGTTTTGGAACGAGAGATCCGGCTAAATACATGGCAACTGAATCCCTTAAAATTTCAGGTAGCCGGAGGTGGAGCATCAGGATTGAGGATGAAGGCCGGAGGCCTTGGTGGGGCTTGTTGCTTAGCCGGGGCAAACATTGAAGAATAACTGGAAAGGGAACGAATTGGGTTGCAGGCAAATCTAAACTGGATGGCAGGCAATGATAGAGAGCGCAACTGGAGAAAACTCGTCGGAGAAGGAGGCGAACTAAGGAAGAGAGATTGGGTCCGGCTCTGGACTGCTTGGGGATGATTCGCCAGAGAAGATGAAGGTCGTTGGGGTTTGGGTATTTGGAGAAGGAGCTGGATTGTGGGGATTCAGAAAGGGGTCAGCAATGGAGATTCGCCGGGTTTGGAGCAGCGTGAGAACAGGATGGAGCAGAGAGATGGAGATGGGCGAAGGGTGAGAGAGAGAGAGAGCTTGGGCAGCACTTGGTTTTGTTTATGGGCATGAGAATGGAGATAAGGTCAACACTGTTTGGGGCTTGTTGCTGTCACACTGAGAGAGGTGAGAGAGATGAGAGAATCAATGTTACGGGTAAGTCTTTTGGAAATCTCCATTGTTGTCGTGACTGCAATATTTTGGCAATAACAGGGTGTACAAATTTCAACAGCAATTGATTGTAGGTTTTTGAAAACATTCACCGGAAACCGGTGATTCCTGTGGATCAACTGCTGACCACGGCGTATGATACCCTTTTTAGTTTTTATTTGTAAGGTTTAGTGTTTAATTTTTAGTTTGAACCCTCAACTTTTAACATTGAGAGTAAAACCCTTCAACTTAATAAGGGTATTTTGGTCTTTTCAATGATTTCCATTTAACATAACGGACAAAAATGATTCAAGTGACCTTATTGAATGTCAAAGCCAAATAGAGTGATTAAATTAAGGAAAAATAAAATAAAATGAACTTAATGACTTTTTGACCAAAAGTAGTATGACCAAATTGAGATTTAAACATTTTCTTTAATTAGGTTAGTTTCAGTCCCTTAATCTATAAGTCGGTTTTAGAATATTGGTGTAAAACAAAAGGCAACAATTTCCAACCATATTAATGGCACACAACACCGCCCCCCCCCCCCAACCCCAACCCAAACCCAACGGAAAAGAAAGGAAGAAAAGAAAAATCTCATTTGGTTCAAATGGTGTTGACCGTTCTTTTGAACTAGAGTGTGCCTAAATTGCCCAAATACTGTGTGGTGTAGCAGAAATAGCAGACCCTTCTTTCGCTTCTAGTAAAGCTAAACGTCTTTCTAATCTTATCTCATATCTCATACCTCATACCTCATACCACTCCTTTGCGATCGCCAGATGCCCAATTCCAGATGACATCCATTACAAATACTTCCAATTCTCTCTCACACACATGCTCACAAAAGTGTGAAAAGAAAAAAGAAACAAAAAAACAATGATAAGTTTCACATTTCAAAAACAGAAGCAACAGTTGACAATGGCAGTAGCTACATTGAACAAGAAGAACGAAATAAAACAAGATTACGTAGTGCTATTACAAGAAAAGCATGTTAATTACGAAGCTCTCCCACCCCGCCCCCTGCATACGCAAACCCCAGAAAGATTAATTAAAAAAGAGAGAACGTGGACATTTATAGAACTATGGCAAACGTGAACAGTAAAACCAAGACACAGAAGAATGAGAGGCACAATTTAGATGCAGAACCATAAGGCAGATCACCAAAGGTACTTGGAGGAGGGTAGTTGCAGCACTGCAGAAATGAGGGTGGTGGCGATGTCACTCCGTATAAAGGTCCAAAAGGTGGTGGTGGCACTCCATACGAAGATCTAGATGGTGGTATTGGTGATGGAGGTACTTCAACTGAAGGGTCTGATGGTGATGGTGGTATGTCATATAATGGGCCAGATAGAGGTGGAGAGGGATTTTCAGATGGTGGTGGCTGCCCTCCATATATAGGTCCTGAAGGTGGTGGTGGGGGGAGAGATTGGCAGGTAGGATACTCACAACGAATTGCACAGTTCACACATGGAAATGGACCAGAAATCACTCCCGACACTGCGAAACCGAAGTTGAAAATGAACAGCCAGAGTACTGCAATGGTATGATATCTTGCGAGACACATAATTTCTTGACTGCCAGAGAATTTTTTTTCTTAAGACGAGGAAAAATTGGAATGATATTAGTTGTATATGACCAAAAGGAGAACAAGATTATAAGAACCTGCAGAAAATTCCTGCCTAAAATATGCAAAGTATGGGAAGGTGAGGTGATATGTATCTTTCAGCTTTCCTGAAGCTATTCAGGATCTGGTGCCACATAGCAAACCTTTGTCATGTTAAGACAAGTAGTGTTTAGGCTTGACTTACTTGCATGATTCTAAACAAAAAGACAATTGAAGTTATCTATGAAATAACATCAGCTCTGGGGTGGTCAAAAAGCCAATACCTCGGGTAATACACAGATTCATCTGGATAAAATCATTTTCCCCAAATTCCCAAACTTCAAAAACAGAAACTGTGGAAAAAGGAGCAAGATTGCTCACAACTAATAGCAGCATTTGACAAATATTGGCAGTCATGTATGTTAAGTATTAGAACAATTTGGTATAGGACCTTAGTACCCCCTATTTGAAACACATCCAGATACATAAGCTACAAATTACCCAAGGCAACATTTCATGAAGAAATGTTATCTTACTACATGATAATTAACTTCAAGTCCCTATCACAACATAGCGATAACAGATGAGCAATAAATTAACTAAACTTACATTATGGATCCAACTCTATAATAGAGTAAGATTAATATTAATAGACATCAATAAATTAACTAACATAAGTTTAGAAAGTTATACAACTAATACTTACCCTTCACGTATGTTACTGGAGTTTTGGTCATTCAGATCCCGGTGGTTGAAATAAAGGTAACTGACTTGATCATTGAAAAATGATGTTATTGGCTGCGGAGAAAATCCAGAGTAGCCCCTGTCTACCTTAGCCAAGCATAAGTCGGAAATGTATTTGTAAAGGCTGTGCTTCTGAGCAAAAGGCTGAGCTGCATATTCCTCGAACGGCATCCACTAAAGGAGAACATAATAGCAGTTGTGATCAGTTGAAGCATACGTTCTTTTTCTTTTTTTGGGCTCGACTTAAGGTAAGAAAGATATTTGTGGAAATATTAGGCAACAACAAACATGCAATGCTGTTTGCTTATGCCACACAAACAAATATACAATGAATGAAGGAAACTAGCAGTAGCATACCCAGTTTAAACAGTTTTCAGAATCATGTGTATGTCTTAAATCTATATATATATATATCTAATAACAACCGTGATTTTCCCACCTAAATGTTTAAATGTAAACACAAATATGCATTGGAAGTTGAAACACTTTGTTTTATTACATTTTTCTTAATTTTTATACTAAATATTTAATTAACATGACATTAGAAATTGAAACACTTTGTTTTGTTACATTTCCTATATATAATGACAAATGTAATTAGCACATCCATATATAGCAAGATCCCTTCAAAATGCACTTACCAAAAATAGAAAGATATATATAATGAAAAATGTAATTTGCTTATCTCAAGATTGCTAGATAACCACCGTAACTAATTACAAAATAAGGATTATATTTATATATGAACACATATACAAGTATTGATAAGTAAATAAAAAAACATAAAAAACTATTAAGAAATTAAATACCATCAATCTAAGAGGCAATGTCTTTTCTCTTTTTACCAATATGCAAGGGAAACAAGAATAACAATTTAAAAACTTATTATACTATAAGATCTTCCTATATTGATATTAATTTACTTATGAGTTTTGTTAAGACAAATTGTATCAATAGAGGCTAAAGAACAAGTACATAATGAAATATAATTTGATGAACAATTATGGATCCTTAAAGTCTGACATGTCTAATTTTATACTCAACAAACATTACTTGCTCAGCCATAAATGCTATGTGACCACTTTTGTTGCGTATAACCAAGTAATTTCACCAGCAAAATTAGTAGCATCAACCAACGAGCTCTAGCTCAACTGGTACTGCTCACTTCTCCTAACGGAGAAGTCTGATATTCAAGTCTCACTAGAGACACTCTGAACTTTACAACTTTCAACAGAAAGGTCGGGTGTTCAATCCTCTTTAGAGGCAACTTTGTTGTTCAAGCCTTACCCAAAGGCCCCATTTAGCTACTCGCTTATCTTAACTGAGAGGTTGAGTGTTCAAACTCTTCCAGAAGCACCCTAGTGCATCACTACTCTCAACCGAGAGGTCGGGTGTTTAAAGTCTCACCAGAGGTAATATTTGTTCTAGCCACACCAAAGGCATCATATATCTATAATTGTAGTCTTTCAACGCATTAAAATATTAAAAAGTAAGGGTTGGAGTAAGGTCTATGTCCCCTCCAACCTTTAAAAAAAGTAGTAGCATCAGTTATGGCATGTTGGATGAATGGACTTTTAAAGATCAACATGATCCTGGTGAGAGGTGACAACATCATTATTACCGGATTCCATTTTCGCTCATTGACATTGTAGAAAAGCGATGATGAATATAAGCAAGTAAATCGTAGTCTAATTGCTTTGGGAACATGTACAATGACTCTAGAGGGATGTGATTATGTATATGGGCAAGTAGCCGAGTATCATACTCTGTGAAATGTACAATGAATTGGGAGCAATCATAGTTTAAATGTCTATTTCATAGTTTATTGAATTGAGCTTAAATATTTGTATATATAGTTGTAATAATTAAGTACATATATTATCAGTGTCACCTCATTTGGGTGACACTATTAATGAAAGAGTTTTTGAGTCGGGGGTCATTTCGGGGGAGGGATGACCATATGTAATTTGAGTCGTTTTTCTTTGGTTTATTGTCATTTGAATTTGTTGTATAATTTTTATTATCTAACAAATATATATTCGTTTAAAGATGTATTCTAATATATATATATATATATATATATATATATATATATATATATATATATATTTTTCATTCATGTAATAAGCAATAATTAAATTCACTTGTATTTTTATCCTTACATTTTAATTATGTGTTTAATTTTTATAACACACTAACTAAAAGATAAAAAAATTATATTAATATTGATTAATACAGATTACGTGCATTTTGTTATATGATAGATAGTAGTAATAATTGTACATATTTAATCATAGTGATCGTAGTAGTAATCGCACATATTTAATGACAAATGTTGTATTTTTAAAAATATTCTAAAATATTCTAAAATATTTTATTTATTTATTGTATTCTCTATTAATAATTTTACCTTTTCTTAATCGATGTGTTATAATAATTTCAGTTATGTACATCGAACTCACAATATTTATGTAACAATTATTTGTTTATTTTATTTATTATCGTTAAAGTTTTTAATCATGATATTAGTTTTACAATTATATATAGACAAATGATATTACGAGCTAGAGCTTGTGATATAATTATGAGCTTTAGTGTTTGAGCCGTTAGATGATTAAGTTGATGATGATTTGGAATGTTTATATCATTACTTAAAAAAGAACATATTTAATCTAACGGTGTAAATATCTTAGGAGATTTGATTTAACGGCACTAATACTAAAGCTTGTAATAATACTACAAGCTCTAGCTCGTAATATCATAGCTCATTATATATCAACAGTTTTCTTTAATTTATTCTTTTAATTTAGTTTTTTCACTTCATGTTGCTTATGTATAATTTGATTGAAAAATATATACGACGTGCGTTTAACGCACGGGTGTAAAGCTAGTTGATATTTATGATTATTGTATCCATGGCTTACCTTACAATTTGAAGAACTCAATGCTAACCTGAGCAGCCATAGGTAAGGACCCTCACTAGCCATAGGTAATGGAGGCTCTCAGTCGCCTTATCGATAAGGCGGTAGCAGGAGGATTTATTAAGGGCTTCGAGGTGGGAAATGAACATGGACGGGGTGTCTCTATCTCTCATCTCCTTTTTGCCGATGACACTCTAGTTTGTTGTGAAGCAGATAGTGATCAACTGGGTTGCCTTCGTCTTATTTTGCTGATATTCCAAGATTTATCGGGCTTGAAGACTAATGTGTCGAAAAGTGAGTTAATTCCCATAGGTGGAGTGGAGAATGCGGAGGATTTAGCTTCGTTCTTTGGCTGCAAAGTCTCTAATCTTCCTACTTCATACCTAGGTTTACCTCTTGGCTCGTCATTTAAGAACAGAAATGTTTGGAACTCGATTTTGGACGATTCGAAAGGCGGTTGGCGAGTTGGAAAAGACGGTTCTTATCTAAGGCGGGAAGACTTACTCTAATTAAGAGTACACTGTCTAATCTCCCACATATTTCCTATCGGTGTTTATGGCCCTGTCTCGGTTTAAAAGACTTGAGAAATTAGAAAGGGATTTTCTATGGGAAGGAGACGATGAGAAAAGGAATTATCATTTAGTTGAGTGGGAATCTGTGTGCTCTATCAAGGAGAATGGGGGCCTTGGAGTTAAAAATCTCAGATTGTTCAACAAGCCTTTGTTGGGTAAGTGGCTTTGGAAGTTTTTAGTGGATAAAGAGGCGTTATGGAGGAGGTTAGTGGTGAGCAAATATGGAGAGGGTGATCATCTTTGGTTCCCAAATAAAGTTCTGTTCTCTCACGGCACTAGCGTCTGGAAAGGAATTATGGGAGTGTGGAATGAGGTAAACAGGTTCATCAAATTCGAGGTAGGGCAAGGGAATCGATCGAGGTTGGAAGGATTTTGGTGTGGAACAAATACCTTGCGGTGATGTTTCCTATTCTCTACAACATGGCGGTTAATAAGGAGGAAATGGTGAGTTCGTTAGTGGTCAATCAAGGGGTTCGATTTATGGAGTCTGTTTTTCGCAGAATCTACACGATTGGGAGATTGATGAGGCGATTCAGTTCATGGAGTTGCTCCAGGTCAAAAGAGACAGCATTTGAGTGAAGATAAAATTATCTGGGAGGCTTCTAGTAACAAATTGTCTTCGGTTAAATCTTTCTACTCAAAGTTGAGTGAGAAGGAAAAAAGTTCATTCCCTTGGAAGGTAATATGGAAATCTAAAATCCCCGATAGGGTAGCTTTTTTTGTGTGGGAAGCAGTAAGAGGTGTCATTTTGACGGGGGAAAATTTGAGATCTCGGGGTTTGACGTATGTTAACCGGTGCTTCATGTGCAAATGTGAAGAGGAAGACGTAAATCACTTGCTGCTCCATTGCTCTATGGCTAGGGAGCTTTGGAACTTCCTTTTTCTCTCTGCCGATGTCCCGTGGGTTATGCCAAGGACTGTCATTGATACGCTTCGGGGTTGGCCTTCCTTCACCCGGAATAGAAGGAGTAATTTTTGGAAGTATGCCCCCTCAGCTATTTCGTGGACCATCTGGAAAGAGAGGAATAGAAGAGCTTTTGAGAACAAAGAATCTAATCTTGTAGGAATCAAAAAATCTTTTCACTGGTATTTGAGATTCTGGTGTTTAACTGTCGACCCAAATTTAGAGGATCCTTTTTGTAATTAGGTTGGGGTCTTTTGGTTAGTAGTTTAGTGTATGTATACTTCCAGTGTACAAGATAGCGTCTTTTTTACGCATGTTAATAATACTTATACTTTACTTATCAAAAAAAAAGTATGACTCTGCTAAGGATAAGAAAAGCCACAAATATAACAGACTGGCACATCCACATAAACCTTGTATGGCTTTGTGACACATCACTCAAGGAGATGTGCTGACATGCTTTGATTTCAACTTAACTTTCCCTCGCATACATCTCAAAATACAAGGTATTTCATGTCCAAAAAAAAATGTCTAGGACAAAATAGACTGATCTACTAGCGAGATGAAGTGACGAAGAACCAACAAGGTGTAGCCGTGTAGGTTCAGAAAATGATAAAGAGGAGACTGCACTTCACAACGTAACCTGAAGATGGTGATGCGTAGGGTGAGGAGAGCTGGTGAGGAATACTGTGCAGAAAAGAAGATACTGTTCCAAAGTAAAGGTACCGTCTGGTCTGTTGGAGTACAAGCTTCTTTATAGGAGCAACAGAAACCTCTAGAAATACAAATGGATGGAGCATGCCAGGAGCAGTTGACCTTACCCTTAGTGCTAGCATGGATTCTCAATGTTTTTCAAGCTTTGTCGAGCTCTATCCCAACTTCCCCGAGAGTGAAATGTGCAAACGAAAGCTGGAGAAAATACTCCTAGTATACAATGCAAACATATCACCTCTAAACTACATATCTGAGCTGCATGCATAAGGTTCATAGCTTGAATAGATGTTTCCCACATGTCAAGCTTCTTCAGTTGCTCACACCACATCTTGAGATGGAGAGGTAGAATAGATTTTGCTATGTGTTTTGTCTTCAAATGGGATATGTATCTTTTGTCAACCACAGGCAATGACATGAAATGGGGCTTTGTGACTCAAAAACTAGACAGCTCATTCATCCTTATGTCCACGGATTACTCCATCATCCACAAAGGCAAATGGTAGGCATTGTATATAAAGATAAGTGAAAAAACTTGCCTCTTCAACATGCGTAGCTAATCCTTTACAAATGTATTTATGTCTAAAGTGTAAGAATATCAAATGCCGTACAAGATCATCAGGACTCAGTACCTGGGCATCATCAATTTCTAATTCTTGCTTCTGGATATCAAAAGATAGTGGGCGCATCATGCACAGGAAGAATAAATCTGACTTCTCAAAGAATGACTTGTGAAATTGCCTGTCAGTTAGATCAGCACACAAATGTCGATCAGAAAGAAATGTGGCTATGGTTCTAATTTGCATCTACTAAAAACTGTTTTCTGCACTGGATTTCTGATTGACTACTGCCAAATTTATGACAGGAGATGACACCTAGATTTTAAAAAGATTATATAGGGTGTGTTTGGATATGTGGTTTGTTTTTTCTTGTGTGTGGTGTTTTTCTTAACTTTGCAATGAATGAAGCAAACGGTAAGAAGAGATAGAGAGGAGGATGATAAGACCATGAATGAAAAAGTGAAAACATGGAAAAACCAAGAAAAGCAGAAAAAATAAAAAATGCCAATTCAAATGCACCCATTCCTGGAACAGATAACTATTATGCGGAGAAACAAAAATATTAATATTAATACCAAGATTAACCCATTTTATAATCAACATAAATAGTCCAGTGATGACCAGCAACAAAATTTTTTTTTTTGATAGGTAAGTGTGACCCCTTGTTGATAAGGGGATTGGAACCAAGGACCTCAAGGTCTTTGCGTGAGTGCCCTTGCAACAAAAATTAATCCAGCTCTAATCAATCCCTCATAAATTCTCAAAGTTCTGCAAAATGGTGATTAGGATGAATTACCCAATCAAATCAACATATTGTGGTCAGATACACGAAGACACAATATTATTCAAGGTTTGACTTCACTCTTACTACTTATATGTGATAATAGATTGGAAAAGGAGAGTTATCTGAGAGCATAAGAAATTAATTTCTACTCTGATACGAGAAGTTAAGGAGATGAGGGTTATGCCTCCTATGGGCTTGTGACCTGTATATATAAAAAGGGGAGAGAAAATTTCCTTAAGCCTGGGGCACAGACGTTTTTAAGGGAGTAATGCATGACAAGGGAAGAGAGAACAGCATGAAGATTTGTACAACCAAAATTGTTTACTAAACATACACATTTTTTTAGTGGGTAAAACATACTCAACTCTCAACTAAACTCAAACTTTGTCACAACTACCAAGAGTTGGCTGCATGAATTCTTGTTCACAATTGATTTATGTCCAAAACAAGATTTTATGTTAGAGCACTCACCATCATAAGCCTTAATTATGGTAATTCCCTACCCCAGCACTGCCATTAATACTGAATTTTCTTTCTCAGAAATACTATCATTATTGGTATCATTGCTCTTTCTAGTTGGTGCACTTACTGACCTACTTTGATAATGTCCAAAGTCCAAACCCATCTTAAGCATTTTCTCTCTTTTGATCTCCTATCGAGGCTACTTTTGATGTCCCTAATAAATATTCTTTTCAGATTCCATCTTTCTAGTTTTATCATACATCATCCATCTTAACATACTCGTCTCAACTTCACTCATTAGAGGGGGGGGGAAGAAGAGGTTTCTTAGCTGCCCAATGTTTTGCACCATAAACAAAAGTAGGTCTAATATTCGATGAAACTTATGATGCAATTTATTTGTTTCTCCACAGAACAAAAACCAGTTCAGTAGGTAAATTGGATTAAAATCAACGCAGCAATCTACCTGAATGCTAGTATTTCCACAAACTCTGTGTCAATCTGGAAGAGTAGAAATGAGCAGGCTTAGAAAGATCAATAAAAAATGAAAACAAAGCAACACTCTTAATATGCAAAGTTGCAAACCAATCACAACACCCACTCCAGTTTCTTCTTTTACTTCTCTGGTTGCTCCCGCAAAGATCTCCTCACCCTGGAGATTGAGCTCTTTTCAGAATATGGTAAAAAGGAATGCAAGTAAATATCATAAAAATTATTAAACTTCAGATATGCAACCTCGTCAACAACCCCAGTAGGGATCTTCCACACACCAGATTTCCGAAATCTTCCACTCTTTTCCTGGACTACAAGCAACTACCACCAATAACATTCAAGATTAAGGGCCAGTCAACACATAATATTAAACCCTATGTTACGCAACTCAGGTACGAGTTTCAGGAATGAGTACAGATGCCCGACTCAATGAAATTGCAGGATTTTACTCTCTACGCATCCAGCTGCCACGGCACTATGGCAATAGCCATGGCATGTTGTGGACCGTGCTGTCACACATATTATGGCAAAAATGTAGAGTCTGAGCAACATGTGCTGAACCTAATGCATATCTGCTTTCGCTATAGCTAAGTATTAAAAATTGAATGAGAGCATAAAGAACAAGCAAATATAAAATACTCGATCAAAATCATGATTATACGAAGAAAGTGGAACCCATAAAACCAATGTGAGCATGAGAATAGGAAAATCATATGAGTTATCAGAATATAAAGTTACAAAGCAAATGAAACAAGCATCCTTAAGAGCTCTTCAGAGAATCGAATAGTTTAAAAGTTAATTCCAGCAGGATTGAGAGGTGGCCTCCACAAAGGTATCAGGTTACTGAAGGCAAGACAGTATCCAGAAGGAGAAACTCTCCCCCGAGAGCCCCCACACCCCAGCCCCATGAGAATGTGAGAGGGAAAATCACGGTGACTCAGCGTCAGCGATTAAGAAGCTAGGAAGACCCGTGCCTAATACCTACAAGGAGCCACCCCCACAAGAGGATGAAACCCCCACACTGCGGTTGCTAGGACTCGATCCTTGGTCCTGTATCCAAATCTACTAGCTCTTATCAAGTTACTGAAGGCAAGACAGACTATACAAGGAACAAGAGTCAAAAAAAGATCAGTTCTGTGGAATTTCCGATAAGTTCACCAACTCTCTGACCCATTTGCACTCAAAACTCTTGGCTGCCCAAGCCACTATTTCATATATGGCTTACTTGTACGTTTTAATAGGTAGTCTGCCTTTTTTGCTCTGGAGCACGCGCCTGTGTGTGTATTACGTTTATTGTTCTCTAGCTTCCATACCACAAAACATAATGTTTACTCTACGTGCCTTATGCACTGCTGTGGGAATCTTTTCCATACCTAAGAAATCCATTAGAGGAATATCAGGTAGTGTGGAATTAACAGTAGGACAGTTGGGTAAAACAAAGGAAGATTTGTATTAGGAATTTGTTGGATGGCATGCAGTAACCATGCGAAGAGCCGAAGACTATCATGACAAAAATCTTAAGACTGGACATGAACAGCTTTCAGCATTTTAACAGGTGAGCTTATAGATCACCAAGAAATCAAAATTAAAAGAAAACTAAAAAAGATATATAAAAAAAGGTAAATCCATGGTATATATACAAATAAACCAGGACTACATAACTGGAATAGTAATGTAACTGCAAAATAACTCTGTTTTAGCTTTCTCTCTCCAGATATTTTGGCTTTTTGTCTGTACCTCTCTTTTATCATTCAAGACAATAGCACCAATGCCTACTCGGTGTGTAGCATTCGCAGGAATGGTATTAACAGTTTCAGGAATCCAGTACACAAGCATCAGGTAAGCGGGCTCAGCATGGTGGTACCAGAAACCCTCCTGTCACCAGCAGAACAATTCAGGAAGCAAAAAACAAAGAAGGAATAAAACTAACCATCAAGGTTAATCAACAAAGAATCATAACAAATTAATTACTTTTATCAAATATCTAGTTATACTAAAACTTTTCAGAAACTTGATCCACCTCAAAACAAGTTTTTCTAAATGATGATGATCAAAAGATGGTATTCGTGTTTGGTATGAAATCAGTATTTCAGTCATTTTCGAAGCTGCAAGTTTGAACGGTTTGAATTCAAAAACATTCTTATTTTACAGAATTCCAATTTGGGCCCTACAAACTTTTGTTTAGAAATAGGAGTTTGCTTATAATAACATACTTCTTAATATTTTGTACAGAGATCTTTTATATATCCTCCATTTCACTTTTACACACCATTTTTCTTCTTAAAAATTCAAAAAAGGAGTCTATATTCAACCGTTAAGTTCACATGTTGCTTGACGCCATGACCATGTAATTTCATCCCTCGTATAAAAGATAAAACCAATTAATTACCCTTGAGAGCTGTAATGATACTTGCTACGTAATGCGTTGAGTTACAGACACTTTGATTGTGATTTCCAAGGACAACAGATTGAAGTGACGGGAGATGCAGAAATTTTTAAAAAAATTATTATTGTTTTAAACAATTCCAGATTTTGATCAAACATCCAGAACATTTATCTTTATCAGACATGTCTTGCATGGTTGTCCGTAATAATTCCATTATCGAAGAAGTCTTTGGTAATTAAGTAGTTTGGTATATATTCGTACTCCATTAGTCACCAGTCACTGAAATCTATGTTACAAGTAAAAGATAATTACCTTAACTGCAGTTTCAACAAGATTTACAAGCCCAATTGGTAATTTAATCCAAATTCCCCTCTTGCCCTGCAAAAACATTATCAAAATAAGGAAAACAAAATAGTAGAAGCCATCATTCTCATTTATCCAGTGGATCTATTCAGTAGATATATTGGCGATGACGTGATACAGAAGCTTGCACTAAACAATATTGGTTTCTAGAAAAAGTATATAACAACCAATTCTGCAGACTTCTCAACATGTAACATGTAGATTATAGCTCTATAATAAAATTTGTCAAATAGACTGTTACAGCCAATTCCAATTCAATGCAAAGGAGGAAAATGATAGAAGTATAATGAGGGATACACCAATATGTCCAACAACAACAGAAGAAAAAATAATAATAAATATATAGACAATGATCTAGAATGTGCTTCCACTAATTGGGTGGTTAAGCACCAGAAGTGGTATCTTCACTTAGAAAAAGCCTACCAAGTATGGATGAAAATGTAAAGCAAAAGATAGGTCATAAATGAACATCTATGCATCCATCAATTAATGACTTTGCAAGATGTTCCTATCAGACAACCTCAAGCTCTGGATTTGTATTTAACAGTTGCATTGCTCTTAAATCTTTCCTTTTCTTTTCTTTGGCTAATGCCTAAACTTTGCAAGCTGGATTTTTTCTTTTTCAATAAAAGAAGAATATTATAATACCAAGAGAGGAATATATAAAAACAGCAACAAGCCATATGATGAAACATAACAAAAGGAAAAACAGAAAGAAAAAAGGAATAAGGAAAAAGCTAGAAACTAGTGAAGAACTGCCCTCCAATCGATTGAAAGATCAGCAATTGGCACTCCACGAAAAGCACCTAAAACAGAAGCCCGGAGAGAAGCATAAAAAAAATATTTTCTCCTGCAAAAAGAGAGAAGGCAAGCGCTTCTCTCAACCAAGATACCCATAGTCCTATAACATAACAAGCTCCGCACCCAACCAAAGAATCTGTGCTCCTTGCACACTTCCAAGCTGGATTTTATTTCTATTTAGTGAGAGAGAGAGAGAGAGGGGAATAGAAACAATTAAAAGATAAATAAAGAACACTTCTTGATACATAGCCCCCAAGGGAAAAAAATGGCAAATACATGCAATTATTAAGGCAAACTTCACGGTATGAATTATCCTGAGTCCTGACCATATTGACACAGTAACTTGAACACACTTCCACAGTCATATATGCCCACTAGACAATTCTTGAGCTCCTACACTGAAGCTAAGATGAATATGCTATCATCTATTGAATTTGGTCAGAAAATGGGATCGTAAGTAATTGCAGAAAAATCCTTTGGACAATATGGCATACTGCTTGTTAACATGGTAAGTATTCTTGTATTATAGCTCGGACAAGGGGATCAGATTTCTGTACCAAGTTGTTATAAGATAAAGTTTCCTAATCAGGGCAGTAGTATTCATAACATAACAGAAGCAACCAAAACACTCCAGCTCCAATCTCAATCAAACTACAGCAAAATAAGAGCTCAAAGCACTAAGACGCGATTTAATAGATCAAGTAGAACAGTCAACAAAGATTATCATAAGAAGATGATTACAGCAAACCTGCAGCTTCCACTGTGCCATTGAAGCTCGAAGCACAGTTAAGAAGACACTGGAATCCATATGCTCCTTCAACTCCACAATGATACCTCCATGATCATCATTAATTGCAGGAAGTAGTTGGATCTCTTCAAATCCATTTTCAGTTCTAGCTTGGTCCATTCAATCTCCTGACAAAAATGAAAGACAAATAAATGACCCCTAAAACGAAAAAGATACTGAGAAACATAAATAACTATTAGACTTTTCAAATGCGTAAACAAATACATGTAGTACACAATACATTAAGAAAATAGAGTATATACTATCGAAAGCAGACAGACATAAAAAAAAATAACAATGTATCTATGTTCATGCCAAAGAGGCTTTCTAGGGCAAAATCACATCGTTGAGAAATACTTATAAAATAACGACAAATTTTGAACTAACTTAGTAAGTTAACAAGTGTTTTATAATCGCAATAAGCTCATTAAAAGTCAGAAATCAAGCATAATTGGAATTGTTCATTTCAGAAGAAGATTATTCGAACGAAACAAATGGAATCGACAGAAAATTATATATTAATTTATCCTGAATCCAAAGGACACAAAATTACCTTTCAAACTAGAACGATATGAATATTCCCGAATTCACAAAGCAAACTCAGGCATTGGGGTTTTAAGCATACTGCATTAATGAAGATATTATAGGTTGTAAATGAATCTGTCGTTTTCATGGGTTTGTGGAAGCCATCGCGGGCCATTGAAAGTAACGTCTTTGTAATTTTGGGCAAAGTTTTTGAATTTGCAGGAAAAACTATATTGCGCCAGGTGCGTGATGTACGATTTCCATTGACATTCTTTCGAATGATAGATGTGAGAAGTCGCGTGCGTCATTTTGGACCCAGCAAGGTCAGGCGCCTATGTCATATTTGCCCGCGTGGTAGCCCATATATGTCTCGGGTCCCATGCACCCGAGTAGGAAATGCTGGGCAGAAATGTCAGAAAATCCACTCATTTATCATTCAGAACACCTAATCGTAACACTTAAAATCCTAAACGCAACACCATTTAATATATTAAATGATCTAACTACCTCTACCTACATTTACACATTACCCACCCCTCCATTAATTCCCTAAACCAACCAACCACCCACCCCCCCCACTCTCACCCGTCTCCCTCTCTCTCTCTCTGCATCCAGACCCGTCACCCCCCCCACTCTCACTCGTCTCCCTCTTCCTCTATGCTCTCCCCCAGAATCTCTCACATCTATTTTCTCTCTTCTCTCTTCTCTCTCCCTCTCATTCCAACCAACATACATCTCTCTCAATCCCTCAAAACCGAGCACGAAGTGAAAGAAGAAATTGGGCAATCCAGGTATCTCAATCTCTCATACCTCTTCTGTTTTCAATTTGGGCAATATTGTAGATCTGCACGTTTTTTTTTTTTGAATTTGGCATGGCACACCTCTTCTGTTTCAGCAATATTGTAGATCTGGAGGTTTTTTTTTTTGAATTTGGCATGAAAGAACCGCTACTCACCAGCGGTTGTATTCATCAAGTATCGCGACTCACCAGCGGTTGTGGCATAAAACATCCGTGAATTTGTAGCGGATGTTTTATCCCACTACTGCTGGTGAGTCGCGATACTTTGATATATACAACCGCTGGTGAGTAGCGGTTCTTTCTTAATACAGCCGCTGGTGAGTCGCGGTTGTTTTGATTAAAACGTGTTTTTTTGGAATAAAAGATATGTGATATGTGTAATATATATATATATATATATATATATATAAACATGTATTTAAAACATGTTTATTTTTTGAAATAGAACCAAAAGTGGGAGATGATTTGTGTTTTTTTTAAACATGTATTTAAAAAAAAACTTATATAATAGATGTAATATATGTGTGTATATATTAAAAAAAATGTTTTATAGATAACCTATCACTTCATAACTTAACTTGTATTTATTTTTTGTAATAGATGGAATTCGGACGTCGACGAGGGAAACGTCCAGTATAGGCAGATGATCTGGGTAGAGTACGTAACAGGGTTGTGACTGCTTCAGAACACAGGAAAGCTGCTAATCAGACACATACATCTACTAATGAGGGGGATGAGGGTGCTTATGCGCGGACCCCCGTTCACGAAGATGATAGGAGGAGTTCAGATCCCACTGATATTCCATTTTAGACTCCTTATAATGCTCCATTGAGGGGGAGAGGACATTCACCTATTACGAGAGAGGATGAGGAGATGGAAGCATCATTAAACATGATGGGTGACATAATGGGTGGTATGGGTGGTATGAGTAGCATGGCTGGTATGGGTGGTATGGGTAGTATGGTTGGTATGGGTGGCATGGCTAGCATGGGTGGTATGGGTGGCATAAGTGGTATGGGTGGCGCGAGTGGTAGTTCGAGCATGTTACGCGGGCGTGGGAAGGGTCCAATGAATGTTGATGTATTTACTGCACTACTAGATAGACTCCGGTTAGTTGATGAATAGAAGGATGAGGAGGAGGATTTGGGTTTTGGTCGACGACAGAGAGCGGGCCGAGTACATAGTAGAGGCAGAGTAGGAGGTCGTGGTGATGGTGGTGATGATGACGATGATGTGGATGCGTATGGTTGGATGTTGATGGAGCCACATGGAGGTGGACCCGAGAACACTTAGTTACTTTTTGGATTTCGTGGTCATATTGCATCTGCAATATGGAATGGCAAAGGTAATTTATTATATTGACCATGATAGTATTGACAAAAATTTATTAAATTGACTACGCAATATTGTTTTAATATTGATGAGAGATTATTTCATTATGTTCAACAGGAGAGGCCAGTATTGAGTTGTCATAGCTCCGTTGACCGCCGAACAACATTGCCTTGGTCTATAAATGATATGGAGACTATTCAGTGGATCACTAGGTGTAATATGGGACACTTGAGGGAGTGCATGTTACAGCACTTGAACATACCATTGATATCAGCCTTTGTGAAAAGATGGCAGCCGGAAACCAACAGTTTCCATTTACCTTTCGAGGAGATGACGCTGACGTTGCACGATGTACATTACATTTTACAGATCCCAGTGGTCGGGAAACCCATTTTGGCAAGTACCAAGTTAGCACAGATCAAGTCATCTCTAGCCATTCTCCTACGTATTCCTACTACCAAGGTGGATAGTGAGGTGAGGGGAAGTGGTATTAGATTTTTGACATTGTAAAAATATTTAGGTGGCGAGATTGTGTCAGCTCAACCGATGACAGTTGGTTATTTGTTGTGGTTGATGGGGACGATGTTGTTCATGGACAAGTCGTCGAATCCGATAAATGTTCACTTTCTATCGTATGTGATGGATATCCATGATATGCCCAATCACGCTTGGGGTGCAGCGACTTTATCCTTTCTATACCGGCAACTCAGTATAGCATCGATGATTGGTTGTAGACAGATGGTTGGGTGCTTGTCTCTTCTACAGGTATAAAAATGAATTATTTGGATACTATAAAATTTAAATTTTTTTATTCGACGCTATTATATTTGACGCTATTTTATTTGACACTATTTTATAATTTTTATTTGACGCTATTTTATTTTATTGTAGGTTTGGATTTATGAATACTTTCTTCAATTCAGACCAAGTTGTTCAGTGACATGGACCCCTCGAGAGCCATACGCTAAGAGATGGACCTATTTTCTCGGTGGAAGAAGAAATGATCTCGATACTCTGTTGGAGTATCGTAGAGTCCTCGATCGGATGACTGTTGATGCCGTAAGTATTTATCATTTATAAATAATGTGCCAAATAAAAGGTTTGGTATTTATATCAATATTTGTTTTTCCAGGTTACTTGAACTCCTTTTACACGTAGGCCATCACAGGAGGTACCGATCAGTTTGTTCTCGGGCATAATTCATTGCCGTAAAATCACTGAGCCATACATGCCCAATAATTGCTTGAGATAGTTTGGATATATCTAAATTATTCCCGGCCATGTATTCCAGCCGACGAAGGTTTATAGAGGTCCAAAGCCGTTGAAGTACATTTGTGTCCACGATGAGATGCTTCGCAATTTCCAACAATGGGAGCATCATTCTATAAACCCCAAGAGGGCTGGATCGAGTGGAGCCAGAATTCCATCCGCCACCATAGATGGTTACGAGCAGTGGTTTTGAGAACGGACACATTATCGTGTGATGCCACCGGTTGATGATGATAATGATGATGATGATGATGACGACACTGAGTAGATGGGGGATCATCAACCATCTTGGATCACCCACGATCGCATGCAGCCGTCACAGAGGGCATCCCAAAGGCCTTCTCATCCATCGAGAGTTGCTGCCGCATTTGCGCGTAGATTGGCTGAGGATCGAGTCGCAGGTGTACTTCCTCAGCTTAGGGCACTCCATCGTCCAAGCGAGATGCACTTGGGGTCCAGGGTACTTATATGTATACTGTTGACGAAGGTGTTCAACAGTTTGAGGATGTATTGTGATATACTATATGTTTGTGTGATATACTTGTGGTCCAACCATTGATGTATTTTATTTGAACTTGGAGTGTGATGTATTTGTTTGGACATGATTGTTAGATAAGTTTATTTTGTTTATTTCGGCTTGTTGTGATGCATTTACAATTCACCCCTACACTTTTTACAAATTTAACAATTCACCCCAACACTTATAAAAATTTAACAATTCACCCCTACACTTTTACAAAAAACAATTCACCCCTACACTTTTTGAAATTTAACAATTCACCCCTACACTTTTAGTAATTTAACAATTCACCCCTTACACTTTAATTTAACAATTCACCCCTACACGTGTAGAAATTTAACAATTCACCCCTACACTTTTACAAAAAAAAATCACCCCTACACTTTTCAAATTTTAACAATTCACCTATACACTTTTACAAATTTAACAATTTACCCCTATACTTTTAGTAATTTAACAATTCACCCCTACACTTTTCGAAATTTAACAATTCACCCACTACACTTTTACAAATTTAACAATTTACCCCCTACACTTTTAGTAATTTAACAATTCACCCCCTACACTTTTACAAAAAAACAATTATTGTGACAAACGAACTTTGCAAAAATAACAACTAACCACCGTAATTAATTAATGTTTTACATCACAAAAAGTGTAAAATTAACTGTTAACCCTCTACACTAAGGTAATTAGTAAATCGATCATGCCAAATTGGCAGCCAATTTCGTATCGTTAGGTCACAAGAAAGTTCCCACCTAGGAATAATGGGCAGACGAGGCAGGGGACTTGAAGGCTTCATCCCAAGTGTTATGAAATGGATACAATTCACCCACTCAAGGTCAATACTTGTGGACCAGGGTTGTGGCGGTTGTCCATCAACAGACCGTGCTTCCGAACAGGTTCCTTACATACTTCTCGACATCCTTCGCTATGTGTCTCTTACACAACATATGCTGAGACGTTGGAAAGTAATTTCATATTGCATTCATGAGAGCCGATTCCCTGTCTGTGACAATAACATCCGGGGGCGAACATGAACTAATAAAGCACGCAACTGATGTAATGCCCAACCAAATGTTTCACTTTTCTCATTCTTCAAGAATGCAAATGCGACATGAAAATTCTTCCCCACAGATGTAACTCCAATGATTTCCAATAACTGCAAATCATATTTATTAGTCTTGTATGTTGAATCCATAAGGATAACGTACGGAAATAAGGCTAACATCTCTTCAGCCTTCGGATGAGCAAACATAACATCAGTCAATAAAGCTTTGTTTTTTTGGGCAAGTTTCTTTAACCTGAACCAGAAAATATATCCACGTCAACGCATCTCACCTAAAAAATAATTTGTTTTTTATTTATTTATCATTTTCTTCTTTCTTATACCTACCAAAGCATTCTCTACATGCTTTCCGAACTTCTGTTATCATGATCTTCCTTTTTCAATAGATTCAATATATGTTTCGGCTTCACATTAGCACTATAAAGTTGATCAACCCTTTCAATCTCAGTCTTTGTCAACTTCGATACAGAAGTGTGCCATTTTTCTCCCATTTGAAAGTGGATGGTTGTGAGCATTGTTAAACTCGCTAATTTTAACTCTCCAACTATCATCTTTTATTTTCTGCAAATACACTTCAAATTTATAAAAAAGCTTCTTCGAATCATTTTTCTTTACATCTTTCAAATCTTTTTTACCATCGTACCGAGGTTTTCCACCATTCTCACAACTCAACCAAATTTTACGAGTGTTATCAAATTTAGTTTTACTTCTGGACACATAAAAGTATATATTCTCGGCATGTCCGGTATCTCTAACCCACTTTTTTGCTCCTTCTCGATCAATGAAATTTTCACCCGTCACAAAAAAAATGAGATGCATCCGGAAATAAATTATTCTCGTTTTCGAACTGGTAATCCTATCAACAAATAACAATAAAACATATTAATAATTAATAATATAAAAAAACAAATTTTCAGCAAATTCAACGAAAGAGCCGCTACAAAGTAGCGGTTATTCATATAAACAGCCGCTACTGCACAACGAACCTATTGAGTTACATCCGCTATTGAAAAACAGACCTACACAGAAACATCTGCTTGTCAGTTGCGGTATTTTCATAAAAAGGCCGCTTGTCAGTCGCGGTATTTTGACTATATATCCGTTGTGCCCTAGCGGGTGTTTTGGCCAGTTGCAAATTTTTTTCAAAATTTCAGTGAAAATACATTAAAAATCAACATTTACCTTAAAATAATCATCCTTGTTAGCATTTGCATCTTCATTATGATTACAATCATAACCCATTATGAGTTGAGTAGAGGGTTTAGAGATGTTTTGTTTTTAAAAGATGAAGAATTGTGAGGGAGGAATAGATTGAGAGTAATGAGAGTGTTTTCAAAGTTGGTAGTAGTATTGGATTGGAAGAGGGTGGTGGTTCGTTGAAAGAGTTAAATGAAAGGATTAAATTGTAACATTTCCTATTAATTATCCATAAGGGTATTTACGTCATTTTATGATTTAAATGGTGTTGCGTTTAGTGATTTAGATGTTGCATTTAGGGTTACTCTTTATCATTTACGTTCTTTCACCGATTCATATAGAAACCGTTAATATTATCCTTTTTTAAAAGTGTACTTGCTCGAGTATTAATTTTGACCCACAACGTCAAGTAATTTACCCTACTCCAGGGCCGTTCCTGAAATTTCAAAGGCCCGGGGAAAAATAACGAATAAGGGCCCCAAGCTCGATTGCTTGCTAAAATGCTGCACCAACATATAAGAAATAATTTGTAAATTTCTAATCTATTATCTACTTAAACAATTTTTAGACTATGTGATTTTGAAAAGAAATTGTGGATCAACAAAAAAATTTAATTTACGAGCCCTAAAAACCTTAAACCAAAAGAAATATGGGTTTGAGTCTTTGAGGGTTTAGGGTCTGAATGTCGATTTCTGAAGAGGGGAAAAATTTTGAAAATTTAAATTTAAATAAGGAAAATTGGATGAGTACATCATCGTCCTTCATATTCGTGGATGAGGACGGCATAGTGACTAAGTGAGTGATAGTTTTTCTTACTTTGAGCCTTTGAAATCAAAGCTTTTGAAGGTGGAGTGTAATCTGGCGGCCATAGATTGGAAGGCGAATAGTGACACGAATGATCGTTCCATCTCCTTGATCATTTTGACCCTAATCAACCTTTCGATGCCATCACCGTATCAAGCTTATTGTTTCCAAACAATTTTTCATATTCCCTATTTATATTTATTAATATTTTATATATATATATATATATATATATATATAATTTGGGCCCTAGGTGGTCGCCCTTTTGGCCTATGCCCAGGAACGGCCCTGCCCTACTCGACCTATAATAGACCGAATAATTGACTGAATAAAATACGTTACCTTTATCAACTTTTTCACAATTCACTTGTCAGCATTTAGGAGAAAAATCAAATTAAAACTCTAGCTCATAAGCGACTCATTACCCCCTCTTGACAAGTAAGACACCCTCCTTGGATGAGTTATTTCTTCCTACATTTAAAATCATTCTTTTTGAGACAGGACATATGTCCTGAATCAATCTTTCATGAGCTTATAACCATATCTCATAATATAATCGATGTAGAAAGAAATATTTAAAATGCAAGTAATTAAAAAAAGTAATTACAACAATAAAGAAATAATTCAAATGTATTCAAAGGGTTAATAAAAGTATATTACATAGGCCTCCCAATTTTTAACCAAGATTTAAACAAGGTCATCTTTGAAAACATGCTTGAACTCTTTCGAGAATGAACTGAAATTTGTTTGTTTTCAAACATGAACTATACCATTTTTTTGTTTCTATCTGTTTAAAACATCATTGGTGTGATTAATAGTTACAATTTGTAATTTTATTACAGAGAATATGACATTCATTACTCTTTATTGTTGGATCCTAAATCAAGTTCAATTAGATAAATGATTTATTTATGCATTAATTTTTAACATATTTCAAGTCTGATTAGATAAATGATTTATTTATGTAATATAAATAAGTGTGCCATTGAGATTTTCTAATAAGAGTGAGATATAATTTTCTGCCATAAAAAATAATAGCGTGCCGCCTCTTTTCTTCTCTTTGGCTTCTCCTCTTCTGTTCTAAGTTCTGCGTTACAACAACAACACAATTCCAATTTGATTCTTCACATACCTTGGTTTACGTGCATGAACATCATATTTGGTGGAATACTGCTTGCTGCTCCATAATAATTTATTCTACATTTGGTATCAGAGCTAGTTCGTGGTAAGGATGGTTTGTAGCAAGGTTTATATGGGTCCTAAGTTTGATGAAAAAAATTAATTTTCATGATTGGAGATGTCATATGTACAACTTTTTGGTGGTCTGTGATTTAAAAAAATACGTTGATGAATAACTTATGGAGAATGCAGGTAAAGGGGAGAAAAACAAGTCTGCTGAAGCACTTGATTATATTTTTAATGGAGTTGAAGATAGTGTTCGGAAGAAGATTAATTGGTTCTAAATCAGCACATGAAGCGTTCGATGTTTTGACAAAGACGTACGAAGGTGATGATAAAGTTAAGAGAAATTGTTTACAAGTTTTGACAAATAAATTTGAAAATATAAATATGGAGAAATCAGAGAAAGTTTCATAGTATATATCTCGTGTGAGCGATCTGACTTCAGGTATGAAGACAAACGGGGATGATGTTTCTGATGAAATAATCTGTTCGAAAATTCTTCGTTCGATGACGAAAGCTTTTCAAGGTGCTGCAGAAATAAATATGGCGACTAAAGATTTGAAGACGTTGACGGTAGCAGAATTAGAATCCGCCCTTGTTAGTCATGAGTTATTATTTGATGAAAGATCGGAGAAAACAGAAGAAACTGCATTGCAAAGTCAAGTGAATTTGAAAAATATGAATGATGGATCAAATGATAATAATGGATCAACTCAGGGAAGCCAAAACCATGGTGGTAGAGGTCATGGGTACAACAACAGAGGTCGTGGTGACAACAATAGATGTGTTCGTGGCTACAATAATGGTGGTGGACGAAGTTACAACAATAATGGTAATAGTTGTTATAACAATGGTGATGGTTGTGGTTATAACAATCGAAGCAGAGGTAATTACAATCAATTCTAGTGGCGGAGAAGGAGGAAATAATTATTGGCATGACATATCAGGTAGAGGTAATAATTACGGAGGTAACAATACTAATTGTTGTTATAATTGTGGAAAATCGGGTCATAAAATCGCTGATTGCAAATATATAAGAGAAAATAATGAAAATTATCATGTCAATAATTATGCTGAAAATAATGTTGAAAATTCGAAAACTTTGTTGTTGGTTAGTAGTAGTGAAAACTCAAGTAATAAAAATACATGGTATTTGGATTCGAGATGTAACAATCATATGTGTGGGAGCAAAGAATTATTTTAGATTTGGATGAGTCTGTCAGATCTGAGGTAAAATTTGGTAATAATGCGAAAGTACCGGTGATGGAAAAAGGAAGGATCTCAATTTCATTGAAAGATGGTTCTAAAAATTTATCTCTGATGTTTACTATGTTCCCAATTTTCATAAAAATTTTATTGAGTATGAGGCAACTTTCAGAAAAAGACTATGATATGAGAATTTTTAATGGAGTTTGTAGTATTGGTGATGGGCAAAGAGGACTAATAGCAAAGGTAAATATGTTTCCGAAACGCTTATTCTGTTTGACATTAGATTGTGGAAATTTATCATGTTTTAGTTTTGTAATTCAAGATGATAATTGGTTGTAGCACATGCGTTTTGGGCACGTTAATTTTGGAAGTCTTAATTATCTTGCTCGTAAACGAATGGTTAATGGATTGCCTGCGATTGATATTCCTAATGGAGTTTGTGAAACATGTGTTTTGGGCAAGAAACATAGAGATGTTTTCCCTACAGGAAAATCTTTGAGGGCAAAGAGAACGTTGGAGTTGATTCATTCGGATTTATGTTCAGTTGAAGTTGCTTCTACCAGAGGTTGCATGTATTTTGTCACGTTTATTGATGATTTTAGTAGAAAAGTATGGGTGTGTTTTTTGAAAGAAAAATCTGATGCTTGTGATATGTTTAAGAAGTTTAAGTATTTTGTGGAGAAGCAAAGTGAGAATAAAATTAAAGCTTTGAGAACCGATAGGGGCACCGAATATCTTGTTTGTGATGATTTTCTTGAAAAACATGGCATTGAACATCAGCTGACCGCTAGATATACTTCGCAACAAAATGGTATAGCAGAAAGAAAAAATATAACAATTATGGATATGGTTAGATGCATGTTGAGTTTCAAGAAATTGCCAAAGAGTTTTTGGGCCGAAGCAGTTGCGTGTGTAATTTATGTTTTGAATAGGTGCTCAACAAGAAGTGTGCGTGATAGAACTCTAGAGAGGCCTGGAGTGGTCGAAGACCTTTTATTGGACATCTTAGGGTGTTTGGTTGTATTGCTTATTCTCGTGTGCCTGATCATTTGAGAACGAAACATGATGACAAAAGTGAAAAGTGTATTTTTATTGGGTATATTGATGTGTCAAAAGCTTATAAATTGTTCAACCCAGTGACAAATAAGGTTATTGTTAGTAGAGATGTGACTTTCGATGAGGTTGCTGTTTGGGATTGGTCTTCTAAAGAAAAGGAAAATTCAAGTTTTGATTCTCCAAATGTTTTTGCTCAAGATGAAGATGTTAATGTTCAAGATGATGTTCCAACTCCTACAGCTGCACGGGGAGAAAGTTTTGGGCGTACGCAGAGACAACGTAACTTACTAGCTAGGTTGCAATATTATGTTGTGGGTAATGATGATGAGATATCCGATGAAGATATGGTGAATTTCGCTTTATTTGCAGATTGTGATCATGTTACTTTTGATGAGGTATATTGTGAAGATCATTGGATTCAAGCAATAGATGATGAGATTCATGCGATTATGAAGAATAATACATGGGAGCTTACTACTTTGTCAAGTATTAAGAAGGCGATTAGTGTGAAGTGGGTTTACAAGACTAAGAACAAACCAAGTGGTGAAGTTGATCGTTACAAGGCAAGGTTAGTTGCAAAAGGTTACAAGCAAAAGTCAGGTATTGATTATTTTGAAGTATTTGCACCAGTTGCTAGACTTGATACTGTCCGTATGATTATTTCTCTGGTTGCACGAAATAGTTGGAAAATTTATCAAATGGATGTTAAGTCCGCTGTTGGAATATGCTTCTTGATAATTTAATTATCATCTTGCATATTCTATATATGTTGATTTGTTTGCCCCCATTACAAGTGAGTCGTTACGAGTGGCTAAAAGGTCTGCGTACCGGTTAGCGTGGCAACTCGTGTGACATCACATAGGTCTTAGATTAGGTGCAACATGATCAAGTCCTACCTTCATATATGATGATTGAAACAAACCAACCCTTCAGAAGCACTCAGCACCGAAAGACTTGCAGCTATGTCAAAGGCCTTCAGTGATAAAGATCAGAACATCTTGAAGACTCACCACCGGCAAACATGCTACAAGTTAAAATGTTCACACCAGCAGATATCAGTTCTCCTGAATCGGAAGACATGTTTCCACTAGCTCGAAGCATTCCACCGGCAGACCTAAAATCTGTACGTGTTACAGAGAAAAGTCTAGAAGCAGTTCAAATCAAGCCAAATATGTTAAAGCCTCAGAAAGCCTGACATACTTAAGGCTACAAGACTTTCTCTCACTCAAATAGTCTGATAAAGTCAAAAAACAATTACTTTATTGAACAGACCACCTGACAGTGCAACAAACATCAGACCTACTCTTCAGAGACTTATCAACACAGTCTGACAGACAACAAGTTCCAAAATCTACAGGACTAAATCTCTGCTCCAAATAGTCAAAGATCCTATGGACAAAGATCTCTTTCTGATAGACTTTAACCACTACATCTCTAAACGGATAGAAACTTCAAATCTTCATCTCTCAACGATCATATTGACTCTCGCTTATATAAATCCTCTCTCATACCCAAGACAAAAATATAGATCATCGAGAAATAACTCACCCCGATGAGACAACAGATGATGAGCAACGAGTAACTCAAATTACTCAAGAGCCTCAAAGAAAATAGATCTATAACGAGATCGTCTTCACCAACGTATCTCAGATCTCTACACAGATTGCAGCGAACTCATCCAGATCTTAGCAAAACATTTTCAATGGATTGCTCGGAAGAAAAGCTTGGAGAAGAGAAGAGATTGATCAGAAACTTCAATAGACAGAGATCAAGATATGAAGATTGATGTTAGATTATGTCTGAAGAAAATGAAGAACTGTCTCTAGATATTGCATTCATATCTTCATATTTGTATTCCGATACAAATGATGTTGATTGTGCAATAATCATTCATCATGGAAGGTCGAGTGCTTTGCACTCAATCGTTTAGATAATTTTTATCTAAACGACCTTGAAAATTCCTTCCTTCTTATAACAGTTTCTCGTTCTGGTCTCCTATTGCCCTTTGCTGCTTAAAGATTCTTGAATGAATAATTAAGTAAGGATTGAGGCTTGGATATACAAAACCAGAAACTGTACATAGATTATTTAGACTGATGTAATATGTAATTTATCTTTGAATAAATTCATATGTTCTTACAAATATCTTATCTCTCAGTCCTTATATATCTATGAGCTTTTTACAAATGAATTTATCTTTAGAAAAGTTATTCTCTAATTGATTTACTTAATCTGCATTTGAAAGAAGTATTAAGTGTGTTGTTGTTCTGAACATATATTCGTGTACAGCCACTTAAGATTTCTCCAAATCATAGCCTCTTTACTTTCCGCTTTCCAAACTCTTTTTAACAGGCTTTTGATTTGAACTAGCAGTTTACCGGCAGAGTTGATACTTCTGCTTAGATCAAGTCTACTGATAGCCTCTACCGGTAGACAAGCTCAACTCGATAAACTGCAATTGTCACTTAAACTATGCTTTATATCTATCCAAAGAAAAGTTTTTTTAAAAAATTGGCATCGTAGGCTATTCACCCCCCCCCCTTTTAGCCTATTTGAGCATTATTGTGGACCAACATCAGCTTTCTTGAATGGCATCCTTGAAGAGGAGGTATATGTTGAACAACCTGCAGGGTATGTTCAAAGAGGCAATGAAGATAAAGTTTACAAGTTGAAAAAGGCTTTGTATGGTTTGAAGCAAGCTCCTAGAGCTTGGTACACTCGCATTGATTCTTATTTTGTGGAGAATGGTTTTCAGAATGTCCGTACGAGCATACTTTATATGTTAAAATCGCTGCAATGTGATATTCTTATTGTTTGCTTGTACGTTGATGATTTGACTTTCACTGGCAATAATTCGAAGTTGGTGGCACAATTTAGAGAGGCTATGATAAATCAATTTGAGATGACAGATTTAGGGCTTATGTCTTACTTTCTTGGAATTGAAGTTGCTCAAGTAGATGGGGGAATTTTTATTTCACATAAAAAGTATGCTAGTGATATTTTGAAGAAGTTTAAGATAGATAAGGCTAAACCAATTTTGACTCCACTTGAGGCGAAGTTGAAGTTAATGAGTGATGGTAATGGTGGTTTCGTTGATCCAACTTATTTTAGAAGACTGGTTGGGAGTTTGAGATATTTATTTCAACAAGGTCATATATTGTCTATGGTGTTTGATTGATTGACATGTTTATGGAATCTCCACGTCAATCTCATTTGCAAGCTGCAAAACGAATTTTGCATTATATTCGAGGTACGTGTAGTGATTGCATTTTTTATTCGAGCTCTAGTGATGGGAAGCTGGTTGGTTATACAGATAGCGAGTGGGCTGGTGATAATGAGAATACGAAAAGTATTTCGGGTTATGCATTTTATCTTGGTTCGGGCGTGTTTTCGTGGTCTTCAAATAAACAACAGGTTGTCGCTCTCTATACATCTGAAGCAGAATACATGGCAGCAACGAGTAGTGCTACTCAAGCGGTGTGGTCGCGTAAATTGCTCAATGTTTTACAATTTAAGAACGATGTTCCAACGAAGATTTTATGTGATAACAATTCAGCGATTGCATTATCGAAAAATCCAGTTTTTCATGGTCGAAACAAGCATATCGACATCAAGTTTCACTTCATTCGTGATTTGGTTCAAGATAAAGAGATCGTGGTTGAGTATTTTCCGACTGAAGATCAAGTTGCAGATATTTTTACGAAGCCATTGAAGACCGAGCTATTTTGGAAGTTGAAGACTATGTTGGGCATGATCAAGTTTGAAGACTTGGTTTAAGGGAGGCAATGTTGGATCCTAAACCAAGTCCAATTAGATAAAGGATTTATTTATGTATTAGTTTTTAACCTATCCCAAGTCCGATTAGATAAAATATTTATTTATGTACTATAAATAAGTCTGTCATTGAGATTTTCTAATAAGAGTGAGATATAATTTTATGGCCTAAAAAATAATAGCGTGCCGCTTCCTTTCTTCTCTTTGGCTTCTCCTCTTCTGTTCTTAGTTCTGTGTTACAACAACAACACAAATCCAATTTGATTCTTCACATACCTTGGTTCGTGTGCATGAGCATCATATTTGGTGGAGTACTGCTTGCTACTCCATAATAATTTATTCTACATTCATTTAGGTAGATACTCTGCAAAAGTGTCATGTCGAAGTAAATGGGCAGTTGTAGATGAAGTTTATAAAAAATTAGATGAAGAACACAAACAAATGTTCTTGGATTCTGTATTTGGAAAGTTGTATGGGATTAAAGAGAATGTGAACCCCTCCAATGTGCTAATACATGTTTTAGTTATGATGAGGATTGAGTCGTCGAATGAAAATGAGTTGTGGTTTTGTATTGTGGTTCAAGAAGTGAGATTTGAGCTCCCAGATTACACCCTAATTAATGGTTTATATTCCGGTGATGAGAGTGATTATACTTAGGACATCCCTATAACAAAAAGAGTATTTAATGAATACTTTGAGGGACGGAAAAAGGCTGTGAGACCTGAAGATTTAAAGGAAGCTTTTTCAAATGCAAAATCTAAGATGGACAGATACAAATTGAGACTTGCTATTATCTACGAATCTATGTTGTGAGATAAGGAAAGGACTACTTCGATTGACACTAATTTTTTGAATATTGTGGACAACTTGGAGTTGTTTAATAAGTATCCATGGGGAAGAAGGTCTTATCCCAACCTTCTAACTACACTGAAAAAACTTCCGAATAAGGATGGTGTTAAAACCAATACGTTCTATGGCTTTCCATTAGCAATACAGGTAAACAATTGAATTCAATTATACACCAAATGACAATAAATTATTTTCATTACATGTTTCTTATATATAACTTTGTTTAGGTTTGGGTATTTGAGTTATTTTGCAACTTTTCTGGATTTGAATATCTTTATCAGCTAGAAAAGATAGAGACATAAGTTCCTAGAATGTGTAACTGGAAGTCGACGGGAAATCAAAACTCTGAAGATATTATTGAAATCTTGGATATACAACATGTAAAATCTTTCCATTATTTCTACCTCAATAATGAAAGTTTTATTTTATTGTGTATTTCATTACTGAGGTTTTTATCCTTTTTGAATTGACAGGATGTTGCTCTTGTTCCTTTGGTTCCGAATGATGCAGAATCTTGTCAGCGTTATGTTCATGGGTTTTTAAGGACTTGGTGCACAATATACGCATATAGTTTAAAGGAACGACCCATTGAAGAAAAATTTGCAGTCGATGTGGGAGTATCTCCGTCAGTACCACCACCTCGTCTAGGAGATGCCTCTAGAGTTACCCCTACTAATGATTTGATGAGGGTAATTTTGGATGTTGTGACTTCTATGCAACAAAAGCTCAATGATAACTTCCTCAAAATCAACTGAAAAATTGATGATCATAGTATTCAAATACGGAAGATTGATGATCGTATGATTGAGATGAACCAAAAGATCAATGAATTAGTTGAGGCAATGAGGGAGAAAACATCATCCCACCACTAGCAGACACCACCTCACTAGGATACGACGATGACACCACCTTTCCATGATACGATGATGACACCACCTCACCACGAGACGATGATGGGGACCACTGAGAAAAATAAAAATCAACATACAAGGGATACTGGTATGGAACAAACAAATCATTGAAGGTGAATACTGCTACGGGGAGACCACTGAGAAAGAGACAGAGCATACGAAGCATACAGGGGATACTGGTATGGAACAGAACAAATCAATTGAGGTGAATACTGCTACGAGGAGACCACTGAGAAAGAGACAAAGCATACGAGTAATACTACTAATAATAAAGTTGATTTAAGCAATGCATATAAAAAGAAAAGGATAGCAAAAGATATTGATTATGCAAATATTTTGGATACAGGAATGATGAGAGTGAAAAACCCATAGGCCCAAGTATGAACTCCCTACACGACTCATTGTTGTGTATTTTGGTGCCCCCATAGTTAGTGGTATACAATTTGAAAGAACATTTGTAGATTAAATGAAACCTAACTTATTCATGGCACCAGATTGTTTGAAGATGACGTTGTTTAAATCTTGGTTGAAAATTGGGAGGCCTATGTAAGATACTTTTCTTAATCCTTTGAATACATTTTAACTATTTATTTATTGTTGTAATTAGTTTTTTAATTACTTGCATTTTAACTATTTGTTTCCACATCGATTATGTTATGAGATATGGTTATAAGCTCACGAAAGATTGGTTCAGGACATATGTCCGATCTCAAAAATTTATTCAGGATCTAATAAGTTATTCTATCAAATTAGTGGCATTATAAGATAATATTATTGTGTGATTTTGATAGACAACTGTATTTCAGCATATTGATTTGGCTCTGCGCCTTATGCGGGAGAGACAACAAAAATATCCATCAACATTTGACAAGTACAAAAAAGTCATACTGGACGTAGGCTTCACCAATGCCCTTATATGTGAGTTCGAACTTTACAAAGTAGAACAGAAGTGTTACGAGGTGGAAGATTGTTTCATGACAATACATTTTGGAACTTCGAAAGAAACTAGAAAACCATGGGTTCAATGTGAAATGATTTACTTTCTGGTCAATGTCAAGGAGCATTGGTTTGCAGTCGATTTTGAGTTTCGGACAGGAAAGTTGACTGTGTATGACCCCGATAGAAGTCATCTAACAATAGATGAAGTTCGTGAAGCTCTCACCACTTTTACAACCCCCGTTCCATTAATTGTAATGAAAGCTAAAATATAAAATAGGTACAATTACAATTGACATAGATGATATAATGGGTGAAATGAAGAAAATGAAAGACAATGTTTGGTTTAGTATACGCCCAGCTCGCTAAACGTAAGGGTGTGTTTGGGATTTCACAAAAAACATAGCGGCAAAATTGACGGTAACCCCGTCAGGGGGTAATCTCTTAGTAAAAACCTACTTTAAGGACCAAACACATATAAAAAAGTACAGGGACCAAACACATAGTATTGGTATAGTTCAGGGACCAAATAATTATTTAAACCTTTAAGGAAATCAAAACCTCAAAATGTGACTTACTAAACGACATCAATAGTCGGTCTATGTTGAGTGAACTGCTAACTCGCAAGGTCACTCCAATCGATCATATGCACTATCATAAATCATAATAAAAATAGATTTTTTAAATAAATAAATATAAAATAACAAAATTCCATTTCAATAATTAATCGTATCTAAGGTTATTATTAATTCAAATCACAAAGCAACATCCAAAGTTTCTATTTATTCAAACTTAAAATTTTCTAATACAAAATCTCTAATTAGCCCCGATATCAAAATACATCTTATATCTAACACACATGATCTATCAGTCAAATTAAACCATAAGGCGAATTCCTAAAATGCTTATCGAGAAAGATACTTCAATTGTAATACCCCGATAATTCTAGTAAAAATATTAATTTTATTTATTTAATATTACGACCGTTTTGTACCTATATAATTAATGTTATAATTATTGAGTTAAATTAATGCTTTAAACCTATTAAGTAACTAATTAAATTGATTTGGGCTTGGCCCACTTGTGACTAGGATTAATTACTGTTCCCTAATAATATTACCAATTAAAAGTTTGGCCCATTTAATTTTAGGGTTAGGAAACCTAATAGGGTTTCTGTATAAATAAAGGGTTAAAGGAGGAGAAAACCCTTTGTCGGTTAACGGAGTACAAAAAAAAAAGAGAGAGAAAAGGCCGAGGGAGAGAGAGAGAGCCGCAGCCGTCGGTGAGCAATAGAGGTAAAATATTTTTTTTCTCTTTCTTCCTTCTTTGATTGATTTGAGAATGTATAGATATTATATGTATATATAATAGCAATTCATAGAGCATAGTACGATCAATTTGAATAGTACACTAATTAAACCTATTATATAGATATCATAGTAGCAGTGTGTGTGCAGTAGTGTGTGGATTAGTCAACCGGTGGTTTTATTATTATTTTTTTTTAATGTATGTATCAAGAAACAGTGTGTGCACTATTCATTGTGTGTGTGTGCAGTAGTGTGCGCTGTGTGTGTGTGCAGAGCATGATTAGATTAGTTAATAAAAAAAATATTTTTGATATGTGTGATTGGTGATTAGATTAGTTAATAATAATAATAATAAAATAAATAACTTTGGTGAACAGTGTACTATTCGGTGGATTATAAATTTTTTTGTTCCAAACAGTACACTACTATGTGGGTGCGTGAATAGTATGTGCGTGAATAGTAGGTTAAATAAATTAATTAATAAACATTACAACTATCATTATTATTATTAGAAATTAATAGGTGTTAATTGATACAATTATAGTTTAGTAATTTTTGTATATTTGATTTTAGAATTGGACAAGCAAGGTTAGGACGAACGTACGTGTTACGGATATTACCTTCGCTAAGCATTTCGAGGTAAGAGATTATACCTCTTTTAGGTCTCTGATTTTTATGTATCGTTCTTTAGGTTTCCATTAAATTTCTTGTCTTCGATATTTCTTGAAACGTGCGCCGATTTTAATTCGGCATTTGAATTTGAACTCCGTCGTTTACGCTTCTTTCGAACTCATGACTTGGTTATCTGTTATTCTCACATAATTATTGAATTCCATGTGAGATACCATTTATATGAAAAGTATGATTTTTGGCGATGCCTAATTTTGTAAAATTATTTGATTGCTTGAAATTCTACCATGATCACTAAGTTGAATTTATGACACTATGAATTATGAAACTATGATTTATGATACTTATGAACGTCACTTGGCCCGTGGCGTGGTTATCCGGATATACCAATGATTTATGATCTATGAATTATGAACTATGATTTATGAATTTGCTTGTGTGATCATGGGATTCTGTGAGTAGTCAATTGTCACTAATTGGTATGAGACGGTTAGTGATAGTTGATTACTCGAGTCATCTTTGAGCGTTATTTTCATTTGGATTCTTGCTCACTTAATTCGAAATTTGATTTTCGCTTCCGCTTATCGATGTTTAATTTATGAATTTTGACTATTCGAAAATATATATTTATATATATATTCATCTCGGATTTATTTCTGGTCAATTCCTCCTTAGTAACCGGAGGGGTTGTATATGAACTTACTGAGCATTGTTCGCTCACCCCTTCATACTCTTATTTCTCAGGTAATGTGTAAGATTATTAGAGGATTTTTGGCTCGGGTAGACCAAGATGGCGACTTCCAAGAATATTAGATTTGGTCTTACTTATGGAATTATTTGACAATACTTAAATTAATTATGGATTCATGTCAAGTTTTTAGATAGATTTTGTATTCAATTAATTTGGGTTATTTTTGAATTAAGCCAACGATATTAAGATTTTATTACTACGAGATTAGAACATTTATTATTTAAGTTATGATTGTTAGTGACGTGGCCAAATTGTGGGACCGTGGTGTCGGTGCTGAATTTGAGGCGTTACATCAATAGCCTAAAGAATCAAACCTAGACTTATCTATTTGCCCTCAGACGTAAGTATTACCTCAAAGAGTTACACAAACGAAGGAAGAGATGGTGCTTACATATTTCTCCAGTCGTCTTTATCAATCTTGTCATCGTACTATATCTAACGTAAGTCCCAATGAAGCAACGAGATAGTAAAGCCCACTTAACATTAGTAGAACTTAAAGCTACCATCATTTCTCAATGAACAAAATCAAGATCTTAAGACTATCATATATTTCTAAATCTAACGATTTCTAAATCCTAAGACCATCCGGATCTAAAGTCTAAGCTCGGATACCATTTGTAACAACCCAAACCCGAAAGCCTAGTTCACTATGTGTAGCCCATTTACTGGCTCACTGAGCACGCAACACTTTGAGTCGTTAGGCAATTAAGTCCACCACAAGCCGACCCAAAAGTCCATGGATGATGTTGGTGCCTAGAGGTAGTGTGTGGCCACCTTATAAATTGAACACAATTCCCACGCCTACCCGATGTGAGATGGGGTATTACAATCTCCCCCACTTAAATCCTTGACGTCCTCGTCAAGGCCAAATTGTACCCCGGGTGATGCTGGATTCAAGAGGTTGCTCGTACGGGGATCAAAAGGTGGCTTTCACCTTATGCGATGTAGTACTTTGGTCCGCAAATCATTTTATTCCTGCATTTTCGGTCGGGGTCCGCTTTGATACCAACCTGTAACGCTTTAAACTCGGTACCGACACCGCGGTCCTACAATTTGACCACGTCACTAACAATCATAACTTAAATCATAAATGTTTTCAATCTCATAATAAATAATCCTTAAGCATCATTGACTAAAGTCAAGACAAACCCAAAGTAATTCAATACAAAAACAATCTGATGAGTCAATAATTTAATCAAAGTACTATCAAGTGATTCAATAAGAAAGGACTATATCTAAAATTCTCGAAACTGCCATCTTGGTCTACCCGAGCCGAAATCCTATAATAAATCTTACTCATTACCTGATAAAGAAGAGTTTGAAAGGGTGAATGAACAATGCTCAGTAAGATCATATACAACCCCTCTGGTTACTAAGGAGGAGTTGACCAAAAACATATTAGAGATGAATCAAGTGTTCAAAATCCATTGTTCAAAATCGATAAGCGGAAGCAATTTTCAAATGTCAAACAGAAGATCGCAATTCTAAAGAAAGATAAGTATTCAACGATTGACTCGAGTAGCCCACTACCATCAACCGTCCCATACCAGTTGAAGACAACAGACTACTCACAAATATATACTCATGATTCCAAGTGAAAGATAACAATACAACAAGTAGACTAGAGTAGCCAATGGTCATCAACCGACCCATACCAGCCGATGACAACAGATTACTCACAGAATTCCATGATCACATAAGCAATTCATAAATCATAGTTCAAAGATCATAATTCATAAATCATTGGTATATCTGGATAACCATACCACTAGCTAGGTGACAATCGAATAATTAGAATGTTCGATAGTCATATCCACATAAAAGATCGGAGACCTAAAAGATGTATAATCACTTACCTCGAAATGCTTAGCAACGATAATTCTCAACACGTACAATCGTCTCAACCTTGTTCGTCCAAAGCTAACATTAATGTAACAAAATACCAATTAATAAATCTATGTAGACACACCTATAATTATTATTATTTTTTTATTATTATTATTATTATCCTTCTCCTCATCCTCAATTTCGTCTATTGTCGCTATTAAAAAAATGATCGGTACAAACTTACACCCATATCGTAAATAGTATACTATATTGTTACAATAAAATATTAGATACATAATTATAACAACCCAACACACACTGTTTTCACACACAATTACACGCAGCGTTATACATACATATATATATATATATATATATATATATATATATATATATATATATATATATATATTTATGTATGTATGTATATCAACACACACATGAACACGCACACCCACGCATAATATAAATAAACTCAACGCCCCCTCCTGTTTGATTTACCCATTGATTCATTGATTTATAATTTACAAAACATAATTATATGTTAAAAGCTTACCAGCTTATGAAGTCCTCTCCTATCTCGCCTACAGCTGCCGTAATTTATTTCTCTCTTTTCTTTCTTTCTCAATTATTCCTATTTTCTCCCCTCTCAACCCTATTTATATAAAACCCTATTAGGTTTTTCAATCCCTAAACTGATATCCTACAGTTAACTGAACCAAAGTTAATTAAGTAATATTAATTAGAAATTAGTATTAAAATCTTAGTCAAAAGTGGGCCAAGCCCGATCTAATTTAATTGTTTACTAAATCGGTTGAAAATAATTACATTAACTCAAAACATTTACTAATGTTAATTAAATAGGGCCAAAATAAATATAATATTAATTAACATGAATTAATGTTTTTAACCTAAATTATCGGGGCATTACATTTGGGCTGTGAGGGCTCTCAGCCACATGGATAGTTCATTGTTCTTTAACTACTTTTTGAGTAGTTTTGGGATGAAAAAAATGGAGTTAAAAGCCCAAAACTCATTATAAAGGCATAACTGTAACTCTATAAAATTAATTGCATTATTACTTTTTTTAGATTCTAGCAATGTCCATGTTGAAATAGTTTTATTTATATATCTCCGTGACATTTGTCAAGACTTTAATTATTGAAAATTGGAACGAATGCCAATACATTAGGATTATTTTCATTAAATATAGAGGTATTTCAGTACATCTACTTAGAGCTGTCAAACGGGCTAGGCCGGGATAATCTCGTCGGGTTTCACTTGACGGCGGGCCGGGTCGGGCCTATGAACCAAAAAATAACTATTTTTTTATTAAAAAGAACTCACAAATTAACTAATAAAAGTTATAAAACACATCAAAACACACAAATTTACTAGTCTAACTTACACAATTACAAAACAAACATAAACAAATGTAATAAGTTCAACAATTAAACGAAATAGATACTAGAAAAATTATAGTGTTACAGACCAAATAAAAAATACATGTGCTGCTCGAAGAGTATTTTTTTCAAAAAGGTTATAACCAAATTGAAGTTCATCATATTGTCCCCAATTTTCTAATATATGTTTTATGAGGATAGACAAAGTTTTTCGAGTTCTAGTTTGCAAAACCATACTAACTAGCAAATGTTCATTTTTTGACTCGCCCGACACAATCTCGTATTTAAATTTTATTTCCTATCAAGTTTATACTTTTGAGATTTTTTATTAGCTAATATCAGATAGATATACCCAATTGAATAGATCAGTTTCGATAAAATTACTAACCACAACCATACTAAACTAGATTAGAACTTGGAAGATCAAAGTTCCTATTTGTAAGTGTCGCTTCCATCAATTTAGAATATGAGTTTCAACAAAAAAGTGAACAATGATTTGTAAATAGATCATACTGTGCCATAAATTCATCCAACTAGAAGCAAAAAAAGAAAAAAAAAGTAGTATGAATGAATGTCTGATAAGTTTTTCTTTTTGTTTTTGCTTTTTAAGTTTTATTTTTTTAATTAAGTTTAACTTTGTCAATCGTATGATCGGGCAGCATCGGGTTTTCGGGCTTTTCAGGTTCGGACCAAACACGTCCCACATACCAATCGAACCGGGCCAAATTTTTCGGGCCTTCTAATTTGAGAACCAAACCCTTGAAAAGTCGCGTGGACTTAACCGACCTATAGGCCGAACTCAATTTTGACAGCTCTACATCTACCTTAATTGGTAAAATTAATTTTGAAATTTACGTTGAGCCACAAAATCACAAGAGATAATATTTGTAATATTTGTTGAACTTGGTGAAAATGTAATACTTGAAAATTTAGTCAAATCACTCCTTGGTAGAGCAGAGTGCATGAATAGTGTAAATAAATAACATAATTGACGATCTTTCTCACAAAAAAATTAATTTGAAAACATTTCTTATTTCCTTGAACAAATTTGGTAAGAGTAGGCAATCACATATGAATTCGATAACTCAAAAGCTAATTGGACCATAATTTGATCATAATTTGCACCCCTGTGGGTGCGTGCAAGAGAGAGCTTATACTATAGGCAAACTTACCTTTTATACATAAGGTATTTGTATTTAAACCACTAAAACCTTTGTTATTTTTCAATGTGAGACAAACTCATTTTTAACATCACACTTTAATTACTCATGACTTAGTCATCCAAATACCAAATTGGACAAACAATATATGATTTCGATGTTCTCACATAGAAAAACATATTTCCACACTTACCCTTGTCATTTTACAAACGACTCTCGAAGAATTTCCTGCCTCAAGGTGCACAATTTTCGTGCTAGAAACACACTTTTTCCAACAAAATTTTTGATATATCAGTTTTTAGAGTAGTGCATGGCTTTCGATATTCTAAGTTTTGATACAAGAGCATAAAAAATATTATACATTAATACAATGTAGATTGATACTTATAAATCATGTAGAACATGCATACACCATTTGGAGAGGATGAACAAGATGACATCGGTATTGTGTAAGAGAAGAAGATGAGTTGGGGCCGAAAAATAGCTTTAGAATAAGTCATTTTCTCCATACTTTAAAATGTTTATATTACAAATGTTTATGAGATAGGTAAACGTTCAACTTTAAACGAGTATATAAACATTGTGTTGAGGATAAAATATTCTTAGACTAGACCGATTACTCAAGTTAGAATGCTTACTTAGGCTAGGTCAAAGTTGGTTTAAGAGTTGTGAATCAATACCAAGTTACTTAGGGCTCGTTTGTTGTAGCTAATGGCTTATGACTTATGGCTGATAGCTTAAGCTGATGGCCTGAATGACTTGTGACTGATTGCATGATAGACTGTTTGTTACAACTGTTGAAAAGTTGCTTATGAGTTTTTATAATTATTTGTTAAAAAAAACTTGAAAATTAGTATTCATATTTTTATTAATATTTCATAAAAGGATGAAATGAGGATAATCAAATTTTTATTAATTAATAGTTGTCTTTCATGTTTAAAAAAAAAACCAAAAAAACTTAAAATTTTGCCTTTTTGGCTTTGGTTTTTCAATGCATAAATGTTGTTGTATCTTACTTATTGGCTTTTGACTTATAAGCTGAAACAAGCATTCTAAATATGACTTTTCAAAAGTTAAAAGCAAAAAATCACTCTAAATAAGCTGCAACAAACGAGCACTTAGTTACCATTTACCAACACAACAGTGGCCAGTGGGTTAAAATGGAGTGGGCTGAATTGAGTGAATTAAAACGAGTAACATGTTAAAAGTGATGACTTAACCCAAATGATGTCAACAAAGTTAAGTGTTTCAATACCACTAGGCAAAGCCACAAAGGCCTGATTGCCCCTCCACAAGGGTGGACTCTAATTATTATAAACTAGTTTTTGCACATGTGCGTTAAACGCACGATATATATATTTTTAAATTAAACTATATATAAACAAAATAAATATAAAAAAAATTAGAAGATGAACACATATCTTGAAATGAAAATCGATCAACACGTATTATGAAATTAAAATCAAATTATTTTGAATTTTTACATATCAAAATTGATTCAATCCTTTCGTGATTTTGCAAGTTTGTTTTAATGTTTGCACTGTCTTGTTGCACCTTGTATATCAATATTCTAGATATAATGATTAATGAAATATGATTAAAATGATATCATGTACTTTGGTACTTGTGAATCATTGTGTGTTGTATATGAATCATTTGACATATACATCTACTAAATAGCCGGTAAAAAATGTTATTAATTATTACTATGCATGAATATACATCAATATTTCAATATTTGAAATCATAATAGGATAATTATCTCTTATTTCGCATGTTCAATTTATTAATAAACATGATTTTATATTATAGTATTATGTAGTTATTTTAAGAATTAATTGTCATTTATGTGTCTCTATACAGACACACACACACACACACGAATATGTAGTAAATAGTTTACAAAAAATATAAACTAAATTTGCACCATTTGTTTTGGATGTACTTAAAAAAAAAAGGAAATTTGATAAACAAATATGATTAATTAACCTTACCACTATAAACTATTTTTATTTTATTTTATTTTTACCGAAAGCGGTACTAAAATTTGCACAATTTGTGTTTTAAGTACTTCAACCAAAAAAATTGAAATCGATAAACAAATATGGTGAATTAATTTTACCTCCATAAAATATTTGTAAATTTGTTTTGTCAAAGTTTTTGTCACCAATTTAGATCACATCAATTGTAAACATAAATTGTAATTTGTAATTGTTTGTTGCGATATATGTATCTACCATGACTATCAAATACCGAAACATTTGATATGTAGTATAAACAATTAATTTGTCTATTTATCACTTTGCAAATACAACAATAGAAGTTATATTTTTAGATTAGATAATTAATAAAAAAGAAAATTAGAATATATAGGAGTATAAGTTTTATACTTATCTCGACATCAACAATGATCAATGTCATAGTACTTTTGGTAAAAAGTAATGTGAAAATATCCAAATGATTAAATTAGATTTACCTTTCAAAATTTTAGAGACTACTTTTGAAGGTTCACTAATAAGTTATATATATATATATATATATATATATATATATATATATATATATACACACACACACACACACACACACATGGGGTGGAAATATGAAGGGACATAATGTAAAAATTGTTGAGAATCTGGATAGAATACAAAGAGTTTCAGGAGATGTAGTTTTTTATATATAGGACATTAATTGTTATTAAGTGTTGTTGATTATAATAATTTTATGTAGATCTATTTTTAGAAAGTTAGTTTAGGCGGGAAACTGTCATAAATAGAAGGGTTATATGTTTCTGTCTATATATATATATATATATATATATATATATATATATATATATATATATATATGTCTTTGTTTGACCAAGTGCCCACGTTTATTTCACTTTTTACATGAATTTTAAGGTTATTTTGACAAATTATGAGTTTTTTCAGCAAAAAAATAAAATAAATTGTCATTCTTTATAATTTGCTTGGTTTAATACACAATTTGGTCCCTCAACTTAACACCTCAAATTGATTAGGTTTAACTTCTTTGACGCTTTTTATTTTGATCATTAAACTCAATTTTTAGACATACAGTTAGTCCATATAGTAATGTCCGTTAATTTTTATGTTAAAAATGAAAGAAAAAGACTTTTATACCCTTACTAATGATGATGAATTTCTAGGTATTGATATTTGTGATCAATATTAGATGGATATGTGTCAAATACAAAAAAAAAATCAAAATAAAATGTAAAATATGTATGAGGAGAGAGATGTGGTCAATAATAGTATTCTTCTTCTTTTACTTATATAAAAAAAATTATTCTTCTTCTACTACATACCCACATACCCAGAACCTCACCCTTCCCACCCGCCACCCATTTCACCCACTTCCATCCCTCCCTCGATCCCCTTATCTCTTGGCCCTTACTCTCTTTCTCGGTTACTCTCCACTGTCTCTTTCTAACCTTATCTCTCTACGGTTCCTTCTTCGACAATGGTATTAATTTTGTCTCTAACTTTCACTCTCTTCAATTTTTTACTCCATTTGCCATTCATGGCGCAGTCAAATATATTCCCCCTCTTTCCCACCGCCTTTCAGCTTTCGCTCCAAAATTATCCATCAATCAATTCACTTGAATTCTCATCAACAGAGAGATGGGTTTCTGTTTCTTAGTCGCCGAAAAACCTATCTTTGCGTCTCCTCATCCGCCACCCCTCTTTCATGTCATGTAGCCTCCCAATTCAATATGTCTCGCCTCCAGTAGATTGGTACTCCTTGTTGCCACAACCGACCACCTACTCCCCGACGGCGGTAGGAGAGATCATAGTCCCCTTAGTAATGAGAAATCCACCTTTGGTTGCTCTTTGAGCGTAATACTCCACCAACGCTGCCCCAAGAATCGTATTCAACTCCCTACACTTCGTCATCGAAGCCAACACCACCCTACAGATAACATACACATCGTAAATTGCTTCCTCAATAAAAGGACATAATCGTCAAAATATAATAAAACTTTCTAAAATTGGAAAAGAGGATAGACAAACTAGCTTGTGAGTAGGCCTGTTAAGTGTTAATGGATCGAGTTTTGGTTCGAATCCGATCCGAAATTTCGGTTATGGATTTGTATAATGGTCCAATAATTCGAATCCAAATCCGAATCCGATAATTTATTTATAAATCTATATCCGATCCGTTAAGGATCCGATCCGATCCGATCCGAAAATAACATATTTCTTATTATGCATATACATAATATACACAATTATATATGCATATACATAATATACACAATTATATATCTTCCTCCCTTTATGTTGTCTTTTGATCTTCCTCCCTTTCATATTGTTTTTAATATCATCATTTATAATAATATATAGTCGCACATGTACAATTGACTAAAACTATTTAGATTTAGATTGAGATTACGAGATCCACGGTCATTATCACTCGAGTTCACATGTATGAACGGCGGTTGAGACTCACTATTCACGGTTGGTGACCATTAATCCTTCTTCCACCAAACTCATTTCGATATTTTAATTAATTAATCATTTCAATTTTATCGTAATTAACTTAATCAATTTATTTTTTGAATCAATTTAATTTATGTCAATTTAATTTAGTTTTGAATATTTCTTTTTATTTTTTTCTTTTTAATTGTTATTTTTTCTTTTTAATTGTTAATTAATTAAATCAATTTCAATTTTTTTAAGCTCGCAATTTCGTATACAAATAAATTTAAAAAATTGTAAGTTTTGTAATTTAAAATATTTGTTTTTTTCTTTTTAACTGTTATCATAATTAACTTAGACAAATTATAAGTAAATATTAATTCATTTCCACATTATTTGCTTTATTTATTGATAAATTCACAAATTGGCACCGTGCCATCGGCACGGGCAAGAGTACTAGTATATTTATATTTCGGATCAGATCAGATATTTAATCGGATATGTTAACGGGTAACGGATTCGGATATGGATTGACATACAATTGATCCGTCGGATTATCGGATCGGATCGGTGATATAGTGTTTCAGATCAAATTCAGATTTACCTATATCCGATACATATCCGATCCATTAACAGGCCTAACTGTGAGAAAGGTTGACCTTTCTCATCTTGTACGGAGAAAGGAGGGTTGACTTCTCAGGTAGCGTCTTTTTGGCCAATTTTTTTGGTTTATTGTGATCTGATCGATTGCTTATTTGAAGAGGGTAAGAAGGAGGGAGTAAAAAATGGGAGTTGCATAGGTTAGATTTAAAGGAAGAGATTGATGGGTGAGGGAAATGATGGGGCTTGAACTTGGGGGAAAGTGGAGAAAGGAAAAGTCACTACGCGTTGATCGATTTTGTGACTCTTTGAACACTGCTTTCCTTAATTTCTCACATGGAAAATGTTTTGTAAATTTTTTGAGTCGGAGTGTGAATAAATTGTTTATTGTTCTTCGCTTTTACCAAAATCCGACCAAAGGATAAGTAAGTAATTTAGAGCACATCTAGTTTTACACTTGTGCGTTAAACGCACGGACATATATATTTTTTAATTAAATTTTATTTAAGTAAAATAAAGACAAAATAAAATTAAATGAATGAATTGCAACTACTTAAATGGAATGTCTTCTTAAATTTGTCAAAATTAATTACTTTATCTAACCCAAAGAAAAAAAATCATATTTTAATTTTTTTAAAAATTCATTATTTGATTGAATTGATAAATATCTCATGTTTATTAATTTTTAAAAAAATAAGTAAATATCGATCATAACTTCTTTTAAAAAAATCAAGTTGACTTTATAAAAAATTATTTTTTGGATGGATAAAGTAAAAAGATTTTAACCTTTTTTACTTTTTTTTCATCTTAGCATTGTATGCTACTTGGAAATGGTAGTACTCAGCACTCACCGAGGGCAATTTTGTTATTAAATTAAAAATATGACGTGAAAGTTAACCGTCGTCAGAAAGGCCAAAATTTGAATTTTAAAGTATTAAGTTTAGGGACCAAATTATATATTAAACCAATCAACTTCTTCGTCGTGTTTTTGCTCATGAAATCTAATCACGGGCAGTCAGGTAAAGTTGTCAAAATTAATTTCCAACATTTGGCTTCAAATCATCTGTCCCGCTCTCTGTCACATTCACTATCCCATTGAATTTCAGTTTTACATATTTTCTTATAAAAAGAAGACTGACTAAAATAACAATGAATATGTACGATCGAGATTCAATGGGACATTGAATGTGACAAAGAGCGGGACAGATGATTTGAAGCCCCAACATTTGGTGGGTCTAATTAATATTAAACATTAAAGAGCCCCCCAGAATAAGCTCCAAGAAAAAGCCAATTAGTAGGGAGTAATAATTATACCAAGTTACCAACACAGCAAAAGAGAAAAAGGCACCTCTTCCTCTTCCCATTGTTCTATTCTCTCTTTTTGATCAACTTTTCTAGAGAGAGAGAGAGAGAGAGAGCGGGAGAGAGGGCCATCATGTCGCTGGGTTATGCAGAGAAGCTTTCATATATTGAAGATGTGGGCAGTGTTGGAATGTCTGAATTTTTCGACCCACCTCATGTTTTGCAAGACAAGGTTCGATTCGCTTTCCCATTTTTCGTTTTTTGTTATAATTTTGCTCTTCTTAATGCTAAATAATCTTAGTTTAATCTTACTTAACTGCAATACCCAAGAGAGTTATTAGGTTTTCCGTGTGTGATTGTGTGTGTGCTTGCACTGGTGGTTATAGATGGTCTAGTGTTATGCAAGGATTTCTGGGTGCATTAAGGTTTAGTTAAGTTTTTCCATGAGATCCGACGCATGAGTATTGACTTATATCTTCATTAAATTGTGCATTGAACCTTTTTGATAGAGATTGATTGGAATTAAAGTAATTTGGAGCTTATAACTCGAGGCATATTGACTTTTTTCCAGCATACGTGAATGTGCTTGTATTCTTACAAGGCAAATGATATTTGAGCTAGAGCTTGTGCTATTATTAAGAGTTTTAGTGTTAGAGCCATTACATGATTAAGTTAGTGATGACTTGGAATGTCCATGTTATTACTTAGAAAATAACATATTTGATCTATTACAGAGTAGAGATCTAAGCAGATTTAATATAATGGCAATAACACTAAAGCTTGTGGTAATACCACAAGTTCGAGCTCGTAATATCATACATTTTCTTATAATCACCGAAAAGGTTATGAATCTTACCAAAGAGAAGCAGAATGTAGTCATTGAGCCGTTGATGGACGATACTAGGATTGGGGACTTCAATTGTCAAGCATGGGTTTTTATTGATTTTTTAAAAAAGAAAATATCAAGAACAATCTTGCAAGATATGCAGTTTAAACGGATTATATTGGAGATAAACTTCTTTGCGAGGATATATCAACAAGATTGGTTTCAAGTTTAATACTCCCTCCATCCCTAATTGAATGTCCCTTTTAAAACCTTTTTTTTTTTTTGCCAAAATGAGTGTCGTGCTATCTATCATGTCCCAATATTCACTTGCTATTCTATAATGTGAACGCTAAGGACATTCATAAATATTTATTATTGAAATGGCTTAAAAGTCAACTTCCTTTATTTTTTGCAAAAAATTAAATAGGGAGACTCAGTTTGGGGGAGTATTTCTTTTGGTATTTTATACTTCTAGAACACATTGACCGATTGTTTTTTAAGGGTACAGATTCTGTTTACCATGGAATGAATACACTAAATGCAAGGAATAGAATTGATACTCTTGCGTTGCGTGCCAAACAACCACTTAATGTTTTGCCACACTACTCCAGATGAACCAAAACTAGAGAAATTCTACCATGGTATGATGGCTGCTGTCTAATTATCACCTCAAGTACCTTTTATTTATTATGAAGTCATCACATTAGGATTGATTGAAGATTACTGAGTGATGAAGTGATTTGTTGACTGCTGTCTAATTATCACCTCAAGTACCTTTTATTTATTATGAAGTCATCTCATTTAGCCCTGATCGAAGATTACTGAGTTTGATGAAGTGATAGTGTCATTCTTCACGTCTTTGCTATTCATACTTACCTCGTTGTTGAAATGTTGCATTGGCAGATAGAGCAACTTGCCATGATGATTCAGAAGGTTTGAGAACTTATCCTTACATTCATGCTATACAGGTCTAGCTGCAATTTACGTCAACTAACTATCTGCCGCATTTATGTTTTATGTGCAGAGTAAGCATCTAGTGGTGTTTACAGGAGCAGGAATATCAACATCTTGTGGTATACCTGATTTTCGGGGCCCCAAGGGTATTTGGACTCTTCAGGTTACATTTAATGCACTATTTATCTTAAGTGGGAGCCTGCTTTAAGCATGGTTCCATCCCCACTTTTAAGCAACATGGGCCTAATCAGTGTAGAAAGCATTTTAGTCGGAGAATCACATGTGTGACTGTGTATGGGATTGGGTATGCGTGTGTGTGTGGGGTGGGGTGGGGGTGGGTTCATTACCAGTAACATTACTTTATAAGATAATGGGCACGTAGGGTGGAGTTCGACATTATTGTTAAAAGCTCCCCTTGGGCCCTATGGCTCATCTTGACCGCCTCGCCTATAGTAGGCCCGGACCCTTTTCTTCGTAAGGAGTGAATGTGTCAGTTTGATGCTATTTGATTGCATGATGTTAGTGGTGTTGAGGGACCACACACAACTTGAGAACCTCGATAAAGTCATTTAGTGGATTTGTTGCCTACTTATCTTTCTTATTTGTGACGTATAGAAAGATAATAATAATTAATCGTATTGAATGGATGATTATATCAAATTTTACTCAATTTGGTGTCAAGTGTCTTATACTTTGGTGGAAAATATTCCATGTGTTGCTTAATTTTATGTTCTCCCTTACCAGACACTTTATAAGCAATAGTTAAAGCATGAAATTACTGTTTTTATGCTTAATTTTTATATCATCTTAAGAAGAACTTTGTACGACTGTCTTGACAAGGATATTATTCATGATACTTAGATATTTGTGTTGATCATCTTTTCCTTCAAACTATAGCGAGGAGGAAAACCCTTGCCAGAAGCATCACTGCCATTTCATCGCGCAATGCCAAGCATGACTCACATGGCTTTGGTAGAACTCGAGAAAGCTGGTATCTTAAAGTTTGTTATAAGTCAGGTAGGGTTGCCCTGCCAATTTCTACCTACTAGTTACTGTGCTGAATCTTCATTAACTTTAATTTTTGCTTATGAATTGTCCTTTTCAGCCTACTTCTATTTATATATTACTTAACTGGCTTGCCTCCTGAAGATAGCACTCTAGTTTATAATGTCTTGTCCAAATTGTATTTATGTTAGGAGGTGATAAGATTGAGATAAGGCCTCATTCAGGCATTTTATGATGGTATCATAAGCAAGAAATCCTTGTATCAGTTTGATGCACTCTTGATGTTTATGCCTGATATTGCCTTTAGCCTAGGTTGCCTAGCTTTACAAATACATTGCAGTATCAATGCTTCTCTGGCTCCTTATCAAAAACGAAAAAAAAGCATCTTAGGCTCCTTTGGTTAATACTTGCCATTTTTTCCTCCTTGAACCCCATTTGCAGGGATTCAATGTGTCATTTGTATACATGTTTGTTCTTATCGATGAAATGAAGAAAGTTAATAATAAACTAGAAAAATTGAGAGAAGTTTTAGAAGTTAAAGATTTTTAAATAATGAGTACAATAGTCTATGAGATGCAACTTTTGCTGGGGGGGGGAGTACTAGTGAAGATAACGTTAGTTTAGATGGCCAAGAAATGCCTCATAGGGATAATTTTCGTTATTTAGTTCTCCCTCCGTCCCAATCCCAAAATGAGTGTTTATTTTTTGTTTTTCACAAAAAAATAGGAAGTTGATTTTTAAGCCATTTTAGTAGCACATATACATTAATACCCTTGGTGTCCATACTATGCATAATACATTACTAGGACAATGTAGTTAGCTAGAATTTAGTGAAAATACAAAACTGGACACTGATTTTGGGACATGAAAGTTTTAAAAATGAACACTTATCTTGGAACGGAGGAAGTATTTTTAGCTAATAAATATTGGGTGGTAGGAGATGATTTTAGTCACATGATAAAATTAGATTGGGTGAAGAAGTGCAATTCAGGTTGGGTGAAGCAGAGAAGTGCTTCCAGAGTGTTATGTAGTAGGCTAATAGCCTAATAGGGGTACCTGTTAAATTGAAAGGGAAGTTTTGTTGAAAGTTTCCCTAGACATGTCTCTACTCAAAACTCAACTCAACCTTGGTCCCAATTACGTAGGGTTGGCTACAAGAATCCTTTTCTGCCATTCACGTTACATGTGTATCATGTGTGGTAAATCTAGTGAGACTTATGAGCACCTCTTGCCTCAATTGTGTGACGTCATGGAGGTTATGATATCTGCTGTTTGGCATCGTAGGGGAGCTATCATCCTTTAAGTACTTTGTTCTTACAACTTTTAAAGGTTTTAAGAAGGAGAAGGATGACTTGTGCTTGTGGCAGAATGGCCCATTTGGAACTCTTTGATGTGTTTGGAAGGGTAAGAACTCTTGCATTTCTAAAAACACACAATCTCCTTTCCAGTTGTGACTTGTGAGGGATTGAGTTGTTTTTCTCTCTCTTGTTTGGGCTTTGGCATTGAGTGCTTTGAGAGAAGTGCTGGTGAATGTTTTGAGCCGGTACTGGAATGCAGATTTTCTTTAGTTTCCCTGTTTTGTTTTTTTCTTTTTGCTTGTTTATTTTTTACTCCCTCCGTTCTGGGCAAAGAGTCCACTATTCCATTTTGGGATGTTTCATTTAAGGAGTCCACTTTTAAAAACTAAGGCATAAAAATGTTATTTTATTACTAATGAGCTACTAAAAATGTCATTTTTTTAAAAAGTTTGACTTTCAAACGGGGACTCTTTGCCTGGTACGGAGGGAGTATTATTTATTCTGCTTCGATTTTCTACCCCTTTTTAATTTTTCTTTTCCCCCCACTTTCCTTTGCTGGACATCTTGTCCTCCCCCTTTAATATCCTTTTTATTTTAATGAGATTTCTTTTCATATCATATATATATACACGCACACACACATATTTATATACCATTATATTATATATGTATAAGTCCGTAAATTGTTAAATCATCAAAAGGTTTGATGTCGATACTGGCTTTCCATGAAACTCAACTTGGCATCCCATAAAATTAATTATTACAAGCATATCAAATTTGATGAATGACTATGCTTTGTTAAAATGCCAGAATATTGATGGCCTCCATCTTCGATCTGGTATACCGAGGGAGAAGCTAGCTGAATTACATGGGAACTCGTTCATGGAAAGATGCCCATCCTGTGGGGCTGAGTAAGATTTGATCTCTATCTGAATATTTCCAACGTCTGAATACAACCTTTCCTTGATTTTGATCAACTTCCTTAAAGATTTCTTGTTATCGGTTGTGGGTGAAAATTAAGGTCCTGAAGTCATTTTTTTGTTTATATTTTTCTTTGAAATGGTTTGGATACCAGATTCGTAGAAACTACTCTAATAAGTTGAACCTATGAAGGTACTTACGAGATTTTGAGGTGGAAACTATTGGACTGAAGGAGACATCACGACGGTGTTCTAATGCAGTTTGCGGTGGAAAACTTAAAGACACAGTTCTTGACTGGGAGGTACTTGGTGTTGATTAGCTACACTAAAATTCAACCGGTCATATGGTTGAATGTTGTTATTGGTTCATTAGCTCATATTCCTCTGTTGGAATTAATGATAACACGATAAGCAACATTGAACTCACTTAAGCCTTATAGAGCAGTATCATAGGGATAATCGATTTTCAGTTTCACAAATTACTAATTTTTACTTTTTTTCTGAGCAAAGTTAGTCTTGGCTAAAGCAGATGATGTTTTATCAGTCTAAATCCTTGGGAAACTGCCTCAATTTGAGACATCCACAGTTTCAAAAGTGCTACTTGCCACTTCACTAAAGCCCTTGCCTTTAATGACTTTACAAGTGTTCTTCGAAAAATTTGAAGTTGGAAAGAAGAGAGGTTCCAGTTTTGTTATTAAAAACGCAAGTGACATCCTTGGAGTTATATTTTCACCCAAATAGGAACCATATTTTGTGATTCTGATTTCGAAACTCCTTCGCACTCAATGACAGATTTTCTGATAGTAAAAATATACTCTCTCCGTCCCCAAAAAGTAGTGCTACTTTCTTTTTTTGTTATCACTTTTCCCCCCAAAAAATAATTCCATATCAAAAAATTTAGCTACAGATCTCCAGGTTTTTTTTTTTCAGTTGAAAAAAATGATGTTTATCAATTGTGTCATGCAAATAATTTTTTTTCTAAAACTTTAGTACAATATAAAGGAAATATAGAGCTGAAGTATGATATAGATTTTTTTTCTTGGTGGGGGGGGGGACAGAGGGAGTAGTTATCTTGGCACTGCAAATACTACTATAGGTAATTGTTGTTAAAACTTGTGATTTGAAATGTTGATCTGCGCAGAAACATTCTGGTCCAACAAATAAGAATTAAGAAAACTTCGCACAGATGGCTAATATATGTGTTGCTTTCTTCATCCTGGATAAAAATTCCGCATTCTATTTCAATTTGTCTCAGAAAGAGTCCTATTTCTTTTCAAAGCAGTTAAGTGGCCATTTTCTGCCACACTATAGCTTCCTTCTATATATAATGTCGGAGGGCTTAGCTGTGGTTGGAAGAAGAATGAACAATTCATGTAGGTGAAAAGAGCACAGCTTTTATTAGTTATTACTGCAGATTGTATTTGAACAAGCTTTTGTAACGTAAACGTGTTGGGATTTTGTCAAGGGGATATTGAGTTTATTTTAAGAATAATAATATTAAAAGAGTGGCACCTTGAAAAATAGTCTGTCATATGTTTGAAATTTTGATTCAATGATACGTGTAAACTATAGAGAAAAAAATTATGGAGTTCTAACCTCCAAAATGGCAAGGATTGATCAATCTAGGTCTTGGTTTTGTCCAGTGAATCTCCAAATAAGTTAATTATCTCCCCTCAAAGTAATATTTTCTCTTTGCTACTAAGGTTAAATGCAGTGTGGGTAAAGTTTTCGCCTCACTTAAGGACTCATCACAAATCTAAATGCCTCCTCTCTTTTTTTGTGCTTTCAGGATGCTTTGCCCCCGAAAGAGATGAATCCAGCAGAGAGGCACTGCAAAATGGCTGATGTTATATTATGTTTGGGAACAAGGTAATTTACAGGGATTTTTTCGCTTAATAAAGTCATTTAATTTCTCCTGAAAAGGATTACTGTTACCTACTTCCCAAAATAAATGTCAGTTTAGGTATCAGTCATACTTTCACTTTTGTTGTGAATAAACACAAGAATAAGCAGTTTTAACTTTTTTAAGCTTTCAGATAAATTTTATAAATATTGACGTGATTCCTAAGAGAATTTGAACATTGTTGATAATTTTGCTCTCTTTGCATTCAGACATTGTTGTTCCTTTGTGAGGGTCAGCATGTTCTTCCTCTCCTCTCGTTTTTCTTTAATGTACAGTCTATGTTGAACTTACTAAGCTATTTCTCGCTCACAGTTATGGTCGATAAGCGAGAGCAAAGGAATTTCTTGCAATTCACTATCTTGTGGTGTCTACTCATCGGAATACAATACTGCCTAGTTGTTGGAACACATGCTGCATGTTCAATAATACTCCCTTTGGATTTGAGCGAAAGTGGACACTCATTTTGGGATGGAGGGTGTAAAACTAATTTCTTCTTTTTTATATCTTTTCTCTTTTGTTTCATCTATCTCCTTTTGTTTTTTTAATCATTTCTTTCCTCTCTCTCTCTCTCCCTCTCTCCCTATACTACATTTATATCTTGTTATTTTCCCCTCTTCTCTCTGTTCCTTATTTTCTCTCCGCTCTTGAGACATACAATATCTTCTATCTCGTGGTATTCATTTTTGTAGAAGACTTTGTGTACAAAAATCATTTAGGATGAATAGTTTTCTCATCTATACATATAATAGACAAGTTCATATCAGTTTCACAGTGGTCATTACAATCTGCAACAAGTCTGAGAAATCCCTTGGAATGCTTGTGCCTCGAAGAGTGATAAATTAAAATTGGCTCCACAAAACACTTTTCTTTTCTTTTTTATTTTCATAAGGGGTGGAGAAGTCCTTTTTTGTGGCTGCTACAAGCTTTTTCTGCTCTATGTTTTAGTTAGTGATCATGTGCATTGCTATTCTATGCAGTTTGCAGATCACTCCTGCATGCAATTTACCACTGAAATGTCTCCGTGGTGGCGGAAAGATAGTTATTGTGAACCTTCAGGTATTTCCATTTTTGTTTGTTGTGCATACAGATCATCCAGTAAAATATATTAGTTACATAATTTCTTAAATATAAATAGGTGATAGAAATTAATTTTCATTTTGATAAGATTTAGCCTATTAATAAATTAACTATGGACGACCACAAGACCAATCTCATTTCATTGTGTCACAGAATTGTTGTCTAGCAACCCCCTACTGCTAGGATAATGGATCTTAGTTCAGAAAGCGAGATCCTCAGCGCTCATAATTAACCCCTGAATTAAGGAGCCAAAAACTCTGTTTCAGCTGGCTGAAACTTTGATGAAACTCTCCAAGAGCTGCAGTGTCCAGCTGCTGTTTTATAATAGAAATTTAATTCTTAATCCATTTAGTTCTAATTTGGTGACTGCTGATTGTTTGCTGGAAATAGGATGAGCTATAATGAAAAATGGCAAAACACACCTTTGGGCCACTGTACTTTTCAAAACATTGCAATTAGGCCACTGAGACGTCAAATTTTTTGGGATGGCCACTGTACCAGACTTATCTTGCACGTTAACCCTTTTTTTGGATGGACGTTAAGTTTGGACGTTAAGTTAGATTAAATGTCTATATTACCCTCGTCTTCATCATCAGAATATATTAGAGTCTGTGCAGTCTACTCACAATTGTTCACAAGTGCTCTCCTCACATCAAAGATGTTCTAAACTGCAACCCAAAAATCTGCACTCCCATCTGACTTCTTCACTTCAAGATTTCCACCAGCCACAATGTTCTTCAACGATAAAAAGCTTTGAATATGAGCAATAACTTCAGTCTTCCGAAATGCCCCCAAAGTGCGTAGATCCTTGAAAGATCTCTTTTCATGACACAATAAGAGAACATTGGCCCCAATCTCAATCCCAGACTCAATCCAATTCCATTGACGACCACTCCCGGAAATCAGACCCCAATAACCCCCCCCCTCTTGTCTTTCCCCATTCCGTCTCTCCTTAGATCAGCCGCCGGAAATCCGACAACGCCGCCTGGCCTCCCACTTACCACCACCATCATCATAGTTTATCCGATCACCGCTTCTATAGTACGCCACAGATTGGCCCCTCGGCCACTACCATCGACTCTACCTCCTACAAGAAGAAGCACCACCGATTCTCCCTCCTCACCAACATATTCAGATCCAGATCGCACCAGCGGGATTTCGACTCCAATTCGAATTCCGATCCTAGGGTTTTGGTTTCGAATTCTCGGGAATCCACGGTTGCCCCTCCAGCGTCGTTGTTGTCGTCTTCTTGGTTCTCCGGCATTTTACCCCGTCGTCGGAGAAAGCAATCGCGTCTTCTTGCTTCATCCCTTCCATTATGCATCTTTTTCAGATCTGGACAGAAGGTGTTACACTTCGCACACAGCTGGGGGCTGCTCAGGTGGGTGTCCTTTTATACGCTTGTTGGGGGATTTGGCTAGGGTTGCTGACGAGATCCGATGGCCTTTGGCCAAGGACGAGGCTTCTGCCAAACGTAGAGGACTATAGCGGGAAACAGTGATGATGATGAAGATGAGGGCATAATAGACATTTAACCAAACTTAACGTCCATCCAAAAAAGGGGTTAACGTGCAAGATAAGTCTGGTACAGTGGCCATCCCGAAAATTTTGATGTCTCAGTGGCCTAATTGCAATGTTTTGAAAAGTACAGTGGCCCAAAGGTGTGTTTTGCCAGGAAAAATCTATCCTGTTGATGGTCCCATGAGTCCATGACCTACTAGTGTTGTAGAATAGTAACTTGATTAAAATACTTATAATTTTTTTTTTAAAAATAATAGTAACTTGACTAATGACCCGAAACAGGGAGGTTCATAATACGAGCTTGAGATGAAGGGGGTACCTTTTGATAACTTGTAGGCATGACGTGAAAATAAAAATATAATACATATATTTATATATGTGTGTGTGTATATATATATATATTTATATTTATATTTTTTATAAAGCTCTTTTTTTTTTCTTTTAATTTTCAGAAAACTCCTAAAGACAAGAAAGCAAGTCTGGTGATCCATGGGCTCGTAGACAAGGTATCATATATACATATAAAAACCTTTCGTTGTTAAAACACTGAGAACTTATCTTTCCTTGGCTTCTATCATGCTCAAGAAGTGAAAAGCTTAGCATTTCCAAATTGCTTAATGGTGTTTCTTCATGTACAAATTTTAACTTTCTTTTACAAAAGCTTTGGTGAATTCATAGGTAGGCAGTAATCACTGCCACCTTGTACCAAGTCTTAATTAGTGTTTACGTGTGTGTGTGTATACACTTTCTATGGCTGCCTTTTTAGATTTATTTATTAATTTAAATCAGTGCAGGTGATTGCTGGAGTCATGAACTTACTCAACCTGCAGATTCGTCCATTTGTTAGAATTGATCTTCTCCAGACCATTTTCACTCAGGCCTTGAGTTTAGGTGATTCTTGCTTGATTTTTCCTTTCAATTGATTTGAAGGAGTAGCACATGCAGAAAAATGTTTTGTTATGTCTCAATTACAAAGCTTAATGTGGCCAAAATAGTCTTCCATAATTTCCGTGGAAAAACTAAAATGGACAATCATTTAGTGACGGAAGGAATATTATATTTCATTTTGTTTTTCAACCAACATCAACAAGCTAAAGTGTGTACAGAATGTCTAGTTGCTAGTTTAGGCTGTGCGTAGCGTGTTCTTATAGTCCAGTCACGTGTCGTACAGATAAAAGATATGTGAACTGGACGCTAAAGATAGCAAGTGTACACGATAAGAAAGCTCCATTGCCATTCATTAAATCTGTTGAGGTTAGTATCTCTTCAGAAATTTCTGTAGATCTGTGTGCGACCGCATATGTTTGTAGTACCCATATTTGTTTATTTTCTTTCTATCCTTCCACCTACAGATTCAGATATTTAATTGGATGTGAGAAAAACTGATTGCTGATGACATCCTGTATTACTTATCATTGATTTACCCCCTTTTTTCCTTCCGAGTATCCCGTACTTTGGTTATGGTTTTTATGGAGTACTCTTATGCTGCTTTGGAACCCTAGGTTTCATTCTCAGAAAAGCAAACCATGAAAGAAGCAGTTCTACACCAGCAACCTTTTCAGCTTAAAAGGTAGCTGCATAGATATTTCCATGCTGCAGTGAATCAGTAATGCTGCAGTACATTTTCTTTGGTTGTGCTCATATTATTTTTAATTGAAAAATGGAATTTCATTAAGAGAGAGAAAAAGAGTTTACAAATATGTACTGATTATCCCACATGGTTCAGCAATTAAAAAAAGTACTCAGTTTTCTTTTCTCGATCCAAACAAAAAAAAACCTTAAGTTCTCAATAGAAACTTTGTTGTTTCTCGATTATGTTTTTGGATAATTGGGAAGTTAACATCTAGAAAATTAGATTCTTAATTTATTTTAAAGCAATTTGAGTTAACGAATGTTTACCAAATAATTCACAAGGTTCAGCACCTCCAACCATAGGACACATTTAGCAGTGTTGTTTTCTCAATGTATTGTAGGATATATATCTTCAGTGACATTATGCTCAAACCTGTCCTCTCATTTCTGCAACCCTTCACTCCTTCAGGAGAACTGCGTGGATGGCCAAACCTTTTGATGTTCTATTAAAACTGAACTTCAGTGAAGGTTGTGGGTGCTCATGCAGCCAAATCACAATACCTGTTGATTTTCAGGTTAGAGTTTCTTATTCTTGTTCTCATTCTTTCCATTTAAATGAAGAAAACCTTTTATGTAAATATTCTCACCTCACTACTCAACAACCTGTTTCATTTATCATAAAGTGAACGTGCTGTGACAACACAAAATGAAGTTATGCTAGTTTATAGGCGAAGCCTTCTATAGGGGAGTTTTGGATGGGAACCTAATCGTATTACTCCTTCAGTGTCTAACTCTATTAATTCTTTTGTCTTGTATGCTCCTTTGTACAAGGACGCATCACTTGTTTACTTGTTTTGTTGCTGCTGTGTTAATACTCACTCTGTCCCAAAATAAATGATGTTATAGGATTTCAAGAAAAATTGTCCACATTTTGCCAAAATTGCCCAAATTAATTACTCTCTAATTGAATGTTGTATTGAGAGGAAAGACAAAATTAATAATAATTGCACTAATAAGGGTAGATTAATCTTTTTATAAACTTCTTTAATATGTGTGCAAATTTCTAAAACGTCATTTATTTTGGGACGGAGGGAGTATATATTTTCTTCCTTATAAAAAAATTATCTTTTCTTTATTTGTGTGCTGCTGGTTCAAAGAGGACACTCATTTAAAAACGGAGGGAATAATGCTTATTTTTTATTTTATTTGTGTGGGGGGGTTTCTGTTGATACTTGATACAAGAGCTTTTTTGCAGGGTGTCTGCTTGGGGTACTGCTTTGTCTATACTTCTAGTGTTGCATCCCCTTGGCACGACTGATTCTAATATAGATGTTACTTAGCTTTATATGTGTGTGTGTGTGTGTATTAGGTATGAAGCCATTTTTGTCCTTCCTCGTTAACTCCATCTACAGTTTGCATGAAGAAAAGTAGCCTATAGCTAGGAATGTTGGCTAATGACTCCTTTTGTGTCATATTATACTTGAGTAGTTGAGTATCATATTGTTTCATGGGTGTCATGGGACTAGAATTATTACATGCTTCAAATATACTGGTCTCTACCTCCCACCTTAACAGGAGCCTTTGTTAATGGAAATAATCTTGAGGCTTGGCTAGTATTTGGTAAGAGTAATGCTAGGGAGACTCAATTTGTACTTAAAATTTTACACTCAATGACATGGCATATTATGGGTCCCACTTTTTTACTTACTCCTTAACCCTAGCTCTAACTAAGATTAATTTTTCCTAACCTAACCAATAAAACAATACGCTAATTTTTTTTCTTCCCAAAAGCCGCCGTCTTCTTCTTCACCACCAAATGGAACCTCGAGTCCTCCACCTACACCAAAATCGATTATCTATTTACTGGCGATAGACGACAAGCCCGGGACTTCGTCGAGGCTGTTAAGGCATAGCAAACCGCAATGCATTTTTTCGTATCGAAAAAGTCCAGTTCCGATATACTAATTCACGCTCAGAAGTTGATGGAGATGGTCATGAAGCCGCTGGAGAAGGAGTTTTACCAAATTCTATCCACAAAACGCGATTCTTACGATGGTGGAATGTCGGATGAAGATGACTGTCACTTGCAAGTTCATCTTCTGATACGGAGATGGCTATGGCGGATTTGAAAGTGATTGCGGATTGTATGGTTTCTACTGGTTATGGAAAGGAGTGTTAAGATTTACAAAATTATTCGCAGATCAATTGTGGATGAGACATTGTACCATTTAAGAGGTGAGAAATTTACTTTCTCGCAGGTTAGTAAAATGGATAGGGAAGTGCTTGAGCCGAAAATTAAGAGCTGGTCGAGTGCTGTCAAGGTTGCAGTGAAGACGCTGTTCAACGGAGAACGGCTCCTCCATGATCACATCTTCTTTGCTTCCGAGAAGATTAGTGATTCAATTTTCTCTGAGATTGCCATGGATGGAGAGCTTACCCTGTTTAGATTCCCAGAATCAGTTGCCAAATGTAAGAAATCCTCGGAGAAAATGTTCAGAATACTCGCGTATGATCGAAGAAGGAGACGAGGGCATCGCGCATGATGAGAAGGAGACAGCGTATGACTACTGGGTTGCTCTTGTAAATTTTGGGAAAAAAATATTGTTTTAATGGAAATCATAGTTGTCAGAGTCGAGAGGCGCCGAAAAGGCGATAGGTCCAAATTTGAGGCGAGAGGCGAGGCGCTAAAAAGGCGCTCACGGAAAATATACTAAGGAAAATTATATAAAATACATATAACTTAACAAATATCAACAAAACATGTTATAAGCGAGCATAATACATGAAACTAAGTTCTAACATAATATCAATATCACAAATTATGCATTCATAGTTGAAATTCCAATGCATTAGATGAACTTAACTAAAAATTCAAACAAGAAAATAAATAGTTATCAAAGCAAATGAAAACGTCATGGAAATCAAAAGAGAACCAAAGTCATGGAATGCAATAAGTGCCAACTAAGAACAAGCTATAACAATCATCATCATATTGAGGCTCATCATCATCCTCATCATCTACATTCACGGGATTATCACTCGTCTCAAATTCTTCTTCATCCTCCTCTTGACACTTTCATGAGTTTCATCATCTTCATCTTCATCTACAAGATGAATGGTCCTTGGGGCTTTACGTGCTCCAATTTGTGTGGTCCCTGTCCTTTGCCTTGAACTACTAGTACCTCCAAGTCCAACAATTGACACAGAAATTCGACTGCCACCTCGACCGCGGCTTCGACCTCCACCGGTATTTCCGGTCCGTCCCCCAGAACCATCACCAGATCTTGTATAATAAAGAGGATCCTCAGCCCCACTAGCTCTACTAATTTGCTTCCAATTGAGACCATCATCAAACATGTCATCATCTTCAACAACTTCACCGACAAACCATTCGTTGTCATCATCAATATCAGGCAAGGAGATGGGATCAATTGTATCTCAAAGATTGCATCTTTGTCTCGACGAAAACCAAATCATTTAATCGAACTTGAGTCAATCTATTCCTTTTCTTGCTATGAACCTCTCAATGTCAATTTATATATTACTGAATAAGCGCTAATACAATTTCTAGTATTAACTAATTAGTAATTACTAATGACTATTTAGTACTTACGTGCTAAAAAAAACTCCAATTTCTCTTGCATTCGGATGCGCTACAAGTGAGGCTAAGAACCTTGATGGCAGATTTCTGTAAATTTGGAGTCCCTTTACCATAAGACCTCATACTCAGCTATTGAAAGTATTTATTCTCATTAGTCACTATTTTACATTAAATATATAAAATTATCAATGTGTAATTATAGTTAAAGTGCCTGGTGACATTTTATATCTTTGTCTTACCGCCATTGGCATCCCAAAATGGCGATCTGCATTCCTATAAGCACTTAACTCCGCTTTGATTTTGTCTTGTATGTCAACCTCGGGTACTAATCTCTCAATACATTTGAGGAGCCCTTCTGTAACCTCCACATCACTCTCGATGTCCGGATTTGTGTAGTAAAATTCAGGGTTCAAGTAGTAACCTGCCGCGTGTGAAGGCCGGTGAAGTTGATCCTCCCGCCTCCGATCAATAATTCGATTATAATCACTGTATCTCTCTTCAATGTTATCAAAAATTTCGCAATCAACTCCTTTACTCTATTCATAGCCTCGTAGAGATATCCCATGACATGTTTTTTCTCACCATCAACAAGTCATAGAACCTTGACAAGAGGATTGGCAACCTTCAAAGCATGAGTTGCTCCCGTCCAAAATCTAAAATCCATAACTATCCTTGCTAAACGTTTACCTTTTTGCTCCTTTTCCCATTTGTTGGTATTCCAAGCAAGCATCTAAGGTGAGCATTGCCCTCAAGTTTTTCTTTAGTACTTTAATCCTTGAAAGAGTAAGAAAAGTCTGTGGCAAACCAAGTTGTTGCGGGTCTTACAAGCTCAAGCTTAGTGAATTTCCTCATCATATTCACTACCCCGGGGCGATTATAGATGTAGCTGTTCAACTTGACAACCTTTTTAAAGAATGACTTGATACTTGGTATTTCAAACAAATCTTCCAAAATCAAGTCGAAGCAATGGGCATCACACGGTGTCCCATATAAATGAGGATATTTTGCCTCCAACATCGACCCTATGAAAGAAAGGAAAGAATAACCACTTTTAACAAGACTACAAGAGTATCAATAATTCAATATTTAGTTAAAGAAGTAACATTCAAGTGATTCTTACCCGCCAACTTCATATTCGAAGCATTATCCGTAATAAATTGAACCACATTTTCATGCCCATATTTTCTCCACAAAATTACTAACTAGTTCACACATCTTCTCATGAGTCTTGGCATAATCAGAAGCATCAACCGATTCCACAAACATACTTCCTTTGGGACAATTGACAAGGAAATTCACCAATGTACCTCGTCTTTCCACCCATCCAACATAATGGAACAACCATGTTGTATCCATTCTTTTTTGTGGTCTTCCATTGATTTGTTAACCTCATCTACCTCTTTCTTGAGAAAAGGAACTCTCACCTCATGGTTACTTGGACCTTTCATACCCGGACCATGCTTTGCAATTGCATTGATCATCTCTTGAAAACTATCGTACTTCACAGCATTAAAAGCAATCCCGACATCATACATCCATCTAGCAATAGCCGAACATGCTCGAGTCCTCAACTCTTTTCAACGCCTCCTCATTTTGACCTTTTTGTTGTCTGATGTTTTTTTGCAGTTTGTTTCCCGGTGCGATTAGCAAATAAATCCATCGGCCTTTTATTGTTGACTTTGATGTCCTTGACGCGACCTCTTCACTTTCATTTTCATCCCCAATTTCATCGTGTTCATTATCATTTTGAGCACATAATTCTCTCTCTAGAATTGATTGCTCTTTCGTTCTTTTTTTCACCCCCATGACATGGTTTATTTCATCCTTCACCTCCGCTGGCACTCAATCACAACCCTTTACATTTTTAAATCCTCCAAAAATGTTGTTTCGCCCTAAAAATACTTCCAGAGTATTTTTGATCACAAAAAATACAAGTTGTGGAATTCGTGTTTTTGGGATCTTCCAATTTCACGTACTTCCAAGCTGGATCCTTTCGACCACCACCATCACTTCTTGAGGGGCTGACATTTCTAAGAAAGTACACAGATAAAGAAATTATGAAAGGAAACAAAACACTACAACAGAGACTCAGTCTCGAGTAAAAAAAATTAAAAATAACAGAACAGAGACTTGAATTTAATTGACACGAAATAATATATTTCAAGTTTACAGAACAAAAATAGAAACAAATTTAATTGACAATTTTTAACCATAGTTACAGAAAAGAGTTCCAGAACAGAGACTTGATTATTTTTTAATAGAGTTACGGAACAGAAATAGAAACAAATATATATATATATATAAAATAGAACACATTGAAGGAAACGAAATCAGTGAACGGACTGAACTCTAAAGTCTGAACAGTGAACACTTAAGTTACACGACTAAAGAAAAAAAACTAAGAAAGTCTCAAAGACTCGAAGTCTCAAACACGACTGAAGAAAAAAAAAAGAAAACAAAAAAGGTCGAACACAAAGAAAGGGAAGAAGAGTTTACTTGGAAGCTGGAACTTGGAAGATAACAGACTGACACAGACTGTAGAAGGCAAAAGACGAAGATGAAACCCTCTTGAAGAAGAAGATGAAGTCGACGGGTCCGACACCTGAATCACACGCTGCGTCGCACTCGCAGGGCTCGTATCGTGAGTCCAACTGGTCTCTTTGTGGTCGAATGAAGTTTTGGGTTATTTTAGGGTTTATTTTATATTTATAGTAAACCCTAAACTACGTTGTTTCATGCTTAATCAGTTAAAAAAAATTTCAAAAAAAGTGAGCGCCTTATTAGACTTTTTGGCGCCTATCACCTTAAAAAAAGTGCCAAAGTCGACGACTTTTCCACGACTTTTGCACATCGACTCGCCTAGCTTACTTGAGGCGCAAAGGTGTCGACTCATCTCGACTCTCGCCTGAGGCGCCAAAGGCGCTCACCTTTAACAACTATGGTAAAAATTAATCATAGTTAGAGCTAGGTTAGGGAGTAAGTAAAAAAGTGGAACCCATCATATGCCATGTCATTTAGTGCAAAATTTTAAGTACAAATTAGTCTCCCTAGCATTACCCATTTGGTAATCAGGCTGGTATGGAATGGAATGGGCTGTCTGTCGAGCAGCCAATTCCCATGATTGATGGCAAAATGGGAACGAATGGTGAATATGGATGGAATCAGGTGCAAAATGAGGATTTCTTCCCGGAGGAGGTGGGTTGGGTGGTTAGGAAATGTCAGGACTGTCCAAACCTATATTTTCAGAATAGTTGTTTGACGAAAATGCCTTATCATATTGTCTTTTCATTATTCTGAACCGTCCCTTCTTTTCATTCCCAATCCTGTTGGAATATCATTCATTCGATCATTCTCTATTTCCTTCATTTTCATTCCGCTGAACCAAACAAAAGTTTACATTAGTAATTGTGTAAAAAGAGGCGAGGATTGGCCTGTCCACCAAGTTTACATTATGTTACTTGCTGTGCAGGTATCAAGAGAGGGTTTCACGCGGAACAAGGAATATGCCATTCAAAAGCTAAAGGACAAAGCCATCCAAGATTCATCATGTGGGCAAAGCTCACGTATCGAAAGAAAAGTTGGTATAGCCCCCAAAAGCGAGGTGGTAGTCCGTGCCATTGTAACCAACATTCTTGGGTATGATAAAATTTATAAATCTGCCAATGGATCGTTGAAACGGGAAAATGAAGGTCTGAACGATATTCAAGTTTTTCGAAGGAAGCGTTCAAAAGGGCGTCAACATATGAGTAGATTAGTGTAATATAACGTACGGCCGGTAGTCTCTTTTGATAGTGTAAATATATGGATTGTAGTCCAGGTAGAAAAATGAAATATGGAGGGGCTGAGTGAATTTATAATTAGATGGATGTCCATCCAGTCTCATTACAGCTGATCTCAGTAGGGATATGAATTATGATTGTTGGTGGTAATCACTTTTGTGGATCAGCTCTAGAAATTTCCATCATGTTATCTTTTCATATGCTCTATCATCTTCTGCATACTCATTTGTACTATTTTTTTCATGCCCAAATTATGAAAACCCCCAGATGTATCCATCCAATCCTAAAGTCCCCCACTCACCAACATACAGAGTGTGCCTATGTTACCTGATGTTACCATTTATCCCATGTCCCTTTCCATCAATGGTTGTTATGAATGTGGTGAGTGGCACGTGATCCTACAAGTATTGGTCATATAGTAATTTCCACAATTTCACATGGATGGACTTCATCACTTGCTGTGTATTTGATCCTGTGTTTTTTGAAAATGCAGGTTACATAAGCAACTTTTTCACTTACAATTTGTTTCAGTACAACGTTTGAATAAATTATGTTAACAAAATGGGGCATCTGCGTTTGTCGGTACAAATTGAATGAAAACGTTAAATGTTAAATAGTACTTCATTCGTTGTTAAACAATCGTCATATTTTGACCTTTTATAGTCAAACTGATTGTTATCTAAATTAAAAAAAATGATGTTTATTGTTTTTGTTTTTTTGGAGAAACAATAAAACACGTTATTTGTAATACTTTTATGTAGAAATTAAGTATTTTATGATTTTGAAAACAATTAAAAAATGCACACTATTTTCATTTGAAAAACAATCACTGACTTCAAAAAAATCATGACAATTATATAGAACAAAGGATGTAATATTTTGCAATAAAAATAAAAATTACATTCTTTATTATATAGGTGATCTTGATGTTTGTCTTTCTCTCTTCTTCTTTTATGTTTTCTAAATCTTTGTATGATTGTAGCTTAATTGAAAGGCATTCCATATATTGTAAACTAGGTAAAATGTATCTTTAGGTCACTATATTTTTGAAAAAATTGTAATTAAATCACTGAGATTTCAAAATTTTTAGAGTGGCCACTATACCAAAGTTATCTTGTAATTTAACTCATTTTTTAGATGGACGTTAAGTTCGGACATTAACTTATATGGCAAAGACTTGTGTAGGACGGTCTTACGGATCCTATATCCGTAAGACGGAGTCCCATTTAGCAATTCGCGGGTTAATAAGTAAACCTATTATTAAAAGTTAGAAAAATGGGTCCACCGAGTTGGTCTTTGATGAACTTTAAAGGCTTGGTCTAAAGCGGTCACAGGTTCGAAACTCCCCCCAGTTACCAAATTTTGTTTTTATGCTTATTTCCTCTATTTGCTACGATGCCCCCTTCACTTTCAATGTTTGTCGTCGAATTCTCATGTCTGGCAGTTTAATCCTTTGTCAGCTGCGTTGGCCATCCATTAGCATCAATTGGCTTGAGATATTTGACATATCCTAACGGACTTATAAATGAAAATTTATTATAATGACACATTTAATGTGACACATTTTAATGTTAAAAGTGACACTATAAATGAAAATTTATTATAATTTTTATTAAAATACAAAGTAACACTCTTAATACTAAAAAATGACACATTTAATACTAAAAAGTGACACTCGTAATACTAAAAAGTGACATTCTTATAATACTAAAAAGTAACACTCTTAATACTAAAAAGTGACACTCTTATAATACTAAAAAATGACACTTTTAATGCTAAAAAGTGACATTCTTAATTCTAAAAAGTGACACATTTAATATTAAACGTGACACTATAAATAAAAATTAATTATAATTCTTATTAAAATACAAAATAACACTATTAATACTAAAAGGTGACACATTTAATACTAAAAAGTGACACTTTTAATACTAAATAATGACACATTTGATACTAAAAAGTGATACTCTTAATACTAAAAGGCAAATGATATTACGATCTAGAGCTTGGAATATTATTACAAGCTTTAACATTAGAGTCATTAGATGATTAAGTTGGTGATGATTTGGAAAGTACGTGTCATTACTTTAAAAAAGTATTTTTGATCTAACAGTGTAGAGATCTAAATAGATTTGATCAAACGGTACTAACACTAAAGCTTGTAATAATACTACAAGCTCTAATTTGTAATATCATACCTCATACTAAAAAGTGACACTCTTAATATTAAAAAGTGACACTCTTATTACTAAAAGGTGACACCCTTATTAATAAATAGTGACACTCTTACTACTAAAAAGTGACACTCTTAATACTAAAAAGTGACACTCTTAATACTAAAAAGTGACACTCTTAATACTAAATAGTGACATATTTAATACTAAAAAGTGACACTCTTAATACTAAAAAGCGATACTTTTATAATACTCCCTCCGTCCCTAAATTATCGTCCTCCTTTTCCTTTTTCGTTTGTCCCAAAATAATTGTCCACTTTGAAACTTACCTTTTTAGAACATCATTTTTAGCACTTTACCCTTACTTTTTCACTCTACTTTAATTATAGGCCACATACACATGGGCTTTAAAGGAAACTACACATTAAACCAATATAAATAATCAAATCAATTGTTTTTTCTTAAACTGTGCGCCGGGTCAAGCATGACGATTATTAAGGGACGGAGGGAGTACTAAAAAGTGATCCTCTTATTACTAAAGAGTGACACTCTTAATACTAAAGAGTGACAAATTTAATACCAAAAAGTGACACTCGTAATACTAAAAAATGACACATTTAATACTAAAAAGTGACACTCTTAATTTTTTGATTCCTCTTCACCATGACTCTCATTTTTTAGTATTAAAAGTGTCACTTTTTAGTATTAAATTTATCAATTTTTAGTATTAAAAATGTCACTTTTTAGTATTAATAGTATTACATTGTATTTTAATAAGAATTATAATAAATTACCCTTTATAGTGTCACTTTCAACCTTAAAATATATCACTTTTGTATTTTCAATGTGTCACGTTTGGCTTTAAATGTGTCATTTAGCATTTCGTTAAAATACATTAAGATCCGTTAAGTATCTCAAGGCAATTGATGCTAACGGGGCTGATAAAGGTTTAAACTGTAAGGCGTGGAAAACATAAGAATTACGGTGGCAAACCTTGAAAGTGCAGGGGCACCGGAGCAAAACAACACATTTCTAGCAATAAAACTTAATTACAACGATAAGGAATTTCAAACCATAGACCTAGGCGCTAACAACTAAATCTTATGCATTTTCTGTAAACCACCACTCCTAGTTGCCTTTTGTGAAATTTTATAACATATTATTTATTTATTATGACCCGTGAATTTTTAAATGGGGCCCCGTCTTACGGATAAGGATCCGTAAGACCGTCTTACAGGAGACCACCTCAACTTATATTAAATACTTTTTTTTGCCCCTACAAGTACTAAAACTTTGTGTCATTTGTATTAAGTATAGGGGTCAATTGTTTTAATTCACTTTGTCTTCAACCTATGTGCTACTGGAAGTACCGCCCCCCCCCCACCCCCCACATTGAACCTCTTCATGATGACAAAAGGAATAAAAGGTAGCAGCTCCCTCCCTGATTTTAGGTAAAGCCTCATTAACATGACGCTGGCATTTTGTGTCACAAACTATATAATTTCAACTAAACCACACAATCGAAAACATATCTAAAAAAACAGTTACACATCAAAATTCAATCAATTAATCAATTAGTTACAAAATCCATGAAGAAAATTCATCCGAACACAAAACCCATAAATTTTGATCGATGATTTGCTTTGTTTGCATAAATTTCCGCTTCTACCCATCGGCACTAACATCAAGCGCCACCGGCACAGCTCGTAGCTTTGCACTTTAGCTCAAGCTCTGTCCATCGATTTGGTTGATTTGGTCGCAGTGAGATTAAATGTGGTTGATTCAACGAGCAGCAGCAACGATTTTGCAGCTGACTTTACAGATCGTGCCATAGAAAGCAGCGGTGACCATGACAACCTTGTCGGTGAGATCGTGTCATGGCTCGAGGGAGACCAAGTAACCCATATCTGGGTTTTGAAACTCAGATCCACTCTCCTGCCCCAGCTTCATCCCTCTCTTCCTTCTTCGCTTCTGGCCAGATCTAGTAAAGCAACCAAATCGTCGGCCTCCTTCAATCTGGGTGGACTGATGTTCATCCTTACGTTTCAGTATGGGGCGTAGGTAACTGACTTTAAATGTTCTATTTCTGGGCAATTTACGAGCAAAAGTATTCGAGCAGCAAGGCTTACAGGAGTTATTTGAAGGGCTTTTGCTCATTGGGATGAATTTGCCTTGAAAAGTCCATCGGATCTGGAAATTAAACCCACCAATTCATGAATATATTTTTTCTATATTTTTATGTATACTTAATGTCATGAAATAAAAAATTCTTGAGGTTTTTTGTTTGTATAATTTCGAATGGAATGACACAAAGGTTTTTTTATTTTCATTTCAGATCTCGGCTTGATCTGAGTTTGTCATGTTCAACTGCAATTCTTTGATTCTTGGATATGTTGATGATGAGGCTGACCATCGTGATGACGACAAGGGCAAAATATGTATTTAACCTAAGTTAACATTTAAACTTAACGTCCATCCAAAAATTTGATTAAATAAATCTGATATCTTCAAATGACTCACGTCGAATAAGTGTAGATGCAACTTCGTCCGATAATTTGTCGGCAACGCTATCATCGGTTCCCGAGACACAAATCAATTTAGAAACAATTTATTTAAACGACGAAGCGGAACCGGTACCGGGAAAACACAAGTCTAAACATGCAAAATGGGTCAAGGATGAAGATCTTGCTCTTATGGAAGCTGTACAGACTATTGGCCAATGCCCACTAGTTGGTAATAATCAAAAGAGTGCGCAATATTGGAAGCGTGCAGCTGATTATTACAACAAACATCGCCCAAGTAAATCGATGCCGAGAGATATCGCGAAGTTGACACCACGTTGGTCAACTAGAATTGCTCCATCAGTGAGAAGCTTCAACAAAATCTATAATAGACTTCTCAATGCTAAACATATCGGTTGGAGCGATGATATTCTAATGAAAAATGCAAGGAAATTATACCATAAAAAAAAGGTTAATCATGTTTGGGATGTGTTAAAAAATTCGTCTGTATCATTTTCTCCACAAACAGATATGTTTCACACCAATAAAAAGTCTAAAATGTCTGAATCCGAGGGTGATCATTCTAAGACTAGTGTGGATGCTGAAGAAATCAATTTATGTAGTCGTCCGATTAGACAAAATGTGACAAAGAGGAATGCTAAAGCTAAAGGAAAAGTCGAAACATCGTTAGATGTAGATGAGTTGCATATGCTTTCTTTTAGGATGATATTGTCGTTAGATAAATACTCAAAAATAAAAAAAAAATTTGAAATGAAAACAAATTTGAAGTTGAAATGAAAAGTAAAGAATTTGAAATAAAAAAAATTGAAGCAAAAATTAAATGATCAAAAGAAGAAAGAAATGGGTGCGAAATGCTAGTGCAAGACATTGTTTTCCTTACTCAAGATACCTCTCACATGAGTCCGGTATAGTTTGCCATGTATCAACACAGATGTGAGCAATTAAAGGTGCAATTGAGGAAAAAAAGTATGAATTTTAGTGCTCGTTGTTTCTCACATGAGTCCGGTATAGTTTGCCATGTATCAACACAGATGTGAGCAATTAAAGGTGCAATTGAGGAAAAAAAGTATGAATTTTAGTGCTTGTTGTTTAATATAACTCTACTTTTAATATTAGAATGTTTTTATGTAACTTTCATTATTAATGTTTTTATGTAACTTTCATTATTAATGTTTTTATATAACTTTCAATATTATAATTTTTTAATGTAACTTTCATTATTAAATTTTTAATGTAATTTTATCATTTTATACAATTTTTTCAATTTCCACGTTTTTATGCAATTTTCTATTTATGTTATTTCAAGAGTTATGATAATATGTGTTTTATAGATAATTTATTAATTAAATTATAAATTTATAATTAAATTATTATTTTAAAATTAATTTATGTTTTAATTTATAAATTAATTTATTTATACGGAATATTTAAATATGAAATATATTAAATAAATTTATTTGTTGAGAAGTATAAAAATAAGATTGAAGTGTAAAGTTAATGAGGTGACAGTGGAACTTAGCTAAGAAAATGTTAAGAAGATTATAATGAGAAAATATATTTTTGAGTGGGTAAAAAGAAAAAAAATGTGTAGACAATAGTAAGACCCAATTAAAAAATGGGTAAAAAAGTAACAATGTGGATGCTCTTTTGAGAGGAAGTGGTGGTGCTTTTGAGAGTGGTTACGCTTAGAGTCACCACCAATCGAACCATCGAACCGAACCACCGAGCCAAACAACAAATTCTTTTGAATTCCTAACCTTTATACTTTAATACTCTTATACTATTAATATTTTTATACTATATAAACTATAAGGCTAATATTAGTATTTAGGATTTGCCTTTAGATTTTTTAATTTACCCAGATTTTTATTATATTGGACAATTTATTGATTATAAGAATTAAAAATTTTCATTTTATTTGAAAGTTTGTGTAATTTTTTAAAATAGTTTATTTATTGTATTATATTTAATTTTTTAGTATTTTCTTTAGCGTGGTTTTATAATATTTTATTGGTTTCTTAAATTTTGAATGAGTAGAACTTTCTAAATTTAGACCAAAATGAAACCAAACCGTGAAACCGAACCATGAAATCAATCACGGAACCGAGTCGAACCATATGGTTCGGGCACCAAGACTTAAATGTTTAGCTCCGGTTTGATTTTTCTCAAACCGATGGTATGCGGTTCAGCTCATAATTTGTTCTAAGTCGAACCAAGTCGAACCATTTACACCCCTAGTCCCGTTAGGCTCGACCTCAAAAAGTCCGGCCCGTCCGATAATAAAGTTAAACACTTAAACTTAATTACAAAATTAAAAACTAAAACATAAATATAAAAAAAAACTATCAGACATTCATTTAGACAACTTTTTTTTTTTTTTTGGGTTAGATAAATTTATGACACAGGATGATCTATTTCCAAATCATTGTTCTCTTTTTGGTTGAAACTCATATTCTAAATTGATGGAAGTGACACTTACAAAGAGGAAATTGAGTTGATCTTTAAAGTTCCAATCTAGTTTAGTAAGAGTGTGGTTAGTAATGTTATCGAAACTGATCTATTTAATTGAGTATCTCTCTGATATTAACTAATAAAAACCCTCAATAGTATAAAATTGATTAAAAAAAATAAAAAATTAAATACTAGACCGTGTCGAACGAATAAAAAAATGAACATTTGTTAGTTAGTATGGTTTTGCAAACTAGAACCCGAAAAACTCTGTCTATCCTCATAAAACACATATTAAAAAATTGGGGACAGTATGATGAACTTCAATTTGGTTATAACTTTTTTGAAAAAAATACCCTTCAAGTAGCACATGTATTTTTTCTTTGATCTGTAACATTATAGTTTTTCTAGTTTCTGTTCCGTTTAATTGTTGAAGTTACTACTTTTGTTTATATTTGCTTTGGTTGCACTTTTGCTTTATAATTGTGTAAGTTAGACTAGTAAGTATGTATGTTTTGAACTTTTGATGTGTTATATAACTTTTATTAGCAAATTTGTGATTTTTTTTAAATAAAAAAATAGTTATTTTTTTGGCCTATAGGCCCGAAATGCACATGAACCGGGCTTGAGTTCTATGAGGTCACGCCACCATTTTGACCGACGTTAAGCGAGGCCCGATGGACTTGGGTCGGGCTAGCCGACCCGTTTGACAAGTCTAGTTACAGCCTTACATGAAGATGAAAGAGAAAAAAGTAGGGGTAGAGGTGAGGATGTTAGAGAGAAAAAGGAATGAGAGGGACTTGTGGGCTACAACTCCTTTTGGGATGGCAATTTACAAAGATGAATGGTTTTACAAATTCGAGTTTGTGGTATTACTACAAGTTATAGTGTTAGTGTCGTTAGATCAAATCTACTTAGATCTTTATACCGTTAGATCAAATATGTTATTTTGTAAATAATGACATGAACATTCTAAATCATACCCAACTTAATCATCTAACGACTCTAACACTAAATCTCGTACTAATATCAATCTTTAGCTCGTAATATTATTTGTCATTTACAAATGGTCCTTTTACTTTTTCATTAAAATAACTATTTTATCCCTAGTAAAATCAGGTGGGACGCATGTGCATTCATATAACGGAAAAAATTTAATGAAATTGGACGGAAGGACCAATTGCGTCAAAACTCGTACAAGGATCAATAAAGTTGTTTTTTTTAAAGGACGAATCCGGAAAATCTGTATAGTACAGGGACGAACTGGGTAATTCGCCCATTTTGTTACCGTGCTATCGCAACGGCCTGTCAAGTCGTATCCCCCAAAATTTGAAATCTCAAGCGTTCGGCGCCCACCTCTCACACACACACACACACACACACACACACACACACACACACACACACACCCCTCACTTCCGCACACACACACCCCTCACTTCCGATCTACATCGTCGCTCTATCCTTATGTATATGAAAACCAGATTGATTCCATTGTCGTCTTGTTCGATTTGAAGATGACGACGACCGAGAAGCTGTTCGTTCAGATTTTCGAGCGGAAGAACTGGATAATCCAACAAGTCAAGCAACAGACAGACTTGTACAGTCAACACCTTGCTTCCAAACTCCTCATTGACGGAATTACTCCTCCTCCATGGCTTTGGAACCCTAGCTCGCACTCACATTCTTCAGATCCCGAAGGTATTTTCTTTCACCTTGCCTTCCAAATTACGCAATTGCCTGTTTCCCCATTTAGGGCTTCGTTTGTTGTTGATAATTTTGTGATCTCTTAGTATCAATTGTATTGATTAAGTCTGATTCAACTGTGCAATTCACTTATACGGAGCTTAAAAGTTCAACGATTTCATTTCTATTTGCTGTATCTAAAATTGGTTCCAGTTTCCTTTTCACCATCGTTATATTATCTATGCATATCCTATATTTTTCAGAAATGTTTGTCCTAGCGTTTGTTGATTTTAATTGAATTGTTAACTCTAGATGGTGTTGCCTTGGCCTTCCATCTGTACTTGGAATTGTAGCTGTCAACTGGGCCTAAACATGTGTAGTTCTGCTTTAGCCGGACAAACTAAAATACTCCCTCCTTCCCAGAATGAGTGTCGTTTTTTGGTTCTTCAAGGAAATTAAGGAAGTTGACTTTTAACATATACACTTATATCCTGAATATTCACCTGTGCATTACAAGTGCACATTGGGACATTATAGTTGGCTAATATGAGTTCAGTATCTTCACTAGAAAATAGCCATTCATTTTGGGACAAAATTTTTCAAAAGCGTGCATTCATTTATGGACTGAGGGAGTACCTTTTAGGGTATAGGGTGTCAAAATTTTCCAAAGTAGCTTATTCTTCCTTGAACATTGACGAGAGTATCTTTGAGTTAAGTAACTCTTTTCACCAGTTTTTTCCTTGTACTTTGCCAGAAGGAACTCTGTCTGTGGGGGCGCGCGTTGAATTATTTTATACTCTCATAAGTCGTATAATATACGTCTCCACATGTCTTGACAGCTTACTTAAAATTGTAAATTGTCAATTTTTGAACTGTTTTTTTTTCATGCAGAGTTGAACAAGGAAGAGCTGATTTCTAAGCTTTTACTTCAACATCCAAGACATACTGCCCCTTATGTTAGTGGTCATTACTCTGTCTATGACAAGACAGTTGTTACAGGAGATGATGCAGGGTTATCAGGTGGACTGTGCATGGATACCCATGCTTCTAGTAAAGGGCTCGATGCAAGAGATGAGTCTATATCCATGCTTGCGTCTCGTGATAATGATGTTGGGTGTGCCTTAAATGGTGTTCCTGAAGTGGACTTTAGTGTTAACTCTCCTCGGGATGAAACAGATTTAAGAATCTCAAACATATATACTGCACCAGATCTGTCTTTGGCTAGAATCCAACGGTCCAAGTCAAGGCAAAAGGCTCTGGAGCTACGTACTAGTGCAAAAGCAACAGCCAAAAGCTGTTTAAGCCACGAGAACAGGACTGGCATTTGTTTTAGTGAAAATTCGTTGTCTAAGATTGATTTTCAGCAAGCTGATCAGGATAATAGCTTCTCAAAATTGGCCAAACAGAATGATGTCAGTGGCAAAAGAACTGGTTGTAGAGAAGCTAATGGAGGAAATTGTGGCGAGGGATTCGGCAGAAATAATTACAGTGCTGGCATTACAAAATCTAGAAGTCCTTACGAACAGGTCATTAGTGTGACTGAATCTCATCAAGTGGATGGATATTCGGAATTGGCAAAGGAAGATGGTGGTATGCTTCCGCGATCTGCTGAAAGTGATAGTGGGTTAAAGGAAATGGTCAACCCTTCTGATGCTACATCCAGAAGTTGTGGAGTGAGAGAAACAACAAGAGGGAAGTGTTGGGATAAGCAGCATGATATTTATTGTGATAGAGTTACTAGATCTAGAAGTTCTAGCCTCCAGGCTCGTTTTATAAACGATTCTTCAAAACCAGGTACATCTTATACTACAAAGACAGGTAGTGGTACACTTTCTCAATCTATGCACAAACCTGTACAACAACTTGAAGATTCTGACAACTTACTGAAAGCAGTTAAACCTTCTGGTGAGATTATTCTTAGAAAGACAAGGTCACAAGCTACTTGTAGAACAGAAGGTACATCAATGCTTGTCCAGTCCTCCAGTACGGCTGCTTGTCGGATTACACGGTCCAGATCTGGTGCTAAAAAAGAGTCTCTACTCACGAAGTCCTTAAATGAGAATGAAGGCTATGCCCTTCCAAATGTGTCAGGTTGTCAACTAATCCCACTTTGTGCCAGTGCTGACGTTAACCAAGAAGGAATTGCTGCAGAAACCCAGTTTGTAGGTGGGAAAGTTCAAGCCCAGCCTCTTTATTTAGGGTCCAACTTGGATGGAGTTGGCCTAAAAAGAGATTCAGAAGGTTCAGTCTCGAGTCCACCTTCCAACTGTCGTATGGTTGTGCAGCCGAAGCACCTTGACTTTGGTGACATGGAAGAATACAATCTGAATAAAAGCTTTAGTCCTCCTTCAAAAAAGAAAATGGTCAACATATCAGCAGAGAAGTTATCTTCTGTTTTGTTGGATCCTGTAGCATCACAGGCTGAAATGATTCCTGGCAGCCCAAATGAACGTTTTCTGGAAGAGCAGTCACAGATGGGGAGGAATGTATCAACCAATCCAAAAGAAGCTCGGAATGATGTTAATGCGGAGGAGTGCTCTGAATATGAGATTGGTAAACTTGGACCTAAAGTCAACAGGAATCCAATGGTGAATACTGGTGAATGTAACACAGAGGTTTCCCTACCTAATCAAGTCTCTTTTCATCTCCATGAGACAGAAGTTGTACCCTCAGATATTTTCAACTGTGATAAAGAAACGCAACTGGAGAAATGTGAAGCTAACAAAGGGTGTCAGTCCTCATTTAAGCTGCAAATTAGAGAGGTACTCCCTCTGTTCCTAAATAATTGTCCTACTTCCTTTTTCATCCATTCCAAGAAAATTGTTTTGGTTTTAAACTTTCCTTTTTAGGAAGACTCTTTACACTTACCTTTTTTTCCCACTTTAATTATGGCCACATGCACAAGGCTTTAAAGGAAAAAACATATTATACCAATACTTCTAAGAGTCAGTTAGTTATTCTTAATCTGTGTGCTCAGTCAAACACGACATTTATTTAATTCATGTGGATTTGTATGTATGCCTTCATGATAATGAACTGCGTTATAATAAGAATTTGTATGTGTGCTCCCTCTAGTTCGTAGTTGCCAATTAGTGAACACCACACCTATCCCTATCTTTACCACAGAAGTGTGATCAAACATTTGAAATGGGTGAATTTAGTTCATCACTTTCGTCTAGCAGGGCCCCCATCCTGCTGGGAAAGCTCAGATGATTGTGATGTAATGAGAAAGGGGATCATAAGCTGAGGCAGAAACTTTGAGGCACACATGAGGGAAGTGGATGGGGTCTTGGGGTCCGCTATGGTGGCTAGGTTGAGTCTTCTTCTAATTATTTTTTATGGGAATGGTGGTTTGAATTGAGAATTTGCTAATGGTAAAAAAAATTAAAAAGAGGAAATGGAAAAGGCGCTGCCAAACATGATGTAATTTAACATTAATTTCATTGTTGTGAAGTTATCTGGTAGTTCTTTCTTTAAATCATCTAAGATGGAGTTTAATTTTGTGATAATGGGAAAATATTGTGGCCATGCTTTGAAAGGCAGAGATATCTTTTACCAGTTTTATAAGCTTAGGATTTTGCTAGCTCATGCCTCATAGATAATCTAATGCAGGATTTCTCTTTTTATATGATAGGGTGAAGTTGGCAATAAAGCGAAGAACAGTAGTTGCAGCACCCCTTCTAAATCCATACCCAAACTGGCAGAGCCATCTGTCATCTCAAGTTTGGCCAAACAGAGAAATCAGGATTTCCAAAATTGCTTGGATAAGGAAGTGGGAATACCTGGGCCAACTGGCTTTAAGCAGCTTTCTGTACAAGACATGCCAAATATCTCGCATGTCAAAAGTACAGATATTTGTTCTGAAACAACGCTGGTTGAAAGTAGTTCTGATGTGGGAGAGGGTGGTGTGTGTGCATTTTGTTCAAGTGGTTCGCGATGTTTGGAGGATAATTGTGTTGGTTGTTCAGAACTGACAGAATTCCAACTCAAAAAGAATTCATCAGTGCCCGAAATGAAAATGAATTCTGCCAAAGTGGATTCATTGCCTCAATCTAAGCGAAGAAAAGTAGAGGACCAACTGCTCAATTGCTTGTCTGCTTCGCGAAGCTTTAGGGTACAAATGCCTCGTAATATTCCAAGGGACAGTATATATAGATATTCGGAAAACATTGAAAATATCTCAGATTCTGGTCAAGAACTTCAAGTATTACGCTTTTCTGAGGAGGGGCACCTATCCCAACCAAATGCTAATAAGAGCTCTGATGTGGGAACTTATCAGGAGATAAAGTGTCCTACGACAAGTGAAGTTGAGTTTTCACCAGTTCTTCAAGCAGATGGCAATAAAGCGAAGAACAGTAGTTGCAGCACCCCTTCTAAATCCATACCCAAACTGGCAGAGCCATCTGTCATCTCAAGTTTGGCCAAACAGAGAAATCAGGATTTCCAAAATTGCTTGGATAAGGAAGTGGGAATACCTGGGCCAACTGGCTTTAAGCAGCTTTCTGTACAAGACATGCAAAATATCTCGCATGTTAAAAGTACAGATATTTGTTCTGAAACAACGCTGGTTGAAAGTAGTTCTGATGTGGGAGAGGGTGGTGTGTGTGCATTTTGTTCAAGTGGTTCGCGATGTTTGGAGGATAATTGTGTTGGTTGTTCAGAACTGACAGAATTCCAACTCAAAAAGAATTCATCAGTGCCCGAAATGAAAATGAATTCTGCCAAAGTGGATTCATGGCCTCAATCTAAGCGAAGAAAAGTAGAGGACCAACTGCTCAATTGCTTGTCTGCTTCGCGAAGCTTTAGGGTACAAATGCCTCGTAATATTCCAAGGGACAGTATATATAGATATTCGGAAAACATTGAAAATATCTCAGATTCTGGTCAAGAACTTCAAGTATTACGCTTTTCTGAGGAGGGGCACCTATCCCAACCAAATGCTAATAAGAGCTCTGATGTGGGAACTTATCAGGAGATAAAGTGTCCTACGACAAGTGAAGTTGAGTTTTTACCAGTTCTTCAAGCAGAAGAGGTACTCATTTATCTTTTTGAACTATGTATATCTCTTTACTTTTAATAATATGTAAACATGCTTTTTTTTTTTGGTCCTAAGCACATGGGAAAGTATTTTGCTATCTACTATGCTGAACATTGTGTTCATTGAGAATATCTGCCTTACTGTCGGAAAGCCACCAACTATAATTCTAGGTCTGACCTCGGATTTTGACTTATAGTTTGACCTTGATGGTTGATCATAAGCTTAAGTTTAATATTTTACAGGTAGGTACCTTTTTGTTGGGTTGTACAAATAGCATCATAATCATTGCAATATTTAGAATAAGGAAGGATGAAAAATGTGCCTTGATCCATTACATTACTTATCTGTGACATTTCTAATTATGTTTTTGTGTGGAGGGAATTGATTTCTGCTCATAATCCATCTTCCCAAATGGGAGCTCCATCAGACATGTCTTGACGGATTGATCCATGACTGAATAAAGAAAAGGATATGGTGAATTTCAATGCAGCTCTAGGAATTACTATCTCTACTCACCTCTCTAGTTCAAGAAAACAAACTTTGAAAACAATTTGTTTATATTAATTTCTCATGAGTTAAGACGAGTTAAGACTGAGTCTCTCTCTCGGTTTGATAATTGAAAGGCTGCCTGGTTTTATCAGTACTACTCTGGTTCATTCTTTGTTCTCTGTTAAATTTCTGACAGGGTGAATTTGGCTCTCAAATGGACAATAAAACTACCGAAACCCCTTTCACATTCAAAGAGAAACAGTCAGGACCATCATATCTCCTGAGTTTGACCAAGAAGGCTGCTGATGGGTCCACAGGTAGTTTGGTAGGGGATCTGGAAACTGCAGATCCTACAAGCACACTCATGGATGCTAGGAACTTGTGCCTTGGACATAAAGTTAGTATGGTGAATGCTGACAATTTGACTGCAGAGAGAAACTTTCCCAAAAGAATTTCTCATCTTACTGAGGATGGCCTACTTTCACATTTCTCGGTTGGGTCCCCACACAACGAACAAAACTCGGTTGGTCCTGATGAAACAATGCCTGTATTTGAGGGTTTTTTTATAGATGGACAGACAGAAAATGGAGGACAGGACAACGTTGGGGATATGATTAACTTGAACAGACTGGACCTTCCAAGTACCACCTTTGAGCACGCTAGTATTTTGGAGCAAATTTGCAGATCTGCCAGCATGCAGACTCCATTATCCCCCTTTTTACCTAAATTTAAGTTGCACAGAATGCAGGATATCTATCAGTCTGTACCAAATGGACTTCTTGAGCGTGCAGATGCAAAAAGCACTTTGCCTATTGATATGGATGCTGGCAAACTTCTTCGAGCAAGTTATAGTTGTATGGAAGAAGTCAAATCTTCTGTTCATGGGCTTCCGTATTCTAATTCTCTTTCATACTCCGGTACTCCATTTGGTTGGAATTCGAGAAACCATTATACATCGCCTGTGGGAAAACTCTGGGAACGATTTTCATCAAGTTCCAGCAGTTCAGAGAAACGATTGAGCTCAAATCCAGAGCTTACTTGCTTCCCGATTGAGGAAGATCCCAGTGTTAGTGAAGAAAACGTAAATGCAGAGGAGGCCGATGAAATTCAACAAGACATTAGTTCAAGAGTAATTAATGACTCTGCTAAAGGACAACTGCTCATTGAGATAACTGAAACATGCTTAAACCCTGCGACCTCAATATCTGCAGCAGAGAAATTTCCCAATAGAGATAGTTTAGAATCCGTTAGTACAGAATTCAGCTTCCATGGGACTCATAATAGGGTTAAACAGAAGCTTAGAAATAATTGTAGCAATCTGAAAAGTACAAAAGAAGAGGGAAAGGAGAACCAGAACTCACTGGGTACACAGAGTATCAAGAGGGGCAACAAATCCCTTCATAGTAGGTTCAGTAAGCCAAAAGTATCTGGTAAGACAAGTCTATGGAAAGGATTGCAGAGACTCTCAGCAAAGGAGCCTAAGCATAACAATATTGTTTCGGGCATCACTTCCTTTATTCCACTGGTGCAACAAAAACAAGCAGCTCTTAAATGTCCAGGTAATTTGTTTGTTTGTTTTTTTTTTTTTCCCTCTTAGTATATTACTCCCTCTGTCCTGTTGACGAAAGTATTTGATCCATGTGATTTTCCTCTAATACCCACAAGCTATCCTCTAGTGGTGCAAATCAATGGGACCCATTGCTCTTTCTATCTCACAATCAAAAAGAGCTTTATCGACAGTTGGTTTTGAAAACACCTTTCTGAAAATGGAAAGGGGACCCCTATTTTGGGACATCCCAAAACAGAATAGGGGACTCTTATTTTGGGACATAGGTGGTACTCATTTTTGCCTGAAGAATTTATGTCGAAAGAAATGTTGATGAGCTAACCCTATGCCTAGCTTACATAGGTTTATAATTAATCCAAGTGTACTTCGAATTGTTTTTTTGACTGCAGTTTTTTGGTCTTCTAGAGTTTATAGTTCATTTACTGAACCCCAAAATTCTGACGATGGACTGATGTTGGTATTTCATAAAACTACATACTTCTCTAGGAAATAGTCCCCTGAGGTCTCATCTATCATGCAATCATAGGAACATAGATCAAACAGTTCCAGGAAACATTTGTAAAAAGCAATTCAAGATAAGATTGGGTATTAAAAACGCAATGTCCTATAGGACGGAACTACAGGAAACTGTAGATGCACCATCTGTAATTTACGTATAATAGATACAGTAGACTAAAATTTTGTTTCTATATCTAGAGAGACGGATCAGACTTTTAACAAATTGGTTATGAATCTTATGATCACATTCTATCGAATCCATTTAGAATTAATTTAATGAATGATAAATGTATTTTGTTATCTCCAGATTATTAAGCTTGATATACATTGTTGAGCCTTTATCTAACAGCTTAAACTTTTAAATGAGTTGGTAACTTAACTTGGTATGAGAGCTCTGGTTTGGCAAGGTCGTGGGTTCGAGTTATCCCACTTGCATTTGTTACTCCAGAATATTGTGAGTGCATGTTGTCACTCTGTTTGCTTTGTGATGCCCCTTGTGAGGCATGCTTGTGTATCTCTCCACGTGTGGACGGGTTGCACGTGAGGGGGAGTGTTAAGCTTGATATACATTGTTGAGCTCCTATCTAACAGCTTAAACTTTTAGATGAATTGATAACTTAACATCAACATGTATGATTGGTTCTCAGATCCTATATCCAACAGGTCATGTCATCCAGATATTCTAAAGGAACCTTGCCTCAAGTGTCAGCTAGTGGTCCTTTATGCATTTGCAATAAGAATTAGGTGTGAGTGCGCTGCAAATAAGCTGCTGTCAGCCATGTCAAGGATCTGCATATGAATGTTCTCCTGTTTTGTTATTGAAATCGTCTTAATCTGCAACTTTTATGGTGGTTTTGCAGGGAAGAGAGACATTAAAGTGAAGGCTCTGGAAGCTGCTGAGGCTGCAAAGCACCTGGAAGAAAAACGAGAGAATGAGCGTAAGTTGAAGAAAGAAGCACTGAAACTTGAGCGAGCAAGAATAGAGAAAGAAAATTTGAGGGAAATGGAATTAAATAAGAAAAAGAAACAGGAGGAACAGAAGAGAAAAGATGCTGATATAGCAGCAAGGAAAAGGTTAAGGGAGGAAGAGGGGAGGAAAGAAAAGGAGAGGAAAAGAAAATGTGTAGCAGAAGGTAGGCGCGAGCAGAAACTACCTGAGGAAAAGTTACGCACCGGGAAAATGGAGAAAGATAAACGTGGAAAAATGGTTAGCTACCTTTCAGAATTTTTTTTCCATTTTTCTTGCTTTCATTCCTGCATTACTATATTGACTCCTGTTACAGGATGAGAACGTGAACCACAGAAAGGAACCTGAAAACCCATTGGAGAAGAAAAAGAATATTGTAAATGAGGGTGGAGATGAAAATTACTTCGGGAAGCCCAACAGTGATCCACAATCTAGCTATGTTCTTGATGATCCTGATGCTTCCAGTGATTGTGGTAATGAAGGAAAGGTACATGTCTTTCTTGTGGCAGCTTATATTAGCTTGAGCAAAATATCTCAAGTCTTAAATCCGAGTCCCAAGAAAAACTTGTACACCAATGAGGGCAATCTTTAGGCATGTTTGTAATAGGAACCACAATCATGTTCACTGTGCCATCACCTAGACCAGCCGCCCTGAACAATGCATCAGAATGTTTGCTAAGTTTGATAAATGCAACAGAAAAAGTTCCTAGGCTAGTCTTAGTTTGAACAAAGATTGAAACTGGGACTCAGGCACTCTTGCCAAATGCCACCTCCTTTACACGATGATTGGGAAAGAGGTTGCAAAACAAGGTCTTCCCGTCTACTCATCTGATATTAGAACACGGAAAGCCCATTCCAACTCTGTATTGTTATAAAAAGGATATAATCATTCCTGTCCCTGTGACTTGCATTTGGGGGGTAGCGTTCTAATGTTTAATTTTTCTTTTTTGTCTTTTCTTCTATTCCTCTTGATAGGGAATGAGCATGTTGGAGAAAACAGCTGAAAGAGATGATTCTGCTACCGTGAGAAGTCAAGAAAAATCTTATGACATTTCTCCATATCAGTGCTCTGATGATGATGAAGAAGAGGATGACATACCGACCACCAAGTTTGTCCCTTCGTGGGCCAGGTGATTAACTCAATCCCTTTCCTCTTCAAATGACTAGGTTGTGAAACCAAATTATTTGACTGTAGTTTGACATATTTTGGAAATACCATTTGACTTCATGTTTTAAAAGAAATTTATATTTATCTGAGCTTCTGCTTGCTTTCTGCTTATAAACAGTGTGGCTCTTGTTCTGCCCTTGCAAGAAAAGCTTGACCCTGATGTAATATTCCCTCGAGAAAGTTTTTGCAGCATGGATGAAGGTAAGATTACAGCCATTTAGTTCATAGAACCAAAATTAGTTGCTTGCTGAACTAAAGACAGCGATCACCTCCATGCAGTTCTTCGACCTCGAAGGCTAGTGGTGAAGTAGTAGCAATGCCGAGCCATTGGTATTGGAGAAATGTGACTAGAGGTCTGGCACCAAGACGAGGTTCTTAATTATTTTATTACCAGTTTTTTTCGTTTTTATGTGAGGCATATATGATTGATATATGTGTGTGTGTGTGCGTCTCTCTCTCTCTCTCTCTCTATATATATATATATATATAAGGGAGTTTTGAATGGTTACTTTCTCTAACTAACCATTGATGGTGACTATTAATATTATCCATTGCATTTACTAATCAAAAAAATAATATTATCCATTGCATAAAAAATAAAAGGTTTAGATTTATTAATGTAATTAATGGTTTGTATTCTTTTGAAGTGAATTAATTGCATTTTCCAACCACCCAGTGAATTTCGACCTCTGATTTTTTATGCAATGGATAATACAATTGTAACCATCAATGGTTAGTGAGAAAGTAACCACTAAAACCTTCCCCATTAATGGTTATAAACTGCCACAATACAAGAGTTAACTTCCAACACAGAACCAACAGACAACCAACATCCCTAAATCTTAGTATTATAACGTTAATATAATACAAGTCAACAGCCAAAGAACAGTCGGAGAGATATTGCATGCGCGGCAAACGCTAATATTCTAGCTGTTAACCGCACAGCTGCGAAACCTGGTAGCCAGAGAGGAGCTATCAAAAAGGATGAGAATGATGTCCTGGACAGTAGTACAATCAGCAGCATAACATTAAATTATGCAAATCGATGAGATATGCAAAAAGGAGTGCTCGTGTACTATGTGCCCATCTTAATTCATGACAAACACCCAGGGCTTGCGCAATTAGTCTAGACTGAGCCTTGCCCAAGAAGAATTGAGCTCCCACTTAATGGCCAACTGAGTTAAAATCTACTATCATAGGATACTTTTGGAGATGTTATATTTAAAGAGACTGCAATTGTGAGGTTAATGTTCGTGTTGCATACGTTGTTCCTTTAGCCCTGATCAAATAGAGTGAAGAAGACAGGGATTCCCCCATAAAGTCTGGATACTGAAGGTCTCTAATGGACGCCAGCTACTGTCCAATAATGCCTCCATCTTTTTGAAGTTCTCTGAAATCTGATGGATACCCCATGGCACATTTTGAAATGCACCTTCTTTTCATGGCACCAGTGCACCATAGCCCTATCATTATTGCCAATTATTGTAATTGGTCTTATTGCAAGAGCACTATGGATCCTCTAAAGTAAAATGTGTGTTTGGTAAAGACAATTTCGCGTTGGTGGTAATGGGTAACTAGTTTAGACAATAGGTTCTACAAAATTATCTGAAAGTAGTGTGAATGTGCTCAACTGTCATTTTGATATTGTAACTAATACACAACAACAATCATGAAAGAATAAAGAAAAGAGAAAGAATGAGAGAAGAGAGAAGAGACAGAGAACGCAAGAGAATTATCGCAGCCGTGGTGTTCTGCGTTTCCTTTCATGTTACTGCATATACGATATATATATGTTTACATCTACCCTACTAACACAATTGCCAAAGTACCCTTATTGTCTAACACTCACCTTTAAGTTGGAGCATAGATATTTATCATGCCTAGCCTGTTACAAAGATAATCTACCCTTATCCTTGTAAGACCCTTAGTAAACATATCAGCTAGTTGTTCTCCGGTACGCACATATGAGGTGGAAACAAGATTCTGTTGGATCTTTTCTCGAATAAAATGACAATCAACCTCTATATGTTTAGTCCTCTCATGGAAAACCGGATTCGTAGCAATATGCATGGCTGCTTGATTATCACACCTCAATCTCATAGGTAGGGCAACTCTAAAACCAATCTCTTCCATGAGTTGCTAGATCCACATAAGTTCACACGTCGTCTGAGCCCATCACACAATACTTGGACTCTGCACTTGATCTCACCACCACATTCTGTTTCTTACTCTTCCAAGATACTAGATTTCCGCCCACAAACACACAATATCAAATAGTTGACCTTTTATTTAGTGATCCTCTCCAATCAGCATCAGAAAATGCCTCCACTGGCATATGCCCGTGATTTTCATACAAGATACCTTTACCAGGTGCTCCTTTCAAATACTTCACAACTCGGATCAATGCATTCCAGTGAGTATCAGTAGGATCTGCCATGAACTGGCTCACTACGCTTACTGAAAAACAATATCTGGACGAGTTACTACAAGATAGTTCAACTTATCAACCAACTTGAGTGCTTCAATTCCATGTGTATCATTGCCGGTAATGACAATATCATCTACATAAACAACCAGAATAATACAACCACTATTGGTCTGCGGAAAGAACACAATATTATGACATGAACTCTTATGTAACCCAAACTCTAAAACAACCGCACTAAATCGCCTGAACCAAGCCCGTGGAGATTGTTTTAACCCATACGACTTTCGTAACCTACATACCTTATTTCCATACTCCCCTTGAGCAACAAACCCAAGAGGTTACTCCATGTAATCCTCTTCCTGTAAATCACCATGAAGGAATGCATTCTTAACATCCAGTTGAGGCAGCTAAAGATATCATAAGACGTTAACTTGGCAACAGGAGAAAAAGTGTCAATATAATCAATACCGTACACATGTGCATACCCCTTAGCAACCAATCGAACTTTTAATCGAGCAACAATTCCATCTGGATTCATTTTAACCACGTACATCCATTTGACACCCAATAGCTTTCTTACCTTCAGGAAGTGTTACCAAGTCCAAGGTCTCATTAGCCTCAAGAGCCTTCATTTCCTCTTCCGTTGCGGACTTCCAACCACTATGAGATAAAGCTTCAGACACATTTTTAGGAGTGACAACTGAATCAAGACAAGCAACAAAGGAACGAGAGGAATCTGACTTGGCTAGAGTTGCTTTGGAAGACAAGGAAGAAGGCTGTTGTGACATGGTACTATGTAAACCTGGAAAACTCCTCATCACTCATAACGACTCTATGGGTTTCGGGTTGGGGCATCTGTTCACTTGTCTGCAAAACTGTTTGGGCACACCTTGACTGTTGTTGCTTTTGCTGATACTCTTGTTGCTGCTTGAGTGAGAGGCTTAGGACACTGGCTCTTGATATGACCTTGTTCACCACAATTATAACACAATCTAGGTTCTCCACGACCTCCGGGAGCTCTACCACCTCGAGTTCCACCTTGAAAACTGCCTCGGCCACCATCTCTACCCCCACGATAACCACTGTTGTGTGAAACTAATGCTGATCTCTGAGATAACTCCACTTGTGATGACTCACCACTCCCATTCCTAGTTGCCGTCAAAACTCTATCTAAGGCATCAGACAAAGTACCCAAGTCTTTACTCGACAATAACTGAGATCGAATCACTTCATACTCCTTTTCCAAGCATGATAACCAACTAAACATCAATAACTTCTCACGCCGAGCTTTCATCTCCTCGACATTATTAGAGATAGGCATAGCGGCAGTGAAATCCTTACTCACACGCATGAAGTCATCATAATAATCCATAATGTTCCGTCCTTTCTGTCTAGGACGATGAACCTCTTGTGACAAATTATACAATCTATTCAAGTTACTTGCTTCGGAAAACCACTTGTGCAAAAGTGTTCACAACTCTTTGACTGTCTTGCAATGTTGCATAGAAAGTATAACTTTCCTACTTATAGAGTTCACAATCTTCGGAAACCAGAACCTTATCATCATGCAACCACACTTTGGCCGCCTTTTCTTTAGTAGGACAATCTTCAACGAGATGTCCTTCTTTCCGTAAACCACCCATGTTTACCTGCATCAAATATCTCCATTCTGTAAAATTCAACCCATGTGCCTCCAATATTATGTCAATCATTCTATTATGGGTTGAAACAACTGTCATGATAGTCTCTGACAAAGATGCATCCTCAGCCATTGAAACACACAAAATGACAAAATAAATTAGACCAGCAACCTACAAGTATCAAATCAGCCGCTCAAGCAACTAGGAAGAACTCTGTTGTGTCACAAACAACCAGTCCGTGTCCCAACATTGTTAATCAGATACAAATTCGACTTACCCACACTGAATCCGTTCCAAATCTGAGACACCCACACTGAATCAGAGAGCTATGGTTCAATATCCGAAACCTAGGGAACCAAATTCGAGTCCACTCTGGCAGGCGATTTACACAGACAGATTCACCTGGCTATTCTGAGCCTAACCCTGGTCGCAAAATCTCCATTAGATCTTTCTAAGTTGTTCAATCGATCACGGGCTCATAAATTCTGTTCAACGTCACCTTGTTATATTGTATTAGTCTAGCTCTGATACCATGTAACTAATACACAACAACAATCATGAAAGAATAAAGAAAAGAGAGAATGAGAGAAGAAGAGAGAAGGGGCAATATGTTTACATATACCCTACCAACACAATTACCAAAGTACCCTTATTGTCTAACAGATATTAAATATTCTGGGTAAATTTGTAAACCAGTTGTTATTTGTGGCAGATTTTTCGATAAACACTCAAGGAACTTGGAGGCCCCCAAGATTCTTTTGCTCCTGCCGTCCTGGTGAACATTCATAAAGACTTGAGCAATGTATATATTTCATATGCAGCTTCCGTTGGATTGGGAGGTGTGCAGGAGCCAAACTTGACAGTTTCGTGTATCAAAATTTGATAGATCCCTGTAGTACTAATTTGTATACTTGAGTGACTTATTGAATAGGAAAATAGGCTTCTCTTAATGCCTGTTTTAGAGCAACAGGTATTCCTCTGCGGCCAGCAATTGCTTTTGCTTTGTATATAGTAGTAACCTGGTGCAAATGATTTCAATATCTACAAGTGATTATCGGTAGAGTGAATTTTCTGGGATATGCAACCTAGTCGAAATTGTTTCTTCCTTATAGCAAGTCAACTGTAATATCTGAAATAACAATTTGTTTGGTTCATATTCTTGTAAACTAATCGACTGTTACTTTAGAAATTTACTCTCTTTTTCGGTGGTCAATCAAGAAAACTTTGGAGGCTATCAAAAAATAATTTAATGGAGGCTATGAAAAAAATATTCATATGGATTTTGTGAGAATATTTTTAAGGATTAAATAATTAGTTGGTCCCTTAAGTATTCCAAAACTATGTGCTTGGCCCTGTGACTTTTTTAAAAATGTGTTTGGTCCCTAAAGTTGGTTTTTGCTAAGAGATTACTCCCTTACGGGATTACCGTCAGTTTTCCGTCAAATGTTTTTTGAAATCTCAAATTTGCCTTTTAACTCTTTCATCCCTTAACTCCACTGGCATTTGGCTTCATATCTCTAATTTTTCTATCACTTCTCCCTAGGCATTCACTATCACTCACTTTCTCTTTAGAATATCGTCGGCGCCCAATGTCAACCCCGGCAACACTCTTCTCTACCCCAGATCCGGCCACCCAAACCTCTCTCTCAGCGGTTGTTCTTGCTCCCTCGGTCTCCGGCGCATAACCATCGTAGCTTCCATCCACAATCCCCATATCCACCTTCACCCACTTTCATCGTTGCTCTGCAATGACCGGCCTAAATCAATCCCTTCACCTCCCCTCTTCTCAACAGAGCTGGCCAAAGTCCCAAGCGCCATCCCCACTCATCGTCGACGCCTAATGTCAACCCCGTCAACATTCTTTTCTACCCCAGATCCGGTCAACCAAACCTCTCATAGCCTTGATAGTCAACAACTTCGGATCTCCAGGCCCAAAACAAGAACACATTCCTGAGTCCATTCTTTCCACCACAATTATGGGACCCACTGAATTCCCCTCTCTTTTCCCTCAACACCTGAAGCAATTTCTTCAGCTTCGGCAATTGAAGGGCAATGTCGTAGACTCTGATTGAGCTGGAATAGTTGAGAGTGGGTAGGATGATGAGGTTTGTTCCAACTGGGTGTTCTTGTATGGTCAGTTGTCTCTTTGGTAGTGTTCAAATGAGTGTTTTTCTTGAAGGGTGAGATTGATGATGCTGAACAGTGAATTGAGTGAAATAGGTTTATAATAATTGAATTGAGTTTTCTTGATTGAATTAGGAATGAAGATGGAGATGAGAGAGATGGGAGTTTGTTAACATGAACAACCATGGCTATTTAGAGAGATGTAAATTACACGCACAAAAATACACACAACACATCGTTATATAGTAAGTGAGTGTGAATTGAGACGTTTTTTGAGCTTTTGGAGGAATGGATAAGGCAAATAACTAGCTTTTGGAGAATTGAGGGAGACATCTACTTTAATGAGAGATTTTGAGTTGTTGATTATAAGTAATTTTGGATCTGGAATATGTTAAAATTCCATAGATCTAAATGAGCGAAAGATTCTCATTGTCACCGTTGACGATGGTGTTGATCTGGATCGAAGAAGAGACGTCGGAGACGTCGATCTAGACGACTAATTTTGGGACTGTGTTTAACGTATAAAGACTAAAAAAATTAGGTTGATGAAGGAGTTGACTGTATAAGGGTAAATGACAAATTTGAAATTTTAATAAAATTTTAATGGAAATACTAACGGTAACCCCGTGAAGGGACAATCTCTTAATAAAAACTTATTTTAAGGACCAAACACATTTCGAAAAAAGTCGTGAGACGAAATAATTATTTAATTCTTTTTTTAATGAGATAAGGTTTTCTGTGGGCCCCAAGTTGGATGGAATCTTTACTAGTGATTGATTTTAGATGAGGTAATAAAAGTTTGTTGTACGAGGAAAGAGTCAAAAGAAGGCAAGCATTTTCGTGTAACGGCTCTCTGACGTGTAATTTATTTTATTATTCCAGTATAGGTCTATCTGGCTTTACAAAATCATCACATGCTGTTTATTGATTTCTCAGTTCTCACTGATTCCTTGTCAGTATCTCTATCGCTTTCCAATTTCATTAAAATATTTAAGACTGATTTACAAACAATTGGTCCATTTTAAATATGTTTGCCCCTTCACATCTCAGACTTCAAGTAGTCACTTTACGTGGCCCTAACCCCAAGTATATAACCTTCATGCAAAACTTTCTTCTTAATTAATCGAAGAGTTATTATACTGCAACACCCTCTCGAATTAAATGATACTTTAAAAATTTACACATACAATCTACCTTTATTTAACAACAATTTGCTCGCATAATTGTTTTCATTTTTCTTTTAATAGTCAATAATAACATCACTTACTTTATCACGAAGGTAGTATGTATTTCCTTCCATTTCTGATAAAAAATCTACTCTTCATTTTCAAGAAAACATAATAATGAAGAATTTGGCATTAACAATATTACTCCAATTTTATAAAAATAGCATTTTTCATTATGTTCAATTTTGGTTAAATGAATTATCTAACAAAATTTATTAATATTTATAATTGAATTACTCAAATAAAAAAAATTAGCTTGAAGAGAACAATTATTTCTCAAAAAATAATGAAGAGAGCACAAACTTGAGATCAAATGAAAGCATACCACATTATTGATAATAATAGTCTTTTTTCAAAAAAATAAAAACTCTGAAAATCACATTAGGTAGTGTTTTGGTAATATTTCTATTTCTTTTTTTGTTTCACATGTTTCTGTTTCACATGTTTATATTTTTTTATTTTGAACGAAAAACAAAAACACATTTGATAGTTTTTTCTATTTCTATTATGAAAAAGAAACAAATGCTAAACATTTTTATTTTCTTTCACAAAGTTATATTCTTTTTCAAAAAAATTAACACATTACAACTTCCATAATATTATATTATATCAAATTCGAACGTGTAGAATAATAATTCACATGATTTCATCTATGATTCAAAAAAAATTATAGATATGTAGCTCCTCATCCATTGGGTCAGGTATGAGTCGGGTTGAATGGGTGACATGTTAAAATTCATTAGAATCCGGATATCAAACTGTAGAAATGGGTCGGGTTAGGCTGATAATGGGTACATTAAAATGGGACGGCTCGTCTTAATTCATATTTTCTCCCAAAATTTCATAAATTTGTAGAGTAAAAACTATCAGGTCAAAATGGGTAACGAGCTTGACCCGCTTTAACCCAATTTGTTAATATTTTTAGGTCGAAACGAGTTATCCGTTTTAACAAAAAAAAATATTAACAGGTTGGGCTTGGTAGGGTAATTTCCATTCCGGGCTAGTTGGATTAACGGGTTCTGGGTTGTAATTGATATTCATAATATATATATATATATATAGGAAAAATTAGGGTTGAAAATTTACTGTGTCAAAGTTCGAAGGCTCGACCTCATTAAGTTGATCGACCTTGACCCTTTCAAGTTTAAAAAAAGAATCATTTTTCTTAAATGAGAAATATTTTTTTTCATTTCCAAATTTTGGAGAAAATGAGAAACGTTTCTAGTTTCTCAGAAATAGAAATGATTGTCAAACGTATTTCTATTTCTATTTTTTACAAAAAAATGGAAATAAAAACAAAAATATTAGAACGAAATGGTTACCAAACAAGTAATCCAATTCCTATTTCTAATTTTTTAACTTTATTTTTTGAAATGGAAAATAATTTCTGATCTTCTAATAAGCCACAGATTAAGTTTTCCAGTACATGTAAATGATATGGAAATTGAGCACACAGGCACAGAAAGCCTTGCGAGGAAGGCTAAGCACTTCAATGTGAACTCAACCCAACTCCCTAGCCTCCATAGTCTTGTTTCTTAATTTTTTTTTAGATAAACAATTTTATCATTTTACTCTTATTTTTTATTATTATCTTAATTATAACTACATGTATCAATGTTTGTAAAGGAATTTACATATCATACAAATAGAATAAATTATTATTTTTAATTGATATACCTAATCAAATAGAACAATTATTTAATAACGAAGGAAGTATTTGTATGAATAAATCTATTGTAAAACGGTGTTATGGATCTTAATCCATACGACAAAATCATATTCATCACAGTTCAACCCACTGAAATATGGTAGGTCGAATAAAAGAGAATTTGTTTTATAAAAAATATCTGTAAGACCATCCTACCAAATGTCGTAGGTACCTCCCAACATATTCAAGTTTGATTGTTTGGGTGATGTGACTGAGGGATACACAAATACAAGTGCGAAAAATAACACGAATTTCATAGCTACATTATTAACTAGCTTACTCGTATTCTCATTTCTCAAGTGTCGGTTATAGTTTATGTACGGAATTATTTTCATTTTTCCTTTTAATAGTCAATAATAACATCATTTATTTTATCACGAAGGAGTATGTATTTCCTTCCGTTTCTGGTAAAAAATCTACTCTTCATTTTCAAGAAAACATAATAATGAAGAATTTGGCATTAACAATATTACTCCAATTTTATAAAAATAGCATTTTTCATTATGTTCAATTTTGGTTAAATGAATTATCTAACAAAATTTATTAATATTTATAATTGAATTACTCAAATAAAAAAATTAGCTTGAAGAGAACAATTATTTCTCAAAAAATAATGAAGAGAGCACAAACTTGAGATCAAATGAAAGCATACCACATTATTGATAATAATATTGTCTTTTTACAAAAAAATAAAATAAAAAAACTCCGAAAATCACATTAGATAGTGTCTTGGTAACATTTTTATTTCTTCTTTTTGTTTCACATGTTTCTATTTCTTCTTTATTTTGGACGAAAAACAAAAATACATTTGATAGCTGTTTCTATTTCTATGATGAAAAAGAAACAAATGCTAAACATTTTTATTTCCTTTCACAAAGTTATATTCTTTTTCAGATCGAAAAATTAACACATTATAACTTTCATAATATTATATTATATCAAATTCGAACGGGTAGAATAATAATTCACATGATTTCATCTATGATTCAAAAAAAAATTATGGATATGTAGCTCCTCATCCGTTGGGTCAGATATGAGTCGGGTTGAACGAGTGACATGTCAAAATTCATTAGAATCCAGATATCAAACTGTAGAAATGGGTCGGGCTAGGGTGATAATGAGTACGTTAAAATGAGACGGCTCGTCTTAATTCATATTTTTCTCTCAAATTTTCATAAATTTGTAGAGTAAAAACTATCAGGTAAAATGGGTAACAAGCTCGACCCGTTTTAACCCAATTTGTTAATATTTTTAGGTCGAAACGGGTTATCCGTTTTAACCAAAAAATATTAACGAGGTTGAATTGGATTAACGGGTTCTGGGTTGTAATTGATATTCATTATATATAGAGGAAAAATTAGGGTTGAAAATTTACTGTGTCAAAGTTCGAAGGCTTGACCTCATTAAGTTGACCGACCTTGACCCTTTCAAGTTTCAAAAAAGAATCATTTTTCTTAAATGAGAAATATTTTTTTTCATTTCTAAATTTTGGAGAAAATGAGAAACGTTTCTAGTTTCTCAGAAATAAAAATGATTGTCAAACGTATTTCTATTTCTATTTTTTACAAAAAATAGAAATAAAAACAAAAATATTAGAACGAAATGGTTACCAAACAAGTAATCCAATTCCTATTTCTAATTTTTTTAACTTTATTTTTTGAAATGGAAAATAATTTCTGATCTTCTAATAAGCCACAGATTAAATTTTCAACTACATGTAAATGATATGGAAATTGAGCACACAGCCACAGAAAGCCTTGCGAGGAAGGCTAAGCACTTCAATGTGAACTCAACCCAACTCCCTAGCCTACATAGTCTTGTTTCTTAAATTTTTTTTTTTTTTAGATAAACAGTTTTATCATTTTACACTTATTTTTTATTATTATCTTAATTATAACTACATGTATCAAGGTTTTTTATCTTAGATACGCAAATGCGCAGCCCCGGGGCCTGCGTAGGTACCTCCCAACATATTCAAATTTGATTGTTTGGGTTATGTGAATGAGGGATACACAAATACAAGTGCTAAAAATAACACGAATTTCATAGCTACATTATTAACTAGCTTACTCGTATTCTCATTTCTCAAGTGTCGGTTATGGTTTATGTACGGAATTAGTCTACCATTCCAAAATAGTGTTCCTATATAACCGTTATAGACCCCTAACCTAATATTCTTTTCTTAGCCCCATCCATCCTTCTACAACCAACCCACCCACCCACGCGCCACAGTTTCTAACCGTTTAAACCCCATTTTCCCACCACCCCCACTCTCTCTCACAATGCCCTCAACCTCAAGATAGATTTCATCAATTGATCTTTACCCAGGAACAAAAATTCATTTCTCCATTCCCAATCACCATGAATCCAACTAAGCTTCTTGTTTTCATTAATCTCTTCATCCTCGTCAAATTCTCACAACACCCATCAGTAACATCTTCCCAAAACGTCACCTTCGACTTCCCCTCTTTAACTCTCCGCAACCTCACTCTTCTCGGCGATGCCTACATCCGCAACGGCGTCGTCGGGCTCACCCGAGAATCCGGAGTCCCCTCCTCTAGCTCCGGCACCGTCATCTACAACTCCCCACTTCCGTTCTCCACTCCAAATTCCAATTCCTCCACCGCCTCTTTCTCCACAAGATTCTCTTTCTCAATTCTTAACGTCAATCCCGCCTCCTTTGGCGACGGGTTAACCTTTTTCCTTTCCCCGGATAACCAAATCCTTGGTAGCCCTGGTGGGTACTTGGGTCTTGTTAATTCCTCTCAATTAACCAAGAACAAGTTTGTTGCAATCGAATTCGATACCCGACTTGATTCCTACTTCAATGACCCGAATGCTAATCACGTCGGGTTGGATATTGATAGTCTGAATTCAATCAAGACTGCTGATGCAATTTCTTGTGGAATTGATTTTAAGAGTGGGGATTTAATTACGGCTTGGATTGATTACAAGAGTAAGGAAAAGAATTTGGCTGTGTTCTTGAGTTACTCTGATTCCAAGCCTGAAGAGCCACTCTTGATGGTCAACGTTGACTTATCCGATTACCTGAAGGAGGTTATGTATTTGGGATTTTCAGCTTCTACTGAGGGGAGCACTGAGATCCATTTGATTGAGAATTGGAGTTTTTCGGCGTTTGGGATCCGACCCGTTCGACCAAGAAACAAGCCTCCTCACAATGTGTCTGATAATACGGTCATAAAGCCTCCTCCGATTTCGGTGCCAGCTGATTCTAGCAACAGACATCAAAAGAAGGTTGGATTGGCACTTGGGATTTCCGGCCCGGTCTTCTTTTGTGCTGTTCTCGTTGTTTTTGGCTATGTTTCTGTTAAAAAGTGGAGGGGGATTAGGACTGAGAAGTTGTTCAAAACAGAACTTGTGACGGGGCCAAGAGAGTTTAGTTATAGAGAGTTAAGATCGGCCACTAAAGGGTTTCATTCTAGCCGGATCGTGGGCCATGGAGCATTTGGTACTGTTTACAAGGCATTTATATCGTCTTCGGGTAGTTTCGCTGCGGTTAAGAGATCAAAGCATGCCCATGAAGGTAAAACTGAATTTCTCGCTGAGTTAACGATAATTGCTTGTTTAAGGCACAAAAACTTACTTCAGCTCCATGGGTGGTGTGTTGAAAAAGATGAATTGTTGCTTGTATATGAGTTTATGCCTAATGGAAGTCTTGATCAGGTTCTTTACCAAGATTCAAAACAGTTGGATTGTCTAAAATGGGATTATAGGTATAACATTGCGCTCGGGTTAGCTTCTGTTTTGACTTACTTGCATCAAGAATGTGAGCAGCAAGTGATTCATAGAGACATAAAGACTAGCAATGTAATGCTCGATGCGAATTTCACTGCAAGGCTTGGGGATTTCGGGCTGGCTAGGCTTATGGATCATGACAAGAGCCCTGTTTCGACTCTAACTGCGGGGACAATGGGGTATCTTGCTCCTGAGTATCTTCAGTATGGGAAAGCTACTGACAAAACCGATGTTTTTAGCTACGGTGTGGTTATACTTGAAATCGCTTGCGGGAGAAGGCCGATTGAGAGGGAATTGGAAGGTCAAAAGACGGGCAATTTGGTGGATTGGGTTTGGGGGTTACATTCTCAAGGGAGGATCATAGAGGCTGCGGATAAAAGATTGGGAAGGGACTTTAAAGAGGAGCAAATGAGGAGGCTTTTGCTTCTAGGGTTGAGCTGTGTTAACCCAGATAGTGCAAAGAGGCCTTCGATGAGAAGGGTTTTTCAGATTCTTAACAACGAGGCTGAGACTGTGGTTGTGCCCAAGACGAAACCAACTCTTAGTTTTTCTAGTAGTTTGCCTTGGAACCTTGAGAATATTGTTTCTGATGAAGATGAAAGCTTGAGTTCTGAACGCAGGTTTGGTATCAGAATTGACTGAAGTAAGCTTTCATGTTTTGCCACGACACTGGAATCCTATAATTCTTTCATTTTTGTTTTCATGTAGTTAGTCATTGTAGACTTGTAGTTTAGCCGTTGGAAAGACTAGAGAGTTCACTGGCCTGAGTTCAAAGCGATTCCATTGAACTGTTTTGGTTTTCAACTGCTACATTGTACACTGAATTTTCTTGGCATTTTGTTCTCTTGATTTTTGGTGTCACGATGTATTGTAGTTTTTGTTTACTAGAACTAAAGCTCCAAATTTTTGCCAGCCAAATGCAAGTTTTTTTTTTTTTTTTCAAACCGTACTGCACTGCACCAGAACATTCATACACTAAAACAAGAACTATAAGTTAGCATATCTAGACTTGAAACCTCACAGAAAAAATTCTACTGGATTCTATATCGCCATTAAACACAAATGTCATGTTTCATGTTTGTAATAATTCATGGCTCTAAAACAATGTCAAAGAATTCGAAACTTAAGTTCGTAGTACAACATAACAAGAAGTTGTTATCATCATAGTACTTGTGTCCCAACCAATTCTTGCGGTTTTAACTTCTATGCCGCCATAGTTAGTTAACATTGCAAAGCATATTTAATATCTATGCTCCCTTCTCAGCCTTGGATTTTCACCAAATCAAGTCGAAATTCTGGTACTTGTTCTGCAACACTTGGCTTAACATACCGTGCACGGACCAAGCTGTGAACCTGAAAAACAATCCCAAAAATCAACAAAGAACAGATTGAAATACTGAGAAATTATAAGATAAATTGAAAAAGAAATGTTCAAAAACTAATGGGAAATCTGGAGTTCTTCCCATGGACATGCTCCTCTGAAGATAACAGACTTGGGTGAGTTTGTGGTAAGTGTATGATGACAGAAGAAGGGAGAGCACACTCCCTCAAACGTAAAGATTTTTCTTTAACCATTTTGCAGATTGTGCTCTCTCTCTTCTGTCAACGTACCATCAACTCCCAGCCCTGTCTCAATCTCACGGTCCATGGCTTCCATGATCTGGTGCTCTCGGACACTTTGTTACTGCAATACAAAGTAGATAATCTATTAGAAAAAGTCATCATGCATGTGTGTGTGTGTGTTTTCATAGTTCATACTTTGAAGACATGGTTGTACGCTTATAGTAACAGATTTTTCAAACAGGGTCAATCAAATATAAAATAGGTTGTCACGGGGAAAGAAACCAAAATGAAAACTTGCCTTTGCCTATTCGAATATCCGAAGAAATGATAATCCTTGAAGCAGTATTGCCAATACATATACATGTATGAAAACTCTGTGTGTGTGTGTGTGTGTGTGAGAGAGAGAGAGAGAGAGAGAGAGAGAGAGAGAGAGAGAGAGAGAGAGAGAGAGACGTATGAACAAATGTTGATGCAATAGAACAGTGAGAATGGGTTATAGTAGCCAATTTATAGGGAGTGAGAGTCTCCAACAGTAACGCATGGGAATTAAATTTATGCAGTTTCTTTTATTTATTAATTTTATAGATTTATTGAAATGGTAATAAGAGAATTAATTGTGAAAAGAAATGGTTAGTGGATTAAATGTTGTGTTCGCTAAGAATTGGGAAATAAAAACATCATTTTCAAGCTCTATTTATTATATTTACTATCACTATTGTTCATAGTTTGGTTAATTAAATTGACCAGTTAGAAATGAAAATGGCAAAATATCCATTTTATGGTTCGTATCAGTAACTTGTGATAAATGTTGTGCTTAGCTACTTTTAGTCCGACGTTGACTTATGATATTGGACCTTTCCTAAACCTGAAACTGAAAAGGCTCTCTCTCTCACATGAGGGGTAGGATTGGCTTTTCTTAGGTACATAGTTATCGGAGAATACCATACCTAATGACGGCTTTAAATCATCTATCACATCTTTTGTTTTATAGAATCTCGGCCTTAATACCATACCTAATGACGGCTTTAAATCATCTATCACATCTTTTATCTCATTGAATCTCGACTTTATTGAGTAATGTAATGATTTGAGGGTAGAGGACTAGGGTTTTTGTTTTTCTGCTTTTTGTCAAACTTTTTCCATACACACCTGATTGAATGATTCAATTTTCTAGTACAGGAAGAGATAAGTATCTTTGATCAAATCAATATTGTTTATTCTTTTACTATGTAAATATCTTTGTGTCACCAATTCGGCCCTCCAGGCTATGTTGAATTATTTAGAGTTAATTATAAATGTACAAAATATTCCAATGAGTTTATTAAATAATTATGATTGGGTATGATATATCATAATTATTAAATAAAATATTTATAGAAAATTTAAAGTTGAAGGACACATCAGTTAAAGTAATATGACTTTTCTAATATTATCTCTTGCAAAAGATATATATTTGAAAGTAAAAGATACGTCCCTTTAAAAGAATGTATCATTTGAAAATGTGTCTTTTAGAAAAGGTATCTCTTCATTCAAAGTGGTGTAGTTGTTTTTATAAATAGAAGTGACTTTCATTTATTTGGGACGAGAAATTAATCAATTTACAAGCCTTGCAAACAAGAAAAATTCTACAGATTTTCTTTTTGTAAATATACACAAAATACACCAAACAGATCCTAAGTGACTTAATTGAAAGAGCAACGATTATAGTTGATTCTTCTTTACATCTCAAAAGTAATTTTGTGGTAACCCGGTGCTCTAAGTAGGGGTGAAATATTACTTTTAGGAAAGTGTGATCCACGCCTAGAAGAAACATCAAGTTTTGTCATATCCATCACAATTCTCTACTCATTGTTCTAGCAGGCTCTAACCCAAAACACTGGTTTCCTTTATTAATAGGATCTCTAATTTGATACTCCAAAGTCCAACCCAACCTTAACGAGGGTGAGACGCGTTAAGAAAATGTATTGTGATGCATCAATTTTTGCATCATGATGAATCAATTTGAATTACAAAATCTAATTTTTGCATCGCAATGAATAAATTTTACACCGTGATACATAAATTTTAATTACCTAATCCAAATTATACCACGGTATCAACTTTTAGAGATAATTGCAAAAAAAACCCTGACCTATTTTGTGTTTTGCAAAATTAACCTCGTGTATTGATTTTCACCAAATTGAACCTCCACCTATTTTTATTTTTGCAATTCAAACCTTCCGTCAAAGTGGTGTTAATTTTTTTTAACGGGATGATGAGTTGGCTGCCCAGTTAGCAGCTGACGTGGACACTACAACTTCCAATTGATATTTTCCGCTTTTTTTCATTGTAAATTAAACCCTTTACATTTGTTTGTCTTGCAAAAACAACCTTGGTCAAACCGTAGTTTATTTCCCGCCATTTCTATTGCAAATTAAACCTTATACATTTTTTTGTTTTTGCAAGATGAACCTTGGTCAAAACCAGATTTTACACACGTGAGTTTCACGTGATCAATTAAAATTAATCCTAACCTCTAATTGAATCAGTTTGGCGATTTTTTGGGAGAGAGAAGGAGGCGATTTATAGGGTTTTTTCATCAAGACCAAATTCTTCATTCAGACTTGGAGATTATAGTGAATCGAGAATAATAGTGAGTGCAATGCGGTCTCTAAGGTTGTTGAATGATCATGGAACCCCTAATTATGGTAAGTAAACTAACCCTAGAATTTTTTATTTCGTTTGTGCTGTGGTATTCGATTTCCCATATATGAATCTTGATTTTTTTATTTTGTGTGCGCTTTGTGTCCTCTTTTATATTGGTATGTACTGTAGGCACACTTAAAGTAATTTCTTTTGATAGTCGAGTTGCTATTCATTTTTGTAATTAACATACTGTTATTTTTGTTGGTTAGTGTCGTTAACCTATGTTCTGCTTAATGGTTTATTAATCACTTATACTTGATATAGAATGTTGCATTACAGAATGTTAAGTTGTCAGCTTTGTTAGGGTTGTGTTAAAAATTAGACATACTCTCTCTCTCTCTGTCTCTCCAGCGATATGTGTGTGTTTTGTTATCATGTGCTTTGTGGTTCACTCCACTTGGAGAAATAATTTATTTTTGTCATATTGAACTTTTTGAGATGTTGATGGGCCTTTTTTTACCGTTAAAGTGCATCATGGTGGTCAATTTGAGTGGGACAAATATGTTGGGGGAAATGTGAATTTTTTGATAAGCGTGATATAGATGAATGGTCATTGATTGAGATGAAAGATATGGTGAAACTTTAGGCTATGATCTAAGGTCCATAAATTTTTACTACAAAGGCATCCATAATGGGGATGAATTTGTGCGAGATAAAGGATGATAAGGAGTTGATGGGTTTAGTCTCTGTGAACAAATTATTGTCTTTTTACTTCATCAAGGCTAATAGTAAAAGTATTGAAATATCATAGATTGGGGAGGATTTTGATTTAGGACTTGATATAGATGTTGATTTATGATTACAAAATGAGGTAGTTGGGGCCAAGTCAATACGAGGGGATGTCAATACAAGGGAGGTAAATCTGAGGGATGATGATGATGATAGTGATGAGTCATTTGATAAGGATGATAATTTTTATGACAATGATTATGATCGGGTGATGATGGTTTGTTTGATGCAAATATTGATAAGGATCTTGAATGGGGTGGTGTAAATAAAAAAAAATGACAAAGGAAAAGGGGTTGTTGATCGTTCCATGGATGTGGAAGGAATTGAGAATTTTAATGATAAGTTTCCGCAAGTGATGATGATTTGGCTAGTTTAGATGGTGAAAGTGATGAAGAAACAGGGAAAAAGTTGTAACATTCTTGAATTCAACAAAGATACCTTGATATGGAAGACCCTAGGTTTAAAATTGGGATGACATTTAGTAGTATTGCGAGAGTTTAAGGATCTTTGTTACACAACATTCTGTTAAGTGGGGAAACTCATAAGATATGCCAAAAGTGAGAAAAGAATAGGGTGAGGGTAGTGTGTAAGGATGGATGTGATTGGATGGTTTATATATCCAAGGTTCAAGGCAAGAATCAGTTTCAAGTGAGGACATACAATCCAGTCCACAAATGTTATAGGACTTTCTATAATAGAAATGTCAGAGCAAAGTGGATTGCTAAGAAATATTTGGAGAAATTTAGGTCCAATACTCATATGCCATTACAGACATTGCAAGCTGATGTTTTGGTTGAGCACCAAGCAAAAGTGTCACTACATAAGTGTTTCAGGGCTAAGCAAATGGCATTAAAGCTGATACAGGGTACAGAGGAGGAGCAGTATAACATGTTGAATGATTATTGTGAGGAATTAAGGAGGGCTAGCCACGGTTCAAGCTGTGGAGTTGATGACAGATGAGCTTAATAGATTTCGAGAGCGTACATCCGCTTGGACCATTAAAGAAAGGGTTTTTAGAAGGGTGTAGACCAATAATGGGCTGGATGGCTGCCATTTGAAAGGTCTGTGGGAGGATATTCTTTGTTGTGGGCATAGATGGAAATAATTGTACTTATCCATTTGTGTATCTTTGTTGTGGAAAGTGAAAACAAGCGATTCTGGTTGTGGTTTATTGATTTGTTGAAGAAGGATATCAAAATGGTCAACTCCTACCATTGGAGTTTTATGTCAGATAAACAGAAGGTACATTACCCTTGAACTTTTTACCTTTTACCTTTGTTTCTAATATATTACAACCTACTTGTATTGTTTAATTTAAGAATCATGTTAAACTCTTAATTGTTTAATTGTTTAAATGTTTAATTATAGGGATTGGTTCCTGCACTTGAACTCTTGTGTCCAAACTCAGAGCATAGGTTTTGTGTTAGGCATTTGTATAACAACTTCAAGCTTATACACAAGGTCTTGTATTGAAAGATAGGCGTGGGATGTGCAAGGGCTTCAAATCCTGCTTTTTTTGAGAAATGTATGGAGAATTTAAAGGATACAGATAACGAAGCATTCAAGTGGCTTAATGCAAAGCCACCTCAACAATGGTCTAGGTCACACTTTAGCACATGGCCAGAATGTGATATTCTGCTAAATAATTTATGTGAGAGTTTTAATGCAGCAATCCTAGAAGCTAGGGATAAGCCTATAATCACCATGTTGGAGAACATTAGGGCAATACTGATGAGAAGAACACATGTGTTGAGAGATAAGATGAAGAAAAAAACAAGCTTGTTATGTCCAAGATTCATGTCATTATAGAAAACCAAGATAGAGTCCACACATTGTATACCTACAGACGAGGAAACTCAAAGTTTGAGGTTTTAAGTAGGGAACAGCTTTATAGTTGACATGGAAAAGAAGACATGTTCTTGTAGAAGGTGGGAGCTCACTGGAATCCCATGTGTTCATGGTATGTCGCCATGTGTTATAGTGGTTTGGAAGTGGAGGACTTTGTGTCACTGCTGGTATAAGAGAATTGTACATCAAGCTTTACAACAATACACGGATGCAATCCATGGATCGAAATGTGGAAAAAACAGGCTACCACCTATCCTTGCTCCGGTTAGGAAGAAGAAAAAGGCTGGGAGGCCTAAAAAATTGAGGAGGACAGAACCTAATGAGAATCAAGATAACAGTAGGCCTGTTGGGATTCAGAAACTAGGTAGAGGGGGTGGGTCAGTCACTTGTTCTTATTGTCAGTTACTTGGACATAGTGCAAGAAAGTGTCCAAGTAAACCTGGTCAACTTGAGAGCAATGTCAAAAATACTGTGAAATGCTCCATTTGTAAGGAAATTGGGCATAACAAAAGAAAATGTCCAAGTAAGGAAGCCAATCAATTCCAAACTGATCATCAACCAATGGAAGACCAAGAAAATGTACTGCATGAGCCACAACAAGAAAATGTCCAAGAAAATGTATTGCATGAGCCACAACAAGACCAAGAACACGAGGAATTTACTATGAGCCAACTTCTTTCAACACCACCACCACCTTCTACACAACTGAACCTACTCCCAAGACAAGGCAATGCTTTTTAACACGAGCCCTAGGAGGTCTTTCAGATTGCTTAATGTCGGGTTCTCAACCAAATCTCGATTCAAGCACAGGAGAACATATTGACCTTGATGAGTAGACTCTTTTAGGTTAGTCTATTATTTTAATTATTGCTTGTTGTTGGTGTATATTTGTATAATCTCATCTGACTTATTTTATTGCATTTTCTGTGTTTTGCAGTGATCAGGGTATTACTTTTTGGACATAGTGCATGGAATACATGGGCCTTTTTTAACATAGTACATGGAATACATGAGTGATCAAGTGCACGGGGATTTTTTGTGTTTTGTAGTGAAATACTGGTATAATACATGGAATTGTGTTTGTGTTTCATTGTCTTTGTATAATATAAATAATTTGGTGTTTGTTGCAGCAGTTTGTTGATGATATACATATGCATGATCAGGGTATTACTTTTTGGATATAGTGCATGGAATACATGGGCCTTTTGAACATAGTACATGGAATACATGAGTGCACTCTTTGGGGATTTTTTGTGTTTTGTAGTGAAGTCAGGGTATAATACATGGAATTGTGTTTGTGTTTCATTGTCTTTGTATAATATAAATAATTTGGTGTTTGTTGCGGCGGTTTGTTGATGATATCATATGCATAAGGATTTCTTACATAAAAAAAAACAAAAACATTCCATTCATTTCAATAGGCAAAATAAAGAGAATACATTAGGGGTTTAATAAGTTTCCATTTTAACACATCCAACAAAAATATACAATACCACAAAATTAACCCAAACATTTCTTAATACTTCCATACTCAGCTTAATCATGCCGATTATGATTAAAATGAAGATGATGTTGAACACGAATGATAACACAAAACAAAACCAAAGGCATTTGTTGTTTTTTTAGTTTCCACTTCAAGCGCCTTTAGAGGAGGATCAAACCGAGAGGAAAAATCGACATCCACTTTCTAGCTACAAGAACAGAAAAAAATAAAACAAGTAAATAAAAAAATAATTTTTTAGAAAATTAAAATTTTTAAAATCAATAACTTACCTATTTTTCACAACCCGAGAACCTCCTTCGGATTTTGATCCGTCCATGATGTTCGTATGGCCATCCTTCCAAATTGCGTGGCTGTGTTCATGTGAAAATAAAAAATATAATTAATGAAATGGATTGTTAGTTAGAGAATGAGATGAATTTTTTTAGGATGAAATAAGTATATATATAGCCAAAATCTAATTTTTGGCAAGGTTTATGTTGCAAAAAAAAAAATTATACAAGGTTTACTTTACAATAAAAAGGCGGGGAATTAACAAGTAATTTGACCAAGGTTCATCTTGCAAAAACAAAAAAA
>CM028380.1:47007007-47074960 GCA_013146195.2 Codonopsis lanceolata
TTTGTAAAGGCAATCCTACCAAATTTTGTAGGTACCTCGAATATGGAAGGTGGGAGATGCTCAAAACATTCAAGTTTGATTGTTTGGGATGACCAGAAGTGGATTTTCGGTAAAACTTTGTGGTACAATTGGTGTATCACTTTTTAAATGCAATCATTGTATTTCATTATTACATTTTTAACATGATTGAGATGAAAGGTAATTAATACTGTGAATGATCTGAGGAGATGCGAATTTCGTATTGAGGATACACAAATACAAGTGCTAAAAAACACGAATTTCATAGCTACATTATTAACTAGCTTACTCGTTTCTCATTTCTCAAGTGTCGGTTATGGTTTATGTACGGAATTAGTCTACCATTCCAAAATAGTGTTCCTATATAACCGTTATAGACCCCTAACCTAATATTCTTTTCTTAGCCCCCTCCATCCTTCTACAACCAACCCACCCACGCGCCACAGTTTCTAACCGTTTAAACCCCATTTTCCCACCACCCCCACTCTCTCTCACAATGCCCTCAACCTCAAGATAGATTTCATCAATTGATCTTTACCCAGGAACAAAAATTCATTTCTCCATTCCCAATCACCATGAATCCAACTAAGCTTCTTGTTTTCATTAATCTCTTCATCCTCGTCAAATTCTCACAACACCCATCAGTAACATCTTCCCAAAACGTCACCTTCGACTTCCCCTCTTTAACTCTCCGCAACCTCACTCTTCTCGGCGATGCCTACATCCGCAACGGCGTCGTCGGCTCACCCGAATCCGGAGTCCCTCCTCTAGCTCCGGCACCGTCATCTACAACTCCCCACTTCCGTTCTCCACTCCAAATTCCAATTCCTCCACCGCCTCTTTCTCCACAAGATTCTCTTTCTCAATTCTTAACGTCAATCCCTCCTTTGGCGACGGGTTAACCTTTTCCTTTCCCCGGATAACCAAATCCTTGGTAGCCCTGGTGGGTACTTGGGTCTTGTTAATTCCTCTCAATTAACCAAGAACAAGTTTGTTGCAATCGAATTCGATACCCGACTTGATTCCTACTTCAATGACCCGAATGCTAATCACGTCGGGTTGGATATTGATAGTCTGAATTCAATCAAGACTGCTGATGCAATTTCTTGTGGAATTGATTTTAAGAGTGGGGATTTAATTACGGCTTGGATTGATTACAAGAGTAAGAAAAAGAATTTGGCTGTGTTCTTGAGTTACTCTGATTCCAAGCCTGAAGAGCCACTCTTGATGGTCAACGTTGACTTATCCGATTACCTGAAGGAGGTTATGTATTTGGGATTTTCAGCTTCTACTGAGGGGAGCACTGAGATCCATTTGATTGAGAATTGGAGTTTTTCGGCGTTTGGGATCCGACCCGTTCGACCAAGAAACAAGCCTCCTCACAATGTGTCTGATAATACGGTCATAAAGCCGCCTCCGATTTCGGTGCCAGCTGATTCTAGCAACAGACATCAAAAGAAGGTTGGATTGGCACTTGGGATTTCCGGCCCGGTCTTCTTTTGTGCTGTTCTCGTTGTTTTTGGCTATGTTTCTGTTAAAAAGTGGAGGGATTAGGACTGAGAAGTTGTTCAAAACAGAACTTGTGACGGGGCCAAGAGAGTTTAGTTATAGAGAGTTAAGATCGGCCACTAAAGGGTTTCATTCTAGCCGGATCGTGGGCCATGGAGCATTTGGTACTGTTTACAAGGCATTTATATCGTCTTCGGGTAGTTTCGCTGCGGTTAAGAGATCAAAGCATGCCCATGAAGGTAAAACTGAATTTCTCGCTGAGTTAACGATAATTGCTTGTTTAAGGCACAAAAACTTACTTCAGCTCCATGGGTGGTGTGTTGAAAAAGATGAATTGTTGCTTGTATATGAGTTTATGCCTAATGGAAGTCTTGATCAGGTTCTTTACCAAGATTCAAAACAGTTGGATTGTCTAAAATGGGATTATAGGTATAACATTGCGCTCGGGTTAGCTTCTGTTTTGACTTACTTGCATCAAGAATGTGAGCAGCAAGTGATTCATAGAGACATAAAGACTAGCAATGTAATGCTCGATGCGAATTTCACTGCAAGGCTTGGGGATTTCGGGCTGGCTAGGCTTATGGATCATGACAAGAGCCCTGTTTCGACTCTAACTGCGGGGACAATGGGGTATCTTGCTCCTGAGTATCTTCAGTATGGGAAAGCTACTGACAAAACCGATGTTTTTAGCTACGGTGTGGTTATACTTGAAATCGCTTGCGGAGAAGGCCGATTGAGAGGGAATTGGAAGGTCAAAAGACGGGCAATTTGGTGGATTGGGTTTGGGGGTTACATTCTCAAGGGAGGATCATAGAGGCTGCGGATAAAAGATTGGGAAGGGACTTTAAAGAGGAGCAAATGAGGAGGCTTTTGCTTCTAGGGTTGAGCTGTGTTAACCCAGATAGTGCAAAGAGGCCTTCGATGAGAAGGGTTTTTCAGATTCTTAACAACGAGGCTGAGACTGTGGTTGTGCCCAAGACGAAACCAACTCTTAGTTTTTCTAGTAGTTTGCCTTGGAACCTTGAGAATATTGTTTCTGATGAAGATGAAAGCTTGAGTTCTGAACGCAGGTTTGGTATCAGAATTGACTGAAGTAAGCTTTCATGTTTTGCCACGACACTGGAATCCTATAATTCTTTCATTTTTGTTTTCATGTAGTTAGTCATTGTAGACTTGTAGTTTAGCCGTTGGAAAGACTAGAGAGTTCACTGGCCTGAGTTCAAAGCGATTCCATTGAACTGTTTTGGTTTTCAACTGCTACATTGTACTGAATTTTCTTGGCATTTTGTTCTCTTGATTTTTGGTGTCACGATGTATTGTAGTTTTTGTTTACTAGAACTAAAGCTCCAAATTTTTGCCAGCCAAATGCAAGTTTTTTTTTTTTTTTTCAAACCGTACTGCACTGCACCAGAACATTCATACACTAAAACAAGAACTATAAGTTAGCATATCTAGACTTGAAACCTCACAGAAAAAATTCTACTGGATTCTATATCGCCATTAAACACAAATGTCATGTTTCATGTTTGTAATAATTCATGGCTCTAAAACAATGTCAAAGAATTCGAAACTTAAGTTCGTAGTACAACATAACAAGAAGTTGTTATCATCATAGTACTTGTGTCCCAACCAATTCTTGTGGTTTTAACTTCTATGCCGCCATAGTTAGTTAACATTGCAAAGCATATTTAATATCTATGCTCCCTTCTCAGCCTTGGATTTTCACCAAATCAAGTCGAAATTCTGGTACTTGTTCTGCAACACTTGGCTTAACATACCGTGCACGGACCAAGCTGTGAACCTGAAAAACAATCCCAAAAATCAACAAAGAACAGATTGAAATACTGAGAAATTATAAGATAAATTGAAAAAGAAATGTTCAAAAACTAATGGGAAATCTGGAGTTCTTCCCATGGACATGCTCCTCTGAAGATAACAGACTTGGGTGAGTTTGTGGTAAGTGTATGATGACAGAAGAAGGGAGAGCACACTCCCTCAAACGTAAAGATTTTTCTTTAACCATTTTGCAGATTGTGCTCTCTCTCTTCTGTCAACGTACCATCAACTCCCAGCCCTGTCTCAATCTCATGGTCCATGGCTTCCATGATCTGGTGCTCTCGGACACTTTGTTACTGCAATACAAAGTAGATAATCTATTAGAAAAAGTCATCATGCATGTGTGTGTGTGTGTTTTCATAGTTCATACTTTGAAGACATGGTTGTACGCTTATAGTAACAGATTTTTCAAACAGGGTCAATCAAATATAAAATAGGTTGTCACGGGGAAAGAAACCAAAATGAAAACTTGCCTTTGCCTATTCGAATATCCGAAGAAATGATAATCCTTGAAGCAGTATTGCCAATACATATACATGTATGAAAACTCTGTGTGTGTGTGTGTGTGTGAGAGAGAGAGAGAGAGATAGAGAGAGAGAGAGAGAGAGACGTATGAACAAATGTTGATGCAATAGAACAGTGAGAATGGGTTATAGTAGCCAATTTATAGGGAGTGAGAGTCTCCAACACCAGTAACGCATGGGAATTAAATTTGTGCAGTTTCTTTTATTTATTAATTTTATAGATTTATTGAAATGGTAATAAGAGAATTAATTGTGAAAAGAAATGGTTAGTGGATTAAATGTTGTGTTCGCTAAGAATTGGGAAATAAAAACATCATTTTCAAGCTCTATTTATTATATTTACTATCACTATTGTTCATAGTTTGGTTAATTAAATTGACCAGTTAGAAATGAAAATGGCAAAATATCCATTTTATGGTTCGTATCAGTAACTTGTGATAAATGTTGTGCTTAGCTACTTTTAGTCCGACGTTGACTTATGATATTGGACCTTTCCTAAACCTGAAACTGAAAAGGCTCTCTCTCTCACATGAGGGGTAGGATTGGCTTTTCTTAGGTACATAGTTATCGGAGAATACCATACCTAATGACGGCTTTAAATCATCTATCACATCTTTTGTTTCATAGAATCTCGGCCTTAATATCATACCTAATGACGGTTTTAAATCATTTATCACATCTTTTATCTCATTGAATCTCGACTTTAATGAGTAATGTAATGATTTGAGGGTAGAGGACTATGGTTTTTGTTTTTCTGCTTTTTGTCAAACTTTTTCCATACACACCTGATTGAATGATTCAATTTTCTAGTACAGGAAGAGATAAGTATCTTTGATCAAATCAATATTGTTTATTCTTTTACTCTGTAAATATCTTTGTGTCACCAATTCGGCCCTCTAGGCTATGTTGAATTATTTAGAGTTAATTATAAATGTACAAAATATTCAAATGAGTTTATTAAATAATTATGATTGGGTATGATATATCATAATTATTAAATAAAATATTTATAGAAAATTTAAAGTTGAAGGACACATTAGTTAAAGTAATATGACTTTTCTAATATTATCTCTTGCAAAAGATATATATTTGAAAGTAAAAGATACGTCCCTTTAAACGAATGTATCATTTGAAAATGTGTCTTTTAGAAAATGTATCTCTTCATTCAAAGTGGTGTAGTTATTTTTATAAATAGAAGTGACTTTCATTTGTTTGGGACGAGAAATTAATCAATTTACAAGCCTTGCAAACAAGAAAAATTCTGCAGATTTTCTTTTTGCAAATATACACAAAATACACCAAACAGATCCTAAGTGACTTAGGCCTCGTCAGGTGCAGCGTTTTAAAAACCCAGTTTTTTCTAAACGCAGTGTTTTTAAAACGCAGCATTTTCAAAATATAATTTTTTTCTTGTAAACATGTTTGGAAAACTATTTCAAAAGGCTATTTTTATTTAAAAATAATAATAATTGTAAACGCAACACATTTTTAAAACGCTGCGTTTTAAAACGCTGCATTGAAACACTTTTAAAGAGAAAATGCTGTATTTTTTACCAGCGTTTTGGTCAAAACGCTCGACCAAACAAGCACTTAATTGAAAGAGCAACAATTATAGTTGATTCTTCTTTACATCTCAAAAGTAATTTCGTGGTAACCCGGTGCTCTAAGTAGGGGCGAAATATTACTTTTAGGAAAGTGTGATCCACGTCTAAAAGAAATATCAAGTTTTGTCATATCCATCATAATTCTCTACTCATTGTTCTAGCAGGCTCTAACCCAAAACACTGGTTTCCTTTATTAATAGGATCTCTAATTTGATACTCCAAAGTCCAACCCAACCTTAACGAGGGTGAGACGCGTTAGGAAAATGTATTGTGATGCATCAATTTTTGCATCGTGATGAATTAATTTGAATTACAAAATCTAATATTTGCATCGCAATGAATAAATTTTACACCATGATACATAAATTTTAATTACATAATCCAAATTATACCACGGTATCAACTTTTATATACTGCGATGAATTAATTTTTGAACTGCGATACATTATCTAATCCAAATTCCACCGCGGTACCAATTTCTATGTACCGTGATGAATTAATTTTTGAATCACGATAAGCCACCTTCTTCTTCCATCTCCTCCGTCATAAGCCTTTTTTTCCTCCTCCATCTTCGTCCCTCAAAAAAATCCTTCAACCAACACAGATTCATTACAGTTTCGTATTTAATGAATCAAAAAAAATTGTTTACCTTTTGAGGGCGTTGCCTTCTCAACCCCCCGCGACCTGACCGGGCAGGTCCATCCCCGTTTTGTTGTCCAACAATGGTGATTTTCGAATCAAATGTGTTTGTCGGAGCTGTTGAAGAAGATGATAGCATTTTCGGAACAATATTTCATAAAATGACCTTTTGCGGTTGGACAAAAAAAGGTACTAAATGGGTTACAAACTTTGAAAAAGACTATGATACACTTAATGAACCAAAGGCATACTACAAATCACTCACTCGGTGCATCGCGCTACCTTAATTTTTGCACAACGATACATTGATTTGAATTATCTAATCCAATTTATGCATTGCGTTACACCAAGTCAAGCAACCCAATTGATGCATCGTACTGTAAAATTAAAATGAACCATACATTCATGTTCTCCGCCTTCGTCTTCCTCCTCCTCCGTCGTAAGTCTTCTTCTTCCTCCTCCCCGCCTTCATTCCTACTAAAAAATTATCCAACGTCTCATCCTCGGTCCATTACAGAATCGTACTTAAGGAATCAGAAAAATCGTTAATGCCCCCGAAACCCCATAAAGGGACGCTACCTCCGTCGACCCTGGTGACCTGATCGGGCTGGTCGATTCTCGTTTCGTTTCCGCAACAAATGTTGGTCAAAACTAGTGAAAGAAGCAAGATATGGGCTTTCTAGAAACAATTTTTCAAAAATGGACTTTAGCGGTTGAAAAAAATAAGAGGAAACTGGAAGGGTTATAAATTTGGATAAAGGGACCGACCGCAATTTCTCCTAATTTCAAGGAATATTTACGGGTGTTATAAATTGGAGGCCCAAACCCAAAATGGGGCAGCCTTTCTTTGTTTCTCCTTGAGCCCAAGAAAGCTTGGCCCATCTTCCAGGCGGTCCCTTATTTTGCTAGCGCAAAACCGGAGCAACCTCACGTCTCGTGCTCTCTTTGTGCCTTTGCCCTTCAGCCGCCATATATATACTCCTTCCTTGCGTCATTTGCCAGGTGAGAAGATTTTTTGCAGCAACCTTATATCGCTCCCTCTCTACCCTCTGCTCAGTGCAGTCTCTTCCTAGATCTAGGTTGATATTCCTCCTCTATTTCTTAATCTCTTGGTGAGATTATGAGTGTGAAAAAGTCTTAGTTCAAGAAAGGAAGACGACCAGATCAGTTCTTGCTAGGGGTGTAAGTCAGAATCGCGGAATTGCGAAATCGAATCGGTAGGTTTGGTTCAGTCTTGATGTATGATGATTTGGTTCAGGTTTGAAATTTTTATAAATCGATCGATTCACGGTTTACGATTTTTCAGTCAGAACCGAACCGAACCGTTGTATTAAAATATTATTATTATTAATATTATTTTATATATATATATATATATATATATATATATATATATATATATATTTATATCTATAGTACAATTCATTTTAATTATATCATTTTAAATTTAAAATATCTCACCTAGTCACCTTTATTGGACAAGAGTGGTCAATTATCATTAACTAGCCATAGTCTGTGAGACAAAAGTCTTCGGTCTGAACCAAATTTTCAAAACTATAAAGCCAAAGACATCTCTCACTCTCCCAAAACCAAAACAAACCCTAGAACTTCGCCCTTCGCCGTCGCCGACGTCGACGCCGACGCTGATGCACCAATTAGATTCCTCACACTCTCACTGTCGCTCGCAGTCTAGTTCTCCAGTCTTTATTGTGGTCTCTCTGGTCTTCACTATGGTAAACTTTCGTCATCCCCTTCTCTCTCTCACTCTGTCCCCCTCTTTTGTCGTCGATCTGTTGGTTCCTTCACTATATTTGTGATTATGTTTCGTTTATAGTTTATACTATACGGTGGCCATTTTAGGAAATTTTTTATTTAATTTTTGTGAATTTTTAGGAATTAATTTAAGTTTTGTGCTTTTAGATGTAGTTTATTTAATTTTTGTCGGTGTTATAATTTTTCTCCTGCAAGAAACTCCATTCCCTCTGTAAGTTATAACTTTTGGATTGTTTGATTGATTACTTTTTAGGATACGGGAGTTGCAATTTTTGTGACTTGTTAGGAATCTATTTAAATTTTGTGCTTTTAGATGTAGTTTATTTAATTTTTGTTGGTGTTATAATTTTTTCTCCTGCAAGAAACTCCATTCCCATGAATACAATTCTATAACTGTAAGTCTGTAACTAAGTAAGAAATGAGTGAGAAACATGACTCCAAGGATTGTTTGACTAATTGCTATTTAGGATTATTTAACTCAGTAAGAAATGAATCAGCCTGCTTAATGTTTGATGTTAATTAGCCAAACATTTTTAAAATTTTTTTATTTAAACCACCAAACCGAACCGAACCATTCGATTCGGTTTGGTTCGGTTCCACACATCATGTGATTCGATTTGGTTTGGAAAAAAATGGAACCGTTAGAAGTCGGTTCGGTTTGTGGTTTTGGCCCCAAACCGAACCAGATCGAACCATTACACCCCTAGTTCTTGCCATTCTTAGTGTGTGTTGCCGTGAGGTCACAAATAGAGTCTTTGGTTGGGTTACGGTGTGGGCTGGGCGTGTCGTCTTCTTCGGTTACCTTCGTTTTCGTTGCCGGAGACAGGTGGTAGAGCTCGTTTTTTGTTGGCTCTGACCTTGTGTCTTGAGTGGGCTGATTCTGTGGACTTTTGGTGGACAGTGGCCGGTGAAAGGGTTTCTGAGCCGAAGAGAGTGTAGCCGAGGTCTTCGTGACCGATTATAGCGAGTCGTGTTTGGAACACGGCGGCTACACACTCTCCTTCGTTGCTATATTTCTCTTGTCGTGTTATCCTTTCTCTTGGCCGACCCAATAGGCCCAAGACATGGGTCATGTGTCTGGCACATGATCATCATTCACAGGTAGTGCACGTGCATCCTAAGGTCAAAGGCACGAGGGAAATATTAAAAGTCTTTTAATACAAGTGGGTCTTAACCTTGAAGTCAAGAGGGGGCTTAACCAATGAGCAGAACATGTAATGAGGATGTGTTATGCTCGTCCATTAAAGGGTTATTGTTAGTTGAGGACGGTTATGTCCGGAAAACTCTCCATGTTACCGTTGTGGTGAATGAGACAGTTAATGGGGCAGTTAATCTGCCCGCCATTTATGCAATGAACATTAATGGGCAGTTACGATCAGTTATTCTCTCCGGCAACAACTATAAAAGCTCCTAAAAATGAAGGAGAGAGGTATGTGATTCTGATTTTACAAGCCTAAACTCTGCTGAATTACTTACTTGACTAAGTTTTGTGCTAATTTACACGCCGGAGGGCTTTTGCAGGGAGTGCCCCTGCATAGTTCACGACTTTTTTTTGGCTTCTTTGTAGAGTTGGGCCTCGAAGATAAATGATACGTTGAAAGCCAGATATCCTGTTGATACGTTGAAAGCCAGATATCCTGTTGAAAGAGTCCAGTGCGTCTTGGAAGATTTTGGACGCATCAATATATATATATATATATATATATATTCTGTTCTAATACCTTGGTGAAGTGCAGGGACTTTGTGTTTGTTTATTGTTTAAGACCCCGGTTCGTTAATCTGTTTCCCCCACCCCATGTTATGTATTCATGTGCGTGGGTTAGTTATCATGTGTGTGTGTTTACATGTTTTCATTTGATTATAGATTTTTCATGATTCTATGTTTTGAGTAATTTTTATTATTATGTTTTGTTTGGTTGTCACCTAACTCACCTAACCATATGCACACATACGCCAATATATTATGTCATACTTCTATGCTACATACGTTGACATGGTTTTCATACGTGTGATATGGTTTACATATATACATATTTTGTTATATCTATTATATTGTTTATTTACCTTAATTGTTTATTTAGTTACCTTAATTGCTTTAGGACGATGATTATGAATTGGTCGTGCGATTGAGTCAAGAGAGATCCCAGCAAATGTTCCCCCTTCTTTGAATATGGAGTTAGGAGAAAGCTAATCTTCTATAATTCACAAACCTAAACGTAATACTTCTATATTTGAAAGGACGTATATCGCGCCAATACGTGCAACAACCCGTGGTAGACGTGGATTGGACAAACAAGACGTTTCGCAAGAGAAAGAGTTGAACGTGAAAGAACTAGACCAGATTCTGAACCGTGTTCTTCAAACAGTGTTTTACCTCCTTCGAGACGGGCATTAGGACAAAGGAGACGACAAATGCATCCCTCACAACAGCATCGTCATATTATTATGTAACTTAATTTCTCTTTCTCTCCTATTTAATTCAAATAAACATACATTGAAAGATTATAATTCAACCTTAAAACATTTTAATTCAACCTTTTAAATATATGACACCTATTTTAGAAGAACCTCTCACAACTGAAGAAGAACATGGTCGTATAGGTGACTTTGAAGAGGAACAGGAGCAAATAGGTCACATTGAAGATGATGCGTTTCCTCTACCCTTCATTGAGAATCAATAAGTGTTGGATCAAAGTCGCCATTCCCTTGGGAGAATGAACATCATTTGTGAGTACCGTAAAGCGATGCACTAGATTGATGAGAGATTGGTTCATTCTTCTAGGTCCAATCCCAAATTTGGAACATGCTGCACTCAAGGGAAAATCAACCTACCTTCACTTCGTGATCCACCTATTCTCTTCAGAACATTATACGAAGGTTGTGACAACCGATCTAAATCATTTTTACAGCACATTCGACAATATAATGCAACAAATGCTTTTACAAGTCTTGGATGTACAATAGTCAATAGATCGCAGTGTCCTAATAGGGAGGGGTCCTTATAGCTTCACTATCCATGGTGAATTACGACATCGTAATGGTGCATTATTACTACAGTCGGGTACATATCCCGTGCATGCTCAGCTTTATATATACGACCCGGTGTCTGCCTTAAACAGCCGTGAACGTCAGAATCCTACATTGGATCGAGAACTCTTGGCCCTCATCCAAGAATGTTTGTTACAAAACAATTCATTTGTATCCAAATTTCGTCAAGCACACGAAATATTACAACAACAAAACCAAGATGAATCTAATCAAGTTTTACTAGCGTGTTTGCAGTATAATCCGAGAACTGATCGACGACGTTATAATGCACCGACAGTAGATGAGATTGCAGTAATATTGCCTGGTGATGGTACTAAAAAGGGTGGATCAAGAGATATTGTTGTATATCTCAGAGGAGATCGAGGGTCGATGCGGATTAGTGAATGTCACCCAACATACGTACTATTGCATTATGTGTTATTGTTTCCATTTGGGGAGCTAGGGTGGGAATCGTCAATGATGCATTGGGATGTGGGTAAAGATGCTCCAAGTACTAACCCTAGAAACCGACTCACAATGATGGATTACTATAGTTATCGTTTCTTCCAATGAACATCAGAGTATTCAACCATTTTGAGAGCCCAAAAGTTGTTTCAGGAATATTTGGTAGATGTTTGGGCTGCAACAGAGCAAAATCGTCTTTACTACATTAGAAAAAACCAAGTTGAGTTTATTCGTGTTGAACGGTATAAAGACCTCCAAGAAATCCATGATCAGGAAGGAGATCAAATTGGTAAGAGATATATTCTTCCATCTTTTTTTACTGGTGGACCGATGCACATGTATGAAAATTTTCAAGATTCTATGGCTATCACTCGCACATACAAACACCTAGATATTTTCTTAACCATGACAGCCAACCCAACGTGGCCTGAAATTAATGATGCTTTACTACCTAATCAAACTGCTGCTGATCGACCAAATTTGGTTGCTCGATTTTTTGAATTAAAGAGAAAACAATTGATGAAATGAAAACGGTAAAAGAAAAGAAGGTGTTCAGACGAATAAAAGCATATGTTTTCACGATTGAATTTCAAAAACGGGGATTGCCTCATATGCATGCTCTATTTTTTCTCGCAGAACCGGATAAGATGAAAACACCCGAACAAGTTGATAGGGTGGTCTCGGCAGAGTTACCTGATCCAATCAGTAAGCTTACACTTTCCGACACAGTTAAGAGATACATGATACATGAACCATGCGGGTCGAGAAACCCACGTGCGCAATGTATGGATAATAATTTTTGCAAGAAACGATACCCAAAACTATGGGCTGAAATTATTAACAGAGATGTTTAACTGTCATATTAATGTGGAGGTTTGTGCTGGAATGAGATGTGCAAGTACATTAATAAGTACATCTACAAAGGACATGATAAAACTACAATGGTTTTGGGGAAAGGTGATGAGATCAAACAATATCTTGATACAAGATATATTGGACCGCCAGAAGCTACATGGCGGTAATTTGGCAACACTTTACATGAAGAATGTCCTAATGTTGTTCGATTGGATCTCCATCTTCCTAGAAAACATAATGTTTTGTATGATTCAAGACAGTCAAGAGATCAGATTGGTCAACAAGCTAAGGAGAAAATAACAAAATTAATGACTTTTTAAAATTGTTGTGCCTCTGATAGAATGACCCGAGATTTAACATATCAACAAATGCCACAAAATTACACTTGGAATAAATTTTTTTGAAAACGAAGGCATCCTAACTATCCAAACAATGCTATTGGTAGAATATACTTTGCTAGCCCCTCGAGTGGAGAGAGATTTTATCTCCGACTATTACTAATTACCGTGAAAGACCCGACATCATGGGAAAATTTACGCACATACAATGGTGTTCAATATGATACGTTTAAAGATGCATGTGTTGCACGTGGTCTTTTAGAAGATGACGAAGAATGGTCACAATGTTTAGAAAAAGCTTCGGTTATGAAGACTAGATACCAATTGAGAAGATTATTTGCCTCTATTCTAACACAATGTTCTCTGATACAGCCTGACAAGTTATGGAATAACTTTGCAATAAATATATGTGATGATTCTTCCACACCAATTGCGTACGAATTTCAGAATTACAAATCCGACTGATGGTCAAGTAACAGATTATGGTTTGCATCTTTTGAACGAAATATTGTAAGAATCTGGAAAAAGTTTACAAGATTTTTCACCGATGCCCCTCCCAAATGAAAATTGGACACAAATAACAGGAAATAATAGACTATTGTGGGAACATAGACAACTCCGATACGAGGCTCGCACAATTGGTGCAGAAGAAAATATTAGCTGTTTGAATGACGGTCAACGAATCTGTTTCGAAGCTGTAATCTCTTCAGTGGTTTTGAGTCATGGAAGGACCTTTTTTTTGAACGGGGGTGTTGGTACGGGTAAAACATTTTTATACAACACCATTGCAGGATACTATCGAACCCTTGGTCATATCGTCATTTGTGTTGCATCATTGTTGTTGGTAGGCGGTAGAACTACGCATTCTACGTTTTGTCTACCATTGAATGTGTTAGAAGACACTATATGTTCCTTCACTCAATAGTCAAATCATGCGGAATTGTTTAGGGAGGAGAAATTGATTATATGGGATGAGGTCCTTATGCAACATCGTTATTGCGTTGAGGTCGTGGATCGCACTCTTCAAGATATTCGTGATAACATTAACCCTTTCGGTGGAATTACTGTTGTACTTGGTGGGAATTTTCGCCAAACTTTACTCGTTGTACCAAAAGGGCATCGTGAACAAATTGTGGGATCAACTCTTCAAAAATCAATACTTTGGAATCAGATACACATTTTGACTCTATCACAAAACATGCGATTGAATCCAAATGATTTGGAAAATGTTGAATAAGTTACACATTTGAATGAGGTAATATTAATTTTACACATCTACGTTTAAATTTTAAATTAATAAATATTTTATGATTAACATTAATTTAATTTCAATCAACAGGTAGGAACCAATCCATATAAAACCATTGAACTACCTTCTACAATTCGAAAGTGTCAAGACCTCAGTGAATTAATAAGAGAAGTGTATCCACAACTGCATAGGACTGAGACTTCTTCTGCGAAATTCTTAACATAACATACTATTTTATCTGCACACAATGATGATGTTAATAATATAAATGTTGAAGCATTGACGATATTCCCCGAAAATGTCATTAGTTATTTATCGACAGACAAAAACGTGGAAGATGATACGAAGTGATCCGATCATGGCAAATAGATTCACAATCGAATATTTGAACTCTTTGAATCCTCCTGGTCTCCCCCCTTCGGATCTGCAATTGAAAATCGGTTGTCCAGTTATTTTTCTCAGAAATCTTGCCCCAAAGGATGGTCTCTGCAATGGAACAAGACTAAGGGTAGTAAGATGTGCGTAGCGGATTATTGAAGCCGAAATATTAACTGAAGATAAAGCTGAAAATTTGGTATTTATACCAAGAATTTCTCTTACCCCTTCTTCTTCTGAGCTTACCATTCCTATTACAACACGACAATTTCCAATTAGGTTGACGTTTGCAATAACTATAAATAAATCACAAGGCCAATCGGTTAAATTTGTTGGCATTGATCTTCGTACCCCAGTGTTTACTCATGGTCAATTATTCGTTGCACTTTCCCGATGTACTACATTCAATATGATAACAATTCTCTTAACATCACAAGAAGAAACTTCGACAACAAATATAGTTTATCCTGAAGTTCTTCTATAGAGTTTCTACCACAAGTATAAATCCCTATAATTTCAACTCTAAAATTAAAATGTTGTCATTTCATACATTGCATCAAAATCATTTTTTTACGATTATATAGTTTTTATCTAACACATACATGGTTTCAAATAGGTCACTGCAACTCCATTTGACACTCCACCTGCATCTCCAACGATCCCCCTCCACCTAATTGTTATGATTCTGATTCTGTAGAGGAATTTGTAAGCACCCAACTCATGTTTAGATAAGTGTTAATAATTACATATAATACAAATTTTACAATTACATAATTTTATCTTACACATTGCTCCAAAATAGGTCTCAGCAACCCCACCTACAACTCTACCTGCAACTCCACCAATAACTCTGACACCCCCTCCTCCTCTATCTCAAATACTATTGTACGATGATATGTGGGACGATTCGAGTTTTGTAAATGAGGCGATATGTTTTTTTTAATATTTTAATTAATTAATCATTTTTATGCATAAAATATAGTTAAATTAATATGTCTGAATCTTCTGTGTCTCATATGCGGATGGAAATACTAGACACATTTATTGCATCTCGCGTTTCAAAATCAGAAATTGTTGTGAAACATGAGCTTCTAGAAGAAGACTAAGTGCTTGTTTGGTGGAACGTTTTGACCAAAACGATGGTAAAATAACGTAGCGTTTTCTCTTTAAAAGTGTTTCAATGCAACGTTTTAAAACGCTGCACAAACGCAGCGTTTTAAAAATGTGCAGCGTTTTAAAAATGTGTTGCATTTACAACTATTTTGTTTATAAAAATAGCATTTTGAAATAGTTTTCCAAACATGTTTACAAGAAAAAAAAATTACGTTTTAAAAATGTTGCGTTTTAAAAACGCTACATTTAGAAAAAGTTGTGTTTTCAAAACGCTGCACCAGACGAGACCTAAGTAGTGATATAATTTATGGATGCTTAAGGTTTACCTTCAATTCAAATTTCTTAGTTATTTATTATTAGTATAAGGGCAAGGTTGTCCCCCTCAAGTTTGTAATATTATTTCTATTAATAAAATATAACAGAGTACCGCCCCTGTTTCACTAAAAAAAAAATACAAAAGTAACTTTAGATTTTTATTCTACTGTGGATAATCATTTTATTTTAATTGGTTATCAAGATATGTTAACTTTAAATTGTTTATTATATTAATTTATTTGAATACTAACACCGTCTCATACTGACACCGTCCCACAGGCACGAGCACAGAATCTAGTGTATTAACGATAGTTATCATTTCAGGTCTGTAATATTCTAGTTACTCCGTTTCTGTACGGAACTGTTTCAGGCATAGTGTGGTACAAAAGACAACAGCGGGCAAGTCCTCTTTTTTCAGAAATTATAACCACTCCATTATTTTCTTTTTTTTTTCAACCGCATTAATCCACTTTTATTAATTTATTTCAATAGTGTCCCTTCCATCAACTCCTTTCCTCACGACAAGCTTTTTAGTCTCCATGGGTTTTCTTTCTTTTCATTTTTATTTTTGGAATAATTACAAGCCGGTACATTTTTTAAAATATTTTTTCAAATCAATCCAGCCATTTTTTAGACATATCTTTTAGGTACATTTGTTGAGTAAAAATACATTACTGCCCCCGATTATCATGCCTTTAAAGCTTCAACGCCCGAAGGAAAAAAGCTCATCGACATTGTCTCTCTCCTCCCCTGAATCAATCAATCTACTGATATCGATGGAAGAAGAAAAGGCGGCGATTACGAAGAGCTCACCCGGGCGTGCCAGATTCAAGCAAGGCCTCTTCTTGCTCCACCAAAGAATGCTAATGACAACGTCGTACTGCATGCAGGCTCGCCTTGCCCTCTACCTCTTCTTCGTTGCTCACCAGCTTCGTCAAAGCCTCCTCCTCTATCCCCTCAAAGGATTCCGAGCTTCAAAAGCTAGCCCAACTTGAGTCCATCCAAAGCAAACTCAACAAGAAACCGCCTAATTTCTCCGAATCTTCCTCTAGGGTTTCAAATGACCGTAGTCGAGATGATATGTGATATCGTGATAGGCATTCGAGGCGTCGTAGTCCGAGTAGGAGTCCGAGTAATTGGTCGAGGCACCGACATAGGCGTCGGTCTAGGAGTAGAGATAGGGTGAAGATAGGATCGAAGAGGGATAGAGAAAGGGAAAGGAGGAAAGGGAGGATGAGCAGGTCTAGGAGTAAACTGCATGAGGAGAGAGAGCGAAGGGGTAGAGGAAGTCATCGAGATCGGAGATCGTAATCTTTCCCTCCCTCCTTCGTTGTTCGTGAGTTTAATGCTCCATCCACATTAAATGTATCTAAAAACAATTGAAATTCCCCCCGATGTATTATTAGATTTGGATTGTTGAAGTGATTGATTTAAGTATCTAATTGTGTGTATAAAGATGATATGAAAATTGATGTACTTTTTTCCTTGATTTCATTCAATTGTGTTTGTTATCTACTTATCATTTTGATTTTAAATTTTGAAGGTTCTGCTGCCAGGCATCAAGTTGATTTTTGGCATCAGGTTGATTTCTGATGCCTGGCATTAGGTCAATTTTTGGCATCATTGATGCCTTCAATTTTGGCATCGTTGATTTCGCATCGTTGATTTTGGCATCGTTGATTTCTCGATGCGCATCGATTGATTTTGACATCGTTGATTTCGATGCGCATCGATTGATTTTTTTATCGTAGTTTTCATTAATGGCATTTTTGTCATTTGTTTGTAGCTATGAAATGTCCAAAAAATTGATTGTTCTAGATGAAAACTTGTTTTCAAAATTGTACCCACTTGAAATTCCCCCTTTATTTTTTTAATGCTTTCGATTTCGAACCTGTGAAAAGCGATAACATTGCTCTTCTTCCTAAATGGATTGAAAGTGCGAAATAAAGGGTAGGACGTTCTTTTCCAAAGCTTTCGTCAACCCTTCTTTTTTGAAAATCAATATATTGTTGTTGAATCCATAGTAGCAGCTGCCGCAACACTCGAAGGCATTGTAGGTGTTGTTCTGATAGAAGACAGAATGGAAACCGACTGAGAAATCCAACGAAAGAAGATCCATTGCACTGTTTAAGTTAGAAGACAGAATAGATCTTTGCTCATTCCAACATGCATTCTCAGTCAGGGAAGAAAGAATAAATCCCATCATTTATTAGTCTATGCGTGAAGTGAAATTATTCAATCAATTGTGCAGTGAAGGGTTCAATCAATTTGTGTAGTGAAGAAAGGAGAGAAAGAGTAAGAGAAAATTAAAATGGGAACGCGATACACGATTTGGAACCGCGATTAGGTACGATTAATTACGATGCACAATTTTTTTCCCGATGCACAAAATAGATTACCCTGAAGAAAATTAGGATGTACACCTATGCACAATTTTTTTGCATTGCTATGTGCAAATTTGGACATAATTTAATTATGTATTGTGATGTCCAAATTTAGACAACTTCAATTGTGTATTGTAATGCCCAAATTTGGGCAAGGATTTTGTATTGCTATATCCAAATTTGACAGACTTCAATTGTGCATTGCGATACCCAAATTTAAGCATGAGTTTTATCCACGCGTCTTTTTTTCATTAAATGCAACTTCGTCATTTCCCATAAAAATATACTTTTACTATTTAAAACAAATATAACGAACTTACGCAGTTGAAAATTCCACAAAAGGAATCGATCTGATTGTGATCCCAGTTTCAATGTATATAATAACAACTACAAATAATACAAAAATAATTATTAATTACGAATCGGTACCATTTTATAGAATTCTAACCTTTCAAGTACATTTTTTATTTTAAACCACATAAGTTTTTTTGGAAAGAAAAAGACAAATATACCATTGAAAGGACACACGCGTACTCTCCACAGCTGCTGGAAGAGCTGTTGCTAACGCCTTGATATTTGCATATGCTAAAGGAGAAGCTATTGGAGTCGCCCCCAAATGAATGATGTATTTCAAATGATTCTTCACTCAGTTTGGCTGAGAAGACTCAACATTCAAATCCCATTTCGGACTCGTAAAGTGTTTAATAAAATATGCAACGAGGCTGACGCTGGATGGATCTCCCGGGACTGGTGTAGGATTGATTGGTTGCAACTTGCAAGTGTAAAAGAAATGGTCTGTTGGCTAAATTATTTCTTTTGTCTTCCTGTTTGTTCCTCCTTAAATTAGTGAATAGTGAATACTTATTGTGAAAAATAACATAAGATTGTATGAGTTAATGGTCAAGTTCATTTTCACTCTTGGACGTTAGACATCAAGTAGATAGTGGTTCAAAAAATTGCAGATATCTTCGGTTGATGATTCTTGAAGAAGAAACATTTATGTTTACATCGCGTCGCAGAACTTACAAGGGAAGACAAATGATGCCCAACTTTTCCATTGCGATGCCTAATCTAGGATAGTGGTTTTGTTTGCGTGAATTTTTTCATTAAGGGTATTTTTGTCATTTTATCCTCAAAATATACTTTATCGGTTAAATAATATTATATTTGACTTGAATGGTTAACATTTCACCAAAAGATATCGGCCCGGTTATCAACCAAAATATCAATAAATGACAACAGAATAGAAAAAACTGAACCTGAATTGAGAGTAAACCAATAGAGATTTGAAAGTCCCCTTAAAAAACAATCTTGACGAAGTCAAAAAGAAAGCCCTAAAAAAACCTCCAAATATCCCACTTCCCCACTCACCTCATACCATTAACTGACTTAACTGCCATGACCTTCCCCCACTCCCTCTCCCTACTTTATAACACAGCCCTCCCTCCAACTCTCTTGACTTTTTCATTTTCAGTTTCTCAAACACCCAAAAATGGCTTCTTGTAAAACAGCTCTAATCTCCTGCCTTTTCTCGGTTTCTATAGCTGCATTTTCCGTGTCTTCGCATCAGTTTCAGGTTGGTGGTGACAGAGGCTGGGCTATACCACCTCACAACCAGACTGTCACTTACAGTGACTGGGCTGGCAAAAACAGGTTCCATATTGGAGATACTCTTTGTAAGTTCACCTCTGATTCTCTCTCATCGGATACCACACCGAAATTTCAGTTTGTTTTCTTTTTCTTGCCTCTCTATGAAATTGTAACTTTCTTGGCTATATTCTTCTGTTTCAGACTTCAAATATCAGAAGGACTCGGTGCTGGTAGTGGACTCGAGGGGATACGAAAACTGCATCACATCAAACCCGATTGCCAAATATGAAGATGGGAACACTGTTTTCAAATTTGACCACTCTGGTTTCTTCTACTTCATCAGTGGGGAACCGGGTCACTGCAAAACTGGCCAACAACTGATTGTCCGTGTAATACACCCTTTTGAACTTGAACCGCCAGAATCTGCTCCAGCCCCTCAACCGGGGCGTGATACTGACACGAGAGGTAAACCAGGTGGCGGTGATGGCTGGGATTCTGATGACTTGGGTCCTCCAAGATATAACATGGCTTCTAAACTTGCTGTTGCATCTTACTCCATGACTGTTCTTGGAGGGGTTTGGATGATTTTCCATATGTAGGAATTGACGTAGAATAGGAGTATTTTTATTCCATAGTTGATGTGTCGTTTTGATTTAACGTTTGTATTGTATTTGAATTGATGATTTTACTGATTTGGCTTCTACTGCAGTTTTATTCCAGAATCTCTTTTTTATATCCAGTTCATTACCAAAATTAGGACCATAAATGAACCAAGTCGAGTCAAACACTTGAATGTTTTAAGTTTGATTAATACTGTATTATACTATTACTGTCATAGCTTAAAAAATTACTCAAGCAGTTTCTTCTTGAGTTGATCTCAGAATAAAATCGAGAAAGCTTGAAAATTTATGTTTGATTAGATAACCTCAAGAACCCAAGTAGCTTTGTTCATTATGGAGTACTAATCAAAACAACTTAGCCAACTAAAATCTGGGCTAGAAACTGGCATAACGAAATTCATTAAAATGAAATGTCAAAACCTAAACTTTTATATAACCGAGAGTTCAACCCTTTAGCTGTTCCATCTAACATTTCATATACATCTGCAAAAGTGAAAAAACAAAACACTACAAAATGTTTGAGCCCAGAGAGAATATATAAGGTTCATAATCTATTTGCCCGCTTGAGCTTCAGCAAGATACAAAGAGTCTACAAGCTCTTCCCTTGGTAAATGACTACCTGATCGGGCCTTTATTGCCTCTAAAACTGACTCACTTTTGTCAGGAGAATCTCCTTGCATTTCCACCTTGATCTTGGTTTCTAATGATTTGGTCTTCCAATTGTGAATAACTGCATTGGCTTGATCTGCAAACAGAAGTTTTGAAATGGGTGAACCACAAATTTCCTTGTAAGCCTCGTAACTGGCAACACAGGTGCGTCCACCTTCCAAAAGCTTTGAAAGAGGGTGCACAGCAGATATCGGATCATAGTTCTTTTCCAAGGTTTCTATTGTGTCTAGAAAATGAGAGACAAATTTTGGTTTGATAAACTGAACAAATACTGCAGTTTCATCCAAGTTGAGGACCGATGTCACAGAAGTTAGACCAAAAGCTTTACACAGACATTCTCGTATGTCCCTTGCCTTGAGATTGGATGGGAATCCCCAAATTAAAGCAATATTTGGAAACACAATATTTGGGTTTCTGATTTTGGGACTATTAGAATTGGGCGATATTGTAACTAGTTTACCAGTCCTCATATCCACAATGTCTCCACTGGTCCAGCTGAGATAGAGAAGATTTATGTGTTTCTGAAGCTTTTCTTCATTGGCCAAATTTGGAGGCCCTGATTGAAGTTCTAAATCAATATCTAGATGACTACATGCCTGGGCAAAAACACACCCCGTCATAAAAGCATCATAACCAGCTTCATGTTTGGCACCAGAGTTCCAGGTTGAGGACCTGCGTACAAATTTAGACCTAATCTTAGTCCCTGCAGGAATCATCACAGATAAAGATTGAAAACAAATTACAACAGAACCCGTAGGTATGTCCCAATCAGAGTTTGATTCTGAAGGGGTAAAGGGGTAATGTAATTTCAGAATGGTTTTTTTTAATACTCTGTCAGTGGAAGGAAAAAAAAAGTTTACACAGACACCCAAATAAACAGCAATGTTGAATGAAAAGATTTAAAGTTGATATGTATCAAATATTGTAGTAATTAAAATTCTGTGTATTTTTTAGATCTTAAAAAAGTGTACTAATGCATTTTAAAACTTTGATAATCAGCCAATCAAATTACACAAAATGAAAACTTCATCAATTGGGCATCAACAATCAGAATTTTTCTTTAAAAACTTTTGGATATATGTATATGTGATAAGGAAATATCATGTGAGTTGTTCCGAGGTGTTTGATATCAAATCAATTAAAATTGAAGGCTGCTTGTGTAAATAAAATTTTACAACTGTATCAAAACTTTACTCATTCCAAAATGGGCAATTAATGAATTACTCCCTCCGATCCAGACAAGCAGTCCACTATTCTATTTTGGGATGTTTCACTTTCAAAAATTATGCGGCTTAACCTTTGAACTTTAGCCTCCACATGTGGTATAAGCACATTGACTATGCTCAATATTTTTTATTTATGATCAACTCTAATCATACTTATATATGCCTTAATAATTAGACTTTTCAAACACAAACTCTTTGGGTGGAACGGAGTGAGTAAAACTTAAAGGTGAACTATATGTTGGCACTTTTCAACTCACGTTATGTTCGACCAAGAATGTGGTTACATAAACATAAGATATGATTCAAAAGCTACAAATATTTGAAAAGGAAAAGGCTTAAAGAAGCAACAAAAGAATATGAAACTTCACCGGTAAATCAATGAAATTCAAACCCTAGAGAAGATCAAAGAAAAGTACCTCATATCATCCACTTGGACCTCCACTTTAATACATGGTTTATTAGCCAAACCAGAGCTTTTCACACCTAAAGCAATTTGAGGACACAAGGCGGCAAATGCTTTGGATAATCTTGTGCCACCTTTCCTTAACGTTAAGTGAAACGGTGTATTTGTGTTCAAGAGTATCTTAGTGTCAATCATGTATGGAAAGTACTTGTGAAGGTACGGCACATATTCCTCAATCGTCATAGGAAGTGAGCCCAAGAACTTACTGTATATGTGTGCAAGATCTGTATTACAAAAAAGTATTTGAGAAACAGATAGCACGAATGTAGCTATATTCACAAATCTCGGAAATTCATACCCAGAAAGCAATTATGCCCAACAATCAACTTCTGTTCTGATGAAAGGAGGTCAATTACATGCCGAAAGCCAACGGCAGCTTCAATCTGCATATCTGCTGCTTTGCGAAGGTTTTCCTTCACTTCTTTCTGCATAACCAAAACCAATAATCAGAAGATCAACAAGAATTTTTTTTAAGAAATTAGTATTCCCTCCGTCCCAAATTGAGTGTCCCTTTTAGAAAAAACTTTGTCCCAGAAGAAGTGTCCCTTTTACTGAGAAGTTACTAAGTTCACCTCTCTTGTCTTTCATTTCCCAATATGTACCCTTATACCATAGTGGGGATACTGAGCGCATGCGCATGATATATGTATATTACTAAAATGGCCTAGAAATCGCCATCCTTAATTTTGCCAAAAACTAAAACTGGACACTCATTTTGGTAAGAAGGGAGTAATAATTGCAGTCTCATAAGATGCAGAATATCACACAAGTTACTCAGAAATTTTGTATACTACTTTTTTTCCCCAAAACCACCATGCTCCAAAGTCCAAAGATAAAATAAAAAAAATTGGATGATTAACATGAAACAGTGTTGCCTGTTATTCTTGAGTCACATTAATACACCATGGCCTTCCTGATACATTAAGGCAGAAATCTGGTAATCCTGGCCTCTTTTGGAATGAGAATAGTGTATACGGAAAAAAAATCATTTGATAATCACTGGTGAGTTCGAAATGTAACCAAATGTGACAATACAGTTAAGGACTTTCAGTAACAACCACCAAAAACAAATCAACCCTTGCGCAAATAAAAGCACAATCAACTCTTTCCTAAGGCTTTAAACTTGCACCTTACCATGAGCAAGTCCCTGTCCTTTTCAGAGTCTGTATAGATAATTAAATGTTGCAAGCATGAACTTTCATCTTTCAGCCGAAAGTAAGACAGATCTCTGAAATGTTTTTCAGTAACCTGCATAATTCCAGTTCCAGATATTAGCAACCATAAAAAGTATACAATTGCTCAAACTGTAAATCGTTAAGGATAAACAACTAGCTCTAACAAGCGTCAAATGGACATAAAGGGTGATCTGATTTGCTAAAGTGATACAGATCCTAGGTTCATTACAATCTCACATAGTCAAATGGGAAAATAAAAGTATTGAACAAGTGAACACATACAAAGTAGATTGCACCCATTAGGAAGTGCACACATATCAATATAAATGAGACTAGAAATAGGGGAAGGGGAGGACCAAAATTGACATGGACATCCGTAATAAATAAAGAAAGATATAAGAGGGTGGTGTGTGTGTGTGAAGACCTTGCTTTGGACCAAATCAAATGGCGGGAAAGTAGTCATGTACCCAACCACAAGTGGTTGGGAAAAAGGTTGAGTTGAGTTGATTAGAGCATGACTATGACATTGTATGTGACAACTGTATGTTAGCAGAATTTGTCAGGCACTAAAGAGGCTAAATCATTTCTAATGTCAAAGCTACGTTTTCTTAAACTAACAGTTTATGATTGGTTAGGGCATTAGTTATTGCACAAGCAAACACAAAATGAAAAGATAACTATAGAAGGCTTAAAACACTGAAGAACATTGATTCTGTCAAAGGCTGCCACATCTACGACCCAACTTTAAGTATCATCTATTGTCAAAGTAAGACTTCCATCAAACGTATGTCAACAGATATCAAGTCTAGCACAATCCAAGAGTTCTCTAACATATCTGTCAAATCTCATTTCTTTCTTAAGATGTAACATTAAAGTTTTTTGTTTGTACACATATCTCTACATGTGACGTACTTCACTATATCGTCAGAATGATGTCTTCATACATAACCACAATAAGTAGGCAAATATGAATTCTGATACAACACAAACATGAGTTTGTACAAGGAGCTTATGATAGAAGATTTAATCATAATAGCGTCCAAGACAACATATAAAAATATTACCGACTGAATCAACCTTAGCTGGTGGGAATTGAACCCATTCAGTTTAAGGGTTGGACGCATATTGAGAAAAATAGTTTGAAATTTCTGATTTGAGTCATTTGAGCCTTCCTGACCTTCAGATCCTCCATTTCCAACCCGTGACAACCCATCCCGCCATTCACTGATTCGTTTCTTCATTCTTGAAGTGAAGAGAACATCTGCCACTTTATCCAGTGACTTGTCCCTAGCTTCTCTCCTTTTACACACTGAATCCGACAATTCAGCTTCATATGCCAAATTTATGCGCCTCAGTGCAGCAAGTTCTTGTGTTCTGGATAAATAAGATATTCCTGAGATTATCCAAGATTGTGAAATCTCAAAATGAAGGTAGAGAAATTCATCAAACTCAGAAAACGTAAACATGAAAATATCAAATATCACTGGAAAGTTAAATATGACTTATTCTATCTTGTATAACTAATAGTTTAGTTATCTTGGATAGTGTCTGCACATATTGTATACTGCAGCATGACCTATGTTTCAGCGTCAAATACCCATAACTTGACTAAAGTTCTTCTTCTAGTAACCAGGTATAATGAATCCAAAATTCAGTTGACCAAAAGACGCCTAGCTTGAGTTCCCATGCCTTCAATTGTATACTTCCATACACCAAACTTACGAATCAACCATACATATTTTTTGATAATTACGAATCAACCATACATTAAAAGTACCTATTGCATGAAGCCAAGAGAAAAATAGTTACACAGGAAAGTGAACTACCTTCATTTATACACAAGTTGAAATCGAACTGGAACTTCGCCAAGAAATCAATTGAGCTAGTCTGGCACAGAAACTCATGGGATGAGCCATCGCCAGGAACTTCTTGACGTGGAAAGACATAAAAGTTGTGCCTGTCAAATGAAATCATATTGCAAGGTTAAATGCTCGTGACATTGCGAGGTTTAAATGTTCAATCTTTTCAACTTTTTTCCATCAACCAAATGGAGCATACACGTTAATCAAGACCTGAAATTGGGGCATACTATTATCAAACACGAAACACAGCATTATAACGAGTCGCATTTCGACTTTTCAAAGTCCGAATTGATTATTATTATTAGCAAGCCAGCTCAAATGTGCTTGTGTTGTGTGCGACTGTGAGAGATACGGAGAGAATAACTAACGGGTGAGCGATATAGGATTGCTTGGAAGGGTCCCATCGGAAGGGGCAGACGCCGAACTGGACAACGGCGAACTTCTCGGCGGAGTCCTTAACTTTTAGATAACTAATATCGAACCGGTCAAAGTCGGAGGAATCTCTCCAGGGAGCGCTGGTGATGCCCGTCATTTCCAGGTCGATTGCGACGAAGTCGGCGTCTCGGACGTGTCGTCGTAGGTCGTGGAGAGACGATTGGAAGTTGGATTTGGTGACATTTTTAATGGCGAAGCTGGATGAAGCTGAAGAGCAATATTGGCGATGGAAGGAGGTGGGTTGGGAGAAGAGATTTAGGGTAAAGTTTCTGGAGAGTGCCTTAATCAGACATAATTGTTTCTTCATTTCATGTCAGTCTCTGTGACCTGAGCTCTCCTCTCTAAGGGTAAGACAGAGATGATGAGTCGCTTGCCATTAGGGCTAACAAGTATCAAGCCCACCGCCGTAGTTCAGGAATCGATTACTCAAGCCATCCAATAGTTGAAGGGGCTCACAAGGGAAAGTTCGTCTTTTATGTAGAGGTATTTTTAATTTAAATGATCGCCTCGATAAATAAAGAAAATTTATACTTTTAAAATTTTAAGTGGGCACAAATGGGCGCACGGCATTAATTATGATATTAAATGAGCCCACTTCACCCATACTAAAACTCATTAACTTTCTTCTAATTTTGTTTTATCAATTACATATATAATTATAAAATACTTAAGATTAATAATAACGTTTAACATAATTAATATATTTATATTGTACACCCACTCTTCCAACCCTCCCCCCCCACACACACACACACACACATATATATATATATATATATATATATATAGTATACCCGCCCTTCTAACCGCCACCCCCACCCCAAAATTGCAAAGCAAAGCATGGAATGTTATTCTATGACTGTACACTTAAATGAAACACAACATCACTCCTCAAATTGTTCAATTTTATAACTCAGAATATCCGTCTCTTACACTATAAATGGATTCATAGCGATTTTGTGGAAATGACAACATGCGATATTCTTATTTGTCGAATCTTCTCATATAGATTTGTACATGTGGCTTAGTTAGCTTGTTCGGTTTTGGTCGTTTCCACTGTGTGTTTATCGTGAAATGAAATTAAAAATCTAACCACAAAATAGAAGATTGAATTGAGGATTACAACAACAAAAATACATTTTTACATACTAATACATAAAACTATTAGTAAAAATTAAAATGCAATTTCGAAGAAAAGTTATTTTCTTCATAAACTACTACTTCCGTTCTGAGTTCATTTGTCACATTTTATTAGATCCCTATCATCTTCCTTTTATTAGTGTCATATGTGTTAAATAGAAGAGAACATAGAACTCTAATACTAACTACTCCATCTGTTCCACTTAAACGTCCACGTTTGAAAAGTTAATTAATAAGAAGATATATTAATATCATTGGAGTTAGTCTTAATTACAAAAATATATTTTAGCACAAGCAATATGTCGGCTTTTTCCAATTATTGTGGTTGTAATTATATATATATATGGTTAGTTGTAACTTTTGATAATTTTTTGTAAAAAAATTTATTTTTTTGTAATTTTTATATTTATTTGATAAGTGCATGCTAATGAGTAAATGGGCGCCCATGCCCATTTAGTGCCCGCCCATATATGCCCACACTATTAAATGGGCACTTACTTGCCCGCCGCCCATTTGAGCCCGCCGCCCATTTAGGCCCGCCCATTTGTCACCTCTACTTTTATGCAATTGATTTTTCTCGGGGATATTTATTATCGGCCAACTCAAATTTCTAAAAATCAAAACTAACCTACCTATTAAAAAAACTAATTTATATAACCCTCTTAAAAAACTAATTGTCTATAACATTTTTTTGTCGAACAGAATTAACTTAAATGACTATTTTATGAAATGTCTATACTATCCTCAAATCCAACCAGGGCTGAGAACGTAAAAAATATGTATTCTTCATCGTATTCTTCTTCTTTCGTTCAACTGCTCGTTCATTCCATCATTCTTCTCTACTGCAAGTTCATTCAATCGTATTCTTCTTTTTGCGCATTATTCTTCCTCTCTATTGCAACTCGTATTGCTTCTTGAATTTATTCCATCGTTTCACCGATCGACAAATCAATCATTGTGATTAGTTTTTCTGTTGCTTTGAAAAATTCCGGTGAACATATTATTTAGTTTTGTTGTTATATACAATACAGCAAATTTGTTATATTTATGAAAGTTCGATTATTTGTAATTTTGATGAAATATAATGATGTAAACAACAACAACAGTGTTGATAACAATACTGCAAACAATAACAACAGTGTTAATAACAATGGTTCGGTTACCTGGACCGAATAATTGTGAAACTGTTCGGTTGAGGTAACTGAACAATTTCTGTTTTGCCTATTTTAGTAGACCTTTAATAGTTTACTAGACCTTGTATAATTTTAAGCAACTTTGACTATATTTAATCAATGTAGAGTATTTTTGAACATTCTTGCTTATTTGTGATCAACGGTGGACACTTTTAATAGTCCTTTAGTAGTTTTGATCAACATTTGTCAATTTTTGATCGACCTTACCGATTTTTGATCAACCTTAACTATTTTTTATCAATCATGACTATTTTTGATCAACCATGCATTTTTTTATCTACCATGCTTATTTTTTATCTAACATGTTTTTTTTTATCTACTATGATATTTTTTGATCTACCATGACCTTTTTTGATCAACCATAGGTATTTTTTATCTATCATGACTATTTTTTATCTACTATGTCTATTTTCGCTCTACCATGACATTTTTTAATCTACCATGACTATTTATGATCTACCATGACTTTTTTTAATCTATCATGACATTTTTTGATCTACCTTGACATTTTTTGATTTACCATGATTTTTTTATCTATCATTATATTTTTTGATCTACCATAGCTTTTTTTTATCAACCATGTCTATTTTTTATTTATCATGACTTTTTTTGATCAACCATGTTTATTTTTGATCTACCTTGACTTTTTTTGATCTATCATGATATTTTTTTTGATATATCTTAACATTTTTTGATATACCATAACCTTTTTTTATCAACCATAACTTTTTTTTTTATCTACCTCAACATTTTTTGATTTACCATGACATTATTTGCTCTACCATGATATTTTTTGATCTACCATTGTAACGCCCCAAACTTGGTACCGACACCGCGGTCTCGCAATTTGGCCACGTCACAATCAATCATAACTTAATTCATAAATGTTTCAATCTCATAATAATTAAATCTTAAACATCCTTGACTAAAGTCAAAATAAATCCAAAATAATTAAATACAAAATCTATCTAATACTTAACATGAGTCTATAATTTATTTAAAATACTATCGAATAATTCAATAAGAAAAGACTAAATCCAAAATTCTTGGAAGCCTTCATCTTGGTCTACCCGAACCAAAATCCTCTATTAATTCTTATTCATTACCTGAGAAGAAGAATATGAAGGGATGAGCGAACAATGCTCAGTAAGTTCATATACAATCCCTCCGGTTACTAAGGAGGAGTTGACCAGAAAAAAATCAGATATGAATATTTTTAGAATAATCAAAATTCATTATTTAAAAATAGATAAGCGGAAGCAAATTTTCAAATATCAAACAGAAGATCGGAATTCCAAAGAAAGATAAATACTCAACGATTGACTCAAGTAGCTCACTGCCATCAACTGTCCCATACCAGTTGAAGACAACAAACTACTCACAGATATATACTCAGGATTCCAAGTGAAAGATAATAATGCAACTAGTAAACTCGAGTAACCAATTGTCATCAACCGTCCCATACCAGCTGATGACAACAGATTACTTACAGAATTTCATGATCACATAAGCAATTCATAAATCATAGTTCATAGTTCATAGATCAACTTCACATATCATAGTTCATAGATCATTGGTATATCCAGATAATCATGCCACGGGCCAAGTGGCGTTCACAAGCATCATAATTCATAGTGCCATAAACTCAACTTAGTGATCATGGTAGAAATTCAAGTAATCAAATACTTTTACAAAATCAGGCATCGTCAAAAATCATAGTTTTCATATCAAAGGTATCTCACATGAAATTTAATAATTATGTGAGAATTAGCAGAAAAAACAACTCATGAGTTCGAATGAAGTGTAAGCGACGAAGTTCGAATTCAAATGCCGATTTAAAGTCGGCGTACGTTTCAAGAAACATCGATATAAAGGAAGTAAAGGAAACCTAATGAACGGTACATAAAAAATTGGAGACCTAAAAGAGATATAATCCCTTACCTCAATAAGCTTAGCAGCAAAATAGCCCGTAACACGTATAATCGTCCTAAGCTTGCTTGCCAAATTCTATAATCACAATGTAATAACATCACAACTAAAATTGTCTAAATAAAAATTTATAGTTAATATTAAATCATAACTACCAATAATATAACATAACTCAAATTATCCTTGGTGTTTATTTATAATAACAAAAATAATATTCCCACATTAATATATGTATGTGTATATATACTATTAATTATTTACTTTGGTCTCCATCAATCACCAACTCACTGCCATCATAATAGTTATGAATCCCAAACCACAAACTACACTTCATTTACTAACACAATCCTATTATATATATATATATATATATATATATATATATAATCATCCGAAAACCCACAAAAAGACACCACACCGTACGCCCATATGTCATGCATTCAAACCAATTGCAAACAGATCCCTCTTCATGAACATTAACTCATTCTTACAAGAATGATGATTGTAGTTTTATTATATTAAACTAATTCATGTGCATATAATCAATTAGTCTACCATACCTCCTGTCCGACTCTCCCTTCTGATTTCGGTCGCCGAGCTCTCTCTCTCTCTCTCTTTGTCTTTTTTTTTTTTTATACTCTTCTCTTTTCCTCCCCTCTCAACCCTATTTATATAAAACCATAGATTACCTAACCTAATGGGGTCTTAAAGTTGACTGGGCCAAAATTTATTAAAGTTAGGTTTATAAAGAAAAATTTTGTATTAAATTTAAGTCAAAAGTGGGTCAAGCCCAACTTAATTTAATAGGTTATTAAATAGGTTCAACATAGGAGGAATTTCAAGTGGGTACAATTTTGAAAACATGTTTTCATTTAGAACCATCAATTTTTGGACATTTCATGTAACTACAAATTGCTTGCCAAATGACAAAAATGTCATTAATGAAAACTCTGATGCCAAAAAATCAATCTAATGCCAGGCATCAGAAATCAACCTGATGCCAAAATCAACCTAATGCCAGGCATCAGAAATCAACCTGATGCCAGGCATCAGAAACCCATTAGTTCACAAATCGAAGTCAAAGCTCAAACAATTGATCTAAATCACAAATATGTACACATACAACAACATATAAAAATGATCTTCCAAGTGGATTACTCTCATTATCCCTTCACAAGCATGGTTAGAAATTCATAGAAGAGAAAAAGGGCGTGAAATGGATTAAATGTATGCCCTACCAAAAGGAATTCGAAAATGAAGTAGACGAGAGGGGAAGAGCTCGACCAAGATAGACTTGATTGACTAGAACTACTTTCACTATCGAGTGAGAGACTAAAACAAGGATCCCTCCGACGTGCCTTTTCACCGGATGAGCAAGCATGGCGACCACGCACGATTAGATCTGCTTGCCGGAGGATAGCGCCACTGCCTTCCGACTCCGACTTCCGATTGTTGCTTGATTATGCGGCGCACTGGACCGAACAATGATGAGTTACTTCACCAACTCTTCCCGCTTTAGGACCTTGGGAAAGACGGTGAGAGATAGATCTATAAACCACGTGGGGAAACAAAGACACTTGAAAAGTAAGGAAAGCCATGGTCTCGCATAACTGATACCTTTCCAAAACAAAACCATGGTCTCCACTCTTCATTATTAAAATATTAAACAAGACATGACAATGACAAACTTGAAAAGTAAGGAAAAGCTTGATTGACAATGCCGAGTCATTTCAAGATTGAGGTCCACTTAATTGAATGAAAGAAGACGAATCGAATCATACACAAAAAAAAAAAAAAAGAATTGAAATGAAGACGGAATGGTGTTAATTGGGGGCGAATGTATTTTTATCCCAAAATGTATCTAAAAGATATGTCTAAAAAATAGCTGGATTGATTTGAAAACATGTTTTAAAAAATGTATCGGCTTGTAATTATTCCTTCAACATAATTAATTAAACCAAAAGGTTATAATATTAATTAAATAGGTTTAAAACGATTGTAATATTAATTAATGTCAATTAATATTTTAGATAAAATTATCGAGATATTGCACTCTCACCCCCTTAAAAGAAGTTTAGTCTCTAAACTTACGCACTTACTCAAACAAAGTCCCGGTACTTTTCTCGTATCCCTTTCTTGACTTCTAAAACCGTGTCCTTTAAATTAGTCCAATAAACTCGATTAAGATCTCACTCTAGACATATTATCTAGTCCACATATACGTCGACTGAAGTTCAAAACCAATTATTAAAGGACTTACACAATTTTCTTTCCCAATGACTCCTAATGCCTAGTAAACAACTGACAAATATCTAATTGCCAAGAAAGTGATGTATTAAATTATTATGGTTTCATATCAATTTTTATGAGTTTGAATTTTAAAGGTATTACAATCATGACTTACCATGGCATTTTTTGATCTACCTTGACATTTTTTGATCTACCATGACTTTTTTGATCAACCATAGGTATTTTTGATCTACCATACCTTTTTTTTGATCTACCATAACTTTTTTTTAATCTACCTTGGGTATTTTTGATCTACCATTATTTTTTTGATCTACCATGACTATTTTTGATCAATCATGCCTATTTTTTCATCTAGCATGACTGTTTTTGATCTACCATGACTTTTTTTGATCAACCATGGGTATTTTTGATCTACCATACATTTTTTTATCTACCATGACTCTTTTTGATCTACCATGATTTTTTTATCTACCTTGGGTATTTTTGATCTACCATGATTTTTTTATCAACCGTAACTTTTTTTGATCTACCATAACTTTTTTTTTGGATAAATCATGCCTATTTTTTGATCTACCATGACTTTTTTTTGATCTATCATAATTTTTTTTTGATTTACCTTGACATTTTTTGATTTACCATAACTTTTTTTGATCTACCATGGCTATTTTTTATCTACCATACATTTTTTTGATCTACCATGACTTTTTTTGACCTACCATGACTTTTTTTGATCTACCATGGGTATTTTTGATCTACCATACCTTTTTTTTTATCTACCTTGGGTATTTTTCATCTATCATGACATTTTTTGATCTACCATGACTTTTTTATTTACCTTGACATTGTTTGATCTACCATGGTTTTTTTTTTATCAACCATGTGTATTCTTGATCTACCATACTTTTTTTGATCTACCATGACTTTTTTTGATCTATCTTGACACTTTTTGATCTATCATGACTTTTTTTTTTATCTAACATGCCTATTTTTGATACACCATGACTTTTTTTTTTATCTAACATGACTTTTTTTGATCTATCTTGATATTTTTTGATATATCATGTTTTTTTTTTATCTATCATGGGTATTTTTGATCTATCATACCTTTTTTTGATCTATCATACATTTTTTTTGATCTACCATGACTTTTTTTTATCTATCATGATTTTTTTATCAACCATGCCTATTTTTTGATCTACCATGGCTTTTTTTGATCTACCATGACTTTTTTTGATCTACTATGGTATTTTTGATCCACCATACCTTTTTTTGATCTACCATGACTTTTTTTGATCTACCATAACTTTTTTATTTACCATGACTTTTTTTATCTACCATGGGTATTTTTGATCTACCATGACATTTTTTGATCTACCATGACTTTTTTTGATCTACCATGACCTTTTTTTTATTAACCATACATATTTTTGATCTACCATGACATTTTTTTTATCTACATTGATATTTTTTTTGATCTACCATGATATTTTTGATCTACCACTTTTTTGATCAACCATGACTTTTTTATCTACCTTGATATTTTTTGATCTATCATATCTTTTTTTGATCAACCATGATTTTTTTATCTACCATGACTTTTTTTGATCTACCATGACTTTTTTTGATCAACCATGACTTTTCTTTATCTACCTTGAAATTTTTTGATCTACCATGACGTTTTTTATCAACCATGACTTTTTTTTATGAACATGACTTTTTTTTATCTACCATGATATTTTTTTATCTACCATGATATTTTTTTGATCTATCATGACTTTTTTATATATATAACTTGATTTTTTTTTAACTACCATGCCTATTTTTGTCATGACAATTTTTCCCTAACGAAGCACATTTTGTATGATATATACTCAACCTCATATTTGATGAAATTTTGTTTTCGATTGTTTTTCAGGTATGGCGTCAACTGTTTGGGTCACTTTTTTTTTATTTTGGACATTTTGTTGACAGCGAGAACATCGAAGGATCAAAGTGGAAATTTAGTGACAAACATAATGCAAAAGGAATTGCGATCAGTAATTCAACTTCATTTGAAGAGGTGTATGCTAAAGTAAGAAACCTTTGTCAAGTTGATGATATAGAGTTATGATTTCTTACTCCACCACCAATTGGGCAGAGTGTACAAGTTCATGTCCAAATTACTTCAGATGAAGAAGTTGAATGGGTCCGTAATCTTAACCAACTAGGCATGGTTACTCCTATTTGTATAACTCAGAAAGAAAATTGTGAAGGGAACCGGGAAGAAAGTAATCAATTTGGTTGTGACATGGAATATGTCGAAAACAATGTTCCAGAGCAAAATAATAGAGAAGAAGAAGAAGGAGAAGAAGGAGGAGAAGAAGAAGAAGAAGAAGAAGAAAATTGAGGGAAACGACACAATTGGAGGATGGGATGTAAGTAACGATTACTCTATACCCCGAGAGAGCATGAAGACAATTATTCACAAGAATTTATTTAATTCTTCAATTGGAAGTACATCGCGAGTGTTACCGGAAGATATTGATTTGAAGGTTGGCCAGGTATTCAATAACAAGAGGGAGCTTCAGGATGCTATGTACTTACTTGCATTGACTAATAAGTTTGAGTTCGAAACAACCAAATCGAACCAAACTATGTACACATTAGTTTGTGCTGGTGATAATTGCAGATGGCGTTTGCGAGCAACAAAGTACTTGGAAAGTGATTTTTTTCAGATCCGAAAATATACAGCTGAACATACTTGCCCCCATAACATGTGCATCATTGATCATAGACAAGCAACATCGAGAGTTATTGGAGTACATATCTCGACAGAGTTGGCGGAAAGACAAGTGTTTCGACCGAAGGACATCATTAGTAAGATTACTCGAGATTTTGGTGTTAATCTAAACTATCAAAAAGCCAAGGTGTAGATAAGCTGCCTTAACACACCTGAGGGGCTCAGCGGAGGATAGTTACAGAAAGCTAGGTGCATATGCATAATTTTCAATTAGCTAATCCATCGATAGTCTACTATTTAGAGCTTGATAGTGAAAACCGATTCAAGTACTTCTTTTTGGCGTATGGGGCTTGCGTTATTGGATTTCATGCTGCAATGCGTCCGGTAATCATTGTGGATGGAACATTTTTAACTGCAAGATATAGAGGCACATTGATTATTGCAACTTGTCAGGATGGAAATATGCAGATATATCCTCTTGCGTGGGCTATTGTTGATTCTGAGAATGATAATGCATGGATTTGGTTTTTTACGAAGTTGAAAGCAATAACATGTGACAATGAAGGACTTGTGATCATTTCTGATCGTCATAGGAGCATTATTATTGCAGTCAAAGATGTTTTTCAAAATGTACATCATGTGCATTGTATCTACCACATAAAGGGAAATTTAAAGACAACAACTCGAAAGCCTGGGACATTCGCTCTTTTTATGAGGGCGGCAGAGGCATATACGATAGAAGAGTTCAACAAGCATATGTCTCAAATTGAAAAAAACTGATGAGAAGGGTTGGGAATATCTTAGCGGAGCCAATTTTGAAACATGGGCCAGATCTCATTGCAAAGGTAAACATTACAATATAATGACTCCAAACACAGTAGAGTCTCTCAACTCCGTTTTCAAGGACGCCCGATAGACTCCTATAATTCCCTTGCTTCAAAGTATTGGGAAAACATTACAGAAATGGTTTTGTGATAGGCGTGAGGTAGCCCAAACATGTACATCCTATTTAACCCTTGTGATGGAAACAAAATTAAGCCAAGCCATTGAGCATGCGAAGAATTTTTACAGTGATTGAACCCATTGATCAATCAAATATGTGGTGAGGAGCGGTCATAAGCATTACACAATGGACTTTGGTACTAATGCTTGCGGTATGTAAGTTTCGATAAGTTTCCATGTGTCATGCGAGCATGCATGCAGCATTGCAAAGAGCAGGAGAAATTTTTCAAGATGCATCGATTGTGCTCATTATTGAAATTGTTGGAGATTGGCATATGATGAAAACATCTACCATCATGAAGAGGATTGGGAAATTCCACAATCACCAAAGAAATGACTATCTTGCCACCTTTAGTTCGACTACGAGCCTGAGGACAAGCAAAATCCCTTCAATTGGAGAGCAACGTAGGAGAGCACAACCGACTTTCATGTCATCGAACTCCTATGAGTCATAGACAATCACAACCCGAGTCCGATAGGCAATCACAAGTGAGTCATAGACAATCACAAGTAGTATGTAGAATTTCAAATTTCTCATCCATTTGACATTGAACTAATGTTAACATCAACCTTGAGTTGTTCAAATGTATTATATTTGATTTTAATCAGATTATACGACGATTATTGTTTGTATTGATTTCATTAAAAAATAGAAGGTGTACAAAAATTGTCCAAGGTGTACCCACACATTGAACAACAGTTCGGTTACCTGGGCTGAACTTAAAGCTAAACGTTCAGTTGACTGGACCGAACATATTGCAAAAGTTCGGCCAATATACCCGAACAATCTGAAATAGGTAATTAGCAAATGAAATAGAGAACGTGCGGGGTAAAATAGGCATTTCAACTGCATAGCTTCACACAACGGATGGAAAATTAAGGGTTTATGTATATCATTGACCATAAAGCCCCAATTACTTTCTCGTAGGTTACTACCTCAGGGCTCAGGCTACTACAACGAACTTCTCTTGCTCGACCAAGTTGCTTCTTCTTCATCCATGGATGAATGTTACTGTGGTGATAATAGGGTGCTCAAGACTGCTTGATCGGTACAAATCCAGGCGAAGGTTCTTTGGTTGCCCAAATTACACCCAAGTAAGTTTGACCATCAAAATCCTGGTCTGGAACATCCACATTCGATTTTCTAATTTCAATTATTTACAGGATGATGGAGGATGTGATTACTTTTCTTGGCATGATCCTCCAATGTGCCTTCGATCGACTGTCGTTATTCCTGGTCTGCTAAAGGCCATCAATCGCCTTGAAAATGAGATAGTGCAATTGAAAATCACATGTGCTTGGGAGTGAAACAATTTTATTCGCCTACTATTTGGGTGTTTTAGTTTTATTCTGCTGTTGATGTTCTTACTTGTTATGGTTTGAAGTGAAGGATAGCAGCAAGCAACAACCACTACTATTAATCGTAGTTGTTTGTTATTTTATTGTTGTTGCTACTGAATGCTTGTAAGGAGCATTTAATTTTAGGGTTTTTGCAATAGGTTGGATGTAATGGTTAGTTTTAAGGAGTTTATTATGTATGTAAAATACCTCTTTAATGATAATATTGTGCTCAAATTGATGAACTTGTACTCTTATTAATGCAATTTACTCAAATTGGCCTCAAACCGATGAAATTGTATTGAATTGTATTGAAATTGATCAAATTATAAACATGTTACACAAGTCAGGAAGGTCATACCATTCACGGATTGAATGCAAGAAAAAACCTAAATATTCAATAACTGTTTGGGTCCCTGGACCGAATCTATCTCAAAAAGTTTGGGTAACTGAATCGAACATTTGCTTAAACGTTCGGCTATTATACCCGAACAATTAGTTTAGGGTTAGGGTTTTGGGTTTGGGTTTTGGGTTTTGGGTTTTGGGTTTTGGGTTTTGGGTTTTGGGTTTGGTTTATTTAGGTTTAGAGTTTACGACGACCAATATAACGATCTAATTATTTTCGGGGTTTATATCAGATTATGCGACTGACCAGTACGATGACTAGTTATTTACTGGGTTTATATCGATTATGCGATGACCAAATGACGACTTATTTCCGTGGTTTATATCGATTATGCGACGACCAACGATGACCGATTATTTCCATGGTTTATATCAGATTATACGACGACCGATTTTCTGGTTTATATCGAGATACGACGACCATTTATTTCCGTGGTTTATATCGATTATGATTTAACGACTTTATATCGATTATGCGACCGATAACGACTAGTTATTTCCAGGGTTTATAGGTTTATATCGATTATGACCAACGACTAGTTATTTCCAGGGTTTATATTATACGATTTGTTTATATCGAATATGAGCATTAAAGTTTTCTCGTAGTCACAAAAAATTACTAAGTATTTTTACAATTTTTTGTAATTTTTTTTCGTAGTCACAAAAAAATATTAAGTATTTTTACAATTTTTGTGTTTTTTCTCGTAGTGAAAAAAATTATTAAGTATTTTTTCAATTTTTTTTTGTAATTTTTCTCGTAGTCACAAAAAATTATTAAGTATTTTACGATTTTTTTATTTTTTATATTAGATTATACGACGAACCAGTTTTTTATATCCAGGTTTATATCACATAAATAACTTTTATATGTATAATATTAATATATTTTTTCTCTTAGTCACAAAACAACGACAAATCAGTTTTTTTTTTTTTTTTCAACCAAAATAAAATCCTTATCAGCCGTTCCCTCCATTCCCTTCCCATGTATCTCTCCATACACGACACCGAACAAACAAACAAAGACAAAGGAGGAGCCCTGCGAACAGAAAATCAACACAACAAAGGTTCTTAATCACCCCCAAATCAAACTTTCTCAATTGGAGTGAACAACAACCGAGCAACAACAACGCATAATCTGCTACACCCCCAAATCGATTCCAGAAATGTCAAGCTTCATAGGTTTGAAATCTCATTCTTTTGTCTTATATTTTGAAGTTATTTATAGGGTTTGAAATAACTTAGGGTTTAAATTTATATGTGGTTTTGAACGAACTTAGGGTTTCAATTCCTCAATACAATTTATAAACTGAGATAAATTGCAAAGATATACAAGAATCCCGAAATTGCTAAATTGTTCGGGTGTTGTACCGAACATTCATCATAATGTTCGATTTGTCCACCCGAACAGTCATCAGAATGTTCGGTTTGTACACCCTAACATATATGCAATTTTTGTTTTATTTATTTATTTATTTAAGGGTTTATATCAGATTACATGTTGTACCTATATTGTGTTTTACTTTATATTTGCAAGGAAGGCAACAAAGGCTCTTGGGTTTGGGAGTAAAAACCAACAACCCCGATAGGGAAGACCAACAGCCGCCAATAGACAAGCACAACAATTACAACGTGAAAAATATTTACAAGGAAAAAAAGATGAGGCCTTACGAGGTAAACAAATACCGCGTACACCTTGACGATTTTCAGTTTCATAATCAAGAACAACAACAACAATCTGTAGAGATGGAGGAGAGGGAAGGGGAAGGGGAAGGACGAGGAAGATGAAGAGGAAGAGGAAGAAGAAGAGGAAGAGGAAGATGAAAATGAAGATGGAGATGAAGAGGATGAGGAAGAGGGGGCTGATGGATGTAGATCAAATATAAGGACATTGTTAATCACATACGCCAACCATGTCACTGCAGATGTATGGTTGGGTAATGAGAGAGGGGTTCTAAGATGTATTGGCCATACATCGAAAATACGGGATTGGGAGATTCCAAGTTTAGAGTATGCTCGTTATTTCAAGACGACTACCCGTCTGACAAACTTAAGAGAAATTACCCGAGTCCATTTTGATGAAGTGAATAAACCATTAATTAGCGCTTTTGTGGAACGATGGCATCCAGAGACCAATACTTTTCATATGCCATTTGGTGAAATGTCAATTACCTTGGAAGATGTCCATTGTATCCTTGGTCTTCCAATCCGAGGGATTCCGGTTCTATCTAAAGGCAAGTTGACAAAGGAACGTGTTTGTCAACTTTTGGGAGTGGATCGTCAGCAATTGGAGGATGGGATGCGGGGAGTCAGGGGTTCATCGGTTAGACTTGAGTGGCTCCGTCAAACATTTATGCCAAACGTCTCATCTGATGATGACCATACAGTGGAGTGTGCAGTCAGGGCATATTTGTTATATATGATGGGTTGTAGTATTTTTACTGATAAGAGTGGATCTCGAGTTAGTATTGACTACCTCGAGTGGCTAGCTGATGTACAGGATGAATCCACATATGCATAGGGAGCTGTTGTGCTGGCTTTCTTATAGAGGGAGCTCGGGAAAGCTTCCAGAGCCAAAACACAACAGATCGCAGGATCGTTAACATTATTGGAGGTAACAACGTACTTTTTATATTGTCTTATATTAAAAAAATATTGTTTATATTTGTTTATTAATTGTTGTACCATGATTTTTTTTGAAATTTAAAATTGGATTTCATGCATGGATATACAAATATTTTCCATGTTTTAGGCCTCCACATAATGTGGACTGTAGACAAAGGCAGCCTGTTGGACAACGGTGGAAACCGATAGGAAATCAGGGGTCATCTACAGAGCGATTACAGGCTATTCGTGAACAAATTGGCTCTTTGAGATACGGTGATGTGAGTATTGACCAAGTTGCTTTTTTATGTTGTTTGTTTTAGTAGTTTGGGAATAAATTGCAACTTGTTATACTGTTGTAGGTTGAGTGACTTGCGTACGATACAAGTGTTAGGGAAAGCTTTCCATTTGACCATGTTGTCTTCTATCGCGGATGTATATGTATGGACACCATAGTTGAGTCATACCATCCGAAGAGATTTTTGAGGCAATTTGAGTTTATACAAACGATTCCAACAACGCCAATTATTCATGACACTCCCAATAGAGGACTTGCAAAGGACTGAGTTATGTGGTTGACACTTGCAAGATTGTGGAATATGCTTAACACGTATATTTTATCATATGACCATCTTGGTTTCAGGTGCCGACGACCTGGTTAGTTTGAACCTGGTTATCTCATGTGGTTCAGGCAACATTCCCATCCATTTGTCCAGAACCCTACTAACAGATCTAGACACATTACCACAGCGGTCCCTCCTACCGCGGATATGTATGAGTACATGGTCAGAGAAGCACGTCGTATTACAATGCCATTCTCAGATCAATGGAGGCAAGGAGACGGAAGCATTCCATATGATGATTTGGGGAATTTACTTGTTAGAGTGAATTATACACTGAATGGTGTACCTTACCAAGAACCCCCCAATATTCATGCTCCATCCACTAGCCAGGCAGGGTCGTCTCGTCGGAGGCAACGTTGATGTTTATTGTTAATATTTGTGGTTGTTTGTATTTGAGACAGAGATTAAAGATTTTAGTTGTATTTCGAACTAATTATTGTTGTTTGTCACTGTATTAAGTATTTGTACTTATGATATTGATACTTAATCTTTTGCTGGTCGACTTGTATTAGTTGAGCCATGTGTATATAAAATATCTTATTTCCGTTACGCTAATCTTATGTTGGTTTGGTTGATTGTGTTTGTTCTCCGGCATGTGTAGACTAAAGTTGTAGACTTAGTTTAATGTTGGGTTCTGGTTGTAACATCGCCGATGACTTGGTATATTTATGTTATTAAATGTTTTGCATAAAAAGGTAGATCAAAAAAAGTTATGGTAGATCAAAAAAATTCATGGTAGATAAAAAAGTTCATGGTAGATCAAAAAATAGACATGATTGATAAAAAAAATCATAGTAGATCAAAAAAAGTCATGGAAGATCAAAAAATGTCAAGGTAGATAAAAAAAATCATGGTAGATCAAAAAAACTCATGGTAGATCAAAAAATAGGCATGGTTGATCAAAAAAGGTCATGGTGGATCAAAACAAAGTCATGGTAGATCAAAAAATGTCATGGTAGAGCAAAAAAATCATGGTAGATCAAAAAATATCAAGGTATATCAAAAATAGACAAGGCTGATCAAAAAGGTCATGGTAGGTCAAAAAAAATCATGGTAGATCAAAAATAGGTATGGTTGATCAAAAAAGGTCATGATAGATAAAAAAAAGTCATGGTAAATCAAAAAACGTCAAGGTAGATCAAAAATAGGCATGGTTGAACAAAAAAGTCATGGTTGATTAAAAAAGGTCATGGTAGATCAAAAAATAGGCATGATTGATAAAAAAATAGGGCATGATAGATCAAAAAAAGTCATGGTAGATCAAAAAATGTCATGGTAGATTAAAAATAGGCATGATAGATAAAAAAAGTCATGGTAGATCAAAAAATGTCAAGGTAGATCAAAAAAAAGTCATGATCGATAAAAAAAACTCATGATAGATCAAAAAATAGCATGGTTGATCAAAAAAGTTCATGGTAGATCAAAAAATGTCACGAATGTCACGGTAGATTAAAAAATGTCATGGTAGATCAAAAAATGTCATGGTAGAGCAAAAATAGTCATGGTAGATCAAAAAATATCAAGATAAATCAGAAATAGGCATGGTTGATAAAAAAATGTCATGGTAGATCAAAAAAAGTCATGGTAGATAAAAAAAAGTCATGGTAGATCAAAAAATGTCATGGTAGAGCAAAAAGAGTCATGGTAGATCAAAAAAAATCATGGTAGATAACAAAAAGTCATGTTAGATCAAACAAAGTCATGGTAGATCAAAAAATGTCATGGTAGATCAAAAAATGTCAAGGTAGATAAAAAAAAAAGTCATGGTTGATAAAAAAAAAGGTCATGGTAGATCAAAAAAAGTCATGGTAGATCAAAAAAAATCATGGTAGATCAAAAAAATGTCATGGTAGATCAAAAATAGGTATGGTAGATCAAAAAAAGTCATGGTAGATAAAAAAAATGCATGGTTGATCAAAAAAAGTTATGATAGATCAAAAAAAGTCATGGTAGATAAAAAAAATCATGGTAGATCAAAAAAATGTCATGATAGATCAAAAATAGGTATGGTAGATCAAAAAAAGTCATGGTAGATAAAAAAAAAAGGCATGGCTCATCAAAAAAAGTTATGATAGATCAAAAAAAGTCATGGTCGATCAAATAAAGTCATGGTAAATCAAAAAATGTCATGGTAGATCAAAAAATGTCAAGGTAGATAAAAAAAACTCATGGTCGATCAAAAAACTCATGGTAGATCAAAAAATAGACATGATTGATTAAAAAAAAAGGTTATGGTAGATCAAAAAATGTTATGGTAGAACAAAAATAGTTATGGTAGATCAAAAAATGTTAAAGTATATCAAAAATAGGCATGGTTGATCAAAAAATGTCATGATAGATCAAAAAAAGTTATGGTAGATCAAAAAATATCATGACAGATAAAAAAAATTCATGGTAGAGCAAAAATAGTCATGGTAGATCAAAAATATGTATGGTTGATTAAAAAAAGTCATGGTAGATCAAAAAATTGGCATGGTTGATCAAAAAAGGTCATTGTAGATCAAAAAATGTCATGGTAGATCAAAAAATGTCATGGCTGATAAAAAATAAGCATGGTTGATAAAAAAAATAGGCAAGGTTGATCAAAAAAAAGTCATGGTAGATAAAAAATAAGCATGGTTGATCAAAAAGGTCGTGGTTGATAAAAAAAAGTCATGGTAGATCAAAAAAATTCATGGTAAATCAAAAAATAGGCATGGTTGATCAAAAAAAGTCATATCATAGTAGATCAAAAATAAGGCATGGTTGATAAAAAAAAATCATGGTAGATAAAAAAAAAGTCATGGTTGATCAAAAAATGACATGGTAGATCAAAAAATGTCAAGGTAGATAAAAAAGATCAGCTATTGTACCCGAACATTTCTATACTTGTTCGGCCATGTGACCCGAACGTTCATACAATGTTTTATACTTGTTGGTGCAACTTCAACACCCCCATATCCAATTATATTAAGCATATATGAACATCTGGAAACATAACACAATAAAATATTCAACACTTGTTGGTACAAGTCCAACATTTCAAACTATTACTAAACAACAAATACACTATGACTGATTTATACAATTTACAATTTAAAAGTTGATTACATTTGCACAAACTATACTAAACATCAATTTTATTATAAATATTACATTTCAAAGAGCATATTCAGGGATCAAAGTCTATAAATATATAAAAGGAGAGGAGCATATTATGGAAAGTTCCCGCCAAAAGTAACTTACTAAATTTGGAAATATATATAAATATATATATATATATATATATATAATTTGAATATTTATCATATTTTTTTAGAAATTGGAATGAAAATCAATTAATGAAGTTGACAATAACTCTTCAGATTCAAATGATTTTTCAAATATCTTTAGTACATTTAATGTTCTTGACTTGAGATTCAAAGTTGAAACATTTTTTATTGTTATTTTTTAGATTAATTTATAGCTCACAAGTATTAAAGTTAATTAATTTTCAACTCGACATTCATTTGTTTGTGAATGCTCGTGTGACATTATCTTAACCTGTTGACTTATATCTATTTGGTTTAGTAAAATACCAAAATTATTCAAATGTATAACACGAGATAGAAAAAAAAATTGGTCAAAGTGGGAGATAAGACTAAGATGTCACAATTTCAACATTTTTTCCTTCACTATATCGATCAATTTAATTTATTTTCAAGATTTCTTAGTATAAAGCAACAAAGTTAGTAATCTACCATAATCATGTCGTCAAAAAAGTAAACTAGATTGCTACCTTCTTATTACAGAGTATATAGTAAAAGGCTCTCATTAGTAGTTACATTATTATTAATTTTTTTTAAATCAAGCTCCACTTGCGACTGTACAAGAGCAACACATAGATGAGGAGATTGATTATGATATTGTACAAATAAAACTAAGTATAAATATGCGACTCACAGTTGAAAGTTTTAACTTGAAATGATAATAGTCATTCCTTAACTAGCTTAAATATCAAATTTATCATCCTACTTTGAGTTTTTATTTAACGTCATCTTTGCTATTTTTTTTTCAATAATTTCATCATTACACTTTAGTCACTCCATCCTCTTCCGTCTTGGTTTTGGATGAAAAATGTTAACGGAAGTAAATTCTCATTAGTAACTAAAAACAATTGAAAATCTAAAAATATCTTTATATAAACAATTTATTTGATACATATTTACATGTTTATTCAATATTTGTCATATTTCTTGCAGTTTTTTGAGATATGTTTTGAAATATTATGTAGTTTCCTTTAAAGTCATATGTACGTGGGTTATAATTAAAGTCATATGTACGTGGCTAATAGACAAAATAATGTTGTCTTAAAAAGAAAATAAACAAACAAGACAATTTTATTGAAGCGGACAAAAAGTGAAAGCATGACAATAATGTATTAAGAACTTGGACAAGGAAAAAAAGTTTATATATTTTAAACCATTTGTATTCTAAAAAATTATCGTTAGATTTTTAGATCTGAAAAATTAAATGTATAAGTTATAGTATCTTTTTTTTTTACAAATATATAGACATTGCATGTATAAATTTATTTATTAGTAGAAATTTTCAGTTTTCTAATGATTTAAAAAAAATCTAAACAACAAAATGCTTCACACAATTGAATATTATATTCTCTAAATTTTCCTAAATAAAATTGTAAGGAATTTTTTTAATAATAAATCCATATCCTGAATATATATGTTTGTTATTTTTAGATATGAAACAAGTAGACAAAAATACACCTCATAGTTGGTAAGATCTTGGAGAAAGAAAAATGGTTTATATATTTTAAACTATAATTTTTCTAAAGTTAAAATATATAATTATTAAACTCTATTTTCAAAAAAGTTTAAAATTTCTTAAACATTGAGATAATTGAAATATTCCATATATAATATTAATTTCTTAAAATAATAAGAAAATAAATTATAAAATCTAACAAATCTTAAACATATAACTTTGTTATATTTAGATCTGCAACATATAAGTTAAAAAAACAACCACATTGGCTGAAATTAGTGTCATTCAATAAATTTTGACTTCTAATAGTCATTTTCTTTTCCTAATGCAAAAATCATTGGAAAACCATGTTTACAAAACAAAATTGAAGAACAGTTGAAGTATTGTTTGAATGGAAAGTCAAACATAATTTCTTAACAAACTCTTTCCTTTTACTATGAGATCTTAGAAGGCGTTGAGGAATTTGGGGAAATAAATCATCAGTGTTTTTTTGGAATAAAATTTGAAACGGAAGGTCATCCAAAATGAAGTGTTAAACAAACAAATGAGAAAAATTGTTAGGGTTTTGTGTTTTAGACGGCAAATGTAATAGGGTAGAATTTGTGTTTGGGTATTTATATTTGGCTAACGTAAGTTTGAATGTACATGGCTTATTTGTTTAGGGTTATTTAATTTGGGTCGGATTGAAATTTTTATCAGTTTTGAGTTGGGGAAAAATTGTAGACCGGTTCCCTCTACAATTTTTTTAATAGCACTGCTCTTCTTCTTTTTTCAATCAGGAAAAGTCACTTATTGCATCGCAATGCATGAAAGTGCTTTATTTTGTGCATTACGATGCACAAAATCTTGCATCGCAATGCATAAAATGACTTTTTCCGATTACAAAAAAAAAAAAAGGAACGGGACCGAATTTCTCCCATCAAATAATTTCACCCTTTTTGTTGGCCCGTTTTATTTGCATGTTTATAGATTTAGGCCACTATTCATTATCCAGTTGATAAGAAATATCTATTGCAATATACGAAAATTATATTCAATCAATATGAAGACGAAAAACTAAATTTAAAGAATAAAAGATTACTTCAATTAATAGCCAAATATCATTTGATCAAAATTAAATAATTCATTTTCAACCACTTAAATTACATCATTTGATTTTAATTTTATTATAAAAATAAAGAAAAATAAAATACATGATGGTTGATTAAAATTAATACACTAAAGTTTGGGCAACACGTTATTGAAAATAAATTAACCATATTGCAGGGTTGTGCAGTGGAACAAGACTAATCATTACAAAGATTGATCATTACCTTGAGTAATGCAGTGACACGAGAAATTGAAACCATACTGTGAAACCATTTCTTAGAAGGTCGAGTTCTTTAAAATGACAATTCTGGTGGCATAATTTTGATTCCAGGAATGTCACTGACATCTTCTGATAATAGAATTTCACTCAAATTCTAGAGAGGATAGTTCGATGATGGTGTCTGAAACAATGTCTAAAAATAATAGTCATGTAAAAAAACATTCTTTTAGTCATGACCAATTGTATTTCGTTTTGTGTAGAGTTACTAATCCTAAACGTGTTTGAATTTTGTTATGAGATAGTGATAGTAGTAATAGTTGTACATGTTCAACGACAAATGTTGTTTATCAAGAAATATTCTAAAATTTATAATAACATTTTAAAATATATGTAATTTACTATATCTTTATTTTTTTTGTTCATATTAAAGTTCTTGATTTTTATATTATTCAACTTTATTTATGTATATAATTTTCTATCGTTATAGAAAATTAATGCAGATACAACATAATTATATATAAACGATAGATTATATCAATTATTTATTAAATAATGACACAAGATCGTTGAAACCATATTTTAGAATGTCGAGTTATTTCAAATTATGATGGTTAACTATGATATGAACATATGATAATAAACACATATATACTTCCAGAATACTATCATTTATGGGAAACCATATTTTAGAAAGTCAAGTTCTTTCAAAGGGCCATTTTGGTATTACTGATTTGATTTCAAAAATGTCAGTGACACCTCTGATCATAGAATTCTATTCAAATTCCAGAAAACACAGTTTCCACTGATGGTGTCTTACGCAATGTCTACAAATAAAAGTTATGGATAGTCATTGTCTAACGTAGGACTTCATTTGAAAAAAAATGTTTTCGGTCATGACTGTTATATCTCGCTTTACCTAGAGTTACTAATCCTAAGGATATTCGAGCTTTGTTATGTGATAGTGATAGTTGTAATAGTCGTACATGTTCAACAACAAATGTTGTATATAAATAAGTATTCTAAAATTTATAATAACCTTTTCAAATTTATTTGATTCTATATCTTTAATTTTAATATTTATTAATTTTCGTTTATTTTATTCATATTAAAGTTTTTAATTATCTATTACTCAATTTTAATTTAGTATATAAATTTACACCCATGAACAAACCGTGCAACGCATGGGTGCTTCACTAGTTATCACAAAAAGTATCGTTGGTAAACTTCTCCCTCCACTTTCGAACTCGCTTGACATTTACTTCAGTTGGGGATTTATTGAGTGTCAAATACTCAATATACTTTAGCGCAAGCATCCCACAGTCACCCTTGTGAAACATTCAAAACATAAATTAGATATCAAGGTAAAAAAACATATAATATAAAATAGATCAATAAGATTACTCACGACGACAATTATTCGGGTATTGTGGTATCCCGACCACAAGTAAGTTTTTTGCCAAAGTTCACTCCAGCCAGGTCTGCAATGCGTGGAATCATCTCCAAAAAAGGCATGATTTCTTTCTTAAGCTCCGTTGTTGTTATAACACTTATATCTGAATCATATATGATGATCCTTGCATCTTTTAAATGGAGGTCTCCAACAATCCAATGATTACATATACAGATTGGAAAGTATACATGACTACATTCAGTCCATGCTTTGGCAAACCACTCAACAGCCTGATGTCTTGCCCATTTACCCATCGCACACTCTAACATAACTGATGATCCCTCGTTAATTTCCATTTCGTTTTGACTTAGAAAATGCGAATACTAGGTGGTCACTAGCATTTGAAATGACGAATCCATAATACACCGGTCATTTTGTCTTCCAAATGACAAGGGATATTTTTCAATTTTCATCCACATAAGAATCAACACCAGATCCACATGCTGAAATTTTCAATAGTGCCAAGTATGAAAATCACACAATAACTAAAAATAATCAAGTAATACTTGCAAGGAAGTAATTAATTAACTTACTTCGTCCGATAAATATGCTTTGGGTTTTGCAAAAACTCCAAACCATCTAATGTTACACTTAAATCCCCGACGTATAACAAAATCACTGTGGACAAAAAAAAGTAATTAAGACGTTTAATAATGATAACAATAAACAAAAACTTAACTTAATAAATCTACTTGTATATTCTCACTTTCCATCCGCAACACTTAGCCAATCAACTGTCAATTTTTCCTTTCCCGCATCAATCTCAAGGCAATCGTTTGGTATATCTCCATCTACAAATACCCTTGCCAATTGTAGAGAATTAACGGGGTCAGGTAGCATCGTTGTGTAGGGAGAAGACGCGTGGACTGATGGTTTTCAACCCCTCTTCTTTCCCATCTGCAACATATTTGTAGACTCATTCACTTTCCTTTTTTTACCCTTACCTTTTGACTTCCGATAAACGAAATCAATGTCTTTTACCCTTGCCAATAGCTTGGTCACACTTCTGGTAGTAGGAGACGAAGAGGTAGTCAGAGGGGGAATGGGAAAGGGAAGGGAAAGTGTGGTAGTAGGAGAGGCAGTGGTAGTGGGAGGGAGAACTATGGTAGTGAGAGAGGAAAAGGTAGTAGGAGTGGGAAGCATGGTAGTGGGAAGGTTAAGTCTGGTAATGGTAGTGGCAGAAGAAAGTGTGGCAGTAATGAGAAGGGGAGACGTAAGTATGGTGGTGGCAGTAACAGGGGAGGGGGAAGTATGGTGGTGGTGAAGGATGTGTTAGGAGTGGTGTTGAGAGTATGAGTAGGAGTCCATATCATATTATCATCGCGTGAGAATGGTGCATGTTCCCTTAATTCCTTTATCATTGCCATTGCATTACACTGCCATTTAAAACAAAATTAAGTAAGTAGGTAAAAATGAATAAATATCACAAATACTTACTCAAAACCATAACTGAAAATTTTTACCACTTTTTCATCCAAAGCGGGGACCTCATTCCTCAAACCACTGATTTGAATGTTTTGTTGATCAATCTTTTGGTTCAACTCCTGCGATGTATCAAAAATGGAAATAAGCATGCCATTAGAAGAAGTGGTGGCATGAGTTTCACTATGTCGTGGTGGGGAGTGGTCTGGCAATGAGTGGTCTCATGGGGACCGAACTGGGGAGGAGTTGTGTGGTGGCGACCATTGGGCTTCATCGTTGCTAGAATTTTCAGTCTCGACATCAAATGATGTTGCCAAATTCACCAAAACACTACTGAAAAGTAAGAACGTAAGGCTCATTTTGTTCACCCGCCGTCGGGGTCAATGAAACAAGAACACCATCCTGACAATTGATCAAAAACAACGTCATTAATCAACAATTAGACAAACAAAATTAAATTTAAGAAACTATCATAAAAATTGAAAACATTTACCCAATTTGCATCCAATTTTTTGATTATTTCATGGAACTTTGAATTTTTTTCGACTCCCATTTGCACATTCTTGGAAGAATGGCCGCATCATCATCAGATCTAATGGTTGAGAGTTGAAATAGATCTCGAAATCCATTAAATTCACCAAACATCTCAAATGCCCAAACCTACAAATAAGTTACATGTTAGAAACATCAAATAATTAGCTAATCAATATAAATTTTAGAATATTTCAAATTACAATTGTTTACCTATAACGCAGAACAAAAGTCATAACATACATTCGTAGTTGTATGAGTTTTTTTCTCAGCAATATTCTTAATCGAATTGATAAGGAAAAAATATGACCTTATCCCCCATGGATATATGTTAAACAACTCCAAATCATCCACAATATCTAAAACAACCATGTCAATTGAAGTATTCGTTTCCTTAGCTCTCAATACAGACTCATATATAAGGGCTAAGCCCAATTTATATTTATCATCCACATTATCTGCATTGTCAAATACTGTTTTCAAAACCGATTGCTTCACAACACTCCGTACCATTATATATTGATTGACCAACCTCTTCATAGTTGGAATTCGTTCCCAGCAGTCTTCTTCCGATCCAGCAGATAAACCGGTGATTAAGGTGTAATCGGATAACGAAAATCTTACATTTTTCCCACCTATATGAAACCAGAGCTCATCCTTTCTGCCGGTGGGTTACTCGATCAAGAACATAGCCAGTACATGGAAAAACACATTGCTCCTCTTAATATTTCTATTGATGGTACATAGTTTTCCAAATGCAGAATTCCTAAACAATTCTTTGTGTACATTGTCGAGATTTGAATAGACATAATCAACTACTTTCAAATTTTTTCTACAACTGATCTTTGCATTGTACCATTCATATTTTTTTGTCAAATACAATGTCATTTTGTATGTATTAGAAACATAAAACATTAAATTTGAATTAAAACACAAACAAACAACCAGTAACTAAAATTGAGTTTGTATTAGAAACATAAAACAGTAAATATGAATTAAAACAAAAACAAACGACCAGTAACTAAAATTGAGTCTGCATTAGAAACATAAAAATTAAATATTAATTAAAACACAAACATAAAAATTGAGTAATGTTTAGTCCAAACCACTAAAAATTCTAAGGAATGTTCGGTTACCTTCACCGAACATTCTTAGACATGTTAATTTCGTGGTCTGGACCAAACATTATTCCATTGTTTTTTTTAAACAATGTTTATCACTCATATATTAAATTGATTGTTAATTGAGTCAAATTAATAAAAAAAATGAGATTATAATAGTCAAAGTATACATGGTTATGACTAATTTTCATCATAGTTGATCAAAAATTGAGTTGGTCTACTAAGCATGATGAAACCTTAAATCATAAGAAAATTATAACAATATAAGCTTTACATTGATGATGAGAAACTTAGGGTTGAGTTTGCCTTTGAAATTACCAATTTAGTTGACGTGATTAGGAGGTCGAGTTCGTCTGCTATCAATGTCGAGTTAATCGACTTCTTGTTTGAAGGTAATGAAGATGAAGACAGGCGGGAACCATGAATATTTTAAGGTGGTCGAATTGATCGACCCTTAAGGTTGAGTTAATCGACTGTATTATATACGGTATGTACAATATCCCTCAAAGAAAGAAAAGGTTGAGAAAGGTCGAGTTGCTCGACCGATGATCGACCAAACGGTCGAGTTGATCGACCTTAAATTTTAAGGGTATTTTGAATGTTTCGATATTGACTGTTCTAAAGGTCATCAAAGAATATTGCATGGGCCATAAAGCTGTACTTGATAATTACCGCCCAAAAATGATTAAAAAAAGGTTGATGGAGTGGGTAATCCATCAACAAAATCCACGGGTTACCTAATCAGAAATCAGGTCAAAATGTGAGTAAAAATTGGCTAAAAATTGAACAAATGAGGCTAAAACCCGCGGATCAATCCAGATTTGACAACATAGCACGCGGGTCACCCAAGATAAAGGGTGCCACGTGTCAACTCGGTCAAGGTGACAACACATTAATGAGAACTTTTTCATTTTGCTCCGGTGCCCTTGCATTTTCAAAGTTTGCTACTGAAATTTTTATGTTTCTCACGCCTTGCACTTTCATCTTTTGTTAGCTTCGTTAGCCCTATTTACTTTGAAATGTTTTACGGACCCTAACGATTTTTGATGAAACACTAAGTGACTCATTTTAAAGTTAAAAGTGAGACCTTTAATGTTAAAAGGTGCCACATTTTGAGGTCAAAATTGACCCTTTTTATGTGAAAAATTATTTTTCATTAAAATGCAAAGTAACTATTAATACTAAAAAGTGACACTTTAAAACTAACGGTAACAATTTTAATTTATACATTTATAATGGAAAGTAACACTTTTCAAAGTAAAAGTAACACATTTAAGACTAAAAGTAACATATTTAAGGCTAAAAAGTAATATATTTTAAAGATAAAAAATGATAATTTTTATTAAAAACGTAATGTAACAAATTTTATAGTGAAAAGTGATAATTTTAATACTAAAAAATGATACTCTTTATTTATACATATCGGGGTAACGCTTTAATTTTCAAAAGTTAAAGGGTTACATTGAAATTATTGAATCTTAACTTATTAACCTAGATAGCTCCATATTACGGATTAAGACTGTCATACTGAAAACCTACTCCAAATTATTTGGATACGTGGCGCTAAATAAAAAAATTGTTTGGTATGACTTCTTGTTTCTATAGTTGGACATGTTAATCATATCATATTAATGGTTCCTTTGTACCATATGATAATTCCAATCTCAGTACAACAAGATAGAATACGTGTTAGTATTAGTTAAGTTAAGAAGTACTCCCTCCATCTCAAAATTATAATTTAGATTGACTTGATGCACAGTTTTAAAAAATATATTTGATTAAATTATTAATATTAATTTGATATATAGTTTATTTTAAAGCTTATGTATATGTGACGCATAATTAAAGTAGGATAATTAAGTAAAGGTAAAGTGGTAAAATTGTTATTCTAAAAAAGAAAATTTCAAATAAGACAAATATTTTGGAACATACGAAAAAAAAAGAACAATAATTTTGGAACGAAAAAAGTACATAATAACTTGTAAATTGAAAGTTTCTTAAAATGTTTAAATGGGTAGATACATGTTGGCGTACAAACTCTTTCATATTATATTCATGACAAATTTTGCATGAGTAGGTCTCATGTAATACCGTCTTACGGATATTAATTCATAATACGGAATCTCACTCTCTTACAACTTAACCCATCAACATACGGTAGGTCGAGTAAAAATGATCCGTCTTACAAAAAATATCTGTGAGATCTTCTTACCTAAGTTTTTGCCAATTTGTAAATACAAGAAAAATCATAAAGATTCAATTTATGGGGAATTTTCGTCAAACAACCTTTAGGCTTTCGCTATATATCAAATCTCCCAAAATGTCACTGATGTTCACCATCCTTATTGTTTGAGAGAAATTTAGGTCGGTATACTTTGGTGCGCAATTGATTTAGTCCGCAATAAAATTATTAAATTACTGACATGTACTTTTATGCATCGTTTGATAAAGTTATGTATTGTTTGATATTAGTAAATACACGCATTTCTTATCGCGGTGTATGAATTTTGAATCATAATATATGAAAATGCACATAAACGGTTTTATAATATTACCGTGAGTTAAAACAGTTGAAATCCACCAAAGTGAAACGACCCGTAATTTTCTCTTAATTGTTTATTGAGGCGTCCTTGTTGTTTAAGATTGGTTTTATCATCCCTCAGACATATGCGAACATGTATTTTCGGATTTGATAGTAAAACTATTTGTACATCACAAGTTACAACTCGCGACAAGATTAAGATTTGTCTCGATTAATTTTGACTTTATAATTAGCACCTCCTTTAAAAAAAAGTTTTTGAATTTACATGATTTGAAAAAAAAAGTATTCAACTTTTTACATTTTTCTTTTCATACCTAAAATCATCATTTAGTTGTGTGAAATCAATACTCATATTTTTTATATCTCGTACTCTAGTAGTCCTAAAATAAGTGTCACAATGTTATATTCTATGACACCCCCCAAAAGCATCCTCTTTCTATTTTTAGAAATATTTTTTGAGTAAATATGAGAATGAAAAACAAAAAATCAATGGGCAATGAGTACTACCGTGATATCTATAAATCACTTGTCAAAAATATAACATCACTTTTGTCTTATCTATCACGTGGGAAAATGAAAATGCTTATGACTTTCTATAACTCTAAAATATAGATAACATTTAACATATTAATAAAAAAACATAAAACATTAATTTATTGATTAGTAAAAAAAAATAGAATTCATGAAACCTCTTTATATTTAGTTTTTACTCTTCATTTATTGTAAATAAATTAATTATATGTTTGATACATGGTAAATGAGCACATAAGCTGAAGTACTTTTGGACAGCTGAAATCACTTCCATTGATCTATTCCCTATTCATTTTCTTATGTATAATTTAGTTGAAAAAAATATGTCGTGCGTTTAACGCACGAGTGCAAAAACTAGTTACATACAATCTATATAACTATATATATATATATATAGCCTAAAATCATTAGCTAAAAGAAAACTCTAATCTAAATCCATGCACTTGTAGATGAAATATTTCTCATGTTTCTATGCCTCAAGTTTTGACCGATGGATTGACAATCACGAGACTAAAATGATACTTTGGTTTTCCTTTACATATATATTTAAGAATCTTAAACAATATAAAATGTGACAACCCATCTTACATAAACTCACATTGAGCTCCTACAAAACTCACATAAAATAATTTATCCTCCAAAACTCACCTAATTTGCAAGAAATTTAGTTAAACACTGATAAATCAACTAGAATTGCAACAAATTAATGTCACCCTCATTTGATTTAGTTATAATTTCAATCAGTATGTAAAGGTAGTATCTTATGAGCTACTTCATCCGTTCCGGGCTAAAATTCCACTATTCAATTTTTGGATGTTTCACTTAAAGAGTCCACTTTCAAAAATTAAAGCATAAAAGTGTTACTCCATCCGTCCTAAAATTATCGCTTGGGTTGATTTGACGCACATTTTAAGAAAACACATTTGACTGAATTATTAATATTGGAATAGTGTGGGGTTTCCTTTAAAGCTCATGAATATGTGACCCAAAATTAAAGTAAGAAGAAAAAGTAATGGTAATGTAGTAAAAGTGATGTAATAAATATGAAAATGTCAAAGAAGATAATTATTTTGGGACGGACGAAAAAGGAAAGTAAGACAGTAATTTTGGGACGGAGGGAGTATTTTATTATTAAAAAGCTACTAAAATGTCATTCTCTTAAAAAGTTTGACTTTCAAACGGGGATTCTTTACCCGAATCGAAAGGAGTATTTTTTTTTTCTTTTTCCATAATTGATGAAGTTTTTTTCCTTTCCATTAAGGAATATGCTAGCAAAGCATATCATGATTGATCAACAAATGAAACCAAAAATAAGTTAGTATTGTCGTACAAACTCTCAAGTCAGAATATATACGCTATAGCAGCTAACGACTCAACATACAAATCTGAAACTTTTACGTGAATTTCAATTTCTCTCAATATGTTAAAACAAAGCAATTTAAACAATAACAAAAATATCTTGAATAATGAATTAATATTTTTAATTTTCACAATATTTGAAACAATAATTGAAAAACTCAACTAAAATTTTCAATTATTTTCTCTAAATTATTATATAAAAATTTACATGTTTTATTCTGTAAAATAAAAAAACTTCATTACCCTCCGCATCCCTCATTAACACCAGCACTGCCTTCTAATAGGTTTGAGATTTGCAAACGGCGACGAGGAGGTGGTGTACGTACGAAGATGGAAGTGGAAGGTAAATGTCAAGTAATCCCAACTTGCTAACAAAAGACTCAAAAGCTAGTTTGAAGCCTTGAACAACCTCTTGTTTAGAATATCAACCGTTTGTTCTGTTGTTGGAATAAACGGTATACAAACCACACCATTCTCGAAATATCTGTGGGTTATCCAACAATTCTAGATTTGAGCCATTGGGTCAAGAACATCGATAAATAACAATTTTTAGTCTTTTAATGAATTCCAATTAAAACCTAACTTTATTCTTTTCTTCTCTCTTTGGTTTTTGATTTCTTAATTGAAATGTCGTGTATATAACAAATTTTATGGTCAACATTTTTTAATTTAAGTTTTAGTTTCTTCTTTTATTTGATTTAATTGTTGGTTCTCTACAATATATGGTTGAAGGTTCTACAAAAATATTAGATATCGTATTATTTAATAATTAAATTAATTTTTATTAATTTTATCGTTTTCTTGAGTATAATATAATTAAAAAAAATTATTTTCGTGTATTAAATACACGGGTGTAAAACTAATTTCTTCTTAAAGTTCATGTAAAATCTATAAAAGAATACTTATTTTGAAAAAGGGGCAATAATTAACTTGAGAAATTAGAAACATTTGACTTTCAAAACTTCTTTCTAAAATAAAAAAGATTCTCCCCCATTCATCTCTCTCTCTCTCTCTCTCTCTCTCTATATATATATATATATATATATATATATATATATATATATATGCTAGTGAAGCACCCGTGCGTTGCACGATTTGTTCACGGGTGTAAATTTATATACTATATTAAAGTTGAGTAATAGATAATTAAAAACTTTAATATGAATAAAATAAACAAAAAATAATAAACAGTAAAATTAAAGATAGAAAATCAAATAAATTTGAAAAGGTTATTATAAATTTTAGAATATTTATTTATATACAACATTTGTTGTTGAACATGTACGACTATTACAACTATCACTATCACGTAACAAAGTTGGAATATCCTTAGGATTAGTAACTCTAGGTAGAGCGTGATACAACATGTCATGACTAAAAACTTTTTTTCAAATGAAGTCCTACGTTAGACAATGACTATCCATAACTTTTATTTATTGACATTGCGTAAGATACAATCAGTGGAAACTGTGTTTTCTGGAATTTGAATAAAACTCTATGATCAAATGGTGTCACTGACATTTTTGAAATCAAAACATTAATACCAAAATGGCCCTTTGAAAGAACTTGACTTTCCAAAATATGGTTTCTCATAAATGATAGTATTCTAGAAGTATATATATATGTTTATTATCATATGTTCATATCATAGTTAACCATCATAATTTGAAACAACTTGACATTCTAAAATATGGTTTCAACGATCTTGTGTCATTATTTAATAAATAATTTATATAATCTATCGTTTATATATAATTATGTTGTATTTGTATTAATTTTCTATAACAATAGAAAATTATATACTTAAATAAAGTTGAATAATATAAAAATTAAGAACTTTAATATGAACAAAATAAAAAAATTAAAGATAGTAAATCACATATATTTTAAAATATTATTATAAACTTTAGAATATTTCTTAATACACAACATTTGTCGTTGAACATGTACAACTATTACTACTATACTATCTCATAACAAAATTCGAAGACGTTTAGGATTAGTAACCCTACACAAAACGACATACAAATTGGTCATGACTAAAAGAATATTTTTTTTTAAAGAAGTTCTACATTGGACAATGACTGATGAAGACTCTTATTTCTAGACATTGTTTAAGACACCATCATCGAACTATCCTCCCTAGAATTTGAATGAAATTCTAGTATCAGAAGATAGCAGTGACATTCCTGGAATCAAAATGATGCCACCAGAATTGTCATTTGAAATAACTCGACCTTCTAAAGCATGATTTCATAGTTTGGTTTCAATTTCTCGTGTCATTGCATTACTCAAGGTAATGATCAATCTTTGTAATGATTAGTCTTGTTCCACTGCACAACCCTGCAATATGGGTAATGTATTTTCAATAACGTGTTGCCCAAACTTTAGTATATTAATGTTAATCAACCATCATGTATTTTTTCTTTATTTTTATAATAAAATTAAAATCAAATGATGTAATTTAAGTGGTTGAAAATGAATTATTTAATTTTGATCAAATGATATTTGGCTATTAATTGAAGTAATCTCTTTTTTTAAAATTTTAGTTTTTCGTATTCGTATTGATTGAATATAATTTTCATATATTGCAATAGATATTTCTTATCAACTGGATAATGAATAGTGGCCTAAATCTATGAACATGCAAATAAAAAGGGCCAACAAAAAATGGTCAAATAATTTGATGGGAGAAATTTGGTCTCGTTCCTTTTTTTTTTTTTTTTTTTTGTAATCAGAAAAAGTTATTTTATACATTGTGAGGCAAGATTTTGTGCATCGTAATGAACAAAATAAAGCACTTTCATGCATTGCGATGCAAGAAGTGACTTTTCTTGATTGAAAAAAAGAAGAGTAGAGCTGTTAAAAAAATTGTAGAAGGAACTGGTCTACAATTTTCTCCAATTCAAAACTAATAAAAATTTCAATCCGACCCAAATTAAGTAACCCTAAGCAAATAGGTCGTGTAACACTTCATTTTGGATGACCCTCCGTTTCAAATTGTGTTCCAAAAAAACACTGAGGATCTATTTCCTCAAATTCTTCAACGCCTTCTAAGATCTCATAGAAAAAGGAAAGAGTTCGTTAAGAAATTATGTTTGACTTTCCATTCAAATAATACTTCAACTGTTCTTCAATTTTGTTTTGTAAACATGGTTTTCCAATGTTTTTTGCCTTAGGAAAAGAAAATGACTATTAGAAGTCAAAATTTATTGAATGACACTAATTTCAGCCAATGTAGTTGTTTTTTTTAACCTATATGTTGCAGATATAAACATAACAAAGTTATATATTTAAGATTTGTTAGATTTTATAATTTATTTTCTTATTATTTTAAGAAATTAATATTATATTTGGAATATTTCAATTATCTCAATGTTTAGAAATTTTTAAACTTTTTTGAAAATAGAGTTTAATAATTATATATTTTAACTTAGAAAAATTATAGTTTAAAATATATAAACCATTTTTCTTTCTCCAAGATCTTACCAACTATGATGTGTTTTTTTTATCTACTTGTTTCATATCTAAAAATAACAAACCTATATATCCAGAATATGGATTTATTATTTAAAAAAATCCTTACGATTTTATTTAGGAAAATTTAGAGAATATAATATTCAATTATGAATATGTGAAGCATTTCATTGTTTATGCTTTCTTTAAATCATTAGAAAACTGGAAATTTCTCCTAATAAATAAATTTATACATGCAATGTCTATATATTTGTAAAAAAAAAGAAGAAGATACTATAACTTATACATATAAATTTTTAGATCTAAAAATCTAACGATAATTTTTTAGAATAAAAATGGTTTAAAATATATAAACATTTTTTCATTGTCCAAGTTCTTAATACATTATTGTCATGTTTTCACTTTTTGTCCGCTTCAATAAAATTGCCTTGTATGTTTATTTTCTTTTTAAGACAACATTATTTTGTCTATTAGCCACATACATATGACTTTAATTATAACCCACGTACATACGACTTTAAAGGAAGCTACATAATATTTCAAAACATATCTCCAAAAATTGTAAGAAATATGACAAATATTGAATAAACATGTAAATATATATAAAATAAATTGTTTATATAAAGATATTTTTGGATTTTCAATTGTTTTCAGTTACTAATGAGAATTTACTTTCGTTAACATTTTTCATCCAAAATTAAGATGGAAGAGGATGAAGTGACTAAAGTGTAATGATGAAATTATTGAAAAAAATAGCAAAGATGACGTTAATGAATAAAAACTCAAAGTAGGATGATAAATTTAATATTTAAGCCAGTTAAGGAATGATTATTATCATTTTAAGTTTAAACATTCAACTCGAGTCATATATTTATACTTAGTTTTATTTGTACAATAGCATAATCAATCTCCTCATCTACGTGTTGCTCTCGTACAGTCGCAAATAAAGCTTGATTTTAAAAAAATTAATAATAATGTAACTACTAATGAGAGCCTTTTACTATATACTCCTTAGTAAGAAGGTAGCAATCTAGTTTACTTTTTTGACGATCTGATTATGGTAGATTACTAACTTTGCTGCTTTGTACTAAAAAAATCTTGAAAATAAATTAAATTGATTGATATAGTGAAGGAAAAAATGTTGGAATTGTGACATGTTAGTCTTATCTCCCACTTTAAACAAATTTTTTTTTATCTATCTCGTGTTATACTTTTGAATAATTTGATATTTTACTAAACCAAATAGACATAAGTCAATGGTTAAGATAATGTCACACGAGCATTCACAAACAAATAAATGTCGAGTTGAAATTAATTAACTTTAATACTTGTGAGCTAAAAATTAAGCTAAAAAATAACAATAAAAAATGTTTCAACTTTGAATCTCAGTCAAGAACATTAAATATACGAAAGATATTTGAAAAGTTATTTGAATCTGAAGAGTTATTGTCAACATCATTAATTGATTTTCATTTCAATTTCCAAAAAAATATGATAAATATTCAAATTATAGATATTTCCAATTTTAGTAACCTATTTTTGGCGAGAACTTTCCATAATATGCTCATCTCCTTATATATATATATATATATATATATATATATATATATATATATATATCTCAAAATACTCCACTTTTTATAAGTGAAGCAACTAATTAAGTAATTATCTTAGTTTTCAATTATATGCCTCATTAATTACATAGTTTTAATAGATTTAAGTAATATCCATATTTCACTATAACTATTATTAGAAAAAGTAGACTATAAGAAATATTTTTTTCTTAAAATTATGTAAAAAATTACAATGAGACGATATTTTTAATAGAATAGGAGTACTTTGAAAATTCTAAAATAATACTAATTTCGTTTCAAAATAAGGTTCTGTTTGTTTCACGAAAAATGATTTTAGGAAAATGATTTTAAGAAAATAGCTTGTAGAAAATAAAAATATTTTATTTCAGTTGTTTAGTGTATCTTTTGAAAATATGTCAGAAAATATTTTCAGGTATTTGACAAATACACGTAAAATGTTACAAAAAAAAATCATGATTACATACAAAAAGTTATATTCTATTAGTCCTAATATTAATACCCCTATTGAATATATACTGATTTTACAAAAAAGTGTTTGGCTTTAAGTAATTTTCTTTTAATAACCCTTATAACTAGTGGTGTCAAAACAAGTGAGTCTACCTTTTTTCAATATTACAAATACAAAAAACAAAATTATTAATTGACATAAGAATTCGTTTTAAAAAATAAAATTGATAATTATTTTAGAACGTCTCAAAATAATATAGTGGACATTATTTTAAGACTTAGTGAGTATGTTAACCCTCACAGGTTCTAGATTTTGTTGAGTCATCCTATAATTCTATTGTACAGTGGCTAAAAGGTCTACGTACCGATTAGTGTGTCAACTGTCTTTGAAATCAAGAGTGTAATAGAATAGTTTAGTGTTAGTTTCTCCTAGGCGCGAATCAGCAGGCTTCAACAGCATCATTGAAAGCACATCTCACTAAGAGTTAAACATGTGGATTCAGATTATATATTATTTGATCTAGATAAATTTCATTTATCAAATCTCCCCCCAAAAGGTCAACCATGTTCTTATCTGACTACAGACAGCTGTACAGATTATATGTCCATTCTGTTGTTTGAATCACGAAGTTTGAAGACATTACCTCTTTTGGCTAAGAAGACTTTCAAGCTGTAACGCTTGCAAGCTACAAAATTACTATGTTTGGTATGAGCCCCTCCAACACTACATCTCTGATGACAGTCTCGCCGCACTCATTCTATAAAGCGCGGAATTGCATTTAATGCATTATAACATTGGATACATCCTCTCCATCTCAAATCCAACAGTCCTAAAGATCTCCCGAAGTATATATTCAAGTCTTGGAGATCTGAAAAACACACATCTCTTACGCATTCAATACTCAAGCTTCACATTCAATAGTCAAGCATTCAATAAATCAAAGGACAAGAACTAACACCTCAACAAACTTCCTGAAGCTGCAGATCTACCTGTCACGATTTATTATCAACTTCTTCTAGTTTACTATTAATTGTTCTTTACATTAGCACTTGAGAGAACAATTATTCATTGATTGTTTCTCTCATCATTAAATACTGGTTGAAAAAATATTTTGTACACGATCCATTAGAGATCTATCTTTCTCACCTAGTGGATAAACAAGTGCACCTTTCAAAATCCAAAGCTAACCACTTTGGTAGTGGACGTAGTAGCTTTTAAAGTACAAACCATTTCTACATCTTCACGCATTGTTTTGTTTGAACCATCTTTTCTGAACTTATTTTGAACTGCTTTAATTTATCTTCCTAATTCCGCTGTCCTAATTCTCACTAAGAGTTAATTAATTTTCAAAAGGAAAAAACCCTTAGAAAATATTTTAAAGCAATTTTAAAAGTACATCTAGGCTATTCAACCCTCTTTTTAACATAGATTGAACCTATTTGGGATCAATAGAGTATTTATTAAAATTAATATTTATAAATATTGTGCACCAGTATTCTATAAAACTCAATTTATATTTCTAAAAAAATTATTTATTGAGTGTACAATTATATACATGTAAATATATGTAAGATTATGATTTTAATTAAAAATATAAAATTAACTCAATCGAGTGATCATGATGTATAAGAGAAAGTGATAAGTGGTCTAGACATACTATATTATTATTGTCCCTCGGACATAGTCGAGTGGTAAAAGGAGGGGGGCATAAGATTCTGGAGGCATGCATCGTGAGTTCGATACTTGGTGGAAACATTTTGCTTTCTTCTGAGGTTATACCTTGTATGTGTTATTAGATGCAATGTTTTCAAACCCTGTATCATTTCAGGCACATCCCGCGATTTTCCTGGTAGTAGTAATGAGGGATCGGAACTATTACCCCAAGATTCATTGTATCAGTTCGGGGGCACATCCTGTGATTTTCCTGATAGTAGTAATGAGGGACCAGAACTACTACCCCAAGATTCAATTTGATTTTTTTATATAAAAAAACTATATTATTATTGTGAGTTTGGAGGATTTTAATGCATGTATTTGCCAAATTTACCTTTATGTTTTTCAGATCTCAATAATTAGTCATCTTCATCGTTACATTAATTATTTTATCTTTCAGATTCAGACCACTCATACATTTGTATTGTGAACGATTATTTAAACACTTTGAATAATTTTGAAATGAAAAAGGAAATTCAAATCTCCCACGTGCTGAAGAGGGCGCGTCTCGAAAAACAAGAGATTAGAATAGAGAGGGACGATGGTATGGATAAGGTGAAGGGGTGGGGAAGTTAGTTGGATAAAGGAACCTTCCAGGCTCCAGCTCCGATCCAGCGCATCTCTCTAGTCTCTTCTGTCTTCTTGGAATGAAACGCCCAGACAATCTCGTTTTCGTTTCAAATCTAGGTGAATTTTAGGATTCCCCACCAACTATCAATCACTAATCCTAACTTTATCCCCTAATCTGTAACCATCTCCATCACTAATTCTGATTTTCTCCGGATTTTCAACCATCCAACTTTTGTCTTTTAACCTTTTAGAGGCCCCACACCATAACTATGACAAAAATTCTCGATTAAGCCTAAATATATTTTATCGAAAGATAATTTTATCATTTACTAAGATTCTATGGTAATAAAACAATTGTGTTACAAATAATGGTAAATATAAACACTATTATAATTTTATTGATCTTTTTCTTTACTTTTTCATTTGTACAAAAACATTTAATTTGTTTACAACCTTTCTTGTTTAGACTTTAGAAAGCTCTCTTATCATTATACTTTTAATTTTTTCTTTATATTTTAAATATAAATTACATAAATATAGAGTCAATTTTTTTTAATCCGCACGTCATGGTTACTAAATACTAATATACGTGCGGTGGAGCTTTCAGTTGAATAATTTTCCAACGACTGTACCTAAGTCTATTTGCCCCAAAATTGTCAAATTCCCGTGGGACCCATATGAAAAGTTATTGGCAACGTTTATAACTATGACACGTGGCACCAGCTCAGGCCAACGCCTTTACAGTTTACAAAACCCCTATCTGCCCTCCAAAAACGAATGAAGAATGAGTGACTAGAAAAAGAAAGGGCTCTGATTGGGGAAGGAGGGAAAGAGATTTTTTGGGTGTATGGTGGGCAATGACAATCTTGTGCCAGACGTTTTTCCAAACCAAGCTTTGACCTATTTGACCATAAACCAGGGTCAGCAAAACAAATTATTTCTCCATTAGCTTGTTCTACACAAGGGTTTCATGAGGTTTTCTGTATTCATTTAAAGCTTGAAGAAAGATTCATTAAAAGGGAGAAAGAGCCTTCTTCGATATTTTTCTTGAAGAAGGCTCTGTTTGGGGTTACATTTTGTGGGGGGTTATTATTATTATTTTTCCTAATTGATTGACGAGATGATTCGGTTGTCAATAGCTGCGTTGCAATTAGCGGAGCTGTTTGTGAGTTCTTTGGTTCATTTGCTGTATGGGCTTTACATATTTAGCTCGGCGGTGGCCGGCGATGTCTCTCTGGCGTTGAATGAATTGTTTTGCAAGCCAAGTTTGGAAATAGGGTTGAAGGACCAGTCAAATGGGCTAACGAATGCTGATGATCCGCCTCCCATTGTTTTGGTTCATGGGATTTTCGGGTTTGGCAAAGGGGTAAGGTGGTTATGGGCATTTTGTCATATTGGGTTTTCTGTGTTGTGCGTTTTTTGGGCTCATATGTTTGTATTGACTTTGTGTTTTTTGGATGGTTTCCTCAGAGATTGGGAGGGCTGTCTTATTTTGGAGGGGCTGAGAAGAAGGATGAGAGGGTCCTCGTGCCTGATTTGGGTTCCTTGACTAGCATTTATGACAGGTAAATGCCTACAATCACAAGTGCTCATTTGGTATGCAACCATCCTAATTTCATTCCTTAATCTATTATGTAATGAAATTTCTAATTTGGATGCATGGAATGGAATGACATTGATTTGTATCAAAGAAGCTCCTAATGTTTCTTTTTTATTTTCTTATATTTTTAGTGTCTATGCTTCTTCCTTTTTTTTTGGGATGTTCCCTCCTCCCTAATGTTGAGTGATTTTGGGCTTCAGGGCTTATGAATTGTTTTATTATTATTTTTATTTATTTTTTTTGTCTTCCAACAATAAGAAATGTGAATTGTTTTATTAACTGCAATCCTTATGCTATAATTGCACTTTATTTGGAGCTATAGATTTTTTTCCTTTTATTATATTGGTTGAGTTTTCACCAATGTTAAGGGGTTTTGAATTGCAGGGCTCGTGAATTGTTCTATTATTTGAAAGGGGGGCAAGTTGATTACGGGGAGGAACATAGCAAGGCCTGTGGGCATTCCCAGTTTGGAAGAATTTATGAACAAGGTTGAATAATCTGCCTTATTTTGCAATGCTTTTGTTAAATAGATTAAGCTAAAGACCATTATTAAAAGTACCAGTTTATACTCATTTCAAATGCAGGGCACTACCCTGAATGGGATGAGGATCACCCACTCCACTTTGTTGGGCACTCGGCTGGAGCCCAGGTTGTTCGGGTTTTGCAGCAAATGCTCGCAAACCAGGTTAGTTTGTTCATGTTAAATTTAACAACACTTGAGCAAAAAATTCTCTACAATTATTTGATCACAACCTTAATCATTTCAGGCATTCAAGGACATGAAAATGAGAATTGGGTGCTAAGCGTAACATCGTTATCTGGTGCGTTCAATGGGACTACAAGAACCTATCTAGATGGAATGCAGTAAGTTGAATTGAAGTGTAATACATTATTGGGCTCTTCTCTATTATCCCTTTCATCTTCCGCTATGCACATTAAGATTTAGAACATGTGGCAAAACTCAAATGAATGGATGAGATTTCACTAAGCAACTCAACAATATTAACCATAGTCATAACAAATATTTTTAAAATCATTTTGAAATTTTTTGAAGGTTAATATCATTGAGTTGTATTCTTATAAAAAAAGTCATATAATGAAATCTTACTCATTGATTCAAGTCTTGCAACATGTCCTATATCTAAATGTGCATTGCACGAATTTGGGTAAAAGATGTAATGGAGTGGAGCCTTTCTGTTTTTCATGTATTATTACGTAGTCTATGTTTGGCAACTCAATCACAGACGGTTTCGAGTTCATTTGCCAAACATAACCATAGTGTTACTGCATTGCTGAGACCGATGCTAAGATTATTTTCACGTAGTGGATATAATTTAAGGCAAGAGTTGATTTGGTCCTCCAAAATTGCCCTCGTAGGATCCTGCACTATTTGTCGTTTGATAGATGGAATCCTAATTTACTTTAAAACTGAACTTTGTCATTATTTTAAATTGTTTCAGGCCAGAAGACGGAAGTCCATGAAACCCATTTCACTGCTTCAGTTGTGCCGCGTAGGAGTAATTATTTATGATTGGTTTGACATACCTTTGCTAAAAACTATTACAATTTCGGGTTTGATCATTACAACTTGTCGAAAAATATTGGAGTTTGGGGACTCATTGATTGTCTTCTTGGAAATTCTGGTCCTTTTGCTTCTGGTGATTGGATCCTCCTGATCTAACAATCCAAGGGTCCTTGCGACTGAACACCCATCTGTGCACGTTCCCCAACACATACTACTTCAGCTATGCAACCAAGCGGACTAGGAAAATCATGGGTGTTACTGTTCCTTCTGGCATACTTGGAATCCATCCTTTGCTTTTCATTAGAGTCCTGCAAATGAGCCAATGGCGGCATCCTCCAGATGTCTCTCCCCCCTACAAAGGCTACAGGTTTGTTTATTGCTGATGTGGAATGTTCGGTGCTCTTCTTGATTTTGATATGGCTGTTCTCTGATTTACTTAAATGTTTGCACATTCATGAGATTGGGGTAGGTTTGTGACTGAGCTGAACTGATTCGTATTTCAATCTCAACTCACTTGGATTGTAAAGGAACTCAAACACGACTCTTGCTAAGCAACCTAGGCTTGAGCTCAGCTCATTTATGTCGTGAGTTAATCTGAAACGCTGAGCTCGAGCGTGGTGTGGGCCATGCACTAAAGGACTGATTATACATGTAATTTGGGTTTACTTTTCCCTAGTCAATCTCGTTATGGTTGAGCTGAGCTCACTCATGTATTTATTTTGCTTGAAATTGTGTTTAGGCTTGGCTCATATA
>CM028380.1:47075060-47286278 GCA_013146195.2 Codonopsis lanceolata
AAGATCAAAAATATCCTATGGTAGATCAAAAAAGTCATGGTATATCAAAAAAATGTCATGGTAGATCAAAAAATGTCAAGGTAGATCAAAAAATCAAGATAGATCAAAAAATGTCATGGTAGATCAAAAAATGTCATGGTAGAGCAAAAATTGTCAAGGTATATCAAAAAAAATAATGGTTGATTAAAAAATGTCATGGTAGATTAAAAATAGGCACATTATAACAAAAAATGTCATGATAGATCAAAAAAAGTCAAGGTAGATAAAAAAAGTCAAGGTAGATCAAAAAATGTCGTGGTAGATCAAAAAATATCATGGTAGATAAAAAAATGTCAAGGTTCAAAAAAAATTCAAGGTAGATCAAAATATGTCATGGTAGATCAAAAAATATTATGGTTGATCAAAAAAAATCATGGTAGATCAAAAAAAAATCAAGATAGATCAAAAATAGGCATGTTAGATCAAAAAAAATCATGGTATATCAAAAATAGGCATGGTAGATAAAAAAAAAAAAGACATGGTAGATCAAAAAAAAGTCATGGTAGATCAAAAAAAGTCATGGTAAATCAAAAAATATCATGATAGACCAAAAAAAAGTTAAGGTAGATTAAAAATGTCATGGTAGATCAAAAATAGACATGTCAGATCAAAAAAAGTCATGGTATATCAAAAATAGGCATGTTAGATCAAAAAAAGTCCTGGTAAATCAAAACGTTCGACTATTGTACCCGAACATTTCTTAACATGTTCGGCCATGTGACCCGAACGCTTATACAATGTTTTATACTGTCAAGGTAGATCAAAAAAAAAATCATGGTAGATCAAAAAAAAGTCATTGTTGATCAAAAAATATCAAGGTAGATCAAAAAATGTCAAGGTAGATAAAAAATGTCATGGTAGATCAAAAATAGGCATGGTAAATCAAAAAACGTCAAGGTAAAACAAAAAAAGTCATTGTAGATCAAAAAATGTCATGGCAAATCAAAAATAGGCATGGTAGATCAAAAATATGCATGGTAAATCAAAAAACGTCAAGGTAGAACAAAAAAAGTCATTGTAGATCAAAAATATCTTTGGTAGATAAAAAAAAGTCATGGTAGATCAAAAAATGTCATGATAGATCACAAAAGTCAAGGTAGATCAAAAAATATCATGGTAGATCAAAAAATGTCATGGTAGAACAAAAATTATCAAAGTAGATCAAAAAATATAATGGTAGATTAAAAAATGTCATGGTAAATCAAAAACAGGCATGTTAGATAAAAAAAAGTCATGATAGATCAACAAATGTCAAGGTAGATAAAAAAAAATCAATGTATATCAAAAAATGTCATGGTAGATTAAAAAAATTCAAGGTAGATCAAAAAAAGTCATGGTAGATCAAAAAGAAGTCAAAGTAGATCAAAAATGCTATGGTAGATCAAAAATAGGCATGTTAGATCAAAAAAAGTCATGGTATATCAAAAATAGGCATGTTAAATAAAAAAAAAGTCATGGTAGATCAAAAAAAGACATGGTAGATCAAAAAAAATCATGGTAGATCAAAAAATGTCAAGGTTGATCAAAAAAAGTCCTAGTAGATCAAAAAAAAAAAGTCAAGGTAGATTAAAAAATGTCATGTTAGATCACAAAAGGTCATGGTATATCAAAAATAGGCATGTTAGATAAAAAAAAAAGTCATGGTAGATCAAAAAATGTCAATGTAGATCAAAAAAAAGTCATGGTAGATCAAAAAAAAGTTAAGGTAGATTAAAAAATGTCATGGTAGATATAAAATAGGCATGTTAGATCAAAAAAAGTCATGGTATATCAAAAATAGACATGTTAGATAAAAAAAAGTCATGATAGATCAAAAAAAATCAGGGTAGATCAAAACGTTCAACTATTGTACCAGAACATTTCTTAACATGTTTGGTCATGTGACCCGAACGTTCATACAATGTTTTATACTTGGTAGATCGATCAAAAAAATTTCATGGTAGATCAAAAAAAGTCAAGGTTGATCAAAAAATGTCAAGGTAAATCAAAAAATATCATGGTAGATCAAAAGAAGTCATGGTAGATCAAAGAGTTCGGCTATTGTACCCGAACATTTATACACATGTTCGGCCCTATGACCCGAACGTTCATACAATGTTTTATACTTGTTGGCGCAACTTCAACACCCCCATAGCCAATTAAAACTTAACACAATAAAATAATCAGCACTTGTTGATGCAAGTCCAACATTTCAAACTGTTACTAAACAACAAATACAATAAGGCTGATTTATACAATTTACAATTTAAAAGTTGATTACATTTGCACAAACTATACTAAACATCAATTTTATTATAAATATTACATTTCAAGGAGCATATTCAGGGATCAAAGTTATCACAAAAAAGTATCAATGGTAAACTTTTCCCTCCACTTTCGAACGAGCTTGACATTTACTTCAGCTGGGGATTTATCGAGCATCAAATACTCGATATACTTTAGTGCAAGAATCTCACAGTCACCCCTGTGACATATTCAAAACATAAATTAGATATCAAGGCAAATAAACATATAATATAAAGTAGATCAATAAGATTACTCACGACGACAACTGTTCGGGTATTGTGGTATCCCGACCACAAGTAAGTTTTTTTGCCAAACTTCACTCCACTCAGGTCCTGCAATGCGTGGGATCATCACCAAAAAAGGCATGATTTCTTTCTTAAGCTCCTTTGATGTTATAGCACTTCTATCTAAATCATATATGATGACCATTGCATCTTTTAAATGGAGGTCTCCAACAATCCAATGATTACATACGCATATTGGAAAGTATACATGACTACATTCACTCCATGCTTTGGCAAACCACTCAACACCATGATGTCTTACCCATTGACCCATCGCACACTCTAACATCACTAATGATCCCTCGTTAATTTCCATTTCATTTTGACTTAGAAAATGTGAATACATGGTGGTCACTAGCATTTGAAATGACGAATCCATAATACACCTGTCATTTTGTCTTCCAAATGACAAGGGATATTTTGTCATTCTCATCCGCATATGAACCAACACCAGATCCACATGCTGAAATTTTCAATAGTGCCAAGTATTAGGATCACACAATAACTAAAAATAATCAAGTAATACTTGCAAGCAAGTAATTAATTAACTTACTTCATCCGATAGATATGCTTTGGGTTTTGAAAAAACTCCAAACCATCTCTTGTTACACTTAAATCCCTGACGTATAACAAAATCGTTGTGGAAAAAAATAAGTAATTAAGACGTTTAATAATGATAACAATAAATAAAAACTTAACTCAATAAATCAACTTGTATATTCTCACTTTCCATCCCCAACATTTAGCCAATCAAGCATCAATTTTTCCTTTCCCGCATCAATCTTAAGGCATTCATTTGGTATATCTCCATCTACAAATACCCTCACCAATCGTTGAGAATTAATGGGTCAGGTAGCATCGTTGTGTAGGGAGAAGACATGTGGACTGGTGGTTTTCTACCCCTCTTCTCTCCCGTCTGCAACATATTTGCAGAATCAACCTCTTTCCTTTTTTACCCTTACCTTTTGCCCTCTGATAAACGAAATCAATGTCCTTTACCCTTGCCAACAACTTGGTCACACTTCCGGTAGTGGGAGACGAAGACGTAGTCGGAGGGGGAAGGGGAAGGGGAAGGGAAAGTGTGGTAGTAGGAGAGACAGTGGTAGTGGGAGGGAGAAGTATGGTAGTGAGAGAGGAAGAGGTAGTAAGAGTGAGAAGTATGGTAGTGGGAGAGGCAAAAGTAGTGGGAAGGGGAACTGTGGTAATGGTAGTGGCAGGAAAAAGTGTGGCAGTAATGAGGAAGGGAGACGTAAGTGTGGTGGTGGCATAGTGACAAGGGGAGGGGGAGAGGAAATGTGGTGGTAGTGAAGGATGTGTTAGGAGTGGTGTTGGAAGTATGAGTAGGAGTCCACATCATATTAACATCGTGTGATAATGGTGCATGTTCCCTCAATTCATCTATCATTGCCATTTAAAACAAAATTAAGTAAGTAGGTAAAAACGAATAAATATCACAAATACTTACTCAAAACCATAACATAAAATTTTTACCACTTTTTCATCCAAAGCGGAGACCTCATTCCTCAAACCACTTATTTGAATGATTTGTTAATCAATTTGAATGCTTTGTTGATCAATCTTTTGGTTCAACTCCCGCAACGTATGAAGAATGGAAATAAGCGTGCCATTAGAAGAAGTGGTGGCATGAGTTTCACCACGTCGTGGTAGGGAGTGGTCTGGCAATGAATGGTCTCGCGGGGACCAGACTAGAGAGGAGTTACGTGGTAGTAACTGTTGGGATTCATCATTGTGTGGTGGAGACGGTTGGGCTTCATCGTTTCTATAATTTTTAGCCTCAACATCAAATGATGTTGCCCAAACTTCACCAAAACGCTACTGAAAAGCAAGACGTAAGGCTCATTTTGTTCGGCCGCCGTCGGAGTCAATGGAACAAGAACACCATCCTGGAAATTGATCAAAAACAACTTCATTAATCAACAACTATTCAAACAAAATTAAATTTAAGAAACTATCACAAAAATTGAAAACATTTACCCAATTAACATCCAATTTGTCGATTATTTCATGGAACTTGGATTTTTTTTGGACTACCATTTGCACATTCTTGGAAGAATGACTGCATCAGCATCAGATCTAATGGTTGAGAGTTGAAATAGATCTCGAAATCCATTAAATTCACCGAACATCTCAAATGCCCAAACCTACAAATAAGTTACATGTTAGAAACATCAAATAATTAGCTAATCAATATAAATTTAAGAATATTTCAAATTACAATTGTTTACCTGTAATGCATAATAGAAGTCCATAGCATACATTCGTAGTTGTATGAGTTTTTTTCTCAACAATATTCTTAATCGAATTGATAAGGTACGAATATGACCTTGTCCCCCATGGATATATGTTAAACAACTCCAAATCATCCACAATATCCAAAACAACCATGTCAATTGAAGTATTTGTTTCCTTAGCTCTCAATACAAACTCATATATAAGGGCTAAGCCTAATTTGTATTTATCATCCACATACATTATCTGCATTGTCAAATACTGTTTTCAAAACTGATTGCTTCACAGCATTCCATACCATTATATATTGGTTGACCAACCTCTTCGCAGTTGGAATTTGTTCCCAACACTCTTCGTCCGATCCAGCAGATAAGCCGGTGATTAAGGTGTAGTCGGATAACGAAAATCTTACATTTTTCCCACCTATATGAAACAAGAGCTCATCCTTTCTATCGGTGGGTGACTCGATCAAGAACATAGCCAGTACATGGAATAATACATTGCTCCTCTTAATATTTATGTTCACGGTACACAGTTTTCCAAATGCAGAATTCCTAAACAATTCTTTGTGTACATCGTCAAGATTTGAATACACATAATCAACTACTTTCAAATCTTCTCTACAACTGATCTTTGCATTGTACCATTCATCTTTTTGGGTCAAATACAATGCCATTTTGTTTGTATTAGAAACATAAAACATTAAATATTAATTAAAACACAAACACAAAAATTGAGTAATCTTCGGTCCAGACCATCGAATATTCTAAGGAATGTTAGGTTACCTTCACCGAACATTCTTAAGAATGTTCGGTGGTCTGGACCGAACATTATTCCATATTTTTTTAAACAATGTTCATCACTCCAATATTAAATTAACTGTTAATTGAGTCAAATTAATAAAAAATGAGATTATAATACTCAAAGTATACATGGTTATGACTAATTTTCATCATAGTTGATCAAAAATTGAGTTGGTCTACTAAGAATGATGAAAATAACCTTAAACCCTAAATCAAAAGAAAATTATAACAATGTAAGCTTTACCTTGATGATGAGGAACTTAGGGTTGAGTTTTCCTTTGAAAATACCAATTCAGTTGACGTGATTAGGAGGTCGAGTTCGTCTGCTATCAACGTCGAGTTAATCGACTTCTTATTTGAAGGTAATGAAGATGAAGACAGGCGGGAACCACACATTTTAAGGTGGTCGAATTGATCGACCCTTAAGGTCGAGTTAATCGACCATATTATATATGGCATGTACAATCCTCAAAGAAAGAAATGGTCAAGTAAGGTCGAGTTGCTCAACCAGTGATCGACCAGACAGTCGAGTTGATCAACCTTAAATCGTGAGGGTATTTTTGACCGTTTCTAAATTGACTGTTCCAAAGTCCAACATTAGGCTTGAAGAAATCAAGCATGGAGCCAAAAAAACGTCAATGTCACATAAGTGGTAAACTTTAAAATCCTTTTTTTTGCTTTAAATATTGTTTTAGAAAGCATTTATTTTTTTGAAAAAATAGTTCCTCGTCATGAATTTTTTGGACCTGGGTAGCTGAAAAAATTGGACTTGTTCGGACCCCGTCAACGAAATTCATCTCGCTATTCGACCTACGTAAATCGAAAATATTAATTATTTCGACCATAATTAGCCGAAAAAATTCAATATTTTCTGTTGACAAGGGCCAAACAGTTAGATGAATTTCAGCCCTAAGGGTCCGAACATGTCCAATTTTTTCTTTGATCTTTGTGTTTTTTATGTGTTATTGTTTTTGTTAATAAGATTCAAACACATTGTTTACAAACCCTAGTATTGTTGGTCCATTCGATAATGAGATATATCCTATTCATAATGATGCGATTGTTGAACATAATCAAATAGTTTCGTTTGTGGCGGAGGATTACACACATGTGTTTGTGACCGATGAAATGTTTTCATCTCGTCAAATGTTAATTGATTGGGTGCGTGCTATGGGGAATGAGCATGACATGGTCATAATAGTTAGGAAATCAGACAGTGGTGTCGGTAAGAAAATACATAGGGTATTATTGACTTGTAAACGTGTTTGGCAATATAATGGACGTAAGAAACAAGAGACATCATCACAAGCAAATGTTGATGATGAAATTAGGAAGAAAGATGACAATGTAACAAAACCAAAAGATAGGAAAGAAATCGGATCTAAAAAGCTTGGTTGTCCATTTAGTTTGAGGGGTAGAGAAGTATCAGTTGGAGAATGGTCATTGGTTGTGAAGTGTGGTATCCACAATCATCAACTTGGACCGTACAAAGAAGGTCATTCATATGTTGGTCGATTATCAAGGGTTGAGGAGGAATATGTGGTTGATATGACACACGCCAATAGTAAACCGAAGGACATTTTGACACGGTTGCAAGAGAAATCTAAAGAAAATAGATCAACAGTGAGGACTATCTACAATGCATGCTTGAATAATAGAGTTATTGAGCATGAAGGTCGATCACAAATGCAGCAACTTATGTTTATGTTGGAGAAGCACGGATATGTCCATCATCATCGGCGGTGCGAGAAGACCAATACTATGAAAGATTTATTCTTCACTCACCCAAGAAGTGTTGATTTATTGTGTGCCTTTCCGAAAGTCATATTAATGGATTGCATGTACAAGACAAATAGGTACAAGTTACCTTTGTTGGAGATTGTTGGTGTAACGTCTACAAATATGACATTTTTAATTGCAACTGCTTATTTAGAGAATGAGAAAACAGATAGCTATACGTGGGCGTGCACATGTTTGAAATCATTGATGGAGCAATGGTGCATGCCTAATGTGATCGTTACTGACAGAGAAATTACTTTAATGAATGCATTTGAGAGAATGTTTCCTAGCTCGAGACATTTCCTTTGTCGATGGCACATCAATAAGAACATTTTGGCAAAGGAAAAGTGGGATTCGTTTATTATGTTTTGGAATTTGTTGGTGATCTCTAATACTAAGTTGGAGTGTAATGAATCTCTGGAAGAAAAAACTCAAGTTTGATTTCAAAGAATTTCCAAATGTCATCAAATATGTCTTGGAGCAATGGATTGAGCCTTACAAAGAAAGATTTGTGTCTTGTTGGACAAATACTATCATGCATTATGACAATACCACAACAAGCAAGTATTAATTGTTTTCTTTTTTTGCGTTTACATATGTACTTCAAATTGTTTGGTGATGATTGTATATACTTTCAATGTGGAAAGTCAACACGCAGCATTGAAAAGGTAACTTGGATCGAGCCAATGTAATTTTGAGTTGGTGACAAATCCACACTCTCATTGAGATTTCTCACAACGCAATCAAGCACTCATTTTAGAAGAGCAGAAACATTGTCATGCACAATTTCAAATCAGTTATATACATGGAGCTGCGAGGCATGGTATCTATACATGCGTTGAATAAAATTTATGAAGTATAGTATGTGGTTAACAAAGATATTGTTGTAGACTCTTTGTTGTGTGGTTGTGTACCAAGAAAGAGTTGTGGTTTGCCTTGTGCGCATGAGATTGTTGAGATTATCAAATTAGGCAAGCCAATTGCCTTGGATCAAGTTGATGTTTTTTGGAGAAAGTTGGATATGTTACCGGTTAAGGGCGAATGTAATGAGATTCGAGTTGAAATGGATAGTGCATGGAAAGATTTGTTTGAAGAAATTCATTCGATGTACAATAATGCCTAGAGCTGTCAAAACGGGCTTGCAAGGTTTGCCCGCAGGCCTGGAAAGGTTGTTGCAAAACGAGGTGGGAAAGCCCGCAAACTTAACGGTCCCTAAAACTCATGGCCTAGCCCACCCCACGTAGGGCCGCGGGCAAAACGGGCAAGCCCGCAAAAAAATTACTCCCTCCGTCCCTAAATTATCATCCTAGTTGACCCGGCGCACGGATTAAGAAAAAACAATTGACTTAATTATTTATATTAGTTTAATGTGTAGTTTCCTTTAAAGCCCATGTGTATGTGGCCCATAATTAAAATAGGGCAAAAAGTAAGGGTAAAGTGGTAAAAGTGATGTTCAAAAAGGTAAGTTTCAAACTGGACAATTATTTTGGGACAGACGAAAAAAGGAAAGGAGGACGATAATTTAGGAACGGAGGGAGTAATTTATTTAATTTGTTATCAATTATTTAAAACAATTTGAAATAGAAAATAGTTAGAATCTTGTTATCCTCTCTAAATGAAGCTCCCATAGAAAATCCACTACTTCTCCTAAAAGATCCAACGAGTAGAATAAATCATATTAAGACTTCAAAATAAAATTATAAAAAAGAAGAAGAAAAAATCCATTATGTATCTCCTCAAATGAGCAACAAATTCTTGCCTCGTGGATGTGTGTACGTGTGTAAGTAGATACGAATGTGGGAGAAGGGAAGATGGAAGGCCAGAGTAAAACGATAATTGTGAGGGGCAGTGAGGCTGTGACGTCGATGACGACTGGAGGAATCGCCGTGCGTGCTGGATCTCGGGTTGAAGAGAGATGAGAGTATGAGACTAATTGACTAAGACTACGAGTCTCAAAACGCGAGTTAGCCAGATCGAGATCGGAGGCGCTGAGCTGGACTGCCGAAGGCCTTGAGGCGGCGACTGAAAGAGACGAAGTCGCTACTTGAATTTGATACACTTTTTGCCTCTATTATTTGATGAAGACTGAGACCTACTAACCCTAAGTTAGTAAGTTAAGTTAGTTTTGGATGGAAATGGGCCTGAGCCTCAGTGTAAATGTTTATGTGCAATATTTTATTTTTAAGAATTAAGCCAGTCCAGAAAGCACAGGTTGCCCGCCCTGCCCCGTCCCTGAAAAAAACCCGCAGCCCGTGTGGGCAAAGCCCGAAAGCCCGCATCTAAACGGTCATCTAATACCTCAGCCCAACTCGCCTAATAGGTGGCAAGGCAGGCATGCCCGTGGGCTTTTGCCCTATTTGACAGCCCTAAGTCAATGCCTCAACTGACTCATATAGGTTGGCATTGTTAAAAAGAACCAGAGAAGTTTGTCAAGCCATCAACTACATCACTGATTGAGCCACAAGTGGTGCAAGTTTCCCATTACCACCGGTGTCTATACATTGGGATTCGTTTCACCACCAGCCTGCATCAGGGTAGAAAGATTTGTTTCAGTCGACTTGATTTGTATTCGGATAATGTAGGATATAGTCGTGTTGGTCATGATACTGAGACTATAATTTTAGAATATAATGGTTGTAATTATGAATATTTATTTGCATATTTATGGTTATTTTTGTCATGTTGTATTTTGGAAGTTACATACATCGAAATCTAACAAATTCAAACTTGTTAAAATGTCAAACTTATCCAACAAATCTATATATATATATATATATATATATATATATATATATATATATATATATATATATATATATAAAGCCAAGGTAATCTAAAAATAGCAAAATCCCTCCAAAATTTGTCTTCCTAAAGTAGAAAGTCATTTATATGTAATAAAAGTTGTGGGCCATGTATTGAAAACATAAATTGATTGATTATACATTAATTGATTACATGTGTCATAATTAATCAAATACTACCTTAATATAATTACTCTTTTGGAATATGAAAACCAAATATTGCCTTGAAATATGAACAAACTTCTAATGAATTGAAAACAAAGTTAGCAAAATATTTCAACATCATATCATTAAGATCTTAATTTTATTGTTCATTTTACATGTTATAAATCGAGATCATAAATTTTTATAGTATTCAACACGTTAAGAAATTTGTTGTCTTATAGAAGATAAAATGTGATGAACTTAAACATCGGCTTTTGCCAACATATATTATTAAAAAATTATACTTTTATTTTTATATTAAATCAAGAGCCCCGACAAAAGTATATTTATTCAAATATTGAAACAGAAAAAAAATAAGATAACAAATCATGATTTAATTTCAATCTGAGCATGTAGGTCAAACAAAAAAACCTTGAATATTAACCAACGAACCAAATTTCATCAAATCCGAACTAGATTTTTTTGTAAAAATATTGTTGTTTGTTCGATTCTTAATGCTCAATCCCCCAAATCTAATTATTATTGTATTTAAAAAATCAACTAATATTTTATTGTAATTTTTTTACCAACTAATCATTAAAAGACTTGGATATCACATTGTAGAAGCTAAAATTTGAATGCAAGTAATTTTGGAGACAAAATAACACAAGAATGTCATTGTCTCCATCAGTAAAAACAAGAATATCACATCTAGATGACAGTAAAATCACAAAACAAAACAAAAAAAAAACTTGATTACTGAACTGCCTAGCCCAATAGGCCCAAGCCTAAGTCACGTACATTTCTGCAATCACGTATTCCAAAACCCGATTTAGACATTGTCCATTATCATGTGTGTTCATAATCTGGGTTAAACGCCAAGGTTACTTGGGGGGCTCAGCGGGCAAGTGATCGGGTGAACCACCCAACGGACAAATGTTTATCGAGCAAGGCTAACCATGCTCGATTAAGAAAGTACCGTCATCTGGTTATTTCGAGGAACTCGCTCCCACATTCATGATCAAACCATTGCGGTAAACATGGCAGTTAATACACCCGCCATGCATGCCACAACATTTAATGCGGAGTTATTCAGTTTCCCACACCGGCTATAAAAACCTCTCGAGAGAAAGGAGGGAGGTACGTGATTCATATACTAAGGCTAAATTCTGTCACTTTGCTTACTCAATTGAGTGTTAGTTAATTCTCAAGGCTTTTAAAGCCTCATCCGGTTCACTTGTTTGCATTTCAGGATTGGACCTTGAAGATTTGTGATAGATTGAAAGCCAGATATCCAAGTTATTAAGCCCAGTGCATCCTTAGATTATTTTGGACGCGTCAATTACGAAAATATAATTAATATCGAAATAGTACTACTTAACGAATCTAAATCTTCATCACAATTATTGAGACAACTTATTGACATAGTTGAAACTAAAGTGCACATCTAATAAAATGGATCAAAAGTAAAAGTAATTCATTGATAAATCTATAAAAATATAAAGAATCATAAATAGAAAATTATTTTTCCATCTCCATCGGACCCGTTGAAAAAATATTTTAAAACCATAAATATCTTAATTTTATTGTCTATTTTACATTTTAATAAATCAAAATCAATTTTTTTAATAATATTTTATACGTTAAAAATTTGTAGTCTTATAGAAGATAAAATATAATGAACTTAAAACAATTGGCTTCAGTCAACGTGTATTCTAAAAAAAATATTTTTATTTTTATGTAAAACCAAGATAGTCCTTACAAAAGTGTATTTATTAAAATATTAGAAACATGAAGAAAAAAAAAGTGATAAATCGGTACTTATAATTTCAACCAGAGCAAACATGTAGGTTAAACAAAAGTTAAGGTCAATCATTGGTACTATCATATGCAATAACGATTAACAATAGTTAAGGACAATCTTTGCCACATATATGACACTTCATGAAGTATGGTTCAAAGCAGATCATGATTTTTAGGTTCACAAATCGTTCTGGTTTAAAAATATTGATTGATATGATATAAATAAGAAAAACCAACAAAATAACACAACAAATGTTGTGTAAAATGAATTCAGAATCTATCATATTACCGATACAATGATGTATTTCTTTTTAGATAGCTGCAATTCATTCTTTTAATTTTATTTATTGTCTTTGTTTTATTTAAATAAAATTTAATTAAAAAATATATATGTCCGTGCGTTAATCGCACGGGTGTAAGACTAGTACACATTAAAATCTAAATAGAACATTAAGATACACATTAAACTTGTCCAACAAATTCAATTACACATTCAAATATAAAAATGATCAAGTGTTTCTCCTACGACGGCGGCTAGATGGTTCTTACGATGCTGGGGAACTTGTAGACAGTCATGCCTGTTATTGACCTCCCAGTGCTATGTATGCACCTTGGATCGTGATACATGTGTTTTATACGCATCTATTGGGTACTTTTATAGCTTAGAAATAGCAATTACACGAGGCTTTTGGCTACTAATGTGTGTTTTTGAGCTATATTGTGAGTTTCAAGGTTTTAGGTGAAATTATGAGATTTACAAGGCTTTTATTGAAGATTTGAAGGAAGGGTGCAAATGCAAACATTGAAAAGAAGGTTTAATTGGATTCTAAAACCCCTTGCGGACGCATGCCCGCAAGGTCTCCAGCGTGTTACCTCAGCCGGGACGCAAGCCGCATTCTATCAAGACCTTGCCCCCACAAGGTGTCCAGCAACCGCCTTTACGGGAATTTCATCTAGATTGAATCTCTCCTTCCCCTCAAACACCCCGGTATATATAGAAGACACATAGCCTAAATCTGAGTACGTTCAGGTACGTTATTAGGACAGTTTTTAACACCGATTTTAGTTGTAATACACAATTTTAGTATTTGTAATTATAGTTTGAAGATCGATTTATGTATTCTTTCATTCCACTGATTTGTTCATCTTCAAGGATGAACTAACCGTTCATTAATCTAGGAATTGGGAGGTAACTTGTATCGAATCTATTGCTCAATATATTTTTATTCAATCAATTCTTATTGATCATGATGTTTATCAATCTCTTTACTGTCTAGCTTTGACCAAATGAATGGAATCGCAAGTAGTAAAGACCTAGAGGTGCGGATAGTTGCATATGTCATACACTGGCTCACCATTGTGATAAATTGACCTTATCGATGCACGAGAGTGATAAGTTAGAGTCAGGTTCATATATATGATCCTAAGTGACAGATAGAAATTTCATATGTTCTTGTTCGTAGGATATAGATTAGATGAATTATAATTTGACAATCTACATCAATCTTTTGTTAACGAACCCAAGTTATTGATTGATACTTTTATTTAAAAGAGCAATAGAGTAGATACAAGTGAATCCACATTCCTAGATTTCCCTCCTCCATACGATCTTCATAGATGTGATTGCTGCTTAGATTAATTAGATTTCATGTTTTAGTAGAATAAATTAGATTAAATAAATTAAAAACCACCCTTAATTCAATTGCTATCGGTTACTTGAATTCTTCTTGTCTCTATGGCTCGACCCTTGCTACCAAACTATTCTGCAATAGTCTTGTGCACTTGCAAGGCATAAATTTAAGACACGATCAGATCGCTAAACCCAAATCATCATACGACATATCTCGATCTCCTGAAGAATACCGCACCACCATCGGTTCCAACAACCCGCGTGCTAATGATACCATACTCCATGGATCTGTAAACCTGCATCTGGCACAATCGTATGATGTAAAGAATGATTCTCGGGGTTACAAATAATTGGATGAGATATGCGATTGTACCACTCCCTATAGTTAGGTGCACATTCACATGGTCTCTCGCATTGTCTCCCAAGTTTTTCATCAGTTAAGACTTGTCTCTTCCAAGCAGCGAAGTATCGAAGCATCGTGGCCAATATTTTCTTATTTGCCACCAAACCACTCTTCATAATATCAGGTACAATAACATTTCCTGGAATGGTCTGAACATATCCAAACTATCGGAGGACACGATCAGGGGCGTATGGCTCGACATGATCAACTGACCCTATGTATCCTTGACATAAGAATATCCGGTGAAATGGGAAATGTTCTCGCGCCTGATGTATATACGGCATCCAAATAACCTACAAAATAGAACAAAACACAATAAGTAAAAACATAACTTCCGTGTCGTAACAATGTAGACATGCAACAACACCATGGGCAACCAAAGTATCGGAAAGAACATAACAATAACAACCTCAATGGCTAAATCATGCCAGAGACCATACAAAATATTTAGATACACATTAAAAACTCACTTGATCTGTTTGAATGGCATCAAGGTGTTCCCGCATCCCTTGTAATCGGTCCATTGGCACTCCCGAACCAGTTGTGTGCACCCACCTTCTTGCAAGTGGTTCGTCTTGGTGATAGTGCACATTAGGAGGAAACGTTCATATATCCACGTTTGTATTGAACAAAATACACATATTTTATTACAATTTAACTATTTATATAAAAATATATATTCAAGATATATACACTAAATTACCTCTAATAACGTGGAATATCCGGTCATCTATTTCATCTTGACATGTGAAGCACTCCTTAGATGTTTATATAGAAAGGCTAAGACTGCTGATCCCCATGAGTATGTTTGTACGGGATCCAAATCATCCAGGAACCTTAAATAAGCCGTGCTAACCCGAATTCCACTCGTATCAGCAAAAACTGAACAACCGAACGTGTACAACAAATAAGCCCAAACACAGCGGGCAATCCTTTCTGGATCCTCAGACGTCCCATCCATCGCAAATCGCTGTCGTAGCCCCTCTAACTTCATAGAACCCCCCTAACACCATCTATTGCCTCGTTAGGAGACACTCCTAGATACGTTAGAGTCACCGAGGGACCTTCCTAGATACGTTAGATTCAAATGTTAGAGTCGTCGAGGGACCTTCCAAAAATACTGATTTCCCGGCGATTGGAAGACCAGTAAGGCAAAAGACATCACATCAAGTGTTATCATCATCTCACCAAAGGGCATGTGGAAGGTATTCATCTCTGGGTGTCATCGTTCTACAAAAGCATTGATCAACACTTTATCGTTGTTGGGATAGGATACTTGCTTTAACTATGAGAGTTGGGTGGATCGCAGTAAGTTGATCCATTGTTGAGAACATGTGCTTCTTATTGTTTTCCAATCTAAAAGTTTTTGCTTGTGATTGTTGACCTAAACAACATCCGCTCTCGCCCTTCTCATATCCTTGCAGCTACGTGTTCCAAATACAAAGGCAAAACACTTGCATCTAATAGACCGCCAGGACATGGAAAAGTAATTAGTTTCATCTATTCATTATTATCATTACCATCCCTGTAGTCTGCATGTGCATGTGCCTCGGCATGTGCCTGTGCCTCAGCCTCTGCCCGTGCCTAGATCTCTGCGTCGGCCCTCGCTTTCCTAGTCGATGCATTAGATCTTTTTTCCTCTCGGAAACCTGCTTACCTGTACATGATATGACATTCATCACATATCATTGACATTTGCAATTTAAAAAGGAAAAAAAAACAGCACTGTTCGGCCCCCTCCAGCCGAAAATCCATTATATTTTCGGCTACTAAGAGCCGAAAGTCATATATTTCATTGGCTACCTAATTCCGAACAATCAAATTATTTTCGGTTGAGTGAGGCCAAAAATTTCTTGGATTTTCGGTTGGGATAGGTCGAAAATATATTGGATTTTCGGTTGGTAAAGGCCAAAATTATATTGGATTTTCGGTAGTGGAAGGCCGAAAATGTATTGGATTTTCGGTAGGAGAGCTTCGAACAGCCAAGACATTTTCGGCAAACCAGGTCCGAACAATGTGCCATAATTTTGTTATTCAAACCCAATTTTTTTTTCAAAAATTCATACAAAAAATAATTTTTTTTGGCCTAAAACTATTCACAATCAACAAAACAAGTAATCCTATAGGCATGTTTCGATCTTAAACACTTCCATTGTAACAAAATACAAGTAAAATTCAAAATAAATTGTAGATAACTTTTGTCTATTTTTTATTAAATCAACAAGGAAATGGAGTTGATGGATGAGTAGGTCTCTCTTCTTTTCTTCTCTTCAATCCTTCTTTAAAGGATATGGAGGTGGAGGTTGTCTTCTTCTCTTCTTGACCTTTTTTTTTTTTTTTTGTCGTTTTTATTTTTTTTTCACTATGTTGTGCATGCAAGTGGGGGTAGGGGAGGGTTTTGGTGGTGGTGGGGGTGGGGGTATAGAAGGGGGGTTATTGTAGATAGGGTGGGTTATGGAGGGAGTTTGTGTAAGAAGTTGAAAAAAATTAAAAGGGCAAAATGAGTAATCGGTAGGGGGTCAACAAATAGTTTTCAAGTATTTTAAAATTTGGTAGGGGGTACACTTATAACAGGGGTCAACTTTGAGGAAGTGGGGGTCGGAATAGCTCAACTTTTTTCTTTATTATGCCAAAAAATTTACATCTTTCAGGTTGACTAAGATATAGTAGACAAAAACGTAGGTATGACGGTCTTATCGTCAATTTTTGTAAGAAGGATTCACATTATCCAACCCACCGCGTATTGGTGGATTGAGCGGTGAGAAAATGAGACTTCATCTTAGGAATTAAGATCAGTAAGACCGTTTTACATGAGACTTACTCAATATGTAAGACCTATTACAATGTCCTGGTATTTTTACTTAGGTCTCGTTTGGTGCAACTTTTTAAAAACGTAGCATTTTTAAATCGCAGTGGTAACGTTTTCAAAACACAGTTTTTTTCTTATAAACATGTTTGAGAAACTATTTTAAAATACTAATTTTATAAATAAACTAGTTGTAAAAAATGACGTAATGTTCTAAAACATATATTTTCCTTCACCGCTTCAAATTGGAGCGTTTCTAAACGCAACACAATTTAAAATGTTACATTTTAATATCTTACATTGAAACACTTTAAAAAATAAAATGTTACATTGAAACACTTTTAAAAAGAAAACATTACATTTTTTTATCAATATTTTAATCAAAACGTTTCACCAAACAAACTTTTAGTCCTAAAAGAGTATATATAAACATACTTGTAAAGTATATGGTGTACTGCATAGGGGTGAGCTTGGTCCGGTTCGGTTCACTTTTTTGGAAAAACTGCGAGAACCAGGGCCAGACCAATAGTTCGGTTCTTAAAAAATATAGAACCAAGACCAACCCAATATGTCTGAGAATCAATACATTGGTCCGGTCCAGAACCAATTGAAGACGTACGAGAACCAGGACCGGACCAATACGATGTGTATCTTTGATCAAGAGGATAACTAGATTTTCTAAAAAACAATGATCAATAATCAAATCATGTTCTTCCTTCATACAACATTTTGTTGGGTTCGTTGTTCTTGTGAAAATAAACTAAAGGTAAAAATCAATACTTCCAAATTAGTAAAGAGAAACGAAAAAGAAAGTTGTAAGGAAATTTATTGCAAGTCATCTTCCTCTCCGATCCCCTTATGGTTAATTTAATTAATTTACAGGTAACAATCCTTCAAACGAATAATGTTTGGAATCACAAAAAGAGGTAGGAAATTAATTAATAGGGAAGAACGATGTTTTCCCTCCTATCTTCTCTTTAATCAAATAAGGAAACTTGGTTGAATATTGAATCAAATTATTATATATTTTCTTTAGGTTGTAAGTTGTATCCCTTTTATTATCTTCTTATCAATATATATATATATCTATATATCTATATATACTATATTAGTATATTAAATATAATAAAATAATAATAAATACACATTGGTCCAGTTCGATCCGGTTCTGCGTTTTTGGTTTCTGAAACCGGGGACTGACCCAATTGTCCGGTTCTGTAAAAATTCAGATCCAGGACTAATCCAAAGTATTGGTCCGGTTCCATTGGTTCGGTCCGGTTCCGAAAAACTTCTGTTCACCCCTAATACACATCTTAAACGACAACTTTATCATGAACTAATTAGGTTGGTGTATTTTAAAAGGTGTCCCTCAGTAGACTTGTGTTTTAAAGCAACTATTATCTTTGTGTTTCTACGAGAAGACTTGTGATAATATTATGATAAGCCAAGATTGTTTATATTAATCATTGTACAAAAGTGGTCTCAAAGTGTGTTGAACATTCTTCTACCTTCCACGTGAAGTAGATAAGTGAATTTTGAGGTGGCAAATGGGCGGGCGTGAGTGAGTCTAAATGGGCGACGGGTTTAAATAGACTGGTAAATAAGTACTCCTTCCGTCCCTAAATAATCATCATGGTTGACCTGATGCACAGTTTAAGAAAAAACAATTGACTTGGATTATTTATATTGGTTTAATGTGTAGTTTCCTTTAAAGCCCATGTGTATGTGGCCCATAATTAAAGTAGGGTGAAAAAGTGAGGGTAAGGTGGTAAAAATGATGTTCTAAAATGGTAAGTTTCAAACTGGACAATTATTTTGGGACGGACGAAAAAGAAAAGGAAGACGATAATTTAGGGACGGAGGGAGTACTAATTTAATAACATGTGCATATATGAGCGGGCATTAAATGGATATGGGCGTCCATTTACTCATTAACATGCACTTATCAAATAAAAATAAAAATTACAAAAAATATAATTTTTTTTTACAAAAAATTATCAAAAGTTACAACTAACCATATATATATGTATATATATATATATATATATATATATATATATATATGATTAAAACCACAATAATTGGAAAATACCAACATTTTTTGTAACATTTTAACTTCTGTCATCATTTTCAATGCAACGAAATTTCTAAAAAGAACTCAAAAACTTTACATGACGTGTTAGTGTTGGCGGAACCACTAATAATATCAAAATAAGAACATATTCATTTTTTCCGTATATTAATTGAAATAAAATACTCATTTATCTCCTTAATGTTTACGTCAAATCGATTGTTTTTAAATGGAAATATGATATATATAATTTTTCATAACCAAAAAATATGTAATTGATCGTATATAAAAAGTAATATGATATCGAAAAAATAAAAAATAAAATGGGTTAATTTTTTATTCTTAAAAAATAACGGTTACTCCCACCATTACTGACTATTTATTTGGTTCTAAAAACCAAACCCAAAGAACAAGTAGCAGCCACACATCTCTCTATATTCTCACACTCTCTCTGTCTTAATATAGAGAGAAACAACTTTGGATTATCAGGTATACAGAAAAAAAAAAGATCGTGAAAGTGAGGTGAAAATGTAGGCGCTCATTTGTGCTCATATTATGCCCATAAAACTTAATGGTCTTAGTGGGCATGCCCATTTGTGCCCAAATTAAAATTTACGTGTACACATGCCCATATTTTAATGGACGGTCGGAACAGGCATATGGGCGTGGACAGAATTTGCCACTACTAGTGAATTCCCTTGAAACTTTTTGTTAGAAAATAATATAGGGAAATCAATAATAAAATAAGATTACATAATTGATAAACAATTGAAATGGTTATTGGTATGGAGAGTACTGTACAAGAAGTCTGATTAAGATCCTAAAGTCTGTTTGTAAAAAGTCTGTCGATAGATTTCAAGTCTGCTAGTGAACTTTAAATCTGCTGGTGGACGTCAAGTCTACTGGTGAACATCAAGTGTGCTGGTGGGCTAGCGAAGTCTGCTGGTAGATGTCAAGTCTATTGGTAACTTAAGAATATTGCAGTGCAAAACGAAATCTGCTGGTCCGAGGTCTGTGTTGCACATAGTTTCCTTAAAACAAAGCCTCTTACCGTACGTGCTTGGAAGCTTACTAGACGCCTATCTCCCAGGATACAATGGAGTGACATTTAGCACAGAAGTTTTCGGCGAACTGAATATATGTTTGATTTTATCACCAATAGAAATATAGGAGACGAAAGGAAATATGCTCAACAATTTGCAAAAGAGAAATGAAGATTGTTCTTAACCGTGTCTTTCAATTGTGGATGTAATCTCCTTATAAATGAGAAAATCAAGACCTATTAAAAAACACATTGATAATGAAATAAATCAATCTTCAATAAGCAAATCTAAATGTTAGCGTTACAAAAATCAAAAGAATAATTAACAAAACGTGAGTTGGTCTGAACAGACAAATTTGGTCCGACATTCGTATCCGTGGGACACGCTCGCACATGAGTACGGTATCCCGAAGGCATAAATTGACCTGATTTGTACCCTCTGCGCAGCATGCGCAAGAGAGAGTCTCTATTCTATACAAGCTTACCCTTACCACAAAGGGCACTTGTATATAAACCACTCAAGTTTTTGTTAATTTCTCAATGTGAGATAAACTCACTTCCAACAACCATACTTTAATCAATCTAACTTATTAATCCAAACACCAAATTTGACAAATAAATATATGATTTCAATATTCTCACAGAGTAGAATACGGTTGCACAATTATCTTTGTCATTACACAAATAACTCGTAAAGAAATATATACCACAACATTATACAATTTTATTCTTTAAACACAATTTTTCCAATACTTTTCACAACTTATCCTTTCAATACTTTTCACAACTTATCCTTTCAAAGTGCGCTGCATGTATCTTCTTCATATAGACTTGCGAAAGACACTTTCCTTTTCTTGTCAATAAAGTAATTTTTCCTTCATGAATGTAGTATTTACTATTTAACACCTTTGTTTTTAAACAACCCACAATTAACTACACAAACCTCAATATCCATTCCCGTACACTCTGCCGAACCTTAACTTCCCCACCAAGCATCTCCAAAATCATAACAATTAGCAAATTCCCAAAAAGCAAGCAACTCCTCCAAGAAAGACCGCTACACCTTTTGCTACCGAATAAAATTGGGTTAGAGTTAGAGTTCAACAAAAGTTGAGACAAATCCGGTGATGGGATAAGAAATCTGAGGGACCGGGAGACGTTCCACCAGCAAATCTTCTTCGTTAGATCCGAGCAAAATGAGTCATGACTTTTGTAAATCCCATGGTTTTTGGACACTGGGTAGAAGCTTATTACTCTCTCTTTTCCTAAATAATTGTTATCATTCCAAAATAATTGTTCTTTCACAAAAAAAAAAAAATTAAGAAAATACTTTCATGATCAATATTTATAATACAGTCAATTATTTTTTTCTTAAATAATATGTTGAATCAAATAAAACGATTATTTAAGAACGGATAGAGTAGTAGTTTTATGACCGTGAGGCAGAATCTCGAAAGAATCATATTTGAGAGTGTTAGGTTAACAATCATTGGGTCGATTTTGTTAGGGGTGTGCAATTTCATGATGCATAGAAATTGATGGGTTTTAACTTTTAAGAGGTGAACGTAATGTATGTGATTACTGATTAGTCTCCTTCCCTTGACAAAGAATCTGAATAATACTTATGTGTTGCGTTTGTGTACAATAGAGAAATAGGGGTGGTGGTGGTCGATCCTGAAACTTTTGAGGATCTGGGCAAAAAAATAAAAAGGGTCCCATATAGATATATAAAATAATATTTTAAAATAAATAATTTTTCAATTTTCATCAATCAAAGTATTTAAAAGGTACAACATCTACAAACATATAAAAATACAAGTATATGAAATATTTTTTAAAACTAATTTGTTTGTATCTTTGAGTACACTAGTTATTTTCTATCTTGATTATCTTGATTTGAAAATTTTCTTATATATTGAAAATATGAAAAATGTCTATAAAGCATATCTATAAGATTTTTTAGATTTATTTATTCTTCTAGGATTTTTCTCAATTATATCATCAAATTATATCACTTTCTCACATTTTTTTCAACTCATTCGTTACATATTTATTTGATTTTTTGTGATTATTCGATTATTATAATTCATCAATTAGATCACCTTTGACCGAAAATATAATTTTAAAAAAAAACACATCAATCAAGAGCTACTCTTTGGATTTTAATCACCTCATCTATTCTTATTCTTTTTATTCTAAGTAGATGTTTTCTTAAGAATATGTCTTCTCTACAAATTCAAATTTAAAAATAAAAACTCATAATCAACTAATGAAGCTAAGAATCATACAAGTATAAGCAACGAAAATTATAGTCAAAGTGATATAAAATCAAGTTTTTGCTCAAAATATTGATACTCCAAAATAAATAAAATAGTTGGACAACTATGCTATAAATTGAATCTAAAATCTCTAATCACATACATAAGTAGCTTATCATTAAATTGGACACATTACAGTTTACATATATAATACTTGATAATTCACGACTCAAAAATAAAACAAATGTTACATAACTTACAAAGTTGAACTCATAACCTTTTGATATCATACCAAACAAAATACCTTATCCATTGGGCAACTAGATCATACATACATATTATATAACAATATAATACATATATATGCATATATAGTTGTATTATAAATTTCAGGCCCCTCAAAATTGGGGACCCATGGCGGTCACCCTTCCGAACTACCCTCTGGCCCTAGTGGTGGTGGTGGTGCTTGCTTGTGCTCGTGACGGCCACTGTGGAATCTAAGGGAAAAGGGGTTGAAGAAAATCGGGGTGCATAATGAAAAACATATGGACAACAATATTCCTAAAAGTATGTCATGTAATGAGCACATGGGTGAACTAACGAGTATTTAACGGCAAAAATGGACGGAAGGACGGTTTAAGGGAATTCACAATTGTATAGGGACGGAAAAAATGCACCAATAAAGAAAAAGGGCAAAAATCATAATTAAGGTATAGTACAAGGACGTTTTATGCATTTTATCCTTACTTTTACAAACCATGTTATTTCGCCCCCTAACTTACACTAGATCCAAGGTACCCGTCTCCACATTCATGTGGATATCAATCCCATTGAACTCATACTGCATCCACCCTGAGTTCAAACTCTTAACGTCCTTCTTTGCTTCCCTGAATGATGCATCACCCTCGCATTGCGTGGGTTTTGAATGGCTTTCTTCAAAAGCCACAAGCTAAGGAACATTTCTGCCGAGAAATTTATCAGATTAACTGAACAAATTCATACCAAGCTGGGTTCCCGAGAGCAACTTCAAGAAAGATAGAGCTCACATCTGACTGCTCATAATAACTAATGTATTCCAAGTTGTTTGGCTTAACAACACAGAAGCTTCATTTTCACTTCAGTGGTCAAGAACGTATTAAGCGAGCTGCAAAGGCTCCATCAAGTGAATGCTTGACTGGGCTAGAGGAATAAAACCCCTGTTCTGTAAGAAACTCGCTCGAGACAAATCTGTCTGCAGAATCTACGCTGAATTCCTGTTTAAAGAAACTCAGATTAAGAAAATAAACAAATGAGATACTGTGGGGCCATTTGATTTGCTCAATGGTTCAAATTATTAAGTGTGGCCAAATTTTGTGAAACAATAAACAAGGCATTAACAGATTAAGCACAATGGCGCTTACTGGATGCCTGACAAGAAATGCAGCCACCCTTTCTTCATTCTCTTCGGGATCAATTGAACAAGTACTATACACTAGTACTCCACCAGGTTTGACCAACCTATAAATGGATTATAATTGTAGAGAAAAAAACATCTTTTCTAAAAAAATAATGATAAAAATAATAGAAATTACAACAAAAAACAATATCAATATAAATTGTTCTCACGTGGAAGCTGCATCAAAAAGTTCATCTTGCAAGTTCTTCAGTTGTTCCATATCCTCCGACCGCCTATTCCAGCGTAAGTCTGCTCTCTTTGATAAATACGTAGAAGAGATGTATTATTCAAGGAACCTTTCTAGTTTCAATGTTGAGAGTGTGGATCATTAAGGTAAGTGCTGTGAGAGAGTGAAACTGTTAAAATTTCAAGCGTTCTTCTACAAGTACCTTGGAGAGAACACCTAGTCCAGAACAAGGAGCATCTAGCAAAACTTTATCAAATGTCACACAATTTTTGTCCTGAGGAAAGACAGAAAACCAAGGAGAGAGAGGGTCAGATCCAGTTTGTCCAAGAATATTCTCCCACAACCATAGCAACAATTACTTACGGCAAATACACGAAGATCAGCGTGAACGGTGGTGATAACATTTCCAAGTTGGTGCAATTTGGCTGTATCCTTAAGGATCCTTAAACGGCCTTCGTTTATGTCAATTGCAGACACCTTACCTAAAACCAATATGGCATGTCCCCATTATTCAAACTACTAAGCAACAATATATCAAGTAAATTATAAATGTCAACACATCTTGGATGCCACGTGTTCAGTCCCTTGTCTGGCCATATGATGCAAAGTTTCCCCCTCTTTAAGATTTTGACCACCACCCTCATTAGCTAACTAAGTATGTTTGGAAAATAAAGGACCCCATTCTCCCACAGGGAGCCTCCGAAATTGTTAGTACTGCTAAAGCTGCTATCAATTGGCAGAATGCTACATCCCATAACAGAGTTCTTACCAAGGTCCTCCACAATTATTAAAGTCTTTCGGAGACGCAAAAATATTTCTTCTCGTGTCTTGAGTCTTGAAGGCATGATTCTTCAAATAAGAGAAAAAATTATGGGCTCCTTATGAGCTCATTCCTGTAGAACCTACAGTCAAAGACCTATGACCTTGATAAAGCATTCCCTTTAATCTCTCAAAAGGAAGCAGAAAAGATTTCCCTTTTGAACACTTAGAGATCTTGGGCAACAACATAAACAGCAAAAAGCAAGCCCTTCCCACGAAGATCGCACAAGCTGATACTCCCTCCATTCCAAAAAAGTGTCCATGTTTGAAAAGTCTAATAATTAAGGGATGTGTAACTAGCATTAGAGTTGGTCATAATTTCAATAATGCTCGAGCATAATCAATATATTAATAAAATGTTTTGGAGATTGTAGACACAATTTTTGAAAGTGGACTCGGTAATTGAAAATTCTCAAAATAGCATAGGTCGACATTTTGCCTGGAACGGAGGGAGTACTTTGTTTGGTTTGTATGTACCATGCGATGCATGTCAAGTTTATCTCTCCACTTGGTTGTAGGGGTGGCACATGAGAAACATTCTGGGATACTATCACCAACAAATCTGCTTTCCTTTTTTACTAGCTTATACTTTTACGTAGGAAATCATAAGAAAACACGATACAAAATATTAAGATTTGATCCGCTGAGTAAAAGAAACTCCACTAATAAATAGAAGAAGATGACAATGACAATCTGAACATGTAAGACTACACATAAAATATAGCAAGCACTGAGCAGCTACATTAGGCCTCAGTTGGTTCAAATTTACCTTGACCACTTAAACAGGATGCCATGAAAAGGGTCTTTCCTCCAGGAGCAGCACAACAATCGACAATGCTTTCACCGGATTGTGGATCAACAATAGAAACTACCAAACCTGCACCACAGTAAAACCCGTTTCAGTGTAGAAACAATGTGAGACAGGAAAATTCACTTCTATACTTTAAGACGAGTGCATATGAATCCTTAAAAAAAATCGTAACCTGCACTCTCATCCTGAACAGAACACAAGCCTTTCTTTAGTAGTCCAGCTTGTATGACAATCTGAACGAAGGAAATGAAAAAATAAGAATTCTTGAAACACTTGAATGATTGAACAGAAAGATCCTAACAGTAAAAATGCTAACAAACAAATTAAGTGCAAGCTTAAAGGCTGCTTCTTATAGGAAGCACTTCAAATTCAATACGTGTAGTTTATTTAGACCCAATTAGACTTTTATAAACCCATCCGTTCTACTTAAGAACAAAAGGAAAAAAATTGTCTTCCAACAACTTTTGAGAGGACAACTGAAGTGATAACTCAGGTGAAAGACATGACATCAATATGAAAGTGTGAGATAGATCAACGGCGTACCTGCATCCCAATTCTGATACGAACAAAATCCTCCAAGTGTGGAGAGAGCTCATAGGATACCTGAAATCAAAGAAAATAAATAAGATATGTTAAGCATAAAATTATTTACTCTTCCGTAAGGTCGGTACGCTGTAATTGATGTGTTAAAGGCTGTGCCTGCTTACTGAGAGAGAGAGTTCCCGAAAAAGAATCTAAAAAAATGAATCGACATTTTTTGTAAGTATACCAATTAACTCTTTATGGAAATGAATAGATGAATGATGCACCTTTAACATTTCAAGTTGCAACACAAGATCAGCTCTTGTAAAACCTTTCGCTCTATTTGCCCTGACATAAGCATCAGACTCAGTTAAACATGATACTTGATTGTTTGATCTCCTTTGTGAAAGAAGAAAAATCTATCAAAACCTCAAACTGTAGCTCGGATCACTGTTATTCCACATCATCAGCTTAATAGCTTCTTCCCGTCCAAGATACTTTGTCAAACGTCTCACCATCCACTAGGAAGCATAAACAAATGGAGGTCAGACAGGATAGAGTCAGAGAACCCACAAAAAGCTAGTAATTGACAATAAAGTGGCAGTTCCAAACTTACAACTGGATGAGAATGTAGAGTGGCAAGCACACGTGATTGTGCACGATCATCACCCTCCATTTTGGGCTCTGGAAGGGAGTCATTTTCCTGCAAATCCAAGTGTAAAGGCATCATAAAACAGTTGTAGCTACTGTTGAGGTATGCTTTCTGTTATTAGATGAAAAATAGAAAAGAAAGGGAGGGACGGTAAACCTTGAGGAAAACTAGCTTCCTCAGAATCCCATTGACCATGTTGCCAGCGCCAGGCCTAAGGGCAACCTTTGCAAGCCTGACATTCTGCAGTTATAGGTATGTCTAGATTTTTACACATATATTATGCACAATTATGTTTAGTATTAGAAGATAACACAATGAAACAATTGGCAAACAATTAAAATTTACCTCATTAACAACAGCATATGAAGGCATCTCTAGCTTCAGAATTTCATAAACACCGATTCGAAGAATCTGGAATAATAAATAAATAAATGGAAGTTTTGAAGTTGGTAATTTAGATAAATTCACCTAGCGAGTATCAACAACCAAAGACAAAAATGCATTCTCATGAAACAAGAAAGTTAAAAAATAATATAACTTCACTCATTCAACTTGCAGTTCCCTCCACTAACCGGACAACACCAATAATTCAGAAAGAAATGATTCAGACACAAGAAAGCCGATGAATATCATTTGAAGTGAAAAACCACATCCACTTTAATGTTACATAGTAGCAATGACAGCAAACATGATCAAGCTATCAGGATCTTTCTGTTTCCAACACTCTTTAGTTGGCAAGAGTTACACACTACATTTAATTAAAAGTCAAAGCTCTAGGGGAGTAAAGTAGTGTCTGCTTTTTTTAGCTTTTTTTTTTTTTTTTGATAAATGGTCACAGAAATACTGAAAAGAAATTAACATACCAATATACAATATACCTGTAAAAGAAGAGGTTCCATGCCACTAAAGGTCTTCTCATCATGGCACAGTTGAAGAATCATATAATCGAGATATCTTCTCCAACGGATGGTACCTCCAACAATGTCTGTCACCTATAATCAAAAAGATTCTAAAGCCAGAAAATAATTTTATAGCATTCCATCTAATTATTTCCAATTAAAAACTGATTTAAGTTCTTCCAATCATTTATTACACTTTTGTTTCTCCAGTCCTTTTGATGAATGAGGGCAATGAGGCTTATGTTCAAAAGAATACACCTTGGTTTGGGTCGATTCTTCCCAGAGAAGTAGGAAGAATCCCTATTGGAGGATGTTGAAATAAACTCCCTAAAAACTACTGAAACGTATAGTAAAAGGTAAGAAATAATGCCAGATCTGAAGCCCCTACACGCCTATAAGAAAAATTAGAAAAATTAGGATGGAAGTGAGAGAGAGACCAATCTGAGATCTCTATCCTCCAAATCACGGGTACGAAACCCTAGAGTTCTTTCAACATATCCCATCTCATTAGCACCTGAACCCTTCCCTTTTTCATTTAAAAGGTCAGCAAAAGCACCACCAAGCTCTATTCGCATCAACCTCACTGCAGACACTGTATGAGCCCAAAAAACATAATTGCATAAGACACCAACCAATTAAATCAAATTCCTTAACCTCTAGAGTTAAGTCATTCTTGCACCTTTAAGTGCTTGTTTGTTGCAGCTTATTTGGAGTGACTTTTGGCTTTTGAAAAGCTATATTTAGTGTGTTTGTTTCAGCTTATAAGCCAAAAACCAATAAGTAAGGTACAACACTCTTTATGCATTGAAAAGCCAAAGCTAAAATTTAAAGCTTTTTTGGTTTTTTTTTTAAACATGAAAACAACTATTCATTAATAAATATTTGATTTTCCCCATTTCATCCTTTTATGAAATATACATAAAAATATGAATACTAATTTTCAAGTTTTTTTTAACAAATATTATAACAACTTATAAGCAGTTTTTCAACAACTGTAACAAATTGTCTATCATACAATCGGTCACAAGTCATTCAGCCATCAGCCATAAGCCATAAGCCATAAGCCACAACAAACGAGCCCTAAGCATATTTCACTACTCCCTTCATTCCTCTCCAATAGTCATGTTCTGAAAATTAAGCTTGTGATTCCAATTAAGTTCTTACCACATCATAGATGAAAGAAACAAATTGAATATGACATAAGTGTTGGTTCTAATGCCCTCATATATTTTGAAAATTCAAACTGGACTCTGTAAGTCGAAAGGAATGAGTAATAACAAAAACATGTCTCCAGAACAAAGACCCAGAAGGAGCAGTTGGAATACGGAAATTCCAGTTTTAAAAAAAAAAAAAAAAACTTGAGTAGCTTACCAGCTCTATGAGGTGAAACCTCTGGAATAAGCTTCTGGATTTTTGGCGCTGGACTTGAAGCACCTACACATGGTGAACATAATCAGCATCAAGCAACAAAATTTTCAATGAATTCACAAAATTACATTTTCCTAACGACATATCCCAATGTACACTTGCAATATATATATATATATATATATGTGTGTGTGTGTGTGCAAAAGCTAATGTGTGAACAAAGGGCACAAGTTATACACCCATTTATAGTATCCTTAGACTTAAAAACTATCTTTTAGTGGCATTGAAACTTGTGAACAGAGTTACTGCGACAAAATTTACTATATTGAGGCACATTTGAGCCAAACTCGTATACTCGTATATAATATTAAAATTAAAATTACTTAAAAATCAGCTTCCTTAATATTAGTTTTTTTTTTTATAAGTAAAACTTCCTTAGTATAATTTCATCAATGGAACACCTATTTTGATGCAGATGGAGTAGTAAAATTGCGAAAAAGTAAACATTTATTTAAATTTTGGCGAGAAACAAAAACCAGACGCTCACAGCTAGAGTAAATAGGTAGGAGCAATTCATAAGCGAGATAAGTTACCTGTCTTGGGAGTGGAAATTTTCGGGTCTCGAATTCGTTTAGCGGTGAATGATTTGGAAGATAGATCTTTATATTTATGAGCAGAGAAAAATATTTGAACAGGGTGGAGGCAAGAAATTGACATTTTCAAGAAATCGATGGCTAGATTAGGGTTTTAAAAAAGGGCAGTAGGGAAAATGTTAATGGTTTAGTCTAAAAGGCAGTGTTTGTGTTGATTTTTCGGCGCCTAAACTGAAGACCAGTGACCGGGAAGCTTGAGCTTGTAGGGAGGAGATAACCGTTGAATTTGGGTAAATTGTACGAGCGGCGCTATCCTCAGTTCTGTACCCCGTTTCCTTCGAATACGCTTCTTTTTTTTTTCTTTTTTTCTTTTTTTGGGTACGTCATTTGACCTATTTTTTTACTCCATCCGTCCCTAAATAATTGTCCTAGTTATTCCGGTGCATAGTTTAAAAAAATAATTGAATTGATTATAAATATTGATTTAATATGCAGTTTTCTTTAAAGCTCGTAAGTATATGACTCATAATTAAAATAGAGTAAAGTGGTAAAAGTGATGTTTTAAAAATGTAAGTTTCAAACTGGACAATTATTTTGGGACGGACGAAAAAGAAAAGGAGACGATAATTTATGGACGGATGGAGTATCTTTTATAACCTATGAATTTTAATCAAAAAAAACTTTTAAACTACCAAAAATGCCCCAAAATCCTAAACAATTCTCTCTTTCTCCCTCACACTCTCTCTCCTCTCTCACGGTCTCACTCAAGCGTCTACATTTTCCCTCATTTTTTATAGGTAAGTGTGATTATTGTTGGTATAGATTGAAACCAATGACCTTAATGTCTTTGTCTGATTTCCTTCTTCTCTTCTTTCTCTCTCTCTCTCTTGTTTGCTTCTCTTACAACACCAGCATTTGCGTCCCTTCCATCGCCGAAAAGCGAGCTCCATCTTATGTGTCTCTGTTTTCCTCCTCACTCTATCTGTTATAGCATTGTGATCTTCATTTTTGGTCAGAGCCCTAAACTTTAACCTTGCATGTATCTCTCTTTTCTACCCCAGTGATGCTTGATGCATGAGTTGATTAATCAACGCATGATCGAATCATGGGTCAAATAATCAACTTGTGTACGATTCATGGGTCGATTAATCGCCCCATGAGTTGATTAATCGACCTTTGAGTCGATCATGAGTTAATTAATTGACTCATAAGTGTTTTTGATAAACTCATAAGTCATTCCACGAATCGATTAACCAATTCTTTAGTCGTTTAATCGACTCAATAAGGGTATTTCAGGGTTTTCAATTCAAATTAAATCAGGTCATTTTTGTAATCAACGCCTTTGACCGGCTATTTTGGAAGAAACCCTCGTGTTTTTATTACTCAAAAAATGGCATTGATTAAATGACATTCTTGTCCAAATAATTAAAATAAATATTTACTAATTGGATCCCTAGGGTTTTGGAAAGAGGCCCTAAGCCTTCTTCTCCAAATTGGTTAAAGAGACTGGTCAATAAACCCATAAATTTCGGTCATGTTCATGGATGTGGAACCCCTGTGTGCATTCCCACACATCCCCTTCCATAAACAATATATTCGTTTTTTATTTGGCCATGGTTGATCGAACACTACGGAAGCGACGGTGATGACAGTGTCGATGTTGGCGGGGAAGGAGGTAAAGGAGGATGGAGCAAAGGAAATGGCAGAGGTTGGGGGAAGGGGATTCACTTGAGGGGTGGGGGAAACAGGGGGAGAAACAAATTAAGGATATGGGAGAGATGGAGAAAACATAGGAGATATAGAAGGGAGGGATGGATGAGATGGCGGAGGTTGATGGGCGTGGGAAACATAAAAAGAGATAAGGAAGGGAGACAGGAGAGAGGGGGAAACAAAGAAGATATAGAGATGGGAGGAACGGAAGGGGTTCATGGAGGGGGATGGGTAATTTTAGGAAGGGTAAAATAGAAAGTTTGGGTATATATTTACTATTTAGTCGTGCTTTAAATGGATATGGGAGGTGAATCAAGAAATGGGTATTCATATTTTTATGTATATTTCATAAAAGTGAAATGAAGACAATTATTTATTAATGAATAGTTGTCATAAACTTAAAATTTTGGCTTCTTCACCACTTATTGGTTTTGGCTTACTCATCGTTTTAAGTTAAAATGGATATGGGAGGTGAATCTTCAATGTTTCCCCTATATTTTTCCAAACAGCAAATGAGGATACCACTAACCACTTGGCAAAACCCAAACTCAAGGGTAGTAGTGAAATTGGACAATTCGCGGTACTACTCTAACTGAACTGGTTCTGTTCATTTTTTTTTTTTATCGAAGAGATCGGATGTTCAACTCTCACTATAGACACCTTATTATTTTACTATTTTCAACGGAGGGGTCGGGTATTCAAGTCTCACCAGAAGCACTATTGTTATTCAAACCTAACCAAATGCACCATTTATGTAACGCCCCGAGCCCGAAAGTCCGGTTCGTTACGTGTATCTCATGCACTGGCCCACCGAGCACGCAGTACCTTTGGTCATAGGCTCACCACAAGCCGACCCAAAAGTCCATAAATGATGTTGGTGGCTTGGTGTCTGGTAGTAGAGTGTGACTAGCTTATAAATTATACAATTCTCACACCTAACCGATATGGAATGTGGATATTACAATTTAGCTGCTCTCTTATCTCAACTGATAGATCGAGTGTTCAAGTCTCACCAAAGATACTTCTCATACTTCAATACTCTTAACGGAGAGGTCGGATGCTCGAATCCTCACCAAGGACGCCATATGTTATAGCCACACCAAAATCACCATGCAACTATACTTGTAGTCTTTTAAGACATTAAATAAGAACAATGGTACCATTATAAATTTATATGTCCTATAAAGAAAGAAAATAATACAATATATATATATATGGGTGTGTGTGTGTGTGTGTGTGTGTGAGATATGGTTGGAATTGAGGAATGGATAACGTTATGCTTGAAAAAACAAAATTACAAAATGCATGGTGTTATACGGTCATCAACCTATATTGGTAACAAAACATACGGTACTCTAATATTTTTGTGTCCAGACTTTTCTTATATACTAGTTATTTAGTTCATGTTTCACACGGGTACAATATGAGATATATATATTTTTTGTAATAATAATATAATTTTTAGACATTATAATTAGATTGCTAATCTCTTCCATGGTTATAATATTTTTTTTTCTATCTATATATATATAAAAGTAAGGTAGTCTATATAGGGAAAAATCCCGCCAAAAGTTTGTTTCCTAAAATAGAAACTCCTATTAACAAGAAACAATTAATGGATTCTTTAATTAAATAATTTAAAAACTCCTTGGACTTCCACCATGAATTATCCAAATTTACACAGTTTTCCAATTCTCGATTGTATCAAACGGAAATAAATCAACACATTGTAAATGATTATTAATGAAAATAGATTAGTTCACAATCACCGTCTTCTTCTTCGTATGTGATTAGCTATCTGTAAGAAAGATGAACCCATCAAATATTATTCGACATTTATTTCACAGTCTCCTTCCTCACCTAAACAGTGATTCTTCACAACATGAACTCATCAAATATTGAAATATTATACTAAAAAAATCAAGTAAATCAAGAAATACCCAAAATTTGAGATGTAAAAAAACCATTGACAAATTCGAAGTACTATGGAATACAAATCACTAGAAAAAAAATATCTTTCAAAAATTCTAAATGATTAAAACAGTTCGGAGATTTATCTAAAAATAAATAACAAAAATAGATGTATAAAAAATATTAACAAATTCACAGTATATCTAAATGTCAAAAATATTTTTTTATACAAAAAAATTAAACACAATGTTTTTATGTGATTTCATTAGATTTGAATACTCCTCGAAACATTAATTATTTTTTTACAGCAAACTTTATCATTTACAATTGCGTCCCTTATAACATTAAATAGTCAAAACTCCTTGAAACACACACCATACTATTAAACCCTAATTTTTTTTTTTCTAAAAAATTGACTTTATTTTATCAGATCTTAAATATACAAGTCTCTAATTTTTAATTCAAAACAAATCAGTTTTTTTTAATAGAAAGTAGTTGCCTCCAACATTATTTTTTCTTTATTTTTGAAATTTTGTTTTTCTTCTTTGTTTCGCTTAAGTATAAGTTAATTAAAAAAATGTATGGTCGTGCGTTTAACGCACGGGTGTAAAACTAGTTGTTACTAATATTAAACAATTTTTTTACCTAAATACTTTTAAAATTAATATAAATTTTTAGCTAACGTGAGATACATATTTTGTATTAATAATAATAGTAACTTTTTTTATCTAAAGACTTTTAAAATTAGCATCTAACTTGATAATAATATTAGAAATCATTTTGTTAAAAACTTTTAGAATCATAATTCATTTTTAAACAATGTGAGATTCTTATTTTATATTTTTATTGGTAATGAAAGTTTAAGTCTTTTATCTAAAGACTTTCAAAACCAACACCATATTATAACTATGTGGTATACATATTTTCTATTAATAATAATAGTAATAGATAAAAAACTTGTTAACCAACATCCATTTCTAAACAATGTTGATACATATTTTCTATTGGTAATAACAAAAGATGTCTTTATCTAATGACTTTTATAACTAATACTCATTTCTAATAATGTGAGATATATTTATTTGTAACCATTGTGAGATATATCATCTAAAAACTTTTTAAATCAATATCACTTTTATAACCAATGTGAAATACTTCTCTTCTATTGTTAATAATTGTAGACTTAAAATCATCATCACTCTCTGACAAATGTGTAATACATATCCTCATTTGGTAATAACAGTAGAAATCTTTTATTTTAAAAATTTTATAATCAGCATCTCTTCCAATGTGAGATATATCTTATCTATTATATTGATGATAAAAGTAAAAAAATTTATTTAAAGACTTTTAAAACCAACATCATTTTTTAACAAATGCAATATATCCCTTCTATTAGTAATAACAGTAAAAGTCTTCTATTTAAAATTAAAATAAAACATCACTTTCTAACCAATGTGAGATATACATACTCTATTGATAGTAGTGATAGAAGTCTTATATCTAAAAACTTTAAAAACAAGCATTACCCTTTACCAAATGTATGATACATCTATTCTATTGGTAATAATAATATTTTTAAAATTAACATTAATTTATAACCAATGTGTGATACATATCTTTTATTGATAATAATAGTAGAATACTTTAATTTGTAACCAATGTGAGATACATGCATCTATTCTATTTGTAACAAAAAGTGTTTAATTTAAAGATTTTTTAAACAAACATTTATTTTTAAACAATGTGAAATACATATTTTTTATTGGTAATAAGAGTAAAAATCTTTACTATAAGACTTTTAAAACTAACATTTTTTTCTAAACAATGCAAGATACATCTTTTTCATATTCTAGCAACTAGTGATGCTCTCGTGTGTTGCACGGTTTGTACACTGGTATAAAATTATATACTCAATTGAAGTTGAATAATATGCAATTAATTAATATGAAAAAAAAAAATTAAAGATAGATCATATAAATTTTAAAAAGTAATTATAAATTTATTTAGATGTATTTCATTATTCTGAAATGGATGATTGGATGGAATTCAACCATTTTCGTCATTCGTTAAGTCAACAATTGATAATAGATATGTGCATCTAAATGACAAAATTTGATAGAGATAATAGTTTCTGATATTTCGTACTAATGTAGTAGCTATAAAAAAACGTTGGTTATTGAAAATATAAACATATAAAAATACATTTTATGTCCTCACATTCTCTTCCTTCTTCATACCTCGTTCTTCTTCTTCTTCATTTTGTGTTTGTATGTATGATTCAAAATAAATTTACTTTTGTGTTTTTGCTATTGTGCATATATTGTTTGATGAAAGGTCTAAATAGAAATTTGTTCGTTTTTAAATACCCTTTTTGAAACTGGATGCATCAATTTGGAATTACAATGTATCATATGTAAACTGTGATGCATCGACTTAGATGTGGGATATAGGTAAGATGCATTAATTTTGAATCATATGTTGATTGTGTACATGAAAGAAGAGATATGAAAGTTTGGTACATTATGATTTAAGGCGCGATGTATAAATTAGATTATGAGATTTAAATTGATGAATTGATTAAGTGATCCGTAGCGCGTCTTCGGTTTATTAAGAGTCGTCGTCTTTTCGCTCTAAAAGTGTCTTTTTAGTTAAAAAAAAAAAAAAATGCAGCGGTTGAAAATTTTACATAGTGGACGGACCCGAATTTCTCCCTAAAACAAACAACAACAAAAAGGACTAAAAATACTCAAAATTTCACGTTACCCAAATTTATCAATTGATTCCATCCAAATTATTATTATTTTAATGAACAACAAATATTACTCTAATTATAACCAATCTGACCCAAAAAAATCCCAAGCACTTGTCATATAGATAAAGAGCTTCTCACTCTCTAACCTAAAAACCCCACCCCCACTCACTCTAACCTATATACACATCGCCTCACTCTCACTCTTACTCAATTAAGTCGTCTAAAAGGTCACATTTCTTATTTTTATAGCATTAAACCTAGGAAATTCCTCCGGTGAACATAAAACAATGACTCTTCATCTCTTTAAACCATTCGTTTCAAAAATTCATCCGCCGACTTTCCCCAACCAAAATAGAATCAGATCAAATCATTTCGTAGTAAGGTGCGTTAGATTTTTTTTATAAAGTATTCAACTTTGTATTTCGATTTTTAAAAAATCTTAGAGCTTAATTTTACTTAGTGAACTGGAAAAAAAGTGGTTAATAATAAGATCCAAGTATTTATGCTTCTTTACCTAATTATTTTTTTAAAATACGGTTTAAATAAGTCGAGACTTTTTTATATTTTCAGTATTTCACGTTATACACGAAATTTTTATATTTTGAGTATAGAAAAAAAAAATTCAATTTTTAGATTTGTATTTTGAAGATATATGTTTTTAAATATTTTTATAACTAAAATACATCTATTTTAAATCACTTGTATCTAATGTAGTTGTTCACTTCAAAATTGGTCTTTTTGTAGTCACTAATTTATTTGTTTTTCGTCTCTACATTTCAAATTCCTTTGATTTAATTAGATTTTATTTATAAATGTTCATTATTCTGATTTGATAAAACCAAAATTGAGAATTTGTAGTCACAGTGCATATTAATAAATAAATATAAATATATATTGGTTACCAATAAATCTATATCAGTTTGAAGATCATTAAATTGTATTAAATTTAGCACATACACTTGAACATGAAGGTTATCAAATTATCGTAATTTATTCCCTACATCTTTAATCCTAGGCATTGCATATGTTTAAGATATTTAATTATTACAAAGGTACCTTGAGAATTTAATAATTTCGCATCTATAACTGTTTTCAGTTTATTGTAGCTCCATGATCTCTAGAAAAAAAAAAAGGACCAAGTACATGAGATCCTAAGCAATCGGAATAAAAATAATACAGTAAGTATTACAGGTTGGAAAGATACTTTTACATTGTAAAATATATATTTTGCACAAAAAATCGTTGAGCTATCTAGGCTTACCCTTGGTCTAGCTGATGTCTCTAAGCAAAATGAGAGAGGGAGATATTTTATATAGATTTCTTCTATATTGGTGTGTTATCCTCAGTTGTTTTTAGCAATGATGTTCAACAAACAAAATTGTAACAAATTTATAGTGGTTTTATTTTTGAAAATTGCTTGAGAAGAGAAAAGCTAAGGAACTGTCTAACTCCCTTAGGCGTTCAATTACAGCCGAATAAATTAATCTTCAATGATAATTCATGTAATTGTTTTGATAATTTATTCATTTATCATTCAATTGATAAGTGATTATTAAATTCAACAATTGAAATAAATAATTATTTATTAGCTCATTGAAATTTCAATATTGTTATAAAAAAAATCATAAGTATTTTTTATATTGTCGGATGTGAATAAGGTTGAAATAGTTTGGTATATATGGTTGTCAATTGTCTCAAATCAAAGAAAGAATGTTAAAAGTTTTCGGATTTATTTATCTAATTAATTTTGATTACAAATTCGTTTCATTTCCCAATGCATTAATGACACATATACAATCTAGAAGTGTTGTCATTTTTGGAAGGTGCATTTTGGCGGGAACTTTCCAAAAATCGCACCTCTTCTTTTATATATGTATAGATGTGAAATACTTCTTTTCTATTTATATTGGTAATAAAAGTTTAAGACTTTTATCTAAAGACTTTCAAAACAAACATCTCTTTCTAACCATATGATATACATCTTTTCTATTGGTAATAATAGTATTTTTAAAACCAACATTAATTTCTAACAAATGTGAGATATATTCTTCTATTGTAATAATAATAGTGTTTTATATAAAAACTTTTGAAATTAACATCTCTTTCTAAACAATGTTGGATATACATCTTTTATATTGGTTATAACATAAAAAAAATAATAGTAGTAGTATTTTATCTAAATAGTTTTGAAACAAACATCTCTTTATAAACAATGTGTGATATATCTCTTGTATTGATAATGACATTGTGCCCTTTGGGACTAACTGTAATAATGGTAGAAATCTTTTATCAAAAAACTTTGAAAACCAACATCAATTTCTAACCAATATATGATACATCTTTTCAATTAGTAATTAATAATAGTATTTTTAATACAAACATCAATTTCTAACCAATGTAGGATACATATCTTTTATTGGTAATAATAGTAAAATATTTTGTAACCAATGTTTCGACATTTTTAACTAAAAGAAAAAAAACTCTATTTTTAAAAACATTTAAAATCTAATATTCTATCTCATTAAAGTTAAATGTTTATACATTTAGTTTCATACGATCTCCTTTCAACATTGGTAAGAATTCAATTCCCAAAATTTTAAACTCAACTCATTTTAAATCTAAGGTTGAATGTGAGATATACATCTTCTTATTGGTATTCATGATAGATAGAATATACTTTCAATCTTTGAAAATCTTTAAATGTCATTCAACCCCGCTTCTAGCTCCCTTTGGGACTATGTAATAATGGTAGAAGTGAAAACAACATTTTCTTATATGATACATAATTAGGTACAAACATCAATTTCTAATGTAGGATACATATCTGGTACCAATGTAGATACATCATACTTTAGTTTAAAACAAAATCTAATCTAAAACAATGTGTTATACATCTATTTTATTGGTGTGAGATATACATCTTCTATTGATACTATCAAATAACTTTGAAAATCAACATCACTAGTATAATGTATTAACTTAATAATAGTATTTTTAAGTGTGATACATCTCTTCTATTATTGAAAAATTAGTATTTTTAATGAAAGAAATTGTGCAACTTGAGGCACGAATTTCTTTATGTGTCATTTGTTTGTTGGCGAATGTAATTGCGCAAATATGTTCTACTCGATGAGAGCATCAAAATAATATATTTATTTGTCCAAATCGAGTTTTGGATAATAAGATATCAAGATTTAAAGTATAATACTTGTTAAAAATTAGTGTTTTTAGTGAGAGAAATTGTGCAACTTGAGACACAAATTTATTTACGTGTCATTTGTTTGTTGGCGAAGGTAATTGTGCAAATGTGTTCCACTCGGTGAGAACATTGAAATGATATATTTATTTGTCCAAATCAAGTTTTGGATGAATAAGATATCAAGACTTAAGACTTAATTAGTATAATATAATTATTAAAAGTCATTAACTATTAGTGTTTTTAGCGCCCTCACTAAAAAAAATTGGGATTAACATTTGTAATCTCAAAACTACCCCCGATTTACAAGTGAGTATTAATAGCGAGGGCACTAATAGTACTGGGATTAATAATACTGCTTATCCTTGTCCGACTACCAAACAAGCCCTAAAGTATAATACTTATTAAAAAATTAGTGTTTTTAGCGAAAGAAATTATGCAACTTGAGGCACGAATTTCTTTACGTGTCATTTGTTTGTTGGCAAAAATAATTGCGCAAATATGTTCTACTCGGTAAGAACATCGAAATGATATATTTATTTGTTCAAATCAAGTTTTGGATGAATAAGATATCAAGACTTAAAGTACGGTGTTAAAAGTGGGTCATTAGAAATAATATCCCACTTTGAAGAGTTTTATTCCACATTGGTTAGAAGTAATATTAGTTGTAAAAGTTTTTAAATATAAATTTTATACTATTGACAATAGAAGAAGTTATATATACTAATACTAATACCCCTTATCATATTGATTATTATTATGTATTATTATTAGTTAACGACTAGAAAACAAAAAAGTTTTTAAAGTTTTGACGTGGATGCTTTACAATGAAGATTTATTCAAAGGTAGTGAGGTGGCACAACCATAGTACTTTTCACCAACATATATATATATATATATATGTTAGTACCTCGATGAACGATTTTAATAAATAAATAAATAAGCTGCAAAAGTTGTTCATAATAAGAAGATTTTCTAAACTCGTCATAAGTAATTAATTTTTTAAATCATAATACTTTTTAACAAAACTAAAATAGAGTTTAAAATATGTGCATTGGAATTGGATGTAGAAAATGAAATTTAAAAGATATACATTAAAATGTGTTATGGTGATATAATTCAAAAGGTCATAAGTAATGATGCCATTTTTTATTTAAATTGTAATTAAACGATGCCACTTATATGTACAAATTGATATGCTCTCATGAAGGGTACAAAAGGGATTAATTAGGGGGAAATCTATATCTATATATATATATATATATATATATATATATATATATATATATATATATATATATATATATATATATATATAATCGTAAGGGTAGATTTCTTCTCTCAAAATCTCACTTTAAAATTATTGACTTTTGAATTACCATTTCACTATTTTTCTTTCCTATATTTTATGGTTGTATTTCTCTTTCTCTCTTCCGTCTCCTTCATACTTTTCTCTCTCATCACCACCATCTTCCTCTCTTTTAATTATATTTAAACATTTTTCACTCTTTAACACATAAAAAATAGTAACTAAAACAAAAATAATAGTTGCAGAGTCAAAAAAACAAAAATATAAGAGGTTAGTAAAATAAAAATAACTTATGGAACAAGTCACTATAAAAAAAAAGTTACTGAATCAACAAAACAAAAATAATTTAATGCGGAGGTTAGTAAAATAAAATAATTTACGAAACAAAATTTTAAAACAAATTCATAAAAATATATATGTAAAAAAATATGTTCGTAAAATAAAAATATTTGATGGAACAAAAATAATAGTTACAAAGTCAAGAAAAAAAAAAACAATTTAAACTAAGGTTATTAAAATAATAAAAATAATTTACGGAACAAAATTTTAAAACAAATTCTTAAAAATAGCTATGTAAAACAAAAATACATTAGTTCAATAAAAATATTTGATGGAACAAAAATAGTAATAGTTATGGAGTCAATAAAACAAAAATAATTTAAACTGAGGTTAGAAAAATTATAAAAATAATTTATGGATTAAAAGTTTAAAATAAATTTTTAAAAATAGTTATGTAAAAAAATACGTTAGTAAAATAAAAATATTTGATTGAACAAAAATAATAGTTACAGAGTCAATAAAACCAAATAATTTAAACTGAGGTTAGCAAAATAATAATAAAATATTACGGAACAATTTTTTTTCGTAAACCTAATTCTTAAAAATAAAACAAAAATAATAGTTACGAAGTCAATAAAACAAAAAAATATATAATGGAAGTAATTAAAATCAAAATAATTTACAAAACAAAAATAATAGTTAACGGTAAAAATAATTTCGTTATTTTGTTTTAGCTTATTTTCTTCTCAGAAATTTCTTTATTCACAAAATATAAATATAATTTAATAAAAATAATCATTCAAAAGGAATAACTTATTTGAGTTCAGATTCTATTTGTAGGGTAGAAAAAAATCAAGTTTGTTCGAAAACATTCATTATACAACGTTTTTAAATAGTATAAAGTGTTCGGGGTTATCATATCATGAATTGACACTTAAAATTAGTGTTCCAATAATGTTATTGAGAAACATTGACCATGTTGCATGGTTGTACAATGGAACAAGACTAATCATCATAAATCTTGGGGATCACATTGTTGAAACAAATATTTTGAAAGGAAATAATGTTGGAGAAAATATTTTTATCCTAAGATTGTCATTAACTCTATCAAATGTAAGATTGTCTTTCAAGTTTCAGAGAAGACAATTTACATTGCTGGTATCATATGCAATAACAATTAACAAGTGTCAAAATCAATAATTGCACGTAGGTCTTTAAAAAAAAAAAAAAACCAGTATTTAGCCATAGACAGTTATATATCGTAGTTTCTAGAGTAACAAGTTATTTTGGTTTGAAGATATTGATATGTGGTGAAAATAAAAAACCAACTAATAAGACAACATATATTGTGTATAAAAAAATTTTTTAGAATCTATAATGATTAGTGATATACTTATGTGTAATTGTTAATAAACTGATCCTCCTTATTTTGTTTATGTATGATTTAATTGACGTACGTTTAACGCACGAGTTAGAAAAAACTAGTTAACATAAATGTTGTCATGTCATCACGTGAACAATTGTGAATTTTGTATAATTAACTAGTTTTATACCGTGCGTTAAACGCACGCATATATCTATTTTAATTAAATTATACTTAAATAAAATGAAGATTATAAATAAAATTTTTAAAAAAGAAAAAACATGATGAAGGAACAAATTATATCGGTATAATTAAGTCTGACATTAAAACACAAAACCAGTTAACCCACTCAACCCGACTTAACACGACCCGCTAATTTTTTTCCGGTCAAAACGGGTTATCCATTTCGACCAAATAAAATTAACATGTCGGGCCCATTACCAATATTTTTGTTATGTAAGTGTAGGTTTCTTGACGGAAAATGTAGTTTAAAACGGGTCGACCCGTTTTATTTTGAATTATAATGGGACACAATCCGTTTCGACCCAACCCACCCAATCGTCAGCTTATAATTGATATCATTTAATCTATTATTTTATGAATTGTTTAAGTCATTTTCTAGTTCATAATATTCTAGAGTTTAATAATTGATATTTTTTGTTATTAAAATTTAGGATCTTAAGTAGTATAAATAGTAATTCAGATGTATATTTTTCTTTATATAACATATAGATTTATTAAATATTTATAACTAGTGGTTGGTATCTACTACTATGATTTAATTGTATATGTTCATATGATTTACCAATAAGTTAAAATTATCGTTTCCTTTCCTTTTATAAATAATTGTCCACTTTGAAACTTACCTTTTTAGAACATCATTTTTACCACTTTATGGACCACATACACATGAGGTTTAAAGAAAACTACACATTAAACCAATATTAATAATCCAGTCAAATAAATTTTCTTAAACGGTGCGCCGAGTCAACCATTACAATAAATTAAGGACGGATGGAGTATAATTAATTGTAGTTATTTGCAAAAATAAATTTTGTTTTGATATTATAATTTCGGATACGATGAAAGAGACAGAAAAATTTCAAATATAGACAAGTCATATATGAAGATTTCCATAGCAGACTTTTTATAATTAATTGTGGTTATATTTTATTTTGTAATCACATGTATTCAATGAATATGATTTTTATAGCACATTTGTTCTTATTCCAAAGTTATTTGCTCATTTTAATTAACCAGCAAATTAAGTAGGCACCAAAAGAGATTTGTATAGACATATTTTAAATGTGTGACTACTCCTATTAAATACTCCCTCCGTCCCTAAATTATCGTCCTCCTTTCCTTCTTCATCCGTCCCAAAATAATTGTCCAGTTTAAAACTTACCTTTTTAAAACATCACTTTTACCACTTTACCCTTACTTTTTCATTCTACTTTAATTATTGGCCACATACACATGGACTTTAAAGGAAACTACACATTAAACCAATATAAATAATCAAGTCAATTGTTTTTCTTAAACTATGCGCAGGGTCAACTAGGACGATTATTTAGGGACGGAGGGAGTACTACTACATAGAAACTTGGTATTTTCTACCACATGTGCATATTTGCACATTTTCAATACATCTTGAGAAGTTGTGTAATCAATTAATCAGATTTGTGTTCTCAATGCATGCTAACTACTACTCCCTCCGGACCTATATATAAGCAAAAAAATATCAAATTTTGGTGGACTTAAATATAAGCAAAAATCACCATATTAAACTCTACTCACAACTTCCAACAAGTTTGGTACCAAAAATACCCCTTGTTAATTCTTTTGTTTTTCAAGATGTGTGTACATTCCCTATACACAAACATCCACGAATTATAAAAGGATTTATAATGAATTGATGACAATGAGTTAATATTGCTTTAATTGTCATCAGTTTAGTAAGTATACTTTTGTTTTATATAAAATCAATACAATTTAACTAATTTAACTTACTTTCTTAATCTGTGTGAAATTGGTTAGTTTTGCTTATAATATAGGTCCGGATGGAGTATATAATAATACTCAAAGATGACTTTCTTTTTTTTAACAAGTGCATTTTGACGGGATCTTAACTCTTTTAGACTACCTGGCTTTTATAGTCTGTGTGTGTGTGTATTAAAGTTATCGGTAACATATATTTCAACATCAATTGTATGTCAGTTTTTTAGTTAAGACCTTGCTATATGGCCAGAATCTGACCAGCCAGATTTAAAAAAAAATTAAAGATTAATATGATTTACTTTATAGAGTTACAATTATACCCTTATAATGAGTTTTGAGTTTTTAGTGTCATTTTCTTCATAAAAAAACTACTCACGGGTAGTTAAACGAACAAAATCACAAAACTCATCTCAATCAAGTGTCGATAAATGACCAAAACCCCAAAATTCCCAAAAATCCATCTCAATTTGAATAAAAAACCCCAAAATCACTGTCATCGCCCTTCCGCCCACCCCACTGCTCTCTTTTACTTTGTTTGTTGTTTTATTTACCTCCCTCATAACGACACCGTCCAGTCCTCCCTCGTCCCCTTCAACTTAGAACCCAGATGGGATACACCTATCTCTTCGCCGACAACCATCTCTTCGCCGGAAATAAGAGATCCATCTCTCTCTACATTCAACCTATCCAAAGCAAATTTTTCGTTATTCTCGCTCTCCCTCTCTATAATGGGTATAATGGAACCCAAATATTCCCATTTCTTAAAATCCAATTCGATCCCCCTTTTTTATACCTAAAGCGAATTTTATGTTCTTCTCGCTCTCCCTCTCTGTAATGGGTGTAATGGAACCCAGATCTTCCCACCGTCCAATCCTCCCCCGTCCCCTTTCAACTCATGTGAAGCCACGCTAGGCCACCACTTGGCTCGTTGTCTCGTCCAGATTGGGGTCTCTGACGTCTTCTCCGTTCCAGATCAACGTCATCATCGGTGTCGATAGTGAGAATCTCCCTCTTATTTAGATATGAAATTTTAACATTAGATCTGATGTTAAAATATATTCCATATCTGAATTTCAAGAGCCTTTGAATAGAAAAATTAGCCACAGAAAAACCCATCAGAATACGACCTACCTGCACTAGCCGCCATCAAAGTCAAAGCATCCTCCGAAATACGACCTACCTTCGCTTTCGCCCATAGTTAAGAGGAACCGTCGGCAGAATCGTCGGTGTTGTGTATGAAGAGAGGGAGAGAGAGAGTTGGGTCGTGAGGGAGTGAGAGAGATGGTCGTTTGATTTAGAGAGAGATGGTCGTTTCACCGTTTGAGAGAGAGATAGTCATTTGGCAAACGGTGGTAAACGGTGATAAATGGGGAAAGATAACATCTCAAACTCATTATGGGTATATTAAATATTTTTACTTTGATAAATGCCAAAAATACCCCTAAATTATATTTATGGCTAGCCATATTCTTGCTACCCATCTTTACCGTTTTAGTTATTTGTAACTTTCTTAAAAAGGACATCACATGATTGTATAAGTAAACTTCTCAAACTATAGCATCTCCAATTTCAAATGAATCCCAAAACCATTTCAAGATTATTCTTTGCAGCTCATTCCCCAACCTCGACATTATTATGAGACTTATGGGCAACTAGCATGGTTTTCCACGCTAGTGACGCCACAATATCGGGTCCATATGACATTTTCTAGAGAATGTTTGACTATGTAAAAAAATTAGATTCAAAATTGGGCCTAATTTTGGCTACTTTTCTCTCACTTTATAATCTAGGTTTGCTAATGTTTCCTTTTAAAAAAAGAAAAAAAGAAGTCTATAATTAAAATTGTTGAAACATGAATGTTTAAAATTACTTAAATCCATTAATTAAGCTTTAGAAAATAAAACAAGTAATAATCAGTAAGGACTCATAGAAACACACCTACTGAATTTAGATCACTCTAATAAATATATCTAAGTGAAATTCAATAGGTTGAGTTAATTAAGTCTTGCATGATTAGAATAAGCTAAAACACTAGTTAGTTGTTAATTAAGATAAAATTGATTAGAATTTAGCAAGTATAAAGCTCTTCCTACTGAAGTTCAGCAGGTAGATCTACAACTAATGTTTTACCGCTTTAAGCAAAGATAAAATAAAGTTAGACTAAGGTAGGCAGCTCTCATAAGTCTTATTCATCTATCTGTCGCGTCTTAGTCATCAACAACTAGCTAGCTGCTAATCCCTTTACTTATCAGCAGCAGTTTCTTAAAATGTTTTATTACACTTGCTATATCTCAATTCTAGTTTTTAGCCGCTATGCTTTCCTACTTAAATATCTATCTGCTGAAAATTGTACACTGTAGGAATAATGCGCTTCAAATTAAATAATGACTTTAAACGTCTTCAAACTTTGGTCAAAAGTTTTCAAAAACAATATATGTAAAGACACGCACGTGGTATTCACCATCTTTTAAAGCACTTAGCTAAAATAGTCTTTCATTAATAGATAGATCCATTTGTTGTAGTTGAGTCATCAGCAGCTGCTAGCTGCTAGCTGCTGATACCAAGTGTGAGTCACAGTTTTAATAGCTATTCTATCTACTTACACTCTATTGATTAAAATACTTAAATGATTTCTTACATATATTCTATCAAACAGTATTTTAAACAAATGTTTTTGAAAACACTTTCGGTCACTAACACGTATTTAATTCTTGGTCATCTAAATTCAAACGTTAAACTGTTCAAAAGGAGACTTTTTTTCATTTCATTAAATTACTCTACAATTTATAATTGCATTAAATATCATACAGTGTATCATATTTTTTTTAGAAAAACAACATTATTTATTACTCCCTCCGTCCCTAAATTATCGTCTTCCTTTCATTTTAAGTCCGTCCCAAAATAATTGTCCAGTTTGAAACTTACCTTTTTAAAACATGACTTTTACCACTTTACCCTTACTTTTTCACTCTACTTTAATTATGAGCCACATACATGTGGGCTTTAAGGAAACTACACATTAAACCAATATAAATAATCAAGTCAATTGTTTTTTCTTAAACTGTGCGTCGGGTCAACTAGGACGATTATTTAGGGACGGAGGGAGTACTCCATACTATAAGATATATACTCTCCTTATTTTATGCAAAAATATATCTAATATTTATCTATGAATTTATGATCTTATACTAGGTGATATCTTCTGTATCAAACAATCATCTTCAAGATCTCCAAACTTTAAAAGATAGATTTTATCATCACTCTTCAATGATCATCCATGTTATTTCAAACGACTATTTTCAAGGATCTCTGTATAAAGCATGTTGAGCAAGGATTCAAAAGTGTGGAAGAACTGGATCGAAACATTTCTCGTATTCCTTCAAAGAGATTCTTTTCTTGAAATATTTCAGTTCTCATGGTGGAAGATATAAGAGGATAGAAGGGTTGAAGACTTCATTCATCTACTTATACAATATTCCTTATTTGATTTGTTTCAACCCAAGGCTGGACACTCAACTTATTCCTTCAAGCAATTCCTTCCTTGATGTGTTATAGTCCTTAAACAATTACTAAATGTTCTTTCACCTTTTATTCCTTTATAGTTATTGTTTAAACAATCATTATATTCTTCCTTACTTCTTCCTAATTTTAAAGAATACTTGATTGTTGCACGAGTATGATTAGTGGTGTGCAGGATTTTTTCAGAACCGAACCGAACCAATCAAAACTGGACCGGACCAATACTTTGGTTTGGTCTTGATCTAAATTTTCATAAAATTTGACATTTGGGTTGGTCACGGTTCTCGAACTAAAAAACACGGAACCGGACCGAACCGACCCAATATGTTGTTTATTTATTTATTTTATTATATATATATATATATATATATAATATTATATAAGTATATATATTAATTCCTAATACTTTCTTTGTTCTACTTTTTAATTGGTACTCTTTTATTATTTTGTTTCCACCTGTTTGTTATGCTATGAATTTATGAGTTCAACATTTTTAATTGTTGAATGTACTTTTATCGAAAGATTTTTAATTTTTTATGAAGTTTCAGTCTTAAAATTTTTATTATGTATTTGTATTAAATAGTTAAAAAGTAAAAAAACCATAGTGTTGGTCTGGTCCTGGTTCTCATACATTTTTTATTGATTCTGGACCGGACCAATGTTTTGGTTCTCATACATATTGGGTTGGTTTCGGTTCTAAATTTTTTGAGAACCAGACTATTGGTCTGGTTCCGATTTTCTCTTTTTTTTCCCAAAAAACTGGACCGAACTGGACCAAGCTCACCCCTAAGTACGATTGTTGTTCAATCATACTTCTCAAACACTGGTTTTTGTTGTACACGGGTTCGTTAGTGATCACTTAGAATTTTAATATACTTAATGTACTTCAGAATCCATGTTTGACCAACTTGGTAGTGGACGTAGCAGTTTTAACACTGTGAACCACTCCAAATACTGTGTTATACTACCTGCTGTTTTTACTGTTCATACACTTAAACAACTTCTATCTACTTAAGTGTTAACAGTTACATTCCTGAATTATGTACATAGTTTATCTTATATATTGTACTTTAATTCAGTCTCTATACTTAAGTGATCAAAAGAAATCTAAACTAAACTGTTTTAAGTTAAGCAGCTGCTACCTGCTGATTTTACATCAGCTACTCAAAACTTATCTTTTATGCTGCATCTTTTAAAGGTTTTCAAAACAATTCTCAAAGTTTTTAAAAGGTTGTTCACCCCCCTCTAGCCTTATTTCGTTGCCAACTGGACTTACAAAAATCTACGATCAAAGAACAACACTGAATTCGTCTTCTCGTTTGAGAAGATCAAAGTTAAACACATCCTTAGTGATGACTTGTTCAGCTCACTAAACTAACCAGCATGATTAAGTTAGAGATAGATAGATAGAAAGTGGGTGGTGGTGGTGGTGGTGGTATGTGTGACTGGGTATATGGATTGGGGGTGGTGTAGGGATTATTGCTGCGAGACTGGGAGTTTGGGAAGGGTTTGTTGGGTGGGAGGATCAGCAGCAGGGGCGACAAGAGAGAGAGACCGTGGGAGGGGGAGGACCGACTAAGGTGGGGGAGAGGGAGAGAGTGTCACATGGAGAAAAATAAAGGAGTTCAAAGAGCTATGATGTTTACTTCTCAGTATTATTGGTCATGAGGACATCCTAATCATCATTAATTAAGGATATTGATGTTTTTTCATTCAATTTTAACGTGGAATTTGACAACCGTTAATTGAGGGACTAACTGTAAGGTCAAAACTCGAGTTCAATGATAGGAAATGTTCAAGATATAAGGCTATGTTTGTTTGTTTCACAAAAAATAATTTTTGGTAAATAACTTATGTAAAATGAAATAATTTTATTTTCAGGTGTTTGGCATGTAAATCTTTTGAAAATGTGTCGGAAAACATTTTCGGGTGTTTGACAAACGCACGGAAAATGTTACGGAAAACAATTATGAATGAATACAAAAAGTATATTCTAATATTAATGCACCCATTGAATATACATTGAATTTTAAGATAGTGTTGAACTTTAAGTAACATTTCTTTAATAGTGTCAAATCAATAATATACATTTTTTTTCAATCTCACAAATACGAATAAAAAAATTAACAGATGATAAGAAAAAATGTTTAAAAAATGAAAATGTGTAATGTTTGAGACGTCCCTAAATAATATAGTAGACATTAATTTTATGATGTAGCGAGTATTAATAAAAATTATAATTTATAAATAATGTGCACAAATACAATAAAAATAATTCAATTTATATATGTAAAAAATTTATTTGTTGAGTGTAATATTGTGTGTGTATGTAGATATGTGTAATTGTGGAAGGGGGCGGTGGGGTGTTCGAGCATTTGGAAAATGACTTACAGAAAATGAATATGTAAGTCAATTTCCTGAAGATAAAACTTCATTTTCCATAGACTCGTAAAAGCTTTTATTCTGACTACATTTTACAAGGATTACCAAATATCGGAAAATGAGGAAAAAAAATTCAGAAGTTATTTTTCGTAAAACAAACGGAGCCTAAAACATTAATGGAAAATTTTGCTACGTTAAGGGACCAGATTATATATTAGAGGTATGATATTACGAGCTTGAGCTTGTGGTACAATAATAACACATGCTCTAAGCTCATAATATCATTTGTGTGTTAAATCATTCTTTCTAGGGCAAATTACCCAAACCGTCCATGAACTTTTCAGATTTCTTTAGATTTGTCTTTTTGCAAGAAAAACTAACCTTATTGATCATTGTAAGAAAGGTTTTTGGTCCTTCAGTCCAACTTCATTAATTTGTTTCCTTTAGGTCAATGCATGTGCGTCACACGTGACATTGGATAGGGGTAAAAACAGTAATTTTAATTAAAAAGGTACATGGACCAATTATGGATGTTGCAAAAAATTACACGGCTCCTTGAACAATTTGAAAAGTTTGTGGGTGACAAGTGGGAAGGAAACTAATTACTAACTTTAGGGATTATGGCCGAGGTGCGATTACAAATTACAATTCACTGTGAAGCATCAGCTTCGATTCCCATGGCTGCTTTAAAGCAGCATCAACAACTTTTCTACTAGAAGCCCATCTTTCACGCACACAAATGCCTCCCATGGAAACCTTTTTTTTCTTCGATTCCTCATATCTCTCTTTTTGTCGCACTCCTCACCTCTCTCTTCTCTTTCATTTTTTCCTTTTTACTTCGGTTAGAAGAAAAAGCCAAAAAATGAGGCGGTGGCAATTAGTGCTCCTATGGTTCATTAAGATTTGAATTTGGCATGTGATTGACTTTGTTATATCAGTTCCTCCGCCCTAATGTAATCTCTACCAAAGGATTAGGAAAGAAATTACCATTGCAAATAATCGATCTAAGGAAAGTCGTTTGTTGGTGTAGGAAGCCGCAACCCCTACCTAAGAAGATAAGATACTTGACTTAGAAGTGCTACAACCAAACACACCAAGATTGGTTGATAAGCTAGGGATGTGACGACCCGACCCGGATTCCAACACAGAATCCCGAGGTCGTGCCGCTAAACCAACTAAACAAGGGGCATGCACCTGCTAAGCACAATGGCGCCCATCGAACAAACGAACTAAACAAGCTCTAACATGAAAGTAAAACCATAACAGTGATACAAAACAACAACAATAAAACTTACGAAAACGAATAATAAGATTAAGCCTGAGCTATCAAGCTCCAAGCGTAAACACAACCAAGAGATGGTAAATCTCTCTGTCTAAAAATTCAAACCATATAACTCAACATTGTGCACATACAATAAACCACCTGCTACACAAACTGGAACATAAACATAACCAAGTCTTCGGCGACACTACAACTGGAACCCAACAATATACTAAGAGTCTACAACAAGAAGTAGATGACTAAAACATGTCCGACACAAGAATGATACTGAAAGCCCTAAGGCTACTACGTGCCCGGGAGACAACTGAATAAATCCTGGAATGAAGTATGTACAACGGCTCGACACAACATATTGGCCTTGGAAAGTAATACAACCAACACAAAAAACTCAAATAGCCTACCCGATAGTAAAGTTTACATAATTTTACATCTATCGTCATCACATGAATAGAACAATAAAATAAAAAAATTATAGGACAAGACTCAACGAGCTACAACTCGGGAAGGACGGCTACTACCACAACGAACAACCCGACCTCTACACGAGCTATCGAACAACCGTTGTGATCTACTCGGCCTCTAAGCGTGCTATCGAACAAGTTGTACACTCAAGAAACAAAGCACTATATGAGCCATAAAACTCAGCAAGTTACTACAAATAATAATATAGCATAGTAATATTCTTAGCTATAAATAATCATTGTATTCTACTAGCATGATAATTATCGTGTACATGTACCACATAATATTAGGTACATAAATCAATATACCAAAATACCACATTACACTCGTAGCATGGTGATGGTCACATAATGCTCTTATACAAACCACATAGACCAGGGTGTGCGCCTCTGATCCGCATCCGTCGTGTTGCTCCTGCAATACACGTGTAAAACCATCAAGTGCCCTCGATACCAATCTCGTGATATCGACGTCCCCGAGTCTCACTTGAGTTCCATAGCTTCCATAATTAGGCGTATTGCTCCAACAGTGGAGAGCTACATCTCCACTGCGGCCAACGGTGAAGCGGTGTGTGCAACAACCAGTCTCCGATACGACAACCCATAACGATCACGAACTTTAACCATTCGTGAAGGCGATGCGTCGTCTCATCATCGACTCAACCAAATAATCAAGTCATGCCAACTGGACTTAATGCAAATGCTCAAATAGAAGTTTACTTGTAGTATAACAACATCAGACAAGGCCCCAATTATAAGACCTCGAATCCTTAAGTATTTGACTCGGTAGAACATTTATGTACTTTGCTCTTGCTCGTGACCTTTAAGAGATCGTAGGTTTTTGTGTACTTGTTTGGAGGCATTTATATTAATAATAATCATGTTTATAAGTTTACATATGACCACGATGTTCATAGTAGTCGTCGTTGTAAGTTTGATTCCTCGATTCGCAATTTTAGTTATCGTGTTGTCGTACGAGTTCATACCGGTTGTGTTTATTTTCGTATTACTCAGTTAATATTATTTTAACCTAGGTTTGGCTTTGGATGACTAGAGGGACCTTGGGGATAAACTTGTTATTACTTTGGATTGGTCATGTAAACGTTTTCACACACTCGTGTTTAATTTTCGGTATGACTTGTGTATTCTCATAGGCCATGATAGGTTTGTAGTAATTTGGCCATAGTTTTTTGTAGAAAACTTGAAATTGAGATCCGTTTGGTGCGTTAGAAACTATACTTCAAGGGATTTCTAACCATACCTCTTGTGTAATTTTTAGACTTGTATTTCAGTACAGACGCATTTTTAAAGTTGATTGAATAACTTATTCTCGGCATTTCCAGAAATTTGAGTTTTGTCTTGTTTATTGGATTTACTTGGAGACCCTTAATGAATTCTACCAAACCTGACCCTAAGACCTTAAATAGAGTGGATTAAGCCTAAGTGAAAAATTTAGCACTAAGTCCTCAATTAGGGACTTAATCTTACTTAAAATTGACCTATAGGGGCTTGACACTTGTATTCCACTACCCCTAATTGAGAGAGATATTTACTTTCTCTTTGTTGAAGTCAAAGACTTCATTTTTCTCCGGATATTTTCAGTCCTCCATTGAGAGAGCTTTAGTGTGGTTGATTAACAAGGTAAGACTAGTGTGTGTTAGGGTTTCCCGAAGCTCTGGTGACCTGATTTGAGAACCAAGAACGTCGAATCGAAGCTCTTGACTTGTAGATCAATAGTCCTTGGTTTCTTTTCATTTTCTTCAGCTTTTAATAAGATTAATGTAAGCTACTTATTTCCAAATTTTAGTATGCCAAGTTATCTTGCATGCTAACTTCATGTTTGTTGTTGAATCCATGCTAGGGAAGACTTCTACCATGTTTTTAACTTGATTTCATGCTTGTTTGAAATCTGGAGATTTTGAGTCATGAACTCATATGTGATGTTTTGGCCTTGTGTTCAATTTTAAATGTGTTCAAGCCCTGATTTGGAACAAGTGTTGTTCATGAATTTGTTGAGAAACAAATTATACAAATTCAGTCTCTGTTTTGAACGAATTTCTGGAAAATACCGGTACAAATCTACTAAAGGGAATTTTCTAAAAATGGAGTATGTTATACCTATACATGTTAGGTAACTCTTTGTAAATTTTAATTTAATTTCGAGTTGAGGAAGTATTTTTCATGAGTCACGAATCATTGCTGCGACAGTGGGACTGGTAATAGGGAAACTGGTTAGTAACACGATCTTGAGGTGACCATAAATTGATGAATACAAATCTAAATGAAGTTTTTTAAAATGGTAAACTCTATCTAAAAGAGTCTAGTTTCAGGGGATGTAAATTTTATGACATTTGGAGTAATGAGGAATTTTTGGTGAATTTTGTATGATAGACATGCAGAATAAGTCACAATAGAAAATCATATTTTTAACATGAATTTGGAGGGGCTGTATTTTGATTAATACAAGTCCTAATGGAGTAATTTAAAAGGCTAAAATATAGTTTAAAAAAGTATAGTTTCAGACTAAGCAAGAATCAACTCCTTTTGAGTTGTGAACAATTAATGGTCAAATTTACAAATTGATTGGGCAGAATAAATCATAACAGAAAAACAAATTATTAACATGATCTTGAGGTGATCATAAATTAATGAATACAAGTCTGAATAAAGTGATTTAAAAGGCTAAGTTATAGTTTAAAGAGTCAAGTTTCTGAATAGGTAAGATTCAGGACATTCAGAGTTGTGAGGAATCTTTGATGTAATTAGCAAGATTTCTGCGCAGAGTGATTCGTAATATTTGAACTTGTTAAGATTAGTGTTTGTTTAATTCATGGACTACTATGAATTTTGGACAATAGGATGAATTATCATTATAGGAAAAGGTTACTATTATAATCTAAATGATTTAATGATCCTAGACTAACAAAGTAGTCTTGGACGATATATGATGGGTTATTTGTTAAGTAAATAACTTAGTTTGATTTAATGCTAGAATATGAATTTCTATTCCTAATTGAAATTATGACTAAATGCATAACTTCTACCTTTGTTAAGGATATGATCCTTAATGTTGCTTAATGATATGACTTATAAGGCATATTGTGTATTTTGACTTGAAGCATAATATGCTTTTGAACTAGGGTTTCTTAATGAGACAAGAATCTAACTATGTTTGAACCGAGAACTTAGAAAAGGGTTAGAAATGCAAATAGCATTTATAACCTATTTGGGATGAATTGTAGTAAAGGCTCAACAGGATTCGAGTTTAAGGAACAATTGGACCTTACGAGGATCGTGGTGAGATCCTACAACTTGTAGAATCCATTTGACTAGATTACTAGCTTTTGGAACTTTGATTGAATTGAGTGGAAAACTTGACACTTGTATTTTTGAGACTTAATTGAGCTCCGAATGTGATTTAGACGTTATAGCAATTATATGTGTAATCGTGAATATGTAGTAGAGTAATTCACCTACTTGACATTGGACGAGTTGTCCGTTCCTTATTTGATTTCATGGCAAGTAAACATCTACTTGTGCATTGCATATAAGTCCAGCTGGCATTATTTGAGTTTATACGTTGATGGTAGGACGATGCATCGTCTTCACGAATTATGGGATCCACGATTTCTATGTATCGTCGTATCGGAGACAGTTTACACACCCTCCAGTTGCCCTCGGTGGGGAAGTTAGCCCATTGCCGTAACCAATAGAGCGCATGGATTATGTTAATTTGGCTGAGAAAGGGTTGCCCTTGAGGTGTAGCCGCTCGGTACATCGATGTATCAATCACGTGCATCGTAGTCACGGATATAGTTTAACGTTTGTGATTGCAGGAGCAACACAACGACATTGATTCAGTATCTTCTCCTATCTCTTATGTGGCTTACTATGTGCACTTATGTGATAACAAAGTGTTAGTTGAGACATGAAATCTAAAGTGACCATGTTTGTATTGATTATGTATTGTTCAGGATTTGTTATGTATATACATAGATATACATACTTATAAATGATAATTTCTTGAGAGGCTTGATATGTATATATATAGATATACATTATTTTGTATGATAATTATGTAAGTGACTTGATGTGTGTGTAATTAAATATACATACTTATACATGATGATTTCATGAGACACTATACGTGTATACATATATATAGATTTGTATATTTCTATTTGATTATTTTTATGTAAATCACAGTCTAACTCACTTGACTTGTTTGTGAATAGCGAAATGCACACTGGTTCATGTTATAGTATTGGTAAATGAAATGAAGGGTTTTCGTGTGGAATATCAAGTATATGCCACGTATTCAGGAATTTTTGTCTTAGTAACACGAAGACATATTTATTTATAACAATGTTTCATATTGTGTTATATTGTTGTTGTAGTAGCGTACTGAGTCTTTATAACTCATTTCGTGTTTTGTTTCCTAGTATAAAGTTCTTGTCAGTCGCATTGAGGCCGAGTAGATCCTGACTATAGCAACACACATTGGATCGATGGTTGAGTTGAGGTCGTGCGGTTCATGATTGTCGCAGTTGTCGTTCCTTCTGAGTTATAGCTCGCGGAGTCCCATTTAACACTGTGTATTATTATTGTTGTCTCTTCGTCCTTTTATTCTGTTGAGGACATTGTTCTATAAAGTTATATAAGCTTTACAGTCAAGTAGTTTATTTTTAGTTTTATTGTATTGTTTCTGTAGTCATGTTTGTGTACTCCATAGTATAGTTTTTATTCAGTTGTCTCCTGGGCAAGCAGTAGCTTTGGGGCTTTCATTATTCTTGTTGTTGTTGTCGCTACCCCGGTATGATTTAGCCATTAGGTTATTATTGTTATCAGGTTGGTTATTTGTTACAACGCTGGCGTGGAGTGCCGATGGTTTGTTCTGCATCTGCAATGTTGCGGCACGTGTAGACACCTCAATTTCGTACCCATGGTACGTAACATTGACATACGATATCAAGACCTGTTGAAACTTAACAAATGTCAAGTTACAAGGTTTAAAAATGTAAAAGACAAAGCATGATGCGTAAAACAGTGAAATACAGGGGCCAGAGTGTCCAAAAGGAGGCAAAGAATGAAGCTCAGGTGTTGATACAAAGCCTTCTTGGAGTGGCGCCCAAATCCCATGGTGTTCGCGCCAGGATCCTCAACAGTGCACTCCGTCTTAACGCATTGCACAAGCCTTCAAGCGCGCAGTACAAGCTGGTGAAGCACAAGATGAATATAAAAAATCCCAGCAGTGTCCCTCCTTCGGCCTATAAATAGAAGGCCCCGACTTCAGGAATTCACACACTCACACACCAGACACATAGTAGTGAAAACGTTGTGCGTTTATTTTACGCAGTGAGCGATCGTGAGAATAGTGAGTTCCCCCTCCTATAAAGCCTCGAAGCTCTGCCAAATCTCCTCCAAACACAAAACCAACCGGTCAAAGTGAGCCTTAGCCCCCCAGCTAGGTTTCCACCCTATTCCCCCGGTCCAAAAATCTCAAAAAGAGCAATTGCTTTGCCCGAGTAAAAAGACCAAATCCGCCAGAAGCAAGCAGTTGCTCTGCCCGATTTCCACCAGCAGCAAAAACGCAAGCAATTGCTCCGCCCGTTTGATGGTGCCCATAAGCAATCTTCGGAAGCAATCACTCTGCCCGAACCGCAGCAGCAGCAGCAAAAAGACTCCCTCTCTCGGAAGGACAGAGCGAGCGCACCAACGCTCTTAAAGGTGAGCCTTTAAGGGTTTATTTATAAAAAAAACTATTTTCCATCCGGCCCAATGTAAAAATATAAGTTGTTATGTTGCCCGGATTTATTTAGAAAATAACATTAAAAAGAGCCATTATTATGGCCAAATATTTTTAAATGTATTTGTAAATTATTGAAAGGAGTCGACTGCAAGTCCGTAAATAATGTAGACATGTATATATTTGTTTTTAATGCTTTATTTATTTGCTAGAAAAATATAACAAAAACATACTTTAGTCAAAAACTGTTTTGAGACCGAAAGGGCGAGTTGGGTGCCTAGCACCTTCCCAACTCGTAACTTAGCCCCCGAACCCGTTTTTTGCAATCTCTGGTTTTATTTTGGTTTTTTCTTTGTTTTCTCCTTAAAATAAAGATGGTGACTCTGTCAAAACATTTTGGATCACAGTGAGGCCTGCAACATCCTTTCTTACACTTTTCCGTTTTCCCCTAAACAAGGGAGAATGTGAATGAAAGGGTGATGCATTCCATGCATATTGTTTTCCCTTAAACAAAGGAGGATGAGATATGTGAGTCAATGCACTCATAGCGATCCAAAATAGGTCTTAAGACAATTTTCATAAAGTCCACAGTGGGGCCCGCAACATCTTTTTTTTGCACTTTTCCGTTTTCCCCTAAACAAGGAATTGAACGATGGGAATGAAAAAGGTGATGCATTTTCTATATCTTATTTTCCATTAAACAAGGGAGAGTGAGATATGGAAAAACTCAAAGCTTTCATATTGGACCAAAAATCACTAAGGTGATCGAGGCGTATTCCACGCGCTTCTTGACAACATCCTTTCCGCATTTTTAATTTCGTCTTCCCCTAGATAAGGGAGGGTGGAATGGAAAGCGTGATGTCCGTTCCGCACGCTGCGTTCCCCTAGAAAAGGGCGCCCGGGGCGCGGGCGCATCCCGGGGCACCCACAACACGCGAGTTTAGTGTTTAGCCTCGCGAGACAACGTCTCTCTTGGTTCCATTTGTTTCAGTTTCGAGCTTTATAGCTTGGGGCTTTAATCTATTAACGCTTCCACATTATTTGATTTTTGTAATCCCGTATTTTAGTGCGGTTTTATGTTCATGTTTAAAGCCTGTTAGCTCGACCGTTCGACTTGCACCATTGATTAACACGTGCTTATCATTTTCTTTTGTTGCTTCCAGCGGCACGACCTTGGGATTTCGTATTGGAGTCTGGGTCGGGTCGTGACACCAATAACAGATAACCTTAGCAAACCAAGTAGGTCAATATTCCTACTATAACCCATTGCCAAATACTTATTGGGAGGTAATCACATAACATATTTGCAAATCTTCCACATAAAATAAGAATCCATATTTAGTCCATTACCAATACACACATGGAGGTATATAATGATCCCTAACACATAATCTTCCAAATTAAGGATTAAGTTTCCAATCAGTCCATGACAAGTCGGTTCTACACTCTACAAGTAATTCACAATCCTACACATGTTATGTCATGAAACACTACTCCCACGGAGTTACATATATCCAAGTAATGGGCACACAATGATCCACGGATTACAATTACACCAAGGTTATTATTTAACCCAACCTCAAATCAAGAATGGAGGCTATTACTAGTTCGACCCCAACTCGTACATAAAGAATATCATTAGTTTAACCACATCTCACCCAAGGAAGTCATCATAGATCTCCAACTTACTAACCCATCAAGACTACGAAGGTAGTCTACACACGTTCCCAAAATGGGACTATACACTTAGTTTGCAAATCGTCATCCCATTGGTCTTCTATTAATCCTACACATAATGTATGCATCGCTACACTCAAACTCACGCTCGGGGTGTGACATGACTACCTCATAGGCAAACTCTCACAAATACCCTCTAAGGGTACCCAACTCACACTTGTGTGAGATGGTAGTCCATCTCACGTATTCAACTCATAACATCACTTTGGAACTTTAAAGTAGTCTCTAGTAGTCCATGCTCATTCTAGCACACTCATAGTCGACTTTCATGAGTCACTATACTAAGTCAACACACCCCCAAACTTCAAGTAGCTCGGATACAAGGCTTACTAGATTAGTTTCACCTCAAACTACAATCGTCAACAAATACTCTAAAGTCTACATGTCACTTTTGACACGCACAACCCAAGACCTCGTTGGTTAACACAAGTGACACAACCTAGATGGAACGCGTCTGCAACACTAATGATTCAAACATATCTTCCATTTGGGCTTCAACAATCCAAAATCGACTTCGATGAATCTTAACTCTATTCTCCATACTTATGTCATTCTCGACACAAGTTCGCACACTCCCTCAAGTTACAAGTAAGACGGTGCTCACGAGTCGACTGTCTCACCTCAAACCAAGCCAAGTCGTTTTTCCTTGTGGCTTCGACTAGAACCCGAGACAAACAAACTAGTCTCAAATAGTTGCGTGTCCAAAATGGATACACCCTTAACACTCATAATGAAATGGTCTTTCAACCACGTTCCTAATTTTCCACAAACCCACAAGGATTGTGACCTTAAACAAGTCTATGCATCATTGTGCACGAACTAAGATTCTCAATGAATTAACAATCTCAGCATAAACGCCCCCAAATTCATAGGGCCCAATAATTAGCAACAAGCTCTTACTAAATCCATCTTGGGACTTGTTGTTTCTCATTGTTTCTTAGATTTGTATTTGCTCATACATTACATTAGGTTCTATACTTAGTGGCTAAATGGGTTGCGTACCAGTTAACATAGCAACTGTGTATAGAACTCTGCCTTTAGAATAGTTATTTAGACCTCACATGTTTCGGCAGTCCTCACCGGAAGACTTCGACAAAGGCTTCACCAGCAGACCTTGTCTACCTTCGAACAATGGTATGACATGTATCAGGATGTCCAGCTCATCACTTATCAAGAGGATTATTAATTCAGATATTTGGACAATATCGGTTTGAATTAATCCTTCAACGATTGACTCCTGAATTCAAGGAACACACCTTTCCAGCTTTTCAGAAAAATGAAGATTTCGCCACCTGAACAGGACAGAGCAGATATACAGTCTGACATTAACAGACTGTACCAAATCATGCAGGTTTGTAACTCTATTGTCTTCCACCTGCTCAATCCAGTACCTGCTCCTCTCCATACCTCGATCAGTTTCTAGATAAATAAGAAGTCAACACATAGCTCCGTGCATTTAATGCATCCAACCTAATAGAGTTGTTATTCACTTCGTCTTCTCCAATGGTCTCAAGGATGCTTGCATATAAATTCTGCCATTGAAGACTTGAAGAAATTAATGCTCTGAACTTATTCAACAACATCAAGCCATCTTACTCAGTGCATTCAAGAGATCATAAACTGATCAACGAAATCCTCAACAAGAAGATTGCACATTAATTCCTACTTATTTACTTCATCTTGTTGTATTCATTAACTGTTTTTCAGCACTATGAATATTCTGTTTTCCCAGATATTCACTTCCCACCCCCAAACACAAGACAAATATTTTTACACGATCCATTAGAGATTTCTGTAATAGAACTAGTGGAAAACATAGTGCATTTTCAAATCTAAGGTTGATTGCTTTGGTGATGGACGTAGTACTCTTTATAGTACGAACCATCTTAAAATCCCTGTGTTCTTTGTGTTCTCGTATTTACTGTTTGATTTCATTATATGCTATTTAGCTTATTCCCTTGAGCATCAAACTTCAATGAACAACCAAGTCTACTGGTAGTAGAGCTGTCAAAATCGAGCCCTGGTCCAGCCCACCCGAATTTTTAAGGGCCTAGGCTTCCAATTAGAAGGCCCGAAAAAACCAGGCCTCATTGGCCCGACACGTGGGCTGTGAGTAACCCGAACATATAAAACCCGCAAAGCCCGCCCCGGCCCGAAATGCCTGTTGACAAAGTCAGTGAAAGTGAGTAAGTGACTAACTTAATTATTTTAAAAGCCAAACTAAGCCATATTTTTCCGGTAGGCCCGTTGGGATAACTCGTAGATGCATTATACTTCTCAATTAGAACCTTAGCTTGGTTCCCTTCCCAAACTAAGCCAAATTTTTCTCTCTGTTCAACATTTACTCGATCAATAATGTTCTTGTTAAGCATTTTAATCAACTTCTATGATGTCGAGTGAGGCTTCTGTTTCTTCAGTTAGAAAGAGATAATAGTCTATATGTCTGTTTGTGACATGCTCTTTAGATAATGCATGTGTGTGCATGTCTACTTATGAAGTTTCTATTTCTGCTCAGTATGTGATATTTGAAAGTACATTTTCACATTTCGATTTGCATTTAGGTTCAGCTGGGATAACTTGTATGCGCTTTGACTTCAAGATTAGATTGTTCTTTGTTCTCTAGCTGTAGGACTTGTGCTAGAAACAACAAAAAATGGAATCAAGAAAAGAGAGAAAAAGGGAGAAGTAAATCAATACAAGGACATAGGAAAACACATAAATAACTTGAACTATTTGATGTGTTATATATTTTTTATTACTTAATTTGTGAGTTTTTTGAATTAAAAAATAGTTTGTTTTGGCCCATAGGCTCGAAGTACACATGGGTTGGGCTTGACTTTTGCTAGGCTCGCTCATGTTTTAGGCCCGACCCGTCCCATAACTAAGTGAAACCCGTTGGGCTCGGGCCGGGCCGGCCTACCAACAGCTCTAACTGGTAGTGCTTCATCAGCAGACTTAGTATGTCTTCCTTACAAGTCTTCGTTACTTCAACCTATTCAATAGGTTGTTAGTACTTGTTTTAGGAACTCTCATGAAAAGTTTTTAAGTGTAACTAGGCTATTCAACCCCTCCTCTTCTAGCCTAGTATTAGACAAAGCATATTCTATAAACACTTAAACGGACTCGCAAGTCTAAATCTCGGGATCTCGAAATCGAGACCCAACAATTCCCAAAATCGTAGGATTCGAGTATGATGTTCGTTACTATCATATTAACCCTATAGCCAACTTCAGTGAGACATTTACTACACTTTAATTTCTAGGGTTTGATGCTATGTACACCATTTTCCTTCCAAAATCACAAGCTAGTGTTCTAGTCATGTTATAGAGGTTAAAGCTTCACTTTAACACACATAAAACCCATAATAACCCACATACAAACCCCCAACATAGTTCATATAACATCCACAAATCATCTAATAACATTTTAGACATGAAAATCAAGGTAACAACATGTATTTCGAGTTCTACAAGGGTATAACATACTTACAAGCCCTGGAACATAAAAAGAGGTTTTGTAAACTTACCTTCCACAATAAAAATGAGATATGAAAACGAGATTCAAGGATGAGAAACATGTTATAGAAAATATAAGCTTCAAATTCGTGGCCTTGACTTGAAGAGATGATGGTTGGATTGTTGGGGAAGAGGGATCACACACCAATCTCACCTTGAGTCTCCCCTATTTTCTCTCTCTCTCTAAGTTGAACTTCTCCAAGGATGAATATGAGTGGAAAAGGCTAGAGAATGTCTAAAAGAAAGAAGTTCAGTTGGTCACAAAAGATTAGGGAAGGTTTAGGCTTTAAGTGTCGTGTTGTCAATCTTTTTGTGGTTTGAATTCTAATTAGATTAATGCTAAACCCACTTAGTTAAACCCTTACAAATGTATCTAAGACATAACCTAACATATTAGGACTAAATTAGGGTTAGTGGGGGCCGATTCAAATGGGTTTGGGAGGGGTTCATTAAGGGTAACACAAGAAATTCATAGAAACTTCACATAGCAAGCCAGACATCGGCACGGTTGCGCCTCTATAGGCCATGCGAACGTTTCACTTAGGATTAGGGTTCCTGTCCATTGACGCGAGCTAGGTACAAGCACTCCTTCCAGCATTGCACTAGGGTTCTAAATGGTGTCTAAGTAAGTTACTAACCTACTCCAAACATCAAAGGGAGTTCCCTCGCTCGACACGAGTTCGAAACGCAACTAAACAACCCCTGAAACAACTCAAATGAAAATTGAAACGAAGGCACAAGAACTAATGAATAAGGCAACGCACAATTGAGAATGTATACATGTTTAAGAGTAAGTTAAATGTCTAATGAACATGTTCAAACCCATGCATGAAGTTTAAACGACATTAGGAGAATCAAAACTATCAAAGTCGAAAGGATTATGAAGTTGTTTTAATGAAACGAAATGAAAACCAAAGTTAGGTTTATAAGGTCATGAAAACATGCACGGTTTACAAATACGAACATAATGAATCTAAATGAATTCAATCGCGTACATGACAAGCTTGCAAAGGTCTAGGGTATTACAAGGGAAGACGCCACAAGTTTACTAAAAAAACTTGATAAGTCTAAAGTTCTCAAAGAACCAAAGGAGATGAATAAACTCACTCAAATATAATTCATGATTTGATTTCCAATGCTTACAAGAGAGGCCTATTTATAGACTAATATGGTGGAGAATACAATGTCATGGATGAGGTAAGCAATAAGCAAAACAACTTATAAATAAGGGCTACCACCTCTCGTGATAAGCTATCAAAGTCTCTTGAGTTCTCCATGTTCATGAATGGATGCACCAACATTATCTTAAATGGAATGTTCTAGATTAGTTGAGAAATTCGGATTCCCCCTTTGTTGGCTTTGGAAAGGTTGATTTTGAGTCTTGTCGTGGGCTCAAAATGTGTTTTTTCATTGGGCTATGATACTACCATCAATAAACTTGCTTTTGCACTTCAATTGGACCATATTCCTTGTGCTTTTGAGCTGGTTCAAACCTATATTGAAAGGTAACAAAACACTACATAAGTTAAGCAATTCAATGGGCCAAACAAACACATGAATTGGACTAAATTTTAAAATAAATGTGGGCTGCAATTCATGGCCAAAATCAACCTTTTTTTCAATAAGACTGCGACCTAGTCTTGATTTTCAACTTGGATTAAAAGGACTTGACTTGTTGGGTTTCCTTGAGTTGTAACTTGAGCTTGAACCCAACTAGTTCCAATTAAAACATTGATAGCATTCTTGAATTATTTGGACTTTAACCTAGTGATAGGTCCAACTTACCATTTCAATGGGTCTCTATTTTTTGGTCTTGCTCACGAAAGGAACTACATCCCCCACTCCCCCCCCCTCTCTCCCAACTAGTTCCAATTAAACCATTGATAGCATTCTTGAATTCTTTGGACTTTGACCTAGTGATAGGTCCAACTTGCCATTTCAATGGGTCTCAATTTTTTGGTCTTGCTCACAAAAGGAACTACATCCCCCACCCCTCTCTCTCTCTCTCTCTCGATGATGATGATGATGATGACGATGACGATTGTAAACATTGTATCAGATTGGGAAACATATGGGGTTTTGAGACTTTAATTGTGGACGATTGTTCTTTATGAAACTCATATCTGAAAACAAATCCGAATTTGAAGATTGATCAATGGTCGAAATTTGCAGGGAAAAAGAAAAGTCAAACTTGATCTCGATCTGGGTTGTTTTTGTTCAACCAAAATTATAGTTCTTGATATGTTCTCCATGGCCGGAATTTGCAGGGAAACGAGGGGATCTGACTAAGTAATATTTGTTTTAATTAATAATTACTCCAATTTTTGTTGGTAATGATAGTGGTGGTGGCAGCGATTGTAGAAGAATATGGGAGTGGAGGGGGTTGGGAATGGAGAAGAAAAAGATTAAAAAAATACAATTTGGTTAATTACATCAATACCCTTGTACGTAGTTTTAAAAATAAAACTATTATGTGTATTTTTGTCTATTCAAAAGTAAAGACGATACGAACAATTTTATCCCCGATCAATAACACATGAGGCGCTCGTGCGTTGATTTGACGGTAAAAAATAACAAAAAGTTGACTTAACAGTAAAAATTAACGAAAAGTATGGGACGATTTGGGTAAGACCACTTACAACAATGGTTCTTACCCAATGCTTAAGAGATTCTTTGGGATTCTCCCAAACAACAAAGCTCTAAAATTTTGCTTAATAAGCAAAAAGGTAAATGAGGAGCTAAATAAGCTTCCGATGCTAAACCAATCAATTATTGGCAAAGTGACATAGTTTTGATAAAAAAATGTACAAAACGATTTCGTTTTGTCCAAAAAATTTCAACGATCGCCTGTGCCATCCTGATAGCCCCTGATGTCCTTCTTTTCCCATGGCAGCCATGGAATTATTTTTCCTCCTTTGCTATTCTTAAATCAATTTTCAGCCATAAAAATTATTTTTAAGTTATTTTTTATTTTTTGAATTAAAGTACATATTTTTACCTACAAATAGAGATCTGGTTTGTTTAATTTGGATATTAGAAAAAATTTACAATTTTTTTAATTTTCTAACAATTTTTCGATAAAAATATTTAATTAATGGAGATAAAGTTGATGAGGTATGTAAAAGTATTGAAATTTGTGCATTGTTATAAGAGTATTTTTGTTGAGGAGTTAAATTGAGGAGCTTAATGACATTTTTGTAATAAAATGAAAAAAAATGAGCTTAAGCTCCCCAATTTGGGAAGCTTTGTTGTACCTTGCCTAAGGCGCCCTTCTTTCTAAATCCCAATGCAATAGAACATGGATCCACCCAACTGGACATATGCAAAACTTAGAGCATTTCTAATACTAACGTGAGTGTGAAATAATTTAGATGCTACCTATAATTTATATATATATTTTTTGAAAGAAAAAACTTATGCGATGTAAAAGTGGATGATGAGTGTAGATATGATGCGTCAATCAAATTTGTTCACATTATGAATAACAATGTTATTTTTTACATTTTACTTGAGGGTGCCGATACATCCTAATCATTATTATTTTTTAAAAAAATCTCTTTTTATTGGTTTTTTATTTTTTTATCAAATATCTACGGAAGATTAAATCCATATTTTTATTTGAGCGATCCATTTTGATTAATGTAAATAAAGCGCGGGGAAAATGTGAATTAACCCGCCGCATAATATCAAATCCACGCGGTTTCATCGTTGATGCTCCGAGTGAGTTCGAGTGAGTGTGGGGAACGGTGGGCATTTTTCACAAACGGTCAGACGCTTGAATGGCTTCCTGCGCCGTCTATGTACCGGTTTTCGCAGACACCAACTTGGGTACCCACTTCGCCGTGTCCGTCCCTCCGGATATTACTGCCGGAAAGCTCAAAAGTAAGTATGTATGGGATTTATCTCTTCATCGTAAATTTATATTTTTCTCTCTATTTACTCAATGAATAGCGCCATCCATTGAAATTCTTGATAATGTGTGTGGTTAATCTACGTAATTTTGTAGTGTAAATGACAAAGTATAGCTAAAGATTGGTCTTTGCCTGTGAAATGAGCCAAAATGGCACATGGTGAGTCTCTTTGGGTTATTGGTGTTTATATATTGTGTGTGTGTGTGTGTATACATATAAATGTCGATCCTGGAATTGAAATTTGAGCACTCCCTCCATCCCATCGTCTTTTGACTTTTCAAGCAATCTGATCTTCTGACGGGCGATGACATATTTTTGAGAGGTAGGCACGGTTCCTTGGTACGAGGATTGGAACCTAAACCTCTAGGTCTTTGCCTCGAGTGTCCTTGCCATCTCTCACATCTTCATGATTTTTTAAAATCTAGTAATGCACATCAAATTTTCATTTGAAAAAAAGTTGAGTTCCTTTGAATGCTCTAAGTGTGACTTTTTTGGGGGTTGGTTGTGTGGGGTGGGGGGCAGGGAAATAATGAAGGGTGTATTTATGGTCGTTCCTTAGTAGTCCTTTTGTTTCTCTTGTCAGCGATGCTCTCGAGTATGTTCAATGGTTATTTACTTGGTAATTCAGTTGAATTACAATATAACTTCTTTTTTATTTTCGGAGTCTTAATGGTTTCCCATTCTTTCTGGAATATTTGGTAAATTAATTAGTTACTTCAGGATGTTTTTCACACAATTGACATCTTATAGTATTTTTTTTTTCCAAATGTGGTATCAGTTAATAACTTCTCCATAACCTGCCTTCTATTTCCCTGTTTTCGCTTTTGTCGTGGTCCATCGTAGGCTTACTTAATACACTGCATTTTTGGGGCTGTTAGTCTCTCCATCTCTCTCTCTCTCTTTATTTTTTATTTTTTCTTTCATCAAATGAGGATTAATAGTGGTTCCCCACTTACCCCATGGTGACTCGAACCAACAACCTATTTGGTGTAGGCGAAGCGTCTTACCACTAAGTTGCCCTTCGTTGTCATCTCTCTCTCTCTCTCTCACTTTTTCTTCGATGTTACAAAACGAAAAATCTAAAATTCAACCTGTAAATCCCTATGTTAAACAACTCCTAAACATGTTATCACCAACACGGCAACACTGGGGCTATTTTTATATACATCCACAATGATCATCAAAAAGAAGAACAAAGTAGTCCTCATCAACAATCAAGATCACACTAATCCACTTCCTATTTATATTCGAATTACCTCACTGCATCTTATATGTACACAACTGACAGAAACAAAGATTAGTTTGATTCTTTGATCTCATAAATCTATTCCATCTTCTGAAAGATAGACACTAAGGGCTTGTATAGGACGGTGGAATCCAACTAGAATGGAATGGGTTTCATGCTAGCCGGTTAGCCGGTTCCACTGATGCTTTTGGTAGGCCAACCAAGAATGGAATGTCCATTCCATGTGAGTGCTCATTGAAGAAGAAAGCTAGAATGGATTTTCCACCTCTTGTGCCATGGATTGGTCTTTCCTTGGTACCCTAGAAGCCGATTTTTTTTTCTTCATAAATGTCATTCCATTCCCTCAACCTTCCATGTTTGTTTCCCAACAATAGAATGAGAAAGACAATTCCAATCTATCTTCATATCCTTTTTAGCATCAAATTCATTCAATTCCAGCTTTGATCCATTATTGGGTCAAATGCGGTCTAAAAGGACATCCCATTCTAACGGTCTGACTTATCTATTTTGTTTTATCTTCTATGTTCTGCGTGTTCAATGTTAAATGAAAGTAATCAGCATCAACTTGTTTTTTTGTAGGAAAGCTCGAAAGTGTGCATTCCGAACATTTCCCTGAAATTGGAAATATCAGAGTACATAGATTAATGGTATGTTGTTGAACTTGTAATCCTTCCTTCACACACCCCCCCCCACCCCCCAAAAAAAAAAAATAAAAAATAAAATAAAAAGTGTGTGCGTGTTTGAAATTTCATTGTGTTTGCTCAAAATAGGTGAAGCGGAGATCGTTTTTCTATCACCTGCCTGAATCACTGCCCATAAAGCATGTTTTCCAGGGACTTAAAGGGCCATGGTTTATGAACTTGGAAGCATATCCTCGTGGGAGTTTTGAACATGATTTACCCAAATGTGTAGCTGAAGAAGTTTGGGACCATATTTCTTACGAAAGTAATGCCGCTGATGAAGAGTATTTTACGGGAACTAAAAGGAATGACACAAAGTGGAAAAGAAAGAAAAGGAAGATAAAAAGATTTCACTGCCTGAAATTTGTCCTACAAGAGCTTCTTAGATCTGTTAATCTTCCAAAGAAAAATAAGAGAAGGAAGAAGTTAGCAAAAACTTGCTTTCTGAACTCCCCTGTTAAAGGACTCGAGAAGAAACATCTTGATAGTAAGGAAAATGAGGATGTTGAAGAGCAGAACCCTTGTTCAATGGTAGAGGCATCTAACCAAACATTGTCAGAACCAGTATCAGTCTCCGGCATCATCAAGAAATACTTTTCTGGCTATGATGAAGTTACTTCAAGAACTGAAGGGCAGTTTAAGTCTAGAACAGATGACAGTTGGCCAAACCTACCAACTGCAGAAAAAATACATCCAACAATGGTCCTTATTCCATTTCCCGCAAAGTCAACTTCTGGACCCTCAAGAGATAAGTGTAGAAGGAGGGAAGTTGGTAAATGTCTTGTTATGGCCTCAAATAATCTTGGAATGTTAGCTAGTAAGCGAAAACCTACAATATCTGTTCACCGAAGCAGAGAGAGAACAGAATCCATTCTTAGATCTTCCCTTGTCAGAAGACCTGTATTTGAGATGAGCGATGCGGATGAATGAAGAACTTTTAATGTATGTGTATGTCAGTGATGTCATGTGCTTGGTTATTTTGAGATGCCAAATCTAAAAATTGTGTTTTTTTATTACCATTATTTATGTGCATATCCATAGGCCAATGAAAAGCCTTGGCTAACTGCCTCATAAGAGGATATGCATTTTTATTTGCTTGGAGTGATAAGAATGAGGTTATTTTGGTACATTGTTCTTCGTGTGGTATTATCCTAATTAAGAATGTAAGCATGAGCTCTTATTGTTGGGAACTGGCTACGTGGCAGTGGCAGATACATACGACTCATTGATAAAGACATCTAAAGACTTGACTGAATGTGTGTCAAAAGCATTTCCATCTGCCTCCATTTGTTCATTGTCTAACAAATGGTGAGGCGTTTCCGGGTCAAGCTTCGTAATGAATCGATTCTTGCTCTCTACACTCCCATTGTCATCTCTTTGGCTTCCAGCAATCTCAAACTCGACACCTTCTGCCACTACATCTCTCATGATGCTTTGCCCAAGTCGTATGCAATTTCTTCTCTCTCTCTCTCCACTCCCTTTGTTTTTTCTTGGTTAAATTTTGATGGGTTTGATTGTTTTTTTTTTGGCGATTCTGTGTTTTGAGTTATGTCTTGTTTTGTGTAGATATGAATTGGAGGAGGAATGTACAGATGATGATGATGCCAAGGTTTCAATCAGTCAGTTGAGGAAGAATGTCCTTGAAGAGCTTAAATAGCAAAATTCTTTTGTCCAAGTAATATTATTCTAATTATGGGGTTTAGACATTTCATTTTGTGAATTAGTGTTGCTTCATGATTGATTTAGCCTAGTATGGTAGTATTGCTGTGTTCATATGCTTACCCACTTGTAGGGATGCACTGACTTCTTGCATTATTTGATTCGTTAAATCTTTTCTGAAAGTGACTATAAGGAAGAAAAAGAATAGCATAGTGGTACCTCCTGAGATAAGCATTCGAATTTGTTCTTCAGTGAGTGGGGCTTAGGTTGGGGAAGTTAGATGAGGGATTGAAGAAATAGCATTAAGTTGATAAAACTACGGATTTATAGGTTGGATGTAGCATTGGACATATATGTACATATGCAGGATAATTGCATTAGGGCTACAACTCATTATATTTTTATAGGTGATACTTGCCCAACCTAGCCTTTTTGCAGATTATTAGTGAAATGGTTCAGTCCAAGATTCTTGTTGGCACTAATCTGATTTCTGCACAGGATTTCCAGAATTGGTTGTTCAGTATTAGAGCGGGGATGCATACCGTTGAAGTTGGTTTTTTCTTTAATGATATGATAGATTACCAAAATAAATTATAAAAAGTTAGATTACCAAGTATCGGACGGGGTGTTATACCCTTGGGTATTTTAAACTATTTGTTAACATCAGTATGCATGTTTCAGAGAAACCTGTCAATGACGTTAACTGGGCTATTGCATGTGCACTACACGAAATTCAGTTTTGAAAGCAACCAGTGAATCAATTTGTGATTGCTTATAGAAATTATACTTTTTATATTCATATTCCAAGTGCATGAACAGTTATCATGTAATGAATTTTTTTGTGTGATACAATGTCGAAATCCATCTAAATCTGAATCATATTTAGCAGAAGGCCAGTGCTTATTTGCTGAACATGCTCGAACGGTTGGTCATACTTTGTCACGACTTGAATCGTTTTCTTAGGTATGATCTTAGATGTTGATGTCTGGTAGAGTTAGGCCTAGCATGTTGTTTATCTAACAAAAGACAAGTAGTTGGGAATATGGCCCAAGGTGTATATATCTATTTATGATAAGTAGGGGTGTAGAGGTATATGATGGAAGGTTTCTCCACAAAATCATAAAATAGTAGAGTTTTGCTAATGCTGTATTTGGAAGAAACATACTATGTTCCTTGACTTGTCTAATCAACCATATCTAGTCAATGTATTGGCAAATGCACTCTGTTTACGAATTCACACACACTTTGTGTGTATTTGAATGCGCAGAAAAATCACACTCTCTATGCAGGAATTATCCTTGAAGGGACCTTCTCAACCTGAAGTGCTGCTGGCAGCCTGGCCAAAAGCCTGGTGCTGGTGCTGGAGCAGATACAGACACCCCAGTGTATTTCTTATGTCAATAGAAGAGTAAAAGCAGGGGAAGAAAAAAGAATATTGATTTAAAATAAGTCTTAAGAAACAGTTTCATTACTGCAACATTATAAGTCAACGAAGAAACTTCTGACATCTCCCTTATCTTATTCCACAAACTAAAACTATGTACTCACCTACGACTTGAAAATGAGGATCTTGAAACTCATTTTGGTCACTCCTTGAAGATCCTGCAATGGAAGCTATAAAAGTCATGATGTCATTACTTCACCATTATTACACCTAACTTAAAACTAGGAAAACTATTTTAGTCCTTAAAATTAAGAAACAAAAATGATGAAAAATATGTGCCGAGGGAAATTAACTCATACTGACCTAGAGACCTCTAATTCTTCCAAGAGTTGATGTACTTGTCTGGCAAATAGATTTCTCCTCTAGCACAGCTTCTTCTGCACTCCCATAGCCATCTCCTCAGCAGCATACTTGCGCACATCTTCAGTTATCTTCATGGAACTGAACTTGGGCCCACACAAGGAGCAGAAATCTGCAACTTTTGCACCATCCAATGGAAGGATGTGGCCGTTATGGGATACAATGACAAAGCAAATTGGTCCATCTATCATTCCATCTAAACTGAAACCTAGCCTTGCTAAGAGCATCATCCCAGTCTTGAGCGTGTGGGTGACCATTTGCTAAATCACCTGCATGGGCAACAATTTTATATGCCATGAACCCAGTTTTTACATCGTCACGGTTGGGTAAACCAAGGTGCTCTTTTTGTGTCATGTAACAAAGGAGTGCAGTTCCTATGGCCCCAATGTTGGCTGTGGCAATGACTGAGGTGATGTGATCATAGCCTGGAGCAATATTTTCAGGAATCTTGTGCATCGGTATTCAGGAATCTGTCTGAATGCGAATAGCCCCTGCCTTGTAACTAGGATAGAAAAACTGAAGAAAAAAAAATATGTACCTGTACATCCTTCTCCCACACTCTATGTGTTAGTTGACCTTGAGTTAATTGCTTTGCAGTTAATGGGATGTAACGAAGCAGCAGTTGAAATAATCAATGTTTCTCTGAAAACCTCCCAGTTGAGGTTTTCTGCAATTCCATTCACTTTTTCGGTGCTTGATAGAAAATATAGGAGATGAGCTAGGACCTTCTCCTAGAGTAGTTTAGTCTTCTCCACATTGGCCGATGGTGGAATTGTGGATCAATGCCATCGCCCATCGGCCAATAAAGCCGAAAGGGAACATGTTTCCTGCTTCCATGATTCAGAATATCAAAGATTGGAAAGAAGCTACTGCCATTTTTTTTTTTATGTCAAAGTAGCATCAACTGAGACGCCATTTTCAGAGAAATCTACACAATAACATGTCTAATTAAGTCAATCTTTCAACACAATTCAAATCTATAATTAATTAACTATTACTAAAACAGAAATAACTGCTATGTGTCACCTTTTCTATTCCACGTGTCAATTTTCTATTAAAAATAAGACAATTTTGTTTTTCTTTTTGTTTTTGTCAAGCATAGTTTAATTTAAATCCAAGTTTTATCCTAATTAATTTATACAAGTTTAACTTGGTTGCAACTCTTCAATTCTCATCTCTTTATACTATTTTATTTATACAAGTTATTTATGAGACAATTTTATGTTAATTGTTTCTTTTATTAATCTATATCTATTAATTATTAATTGAGTAAAATTTTCATCAATTGACGATGTAAAATATTTTTTTTTTACCCAAACGACTCTTGGATCATAACCTGTGTCATTCACAATCCTTGTCTTGATTTATTTGTTTTTGGTTGCCTACATGTAGTGTTCAAACGCCTTTTGTGCAAAAAAGATTTTACACGGTAGGTGGATGAAAATCTAATACTCCCTCCGTTTCAAAATTATCGTCTGAGTTGACTTGGCGCACGGTTTAAGAAAACACATTTGACTGATTATTAATATTAGTTTGATGTGTAGTTTACTTTAAAACTCATGTGTATATGACTCATAATTAAAGTATGATGAAAAAGTAAGGGTAAAATGGTAAAAGTGTTATCCTAAAAGGAAAATTACAAACAAGACAATTATTTTGGAACGGATGAAAAAAACGCAAGACAATAATTTTGGGGAGGAGGGAGTATTAATTACTACTAACAAAAGTCATTGTTACCACATGACGAACTTCAGTTAAAATTATCAATTTCACCAGAAAAATAACTAATTAATTTATATCTATTAATTATTAATTACTTTTTAAAATTCTTTTTTTCTGCATAAAATTTATACGCAAATTTTTCAATCACGCATTTGAATGATCAATTTTATACATTCTATTAACTACTACTAAAATAGAACTTATGTTGCCACGTGACAGCTTTCGGTGAATGACCGTAACGTGCCAACTTTCTTGTAAAATAAGAAAATATTTAGTTTTTTTTTTGTCAAATATTGTTTAATTTAAAACTAGACTTTATTCTATTATATTTATACAATTTTAATTTGACTAAAATTTTTATTCTCATCAATTTTCATTTCGCTACTATTTTATTTATATATGTTATTTACGAGACAAGTTTACGTTAACTTTTTTTCTATTAATATATATTTATTAACTATTAATTGATAAAGTTTTCATCCACCGATAGTTTACAATTTTTTTTACACAATCGATCCTGAGATTATGACACATGTCAATAAAACATTTGTCTTGATTTACTTAGATTTTGGTTGTCCACGTGTCATGTTAAAAAATTCGTTTGTGTAAAAAAGATTCTACGTCGCTGGTGGATGAAATTTTAATTCTTATTAATTACTACTAAGAGATGCTACTGTTGTCACATTATGACTTTCTGTTAAAATGATCAATTTCACTTGAAAATTATTAATTAATCTATATCAATTTATTATTAATTACTTTATTTCTTAAGTTCTTTTTCTACGTAAAATTTCAACGCAAAATTTTCAATTACACATTCATTGATCAATTTTAATATTTACATTATTTTACTTTTATTCAAAGTATTCTAATTTAAAATTTTAATTACTTATAACAAGTTTATAAAATCATATTATTATAATCAACTTTTACAAACAATAATATTATTTGAACCAATATATTATCAACTAACTAAATATTTAGATGGCATGACCAAATCTGTCGGATTATGGCTATAAAAATTCCCCCACATTTCAATAAAAATAACCCTCCCTTTTCAAATTTCATACGGGTCGAGTATTTCATATCTTGGTGATAACCAGGTCGGTCTACTTTTTACTATTTCCAACCGCTAAAGTCTTCTAAATTTTAATTTAACCCGGTAAAAGACATTTTTGGGGCGAAAGGACAAATATACCCTTAATAAAATTGGATCTAAGGTGCTACATTACAATTCCAATTTTGCATCGCAAATCCATTTTGTATCTAGATTTACTAATTTCAAATTGTGCATCATAAATTCAAAATTGTGCATCGGGATTTCTGTACAGTTGATGTGTCGCAAATCCAAAAATTTCCATAGGCATTTCCTAATAGTTGCATCACAAACCAAATTTGATCCATCGTAAAATAAATCAACGCATTGCTTCATCCAAATTATGATTCACAATTGTTTTTTGTTACAATTTAATGAAGGGCTCTTGAATATGCCTTTTTCCCTTTCTAAGCATCACTCAAATCTACGTTGAAATAGTTTACGTTGATCCAATTGGCCTTGAATCTTTCTCAATTTCTTATAGGATCGAGAAAAGATAGTCCGTCAAGGCAAAAACAGGATGATGACCTAAGAGGCATAATAACACTCATTTATACGACATTAGAAAGACCAAGCACACCATTCATAAAAAAGATCAGGACTAGTAAACAAAGAGCAATCACAGAACTACAAATTTCAAACCATAGAAGGCCGATCAAGTCTCATTCCTAAAGAGTATAAAAACACTCATTTAGGATTCCCCTTTCAAAGAGAAGTAATGAAATCCAGTGAAATTAGATCAAGATAGGAACCTGTTCAAAGCTAGACAGATCAATGGAAGTAGGATTCTTAGTGAAAAGAAAAAATGAAATGAAGAAGAATGGAATTAAGACACATGTATTGTGGTACGCAACGGGCATTTTGAGAATTGTTTTATAAAAGTAAACTTAAATGGTTTGAAAAAAGTATAGGGTATTAAAAAGTTAAAAATTCACTAAAGTGTATCGACTTGCAATTTTCTTTCATATTTTCATCTCAGGTCTAAAAACAAGAATGTAAGTTATGTCAAAAAGATCCAACTGTATTTTGATATACATTGGGTCAAGACGACGACTTAAAAGCCTAAAAAAGACATTTCATAAATACATAACATTTAACTTCATCTATTATGGCCAACAAAATCTACGATTATAAGAGTTAACTTTCAAAAGGTATATCTACAATATATAGATATAATATTACCAGAGTCAAGTGGAGGGATGGACGGTAGTAGTCAACATGGGTCTCCATGTACACCCCTCAAAGTTAAAAAAATAAGAGTTATTTTTTTTAACAGTTGGACCCCTCCCAATTTTTCCCTTGGACATTTCCTCCTAAACCTCAGCATAGTCACTTCCTCCCTCAACGCAATAAGCAATTATGATTACGATTTGCACAAACGAAAATAAGCGTACCAAATTAAGCAGGAAGTTGCTCCTCCTCTACCGATGTTCGCCTTCGCCTTTGCTGCCTCCGCCAGTCCGCTCTTGCTTAGTTGCTCTTGGCTCTTGCTCACTTGCAGTTGCGGCCTTGTTGCAGCTTGAGCAGTTGAGCTTCCTACCTTCCTCTTTCTCGGTCAGTCCACCAGTGGCAGTCGGCTGTTCTGCCAGTCTTGGATCCCGTCTCCCCCATCTACTTGGTACTCTACTCTTTCATTTTCAAGTTTTAATCTTTCTCAATTCACACTCTATTTAACCTAAAATTGTTGATTTGATTAATTGATTGATAATATTGTATAGAAAAACAAGCTTTGGTGCCTTTGGAACTTTGGTTGAGTTTATATTGGAAAATTTGAAGCAATTTGAAGGTAAAATTAAAATTTTGATTGTTAAAATTATTTGTTGTTTTGTTGGGTTTCTTGAGAATTATGTTAGCTTATATATGAAATTAGGGGGTTTTGTGTTTAAAAAAATTAGTTTAACTTTTTGTTACTCATTCATTTACTTGTGTGTGATTTATTGATTTAAGAAATTTACTTGTAACTTGTGTGTGATGTTTTTAAGAACATTTTAATATAATAAATTACAGTTAATTGAATCTTTTCGTATCTTCAACAGGGTTAGTGGTTTTGATAATGTAATTACGTATTTTCAACGTATGAAAATACGTAAATGACAATTATAATTTCTAAATTATTTATGTGATAGTTAAAATTTGAACACCCCTTAACTTTATTTTTTAATACATCATTGGTCAAGTGTCTCTTGTGCTTGTATATTTGTATTTTTTTAATTGCAAAACAGCAAAAGTTTGCGTGTTTGGTCCTTAAGAAAGGAATCGTCTGCTTTTGATTGTTAACCGACTTAAACTTTACAGTGAAGCTTTTTGGTGGAATCAGTTTTCCTGAGTAACAAGAAATCATAGACCAATGAATTTGGCTGCAAAAAGCTCAAATTCTGAATAATATCTGATGTGACTAATTATATTTTTTTCTTTACTTTTTGTGCCTTGTGATAAGTAAGGAGTTCGGATCTCATGTATCACTTATGTGTATCATTGGTGTACCATTTTTCATCTCCATCATTACATCCCAATCATTGTATCTCAACCAATGGTTGAGATGAAAAATAGTACACAAGTGGTACATACATGTGGTATAGGAGATCTGAACTCATAAGTAAGACTCATTAAAAGTTTACTTTTAGTTAGGAAAACACTAAAAAAAAATAGGGATATTAAATTCCTCCCAAAAATAAATTACAAAAAAAAAAAAACCTTTTTCTTTTTCTTTCCCTTTTGCTTTTCCACGAACTATTTATTTCAATTTGAATTATTATCACCCATGCATAGGGGGTGATAATTGGATAGTATCGTTAAGTTTTGATACAATTAAATTAATATCGATTTAAAAAAAGTTAATTAATTAATTAATGTGGATACTATTTATTTGTATATATTATTATTAAGGAATAATATATTTTCACTATAAATTTTACTTATCAATTTTCATTTATTAGTGATGTTATTTAAATTAGTTATTATCATGTCATAATTGACTTTCAAATACTTACCTTACCCGGTGAGTATTTGCTTAAAGTTGTGTAATTTTTTTTATAACTTAAAAATTTATTATCCTTTTCTTATCTTCTCAGGTAAAATTAAATCTATGTTTCAACACTAGAAAGTTAAATCCATACATTATTTGTTATTTGATGTCTTGAAAATATATTTTTAAGCGAAGCTAACAACTTGAATATCAATGGTAAAAACACTCAATAATATTGTAGAATCGTTGAAATATTGTACAAAGTTTTGAATAGTACGTCGTCCAAGTATTTATTTCCCTTTAAAATTGAATATTTTATTTAATATCATAGGTTCATTTCACCTCTTTCTTTGGTTATTTTGCCATTCAAAATTTCCTTGTTACTCCCTCCGTTTCGGATAAATAGTACCCATCTGAAAGTTAAACTTGTTAAAAAAAATAACACTTTTAGTATCTTATTAATAATAAAATGATACTTTTATACCTTAATCTTTTTTTAAAAAAATTGATTCTTAAATGAAACATCCTAAAATGAAATAATGATCAGAAAAACTAGGCATGTGATTTATTTTACAGTAAGTCAGTAACATGCGGATTCAAATGATATCTTTTCATAAATAATTGAAATTCAATGATTTGATTTAGATTTTCAAATTTTGAAAAGTTAAAAAGTTCTTCCGTCATACCTTGATTAATGAACCTGAAAAATCCTTCAAATTGTATCAGATTCAAAATCTCGTTACATTATTGGCTTAGTCTTTATCAAATTAGATAGGAAAATACTAAGTTTATCATCAGAATTATCACTCTGGTGACAACTTTGTCTTGAAGGCAAAGTGCATATGGGGTGCATGTGTATCTTCAAAACATAATTATCATTATATTGATAATCCTGATGATAAACCTAGCAAAGTTGAATTAGATAGATGATCGCTGTGATGGAATTTATTTTCCGATTATCCAAATTTATCGCGGGCCTCTCTGATAAAGGATTATAGTCCAGCTTTTTCTGTACCTCGTACATAACCCACGTCGACGATTGTTTGCGTTTCTTAACAACATCAATTTCCTCCATCAATAGCTAGTTGACCAAACTGCCCTCATAATTGCTGTCCATATATTTTACCAGATAGGAGTATTATTCTTCCTGCGAACAAATGTTTTCCTTCCAAGCAAATGCAATCATACCCCGCTAAAAACATTGGGACTTTAGATATTTTGTTACAATGTCATTGTTATTTTGAGTGATTTTCTTGGTAAAAAATATCGTCTTTGATCCTACGTAACATACTACATCGATTGGATTTGGCTCGTGTACATTAAAATATATGACCTTTAATCTTCAACTAACATTAAATAAGTTTGAACAATAATGATTATTTTTTTCATTTTTAAAGACAATAATACATAAATATTTATAGATATGTTAAATTATAATATGAAAAGTAAATTGAATTAGTTTGTGTCCCTCCCCCCCCACCCGACTAGTATGGCAACAAACAAATGAACTCTATGATGCAAAATTTTATGTAAATTTTTTTGAGACGTAATAATTGAAAGTACTTATATTTATGATTTTGGATATACTCAAATTAATTCTGACCCTAATTAAAAAAAATTAAACAATAATCATATCAATCTTAAATTATAAGTATTTTTTTTTCCGTGAGAAAACCAAATAAATACATAGAACACAATTAAAGTATTTTTGCTCCTCTCTGACTCTCTTCCGTACGATATCCTCCTCTAATGTCTTCTTGGTGATACAATACAAGACCCCTATTATATTGACATTTCTTTAAATCTAATACTAGTTATTTAGCACGTGTTTCACACGGGTATAATGTGAGATATATATATATATATATATATTTTATAATAATAATATAACTTTTGGACATTATAATTAGATTGTTAATCTTTTTCATGATTATAATTTTTTTTCTATTATTAATAATATTAAATAAAATTTTTACCTAAATACTTTTGAAATTAATATAAGTTTCTAGCTAACGTGTGATACATATTTTGTATTAATAATAATAGTATATTTTTTTATCTAAAGACTTTTAAAATTAATATTTAACTTGATAATAATATTAGAAGTCATTTTGTTAAAAAAATTTAAAATCATAATTTATTTTTAAACAATGTGAAATACTTATTTTATATTTTTATTGATAATGAAAGTTTAAGTCTTTTATCTAAAGACTTAAACCAACACCACATTATACATATTTTATATTAGTAATAATAGTAGTAGATAAAATATTTTTTAACCAAAAGATGTCTTTATATAACGACTTTTATAACCAATACTCATTTCTAAATAATATGAGATACATTTCTTTGTAACCAATTTGACATAAATCATCTAAAAACTTTTTAAACATATATATCACTTTTATAACCAATGTGAAATACTTCACTTCTATTGCTAATAATTGTAAACTTTTAAAATCAACATCACTCTCTAACCAATGTATAATACATATCCTCATTTGGTAATAATAGTAGAAGTATTTTATTTTAAAAATTTTATAACCAACATCTTTTCCTAAATAATGTGAGATACATCTCTTCTATTATAATGATGATAAAAGTAAAAAATCTTTTATCTAAAAACTTTTAAAACTAACATCATTTTTTAACAAATGTAGGATATCTCTTCTATTAGTAATAATAGTAAAAGTCTTTTATCTAAAATTAAAAAAATCAACATCACTTTCTAACCAATGTGATATATACATATTCTATTGATAATAATGGTAGAAGTCTTATATCTAAAGACTTTAAAAACAAACATTACCATCTACAAAATGTATGATACATCTATCCTATTGGTAATAATAGTATTTTTAAAACCATCATTAATTTATAACCAATGTGTGATACATCTTTTCCATTGATAATAATAGTAGAATACTTTGTAACCAATGTGAAATACATGCATCTATTCTATTTGTAACAAAAAAGTCTTTAATCTAAAGACTTTTTAAACCATCATTTATTTTTAAACAATGTGAGATACATATATTTTATTGGTAATAAAAGTAAAAGTATTTACTATAAATTTTTTAAAAGTAACATCTTTTTCTAAACAATTTAAAATACATCTTTTTCATATTCTAACAATGTGAGATACTTCTTATTTATTTCTATTGGTAATAAAAGTTTAAGACTTTTATCTAAAGACTTTTAAAACAAACATCTTTTTCTAACCACGTGGTATACATCTTTTCTATTGGTAATAATAGTATTTTTAAAACCAACATTAATTTCTAACAAATGTGAGATACATTATTCTATAGTAATAATAATAGTATTTTATATAAATTTTTTTAAAATCAACATCTCTTTCTAAACAATGTGGGATACATCTCTTCTATTGGTTATAACATAAAAATAATAATAGTAGTAGTATTTCATCTAAATAGTTTTGAAATCAACATCTCTTTGTAAACAATGTGTAATAGTAATACATCTCTTGTATTGATAATAACATAAAAATCCGTTTATATATGAATTTTATAACCAATATATGTTTCTAAATAATGTGGATCTCTTTGTAACCAATGCGATGTACATTATCTAAAAACATTTTAAACCAATATCACTTTCCTAACTAATGTGAAATACATATTTTTTCTATTGGTATTAAGTCTTTTATAAAAAGATTTTTAATACATACATCACTCTTTAACCAATGTGTAATACATCTCATAATTTGGTAATAGTAGTAGAAGTTTTTTATCTAAAAAAATATCTAAAACCAACATCTCTTTCTATATAATAGATATACATCTTCTCTTCTCTTTTATTAATGATAAAAGTAGAAGTCTTTTTATTTAAATACTTAAAATCAACATAACTTTTTAACCAATGTAAGATTTATCTCTTTTATTGGTAATAATAGTAATTTAAAACCAACATCAATTTATAACAAATGTGTGATATATATCTTCTATTGCTAATAATAGTAAGTCTTTTATATAATCTAAAATAATTAAAAATCAACATCATTTTTTAACCAATGTGAGATATACATCTTCTATTGGTAATAATGGTAGAAGTCTTTTATCAAAAAAACTTTGAAAACCAACATCACTTTCTAATCAATGTATGATACATCTTTTCAATTAGTAATTAATAATAGTATTTTTAATACAAACATCAATTTCTAACCGATGTGTAATACATCTCTTCTATTGGTAATAATAGTAGAATATTTTGTAACCATGTGAGATACATCTCTTGTAAAAATGAAAGTCTTTAGTCTAAAGACTTTAAAATCTAACATTTTCTTTTTAAACAATGTGTTATACATCTCTTTTATTGGTAATAATCTAAAATAATTTAAACTCAACATCATTTTCTAATCAATGTGAGATATACATTATATATATATATATTATTGGTAATAATCTAAAATAATTTAAATTATATATATATATATATATATATATATATATATATATATATATATATATATGTATGTATATATAATATATATTTAAAGTTAGTGAGGAGCACTATGGTTGTGCCACCTCACCACCTTTGGATAAATCTTCATTCCAAAGCATTCATGTGGAAGCTTTAAAAACTTTTGATTTTATAGTGACTTTGAAAATCAACATCACTTTCCAACCAATGTATGATGCATTTATTCTATTGGTACTTAATAATAGTATGTTTAAAACCAACATCAATTTCTAACCAATGTGTGATACATCTCTTCTATTGTTGAAAAAAAATAGTATTTTTAGTGAAAGAAATTGTGTAACTTGAAGCACGAATTTCTTTACATGTCATTTGTTTGTTGGCGAAAGTAATTACGCGAATGTGTTCTACTCGATGAGAGCATCAAAATGATATATTTATTTGTCCAAATCGAGTTTTGGATAATAAGATATCAAAACTTAAAGTATAATACTTGTTAAAAAAATTAGTGCTTTTTATTGAGAGAAATTGTGCAACTTGAGGCACGATTTTCTTTACGTGTCGAAGGTAATTGTGCAAATGTGTTCTACTCGGTGAGAACATCGAAATAATATATTTATTTGTCCAAATCGAGTTTTGGATGAATAAGATATCAAGACTTAAAGTATAATACTTATTAAAAAAATTAGTGTTTTTAGTGAAAGAAATTGTGCAACTTGAGGCACAAATTTCTTTACGTGTCATTTGTTTATTGACAAAAGTAATTGTGCAAATGTGTTCTACTCGGCAAGAACATCGAAATGATATATTTATTTGTCCAAATTAAGTTTTGGATGAATAAGATATCAAAGTTTAAAGTATGATGTTAAAAGTGAATCATTAGAAGTAATATTTAACCTTGAAGAGTTTTATCCCACATTGATTAGAAGAAAATTTTTAAATATAAATATTCTACTATCGACAATAGAAGAAATTATATATATTAATACTAATACCCCTTATCATATTGATTATTATATATTATTATTATGTATTATATACTAATACGAATACCCCTTATCATAATACTTTTCTAGTGACTTTGAAAATCAACTTCACTTTCCAACCAATGTATGATGCATTTCTTCTATTGGTACTTAATAATAGTATTTTTAAAACCAACATCAATTTTTAACCAATGTGAGATACATCTCTTCTATTGTTGAAAAATTAGTGTTTTTAATGAAAAATATTGTGCAACTTGAGGCATGAATTTTTTCACGTGTCATTTGTTTGTTGGCGAAGGTAATTGCGCAAATGTGTTCTACTCGGTGAGAACATCAAAATGATATATTTATTTGTCCAAATCGAGTTTTAGATAATAAGATATTAAGACTTAAAGTATAATATTTGTTAAAAAAAATTAGTGTTTTTATTGAGAGGAATTGTGCAACTTGAAGCACGATTTTCTTTACGTGTCATTTGTTTGTTGGCAAAGATAATTGTACAAATGCGTTCTACTCGGTGAGAGCATCGAAATGATATATTTATTTGTCCAAATCGAGTTTTGGATAATAAGATATCAAGACTTAAGATATAATATTTATTAATAAATTAATGTTTTTAGTGAAAGAAATTGTGCAACTTGAGGCACAAATTTCTTTACGTGTTATTTGTTTGTTGACAAAAGTAATTGTGCAAATGTGTTCTACTCGGCAAGAACATCGAAATAATATATTTATTTGTCCAAATCAAGTTTTGGATAAATAAGATATCAAAAGCTTAAAGTATGATGTTAAAAGTGAGTTATTAGAAGTAATATCTAACCTTGAAGAGTTTTATCCCACATTGGTTAGAAGTAACGTTAATTGTAAAAGTTTTTAAACATAAGTCTTTTACTATTGATAATAGAAGAAGTTATATATACTAATACTAATACCCCTTATCATATTGATTATTATTATGTATTATTATTATTAGCTAATGTCTAGAAAACTAAAAGTTTTTAAAGCTTCCACATGAATGCTTCAGAATGAATATTTATCCAAAGGTGATAAAGTGACACAACTATAATGCTCCTCACCAACTTTATATATATATATATATATATATATATATATATATATATATATATATATATATATATATATATATATTAGTTTATTTGGCATAAGTAAGTACATACTTTTATTTGTCTATATAATTTTAATTGACATAACTTTTTCACTTTACGCAACTTTTTTCGTAAATTGATTCAGTTATACTTTATTACATATAATAATGTATAAATAAATTATTAATGTATTGTGACCCCTCTGAAACTGTCCCATGTATCGCATTGATATAATTATTTCTTCTATAAATATTAAGAAAGTGCTTAAGAGCATCTTTACTTGGAAATAACCTAACTTTATCTATAAGGATTAGTGGTATAACGAAATCTCTAGAAAAACAACGTTGTTGCGATCGCACATAACTACCAACGATTGATTTTCCAAATCTTCCTAAGGTCTAAAATTTGTCACAATTTAGGCAGCATCAATTCTCATTGATTTAAAAAATATCGAAAAATGTAATAAAATGAATCAATTATCATCAAATTTAAAGCTAAATCCATAATTACACCAAAACTTATATTTATAATTAAATGCTTGTTTGGTGGAGCGTTTTGACCAAAACACTGGTAAAAAAATATAGCGTTTTCTTTTAAAATTTTTCAATACATCGTTTTAAAACGCAACGTTTTAAAAATGTGCAACATTTTCAAAATATGTTATGTTTACAACTACTCTGTTTATGAAAATATTGTTTTGAAATAGTTTTCTAAACGCATTTACAAGAAAAAAACTGTATTTTGAAAATGCTGCTTTTTAAAAACGTTCAGTTTGAAAAAACTACGTTTTCAAAACGCTACATCAAACGAGACATAAGACTTATAAAGCTTGGAAAAAAGTTAAAACCTCATAAAAACTAGTCTAACCTGTTTAAATACATCAATTATATGTCTAAACCTACCTCTAAATATAAAAGATTACTTTATAAATTATGAGTATGTGTTATGTGAAACCGTTTTAAGTATTTGAATTCGTAAGATGAAATCCCACTCTCCCACAACTCAATCTACCAAAACACGTAAGAGATTTGTCTTACTGAAACTATTCGTAAGACAGTTTTTTCTAAGTTATTATCATAAATTATAAATCCAAAAATTACATTATATTTACAAATAATCAAATATATTTTGCATCATTCTCCTTGGTTTCAAAAAAAAATTCGTCCCCCAATATGAAGTATAGCATAAGAGTATGTTCCATGCTTGTTCTTCCACTAGGTCTCGACTCTTGAATATGTAAAATCTCGTATCCTTGTTGTAGTTGTCGAGTTTTGAACTTACCAACTTGGGTGACGACGTCCATCAAATCAGTCCATAGATTCGATATAATATTTTTAATAATTATTTTCGATTGAACCATGAAAGATAAGAGCCCAAACCATAAATATCAAATGGATCCACGTAAACGTGACTAATCTTTAGTTTTTTAAGAAAATACTTTGAATTGTTTGATTGAATTGGAAAAATATTTGAAATTGATCTTTTTTGTCACACCATCTAACAAAGCGCCCAACTTACAAACTTCATAATGACCAAAGCATTTATCAAAGATGAGTGGTTTTAACAAATTAACAAGAGGATATGAGTAACAGTTTTAAATAATTTATTATTATTATTTTCCTGAATAAAAGAAGAAGGATACATACTAGCAACTTTGATACTAATTAATGTAGTGAAAGTTCTAGTAATAAGATCGCACATGATTACTATCGATTGACATCAATTCTTGTTGATTCAAAGAATGCTAAAAATTAGAATAACTGGAATCAATCATTATACGTTTTCAAACTAAATTCGAAATTATATTAAAGCCTAAATTTATAGAACTTATAAAGCTTGTAAAACAAGTTAAAATCTCTTAAAAACATTAACTTAATAGGAGTAGTATTTAAATACATCAATTACATACATAAATCTATCTTTAAATATAAAAATACTACCCTATAAATTATAAATTCAAAAATTACATTATTTGGAAATAACCATATATTTTGCATCAGTTAGCCCATGAGTAGACCAAACATTGAGGTTGATTAGATTGAGATGCATGCAAACGGATTTGAACTATCAAAAAAATTATAACTTTTATTTTGAGGAAAAAAATTGCAGCCTTTATAATTACAATTTTGAATTTCAGTTCCAATTTGAAAATAAAAAAAATTTCAAAACCTTGGGAGAATTTTATTACCCAGGGGTAGTATCGTGAATCAACACAAAAGATCAATGTTAAGTCCCCCGTTTCCACCACCCCCACTGTCCTCTCTCTCTCCCTCTCTCTCATGTATATGTACGACACTCTTATAGCTTCCGCTGAGTAATTCTCTTCTCTATCTCTCTTACTTTCTCTCCATCAGTCTCTCTAAAAGTTTCGCTATTCGATCAATTCCCCAATTCGAAGCAAAACCCTTCTTTGGGAAACCCCCGAACCCTAATTATTCCATACTCTTCGCTCAAATTATCGACCCTCGTATTATCAATTCTCCACCATCCGATCCGTATCACTTCAAATTCATCTTCTCCATATTTCGAAACACTGATCGTACGATCACTGTCCCGTCGTTGGTTGATTCTGTCGCCGGAAGCGATCGACTACACACTCTGGTATTCCTTCCAGGCAATGCTCTCATCAGGTTGATTCAAACATGAAGTTAAAGAGAAGGAGGGCTTTAGAAGTGGTTAGTTTATCTGCTAATTGACTCTTATTTTGATGTTATTTTATTGTTTTTATTATTATGGTTTGATAGGTTTAGGGTTTATTGGATAGTGGTAATTGTTTGTTGTACTTAGACTCTGTACTTTATATCATCTGTCATGGCTGCAAATAGTTATCAGTGATTGGAGACCGTATATTTAGGGTTTATTTGGTAATTGATCGGAGATTTATCGAATTTTGTACTTGTTTTGTTAATTTTCATGTTAAAAGCTGAATCTTTGGTGGTGTTGGTGTTTGGGAAGTCAAATAAAAGGTTATTATAATTATGGATCGTTTTGCGAAATCTTAATTTAACGGCAATATTTTTGAAATAATTGTGAATGACTTGCTCGTGATTATGGGTGTTTTTTCTGTTTTGCTCCACCTTCCCCACCCAAAAAAACGAGTCATATTTTTCTTTTGAGCTTATTCCCGAGAAAGTGTTGGCATTTTTTAATTTGAGTTGTAAAATATCATTATTTTTTTCTTTCTTTGAAATACATAACCGGTCTGTTCACCATCGCCATTTGGTGACTTTGGACCTTCCCCCCTTTTGATCTCATCCTCTTTCTCTCTATTCGTCTACTACTTCAGTTTCTATCATTAGAAGAACAAAAAACAAAATCATGAATTAAAGTCACCATAATCATGAAGCTTAGTGTCACACATTAAAAGTAAAAGTACCATCTTAAAAACTTATATATGTATTTATAGGTAAGTGTGGCCCCTTGTTGGTATGAGGATTGGAATCAAGGACCTCAAAGTCATTGCTTGAGTGCCTTTGCCTTCTCTCCCACCCCTTGGGGTCTTATATTTTCAAGTGTTACTTGTTTCTCTCTCTCTCTTGGAAGGTGGAAGTATTGTACATATATTCTCATACTTCTGTAGGCTCACTTTGTTGTTATTCTGTGCCTCATTTGACGGCACCACCACTGTATCCTATGGGTATAAAATGTCTGAAGAGGGTTTGGCATTGTGCTAAACCGCTTCTCTTTCTTCTGCATCCCTGGAGTTTGCGGTAACCTCCCTTGCTCCTCGTCTCTCTTAAACCTCTCTTGTATCTTTGTTGTGAGCAAGTTGGAAGATCACAGTCCGAAGGCCATGGGCAGGTGGGTTCACCTGTACCTTTTCAAAAAAAAGGTGATGATTCTTGTAAGGGTTTGTTCCCCCCTCTCCCTCCCTATAGGTAACTAACATAAAATAAAAAAAAGAGGAATTTAATCCCTATTTTCCAGTCCTTATACAAGGGAGCTTGAAGGTTTATGCATTACCCCTCCTGTGGTTGGACTTGTTGGCTTAGATTACCTCTTGTTCTTTGTCAATGCATTTATGGTAAATTTGGGAACTCATTACATTTTAGCAGTCCAGTCCACTCTGGAAGGCATATTGATCCCTTATAGGATACGAGGGAATGTAAATAGGGGCGAGTTATATAGTGTTTTGTCTTGACCCCAAGGGGTGGGAGAGATGGCAAGGGCACTCAGGCAAAGACCTTGAGGTCCTTGGTTCCAATCCTCATACCAAGGGGTCACACTTACCTATAAAAAACTGTTTTGTCCTTGGCTTTTTTGGGGCAGAGAGATTTTCAGCTTATACACCTCAAAGGGGAAGCAAGGTTAATTTTCAAAAAAGGGGAAGCAAGGTTATGTTTTCCATAAAATATCCTCATTTTAGCCTATAGAGGAAAGAGAATCCTGCAAGTCCTAATACCTAGGTGAAAGCAAATGATATTTTCAGATAGTAAACCCACCATTTCCCTTCCCCCTCCGTATCCATGCATGCCTCTGTAACCTTGCATAAGTTCATAGTGAGTAATCCGTAGGCCATGACAGGTGGCCCACCTGCAACTTAACTCAATTCAGCTCAGCGTTCATCCCAATTACTTGGGGTAGGCTACATGAATACATTTTTGCCCTTCGATTTGGTTAAAAGCATGCTCATCACACACACACACCACATTCGTGGTGGTCCATCTGCACTCTTTTTTTAAAAAAATAATGTGATAATTTTCAAAAGGATTTGGTTTTCTATTTCATTTTATATTTTTATTGTTAATTTTTCTATATGCATGATCAAATTTTATTTGAGAAACATAATATTTAACTAATTTACTAAATTCCTTTATTTGGTTTTCTGTTTCAAACATAACCAAACTAGATATGTTTAATGTCTTGTAGATATATATAGGGCTGTGTTCTTGTGTTTTGAATTTGAAGGATTCAGTGTCTGACAGTGTCCATGTTGACTCTCGTGTCCATGTCTTAAATTCCAAAACTTTAGTCTCCATACATGGGCACTTAATGAATCCTGCAAAGCCCATCCTCCCACTTGACTTGTTGGCTTAGGATTACAGGTGCTTGTTCTTCATGTCATTGCAGCAATGGTAGATATGGAATCTCTGTACATGAGTACATCGTAGCAGTCAACTCAGGAGAGGAAACTAGTTTCTTCTAATACATGCAGAAAATAAAATAGGAATTAGTTATTATGTTTCTGATGGATTCCTTGTCTGTCCTCTTGTACTTTCTCCTTGATCTATAAAATTCCTCCTTCTATCATAAAAAATAAATAAATTTGGGGGGAGAGAGAGGAGATTCAGTTTATATATCTCCAAGGGGAAACAAGGTTTTGTTGTTGCTAAACTATCTTCATTTAAAGAGTACAAGTCTTCATATGTAGATAGGCGCAGATGGAATTTTGGTGATAGACAGAACAAATCCTGATCACAAATAGTTAGATAAATGCTTCTTACATCTTGAGAATCAAGGAGGAAAATAAATCAAGTCTCTCTATCTACTCAGTTTTGTCTAACAATGATTTCCATTAGGTAGTCTCACGAGCCACGCTGGAAATACAGGTGTAGGTCTTCTGATTTTTGAAGTATTTGAAGCTTCTCATAATTATGCTCTTCTGATTCCTCATTCCTAGGCGTTTTACTTGGGACTCTTTGAGATAGAATTTGAAGCTTAGATTATCAAAATGGGGTAGGAAAGGAGAAAGGTGAAGCAACTAAACCTTCATGTTTAGCAGGATTGTTGAACTTGAGTTTCCACTTTAAAAACATCATCTTCCTTTATTGTAGGATGCCAAGGATAGGCAACATGCATGCTAAGATAGACTTGTCAAAGATTGGGTTTGGATTCTCTCTGACCTGAGCTCAAGCCTACAAATCTCAGATCCTCCAGCTTATCCTCTTCCCCCCAATATAGAACAGAACATAACTGTGTTGGATATGTTGATGTTCTCGATCCGAAAATAATAGGAATCACACCTCCTTTTCCTAATTTCCATCCTAATATATGTGGCAATGTGTGATTGGTTACTGTGGCCCCACTGGTTAATTAATGTGATTTTGAATCCGTGATTAGGATGGAAAATTAGAACAAAAAGTTGGGATCCATCATACCTATCCCGTAGAAGGAAAAACTTATTGATGTTCATGAAGCATCCATTACGTAACTGATTGCTATTAATTGAGGCTATCCTTTATGTAATTAGTGTGGGATTTCCTAATACTACGGAAGAGCGGGAAGAGTACCGGAGTGGCACTTCAGTTATATGAAGCCGTTTGAAATTTTGGCAAGTAACTGACGTGGATTGCACAACAGTTTATAGTTGCAGAACTACTTCATAAGTCAGTATTAGGATCATTTATTGTTCCATGTATGGTAGTATTTTCCAGAGCATTAATAGTGTATTTTCATCCAATGTCTTTACTTCTGTCTCTCATAGTTTCTTATATAGGTTCATACCACCAAGAGGTTGCTGCGTACTAGACATTCGTGTACCGTGTTTAACACACAAAATCTCGTGGGTGTAGTTGTATGATTTTGGTCTTATGTTCTTGGATACTATTCAGAATTAGAGAAATTTTCTCTTGGTCGACTTCTTGAGGATGTGATTGCAAGGATTGCAATATATGACTTGTTTGAGACCGGAGTTACAAATTTGAAGATCTTAATTTTATTGAAAGTGTCATATTCCCTATTTCCTTCTTGAGTGATCATTGTTCGGGCTAACAAATGTAAACACAATTCTTAGTATGGGATATAATTCCAGCTGTATATTACTGGATGCTTCTTTGTTTTCAGTGTTCAATTCCTCTTAACTGATGATTTCTACATAAATGATCCAAGCAACTTTAATACTCCCTCCGTTCCTTTATTATCCTGCTATCCTTTTTCATCCATTCCAAAAAAATTGTCCTGTTTCTAAACTTTCTGTTTTAAGAAAACTGTCTTACCATTTTACCCTTACTCTTTTCTTCACTTTAACGATGGTCCAACTCCCACATGCACATGGGCTTTAAAAGTACATTCCATAGTATACCCCTATTTGTAATAGGGTCAAATCTAGTGTGCCCAGTCAAAAAAGACTATAATTTAAGAACGGAGGGGTATTTGTTTATTCACTGATATATTTACTTTACCTTTTTTTATATTGTACTCTTCAATTTTCTGCACTTGCTAAGTGTGTTACATTGAAATATAATAACATTCTTTTTTTTTTGTTTCAGCCTCCCAAAATTCGATCCTTCATCAATGATGTAATTGCTACACCACTTGAAAATATTGAAGAACCTCTCAGAAGTTTTGCTTGGGACTTTGACAAGGTGGCTTTTACAGTCCTTATGACCTAATGCCATACCACTTTTGCTGCTATACAGTTGATTGATATTGAATTGTTGTTGGTGCAGGGTGATTTCCATCACTGGGTTGATCTATTTAATCATTTTGATACCTTTTTTGAGAAGTACATAAAGTCAAGGAAAGATTTGCAGGTTGAGGATGACTTTTTGGAGTCTGATCCTCCTTTTCCAAGAGAGGCTGTTCTACAGATTCTCCGAGTTGTGCGAATAATATTGGACAACTGCACAAATAAGCACTTCTATAGTTCATATGAGGTAACTGTCTAATGTATATACCTTCCTTTATTTGACAAGTGCCTTATTCTCTTCTGTAGTTTCAGTGTCTTCTGAATCACGTGCTATCCCCTCAATATTTTTATTAAGCTGTTTGACAGAAGTTCACCGAGTAGGCTTAACACTGGCAGATTTTTTCTTTTTGCCACATTTTCCTTTTATTGGCACATAGACCTTTCTGGAACTCTGTTTATTGATTTTAGATTAATGTTATTGCAGCATCATCTTTCATCTCTGCTGACTTCCACTGATGCGGATGTGGTTGAGGCCAGCCTGCAAACTTTAGCAGCATTTTTAAAGAAAACCATTGGGAAGCACATTATACGAGATGCTTCTCTTAATTCAAAGCTATTTGCTTTTGCACAAGGATGGGGGGGAAAGGAGGAAGGCCTTGGGTTGATTGCATGTGCTATAGAGAATGGATCTGGCTTGATTGCGCACGAGTTAGGGAGCACCCTCCATTTTGAGTTTTATGCAGCAGATGAGTCTTCAAGCGAACTCCCTGTGGCAGAACAGCCAACTCAAGGTTTAAGAATCATTCATTTGCCCAATATCAATGCTTCCCAAGAGTCTGATCTTGAGCTTTTGAGCAAGTTGGTTAGAGAGTTTAAAGTGCCCGCTAATTTAAGATTCTCTCTTTTGACAAGATTGCGGTTTGCAAGGGCTTTCAGCTCCTTAGCTACCCGACAACAGTACACATGCATTCGTCTGTATGCGTTTGTAGTTCTTGTTCAAGCTTGTGGTGATACTGATGATTTAGTCTCTTTCTTTAACACTGAGCCTGAGTTCATTAATGAATTGGTTACACTTTTGAGCTATGAAGATGCAGTTCCCGAGAAAATCCGGATTTTATGCTTGCTTTCCTTAGTTGCTCTTTGTCAAGATCGGTCACGACAGCCAACGGTGTTGACAGCTGTAACATCCGGTGGGCACCGTGGCATCCTATCTAGTCTCATGCAGAAGGCCATTGATTCTGTTGTTACTAATTCAACAAAATGGTGTGTAGTTTTTGCCGAGGCATTACTATCTCTTGTCACTGTTTTGGTTTCATCCTCATCAGGTTGTTCAGCCATGCGTGAAGCAGGTTTTATACCAACTCTTCTACCTCTTCTTAAAGATACAGATCCTCAACATTTGCATTTGGTCACTACTGCTGTACATGTTTTAGAAGCTTTTATGGATTACAGCAATCCAGCTGCTGCTTTGTTCAGAGATTTGGGGGGATTAGATGATACCATTTTCCGACTAAAGATAGAAGTGTCTCATGTTGAAAGTAATTCAAAGCAGCAAGGCACTTCAATTGAGGTAGACAGTTCAGAGTGTAGTAGTTCTCAAGTCGTAACTGGCACTTCTGAGCTTGATAGCATGCAGCCTCTTTATTCTGAAGCACTGGTTTCATACCATCGGCGATCGTTGATGAAAGCTTTACTGCGTGCTATATCTCTTGGAACCTATGCCCCTGGAGTTACTGCTCGTGTTTATGGTTCAGAGGAGAGTCTGTTGCCTCATTGCTTATGTGTGATTTTCAGAAAATCCAAAGATTTTGGGGGTGGGGTGTTTTCACTTGCAGCAATTGTCATGAGCGATCTTATTCACAAGGATCCTACTTGCTTTTCTATCTTAGAAGCAGCTGGTCTTCCAGCTGCCTTCTTAGATGCCATCATGGATGGTATCCTTAGCTCTGCAGAAGCTATAACATGCATACCACAGTGCCTGGATGCACTTTGTTTGAGTAATAGTGGCCTCCAGGCTGTGAAAGATCGCAATGCTCTGGGGTGCTTTGTGAAAATATTTACTTCAAGAATGTACCTGCGCGTCCTTACGGGTGATACGCCAGGATCTTTGTCAAGTGGTCTGGATGAGCTAATGCGCCATGCTTCTTCACTACGTGGGCCTGGGGTGGACATGCTGATTGAGATTTTGAAGGCTATTGAAAAGCTTGGGTCCGGGCACGAAGCTTCTTCCTCAGTGGCCGACACACCAAGTGGTTCAACTTCTGTTCCTATGGAAACTGATGCTGAGGATAGGCATTTGACCCCTTCTGAGGACGGGCAACTGTTCAAGATTGAAAGTTCAGAACAACTCCCTGAGCAGTCTTCTGATTCTTCAGTGGTGAACGTTGAGTCCTTTCTTCCTGAGTGTATTAGCAATGCAGCTCGTTTGCTTGAAACAATTCTTCAGAATACTGACACATGCCGGATATTTGTTGAGAAGAAGGGAATTGAATCTGTTCTGCAATTATTTACTTTGCCATTGATGCCCTTTTCTGTTTCTGTTGGCCAGAGCATATCTGCTGCATTTAAAAATTTCTCTGCCCATCATTCAGCGTCCCTTGCTAGAGCTTTATGTTCTTTCTTGCGGGAGCATTTGAAATCAACAAATGAACTTCTGGTTTCTATTGGGGGTATACAGCTTGCTCAGGTTGAGGCTGCCAAGCGATTGAAGCTGTTGAGGTCCCTTTCCAGTCTTGAAGGTATCTTGTCTCTTTCAAACTCTTTGTTAAAAGGGACTACTACGGTGGTGTCTGAATTGGGCACTTCAGATGCCGATGTTCTGAGAGAGCTTGGGATGGTTTATAGGGAGGTACTTTGGCAAGTTTCTTTGTGTTGTGATGCCAAGGTGGATGAGAAGCGGAACACAGAAGTAGAACCTGAAAATGCCGATGCTGCTTCTACTGCTGGTGGCGGCAGTGGTGGTAACACAGTTGGAAGAGAGAGTGATGATGATGTAAACCTTCCGGTGGTGAGATACATGAATCCTGTTTCTGTTAGGAACAATTCACAACCCCAGTGGGGTGTTGAGCGTGAGTTTCTTTCCGTGGTTCGTTCTGGCGAAGGGTTTAGTCGTCGTAGTCGGCATGGCTTGGCACGTATAAGGGGAGGAAGGACTGGCAGGCATCTGGAAGCTTTCCACATTGATTCTGAGGTTTCAACGAGTAATGCTGAGCCTTCTTCCCATGATGTGAAGAAGAAAAGTCCTGAGGTTCTTGTTTTGGAGAACATAAACAAACTTGCTACCACTTTGCGCTCGTTTTTTACTGCTCTTGTAAAAGGACTCACGCCGCCAAACCGTAGAAGATCTGAAACTGGAGCATTAAGTGCTTCTTCAAAGAGCATTGGAACTGCCTTGGCCAAGGTTTTTCTTGAAGCTTTTAGTTTTCAAGGGTACTCTACCTCTGCTGGGCTCGATATGTCGCTGTCAGTTAAGTGCCGATATCTTGGAAAGGTTGTGGATGACATGGTTGCGCTCACATTTGATAGTAGGCGACGTACCTGTTATACGGTGATGATTAACAACTTCTATGTAAATGGAACATTTAAGGAGCTGCTTACTACTTTTGAAGCGACAAGTCAGTTGTTGTGGACATTGCCTTTCTCTATCCCAGCAGCTGGGAATGATAATGAAAAGAGTGCTGATGGAAGCAAATTGTCTCACAGCTCATGGCTACTTGACACATTGCAGAGCTATTGTCGTGCACTTGAATTTTTTGTTAATTCTTCGTATCTTCTATCTCCGACCTCTGCATCTCAGACCCAGTTGCTTGTTCAGCCTGTTGCAGTTGGTTTGTCAATTGGGTTGTTTCCTGTTCCTAGGGACCCTGAAGTTTTTGTTCGTATGCTTCAGTCTCAGGTTTTGGATGTGATACTTCCTGTCTGGAATCACCAGATGTTTCCCAGTTGTAACCCGGGTTTTATCACAACAATTGTCTCACTTGTTACCCATGTATATTGCGGTGTTGGAGATGCAAAGCGAAGTCGCAATGGTGTATCAGGAAGCACGAACCAACGGTTTATGCCGCCGCCTCCTGATGAAGCTACTATTGCTACCATCGTAGAGATGGGCTTTACAAGGGCAAGAGCAGAGGAAGCATTGAGAAGGGTGGAAACTAATAGTGTTGAGATGGCTATGGAATGGTTGTTTAGTCATGCTGAAGATCCTGTTCAGGAGGATGATGAACTGGCTCGAGCACTTGCTTTGTCATTGGGAAGTTCATCAGAGACATCTAAAGTTGACAGCACTGAAAAGTTAGGTGATGTCCCAACAGAAGAAGGACAAACAAAAGTGCCTCCTATTGATGATATCCTTGCCGCGACGATGAAGTTGTTTCAGAGTAGTGACTCAATGGTTTTCCCTTTAACAGATTTGCTTGTCACCCTCTGCAGTCGGAATAAAGGAGAAGATCGTTTCAAAGTGATTTCTTATCTTATTCAGCAGCTAAAGCTTTGCCCATTGGAATTCTCCAAGGATACAAGTGCATTGTGTATGACATCACATACTTTAGCATTGCTTCTTACTGAAGATGGGAGTACACGAGAAGTTGCTGCACAGAACGGTATTGTCTCTGTAGCTATTGATATCTTGATGAACTTCAATGCTAAAACTGAGTCAGAAAGTGAGCTTCTGGTCCCCAAATGTATCAGTGCCCTGCTTCTTATCTTGGATAATTTGTTGCAATCTAGGCCTAGGGTTGCTTCTGATAGTACGGAAGTAACCCCAGCAGGTTTTTTGCCTGACCCGTCCGCAGAACAGGCTTCATTGTCAGTTCCACAAGAAGGTACCGTAGAAAAGTCAACTCCGGTGGCTTTGGAAAAAGAAACTGGCAGTATATTTGAGAATGTATTCGGGAAGTCTACTGGCTATTTGACTATTGAGGAGAGTGGAAGAGTTTTGACCGTTGCTTGTGATCTGATAAAACGGCATGTTCCAGCCATGGTCATGCAGGCAGTTCTGCTATTATGCGCTCGATTGACGAAAACACATGCTATGGCTCTGCAATTTCTTGAAAATGGAGGCATGAGTGCTCTTTTTAGTATTCCACGTGCTTGCTTCTTCCCTGGGTATGATACTGTAGCTTCTGCTATCATTCGTCACCTTATTGAAGATCCGCAGACGCTGCAAACAGCTATGGAGTTAGAGATACGACAAACTCTAAGTGGAAGTCGTCATGCCGGGCGTGTTCCTCCCCGAGCTTTTTTGACATCTATGGCACCTGTTATATCTAGAGATCCTGAGGTCTTTATGAAAGCAGTAGCTGCCGTTTGTCAGTTGGAGTCATCAGGAGGGAGGACTATTGTTGTTTTGTCGAAGGAAAAAGAGAAAGAGAAAGACAAACCGAAAGCACCTGGTGTTGAACTTGTAGTATCTTCTAATGAATGTGTTCGAATTCCTGAAAATAAGCCCCATGATACGCCAGTTAAGTGTTCCAAAGGTCAGAAAAGGATTCCTGCAAATCTCACCCAGGTTATTGATCAGCTGCTTGAAATCATATTGAAATATCATTCACCAAAAACAGAGGAAGACTGTGCCAGATATGTGAGTGCAATGGAGGTAGATGAACCTGCTGCCAAAGTCAAGGGCAAATCGAAGATTGATGAGACACCAAAAATTGAGTTAGATAGTCTGTCAGAAAGATCGGCAGGGGTTGCCAGGGTTACTTTTGTCTTGAAGTTACTGAGTGACATACTTTTGATGTATGTACATGCTGTTGGAATAATACTGAAACGAGATCTGGAATTGTGTCAACTCAGGGGATCTAATCATCTAGAATTATCTGGTCATGGTGGGATAGTGCATCATGTTTTGCATCAGCTTCTTCCCCCATGTACTGATAAAACTTCTGGTCGTGATGAATGGAGAGGCAAGTTGTCAGAAAAAGCTTCCTGGTTTTTGGTGGTCTTGTGCGGTCGTTCCAGTGAAGGACGTAGACGTGTAATTAATGAACTTGTGAAAGCTTTGTCTTCATTTTCGAACTTGGAAAGCAATTCGTCTAAGAACAGTTTATTGCCAGATAAAAAGGTCCTAGCTTTTGTTGATTTGGTATATTCAATTTTGTCCAAAAATTCATCCTCTAGCAACTTACCTGGTTCTGGGTGCTCACCGGATATAGCTAAAGGTATGATAGATGGAGGAATGATCCAATGTCTATCCAGCATTCTTCAGGTGATGGATTTAGACCATCCTGATGCTCCTAAAGTTGTGAATCTCATCCTTAAGGCTTTGGAAAGCCTAACACGGGCTGCAAATGCTAGTGAGCAACTCTCAAAATCTGATGCATTAAACAAGAAAAAGGCACTTGGTACAGAGGCAAGGTCTGAAGGTCAAGTGATGACTACTTCAGTCACGCAGGTAGTGGCACCCAATGAGAGTGGTAGTCAACACGAAGCCACTGATGCTCAAGATGCTGAGCAACAGCCTCAAGAGGCATCTCAGGATGAAGGTGATCGTCATTCAAATTTAAACCAGCCTGCAGAACAAGATATGAGAGTTGAGGTGGAGGAGACCGTGACAACAAACCCACCTGTGCAGCTGGACATGGGTTTCATGGGTGAAGAAATGGAAGATGGTGGATTACAGAATACTGACCAAATTGAGATGACTTTTCATGTTGAGAATAGGGGTGATGATGATATGGGTGATGAAGATGATGACATGGGAGATGACGGAGAGGATGATGAGGATGATGATGAGGGGGATGATGAGGACGAAGATAGAGCAGAAGACGGTACTGCTTTGATGTCTTTGGCTGACACTGACGTGGAAGATCATGATGAAACTGGTTTGGGAGATGAATACAACGATGACATGGTCGATGAAGAGGATGATGATTACCATGAGAATCGGGTTATAGAGGTAAGGTGGAGGGAAGCCCTTGATGGGCTAGATCATTTGCAGGTCCTTGGGCAACCTGGATCTGACAGTGGACTTATTGACATTGCTGCTGAGCCCTTTGAAGGGGTGAATGTTGACGACCTTTTCGGCCTCCGCAGGCCGCTGGGCTTTGAACGCCGCCGTCAGACGAGTAGAAATTCCTTTGAGCGATCTGTTACCGAAGGAAACAGTCTCCAGCATCCTCTTCTACTGAGATCATCGCAGTCTGGGGATCTGGGTATGGCATGGACATCAGGTGGAAACTCGTCCCGGGATTTAGAAGCCCTGTCTGCTGGAAGCTTTGATATAGCCCATTTCTACATGTTTGATGCTCCTGTCCTTCCCTTTGATCATGCACCATCTAGTGTATTTGGTGACCGACTTGGCGCTGCAGCACCACCACCGCTTGCTGATTTTTCTATTGGTTTGGAGTCTTTGCGTGTGCCAGGACGAAGAGGACCAGGAGACGGTCGATGGACTGATGATGGTCAGCCACAAGCAGGTGTTCAGGCTGCTGCTATTGCACAGGCAGTAGAAGAGCAGTTCATGTCTCAATTACGCAGTATTGCTCCAGTGTCCAGTCCTGCTGAAAGGGAGTCGCATAATTCAGGATTGCAGGAGAAGCATTCAGATGCTCCCCTAGTCAACGATGGTCAACTAGCGGAAGGTGCCAGTAGTGGTGCTCAGCAGATTGAAGGTCAGCACGGTGAGAGTGGCTCTAATACTGTTCATGATGATATTAATGCTATGGGTGAAAGTGTTTCCTCTCAAGAACAAGTTAACCCAGCGGTGGAGGTGGAACAAGCACGTGAATACCAACAAGTACATGAACCCATTGATGCTCCAGCGGTCAACACATCAAGCAGTCACGATAACATGGATATTGGGGAAGGAATTGCAGTTGCGAATGAGCAGGTGGAGACAACTCCCGACTCTCCTACTGGCTCTTTGCGCTCTCAGGGTGATGTGCATTGCGGAAGGAATTCTGAAGTACATGCAAGTCTGGACAATGTACCGTTTCCGGGGGTGGGCTGTAATACAGCAGCTGCAACTGATAACCAGACCAGTAATGATGCATCAGGAACTTTGGGTATCAACATGCGTGCTTCTGGTGATTTTAATGCTTCTTCAGTTCCGGAAAGTGTTGATGTTGATATGAGTATTGCTGAGATGGAAGGAAATCAGGCTGAGGACCTTCCCTCTGAAGTTATAGAGGAGCCATCATCAAGGCAGGACCCTCGGATTGCTCAAGATGCTAGTCAGACTGATGAAACTGGGATGAATAGTGAAGCTCCTAATGCAAATGGTTTAGATCCGACCTTCTTGGAGGCACTTCCTGAAGATCTAAGGGCAGAAGTTCTAGCTTCACAGCAAGCTCAGTCTGCCCAGGCCCCAGCTTTTGCTCCCCCTGTTGCAGAAGATATCGATCCAGAGTTTTTAGCTGCTCTTCCTCCAGATATTCAGGCCGAGGTTTTAGCCCAGCAACGTGCCCAGAGAGTTGCACAGCAGGCTGAAGGACAGCCTGTTGATATGGATAATGCTTCAATCATAGCTACTTTTCCTGCTGATTTGCGTGAAGAGGTTTGCATTCCTTCTTTCATTCATCACTTGATTAATTGTCCGAAGTGCTAACCTTCTGTTCTGCTTGCATTTAGGTGCTATTGACTTCTTCAGAAGCAGTTCTTTCAGCATTGCCTTCGCCTTTACTTGCTGAAGCGCAAATGCTAAGGGATAGAGCAATGAGTCACTACCAAGCTCGCAGCTTGTTTGGAAGTAGCCACAGGCTTAGTAATAGAAGGAATGGTTTGGGGTTTGATAGGCAGATGGTGATGGATAGAGGTGTTGGTGTTACTATAGGACGAAGGGCATCTTCTGCCCTTGCAGAGAGCTTGAAATTGAAGGAAGTAGAAGGGGAACCACTTTTGGATCCCAATGCTTTGAAAGCTTTAATCAGGCTCCTACGGCTAGCACAGGTACTTTATAAATTTCATGAGCAAACCGTTGGCCTGGAACAGGAACTTACAAGCTGAGTGGTACAAATTTAAAGTGTGGACTGGGATTTTTTTTTTTATAAGTAATATAATATATACAAAAGCGTCAAAACAGGGACGCGTCATGTGTACACTAGCAGTATACATTACCAAAAGATTCTAGTGAAACTATTCACAAACTCCACAAAAGACTTGATGGGAAGAGGAACTAAATTTCCTGATTCTATGCACCAAGATGAACTTAGCAAAAGCTTTTTTTAAAAACTAAAATTAAAAATGGATTGCTGAAACATAAATTGCTAACTTTTATTAAGTACCTTTTATTGAAAAATTAATATCACTAATATTATGAAAAAGAAATTTCTATACCTGTACTGCATGATTTTGCAAGACAAAAGCGGTTTTTCTCATTGTTTCCTTCTATTTGTGGTTATTAATACTCCCCCCTGTTCCGCCTAAAGATTCAATGTTTGAAAAGTCTAATTATGAAGGGATATACAACTAGCATAAGAATTGGTCATATTTACAATAATACTTGAGCATTATCAACATGTTATATCAAATGTGGAGGGTAATGTTGAAATGTTATGGAAATTGTGGACATGATTTTTGAAAGTGGACTCTTAACGTGAAACATCTCAAAATAGTATAGCGGACTTCCCCGGAAACGGAGGGAGTAGTTTGCATTCAAACATTATTAGCCCAATTAACAGGGCACTTAGCTGCTTCTGTATTGAGACATGGCATTGCAGTATATATAGTTTTCAGGATTCGAAAGTTTAGATCTGGCATTGGGATTCTGGAACTTCTTTGGGCTGTTAGAATCTTGAACAATTGTGATTGCATATTTCCATCATTTTATTTGGAATTATAATACTCGGCTAAGATAGTGACTCCTTAATTTCTTGTTTTAGCCTCTTGGAAAAGGGCTTCTGCAAAGACTGCTGTTGAACTTGTGTGCACACAGCTATACTAGGGCAATTCTTGTTCGTCTTCTACTTGACATGATCAAGCCTGAGACCGAAGGTTCAGTTGGTGCGTTGACAATTGTAAATTCCCAGAGGCTCTATGGGTGTCAGTCCAATGTTGTTTATGGTCGATCTCAATTACTGGATGGTAATATTTCCTTAAATGTGAGCTTCTTTCGGCAACTATGTCTTTATTTACTAAAACTTTGTTGGTTTACAGGTCTTCCCCCTCTAGTGTCACGTCGCATCCTTGAGATTTTGACCTATTTGGCTACAAATCACTCTGCTGTTGCCAGTATCTTATTCTACTTTGATTCTTCGCTTGTTCCCGAGTCTTTGCACCCGAAACATTTGGAAACTAAGAAGGATAAAGGCAAGGAGAAAATTATTGAACAAGGAGATTTATCAAACCCTGTTGGAGTCTCTGGAGAGGGTGACATTCCTTTACTTTTGTTTCTAAAGCTCTTGAATCAGCCACTTTTCTTACGCAGCATTGCTCATCTGGAGCAGGTATTGACGTTCCTTGTGAATTATGCTATCTTCAAGCTGCCTAAAAGTGCTCACACCTTTTCAGTTTACTGGTTTCAGTGTCATATGTTTTTAATCTAATTATAAGTTTATGGTGCAGGTCATGGGTCTGCTTCAAGTGATTGTGTATACTGCAGCATCCAAATTAGAAATCCAGTCTCATTCTGAACAGGCAGTAGCCAGTTCACGTAATCTCTCTGGCAATGAAGCTGCAAGTCATGATCAGAAAGATTCTTCCAAAGGAGGAGAATCAATTCCAGATAATAAAAGTGTCATTGAAGGGTTATCCACATCAGATGGGACTAGAACCATCAAAATTAATGACATCTTTTTGCAGCTGCCTCAGTCTGATTTGCATAATCTGTGCAGCCTTCTTGGCCATGAGGGGTAATAATTAAGCTCAACTAACTAGTGATGTCAAATAGTTGTATCACCTGCCATCAATAAGATTTTCTTTTCATGTTTAATTTCTTCCAGTTATGGTTTTATACCGTGGTGTTGTTTAACATCTAATGATTTATCTCTAGGCTGTCAGACAAAGTTTACATGCTTGCTGGTGAGGTGTTGAAGAAGTTGGCCTTGGTTGCTGCGTTGCATCGAAAATTCTTTATTTTAGAGCTTTCACATTTAGCCCATAGTTTGAGCAGTTCAGCTGTTATAGAGCTCATCACATTGAGGAATACGCACATGCTGGGTTTGAGTGCTGGATCAATGGCTGGTGCCGCCGTTCTTAGAGTACTTCAGACCCTCAGCTCTCTCACTGTACCCAGTACCGATGAAAATAAGGGTAAAGACACTGATGGGGATGAGGAAGAGCACGTTACTATGTGGAAGTTAAATGTTGCCCTTGAGCCTTTGTGGCGAGAACTCAGTGATTGTATAAGTGTGACAGAGGCACAGCTGGCACAGAGTTCCTTCTCTTCAGTTATGTCGAATGCCAATGTTGGTGAGCATGCTCAGGGTTCTTCATCTCTGTCCCCTCCTCTTCCTCCTGGAACCCAGAGGCTCCTGCCTTTCATCGAGGCCTTTTTGGTTTTGTGTGAAAAATTGCAAGCCAACAATTCTCTTGTGCAGCATGATAATGCCTATGCAACGGCAAGAGAAGTGAAAGAGTTCTCTGGGAGTTCAGCTCCATCATCTATGAAAACTGGAGTGGATTCTCAGAGGAGGGTTGATGGTGCTGTCACATTTGCTAGGTTTGCGGAGAAGCATCGTCGGCTTCTAAATGCATTTGTAAGGCAAAATCCTGGCCTGTTGGAGAAATCACTTTCAATGATGCTGAAAGCACCACGATTAATCGACTTTGACAATAAAAGAGCTTACTTCCGCTCCAGAATCAGACAGCAGCATGAGCAGCATCTATCAGGTCCACTGCGAATAAGTGTTCGTCGGGCATATGTTTTAGAAGATTCTTATAATCAGTTGCGGATGCGACCGAGTCAGGACCTGAAGGGACGTTTGAATGTCCATTTCCAAGGCGAAGAGGGTATTGATGCTGGTGGTTTGACAAGAGAATGGTATCAGTTACTTTCAAGGGTAATATTTGACAAAGGAGCTTTGCTTTTCACAACGGGGGGAAACAATGCGACCTTCCAACCAAACCCTAATTCTGTATACCAGACTGAGCATCTTTCTTACTTTAAGTTCGTGGGCCGTGTGGTAATTCCAAGAATCAGTTTTGGTTTAAAACTATAATTTTGTGTTATTTTTAATAAACTCGAAAGTCTTAAATGTATGTTGTATTATTCCTTCTATAGGTTGCCAAAGCACTGTTCGATGGGCAATTGTTGGATGCTTATTTCACTAGGTCCTTCTACAAGCACATTCTTGGAGTGAAGGTGACGTATCATGATATAGAGGCTGTTGATCCTGACTACTACAAGAATTTGAAGTGGATGCTGGAGGTAAGTGGTCTTGGACGTTCAGTTTACATCCTGCATTTGTATCGACGTAGGTCTAATTTTTCTTTCCTCCCTTTTTGTATATCAGAATGATATAAGTGATATACCTGATCTGACATTTAGCATGGATGCGGATGAAGAAAAACACATCCTCTATGAGAAAACAGAGGTAGCGTACATTATGATCTATGCATATAGGTGCAAATGTCATCAAATTCTTTTACCCAGTACCAGCAGTTTGTATTTTTAAAAGGGCTCTGAAATTTGATCTCCTCCTACGTGCTCTCAGCACGAAAGTTTCAAATATAGGAGTTTGTATTTATTTGCCTTCACTAATGCTTGAATTTAACTTATGTGAAAAAAAGGTTACTGATCATGAGCTCAAACCCGGAGGAAGAAATATAAGGGTCACGGAGGAAACTAAGCACGAGTATGTAGATCTTGTTGCTGAACATATTCTGACAAATGCAATCAGGCCTCAAATTAACTCGTTCTTAGATGGTTTCAATGAACTGATACCGCGCGAACTCATTTCCATCTTCAATGACAAAGAGCTTGAGCTACTAATCAGCGGGCTTCCAGAAATTGATTGTAAGTTGGTTTCCTTGTCACTTAATATAGTGCTTCTAGTTTCGTTGTGTAGATATATATGAATTAAATGATGCCATTTTACTTGAAGTGGATGATCTGAAGGGAAACACAGAGTACACTGGGTACACCGTTGGATCTAGTGTTGTTCAGTGGTTCTGGGAAGTTGTGAAAGCCTTCAACAAGGAAGATAGGGCTAGACTGCTGCAATTTGTTACTGGTACATCAAAGGTAAGTAACTGCTGGCAGGAATTTATCAATTCAGGAATCTATTCTTGTATTTGGGTTCAAAAGTAGGTCCGCCCTTGTATCTGTCTACATGGTTCCCAAATCGGAATAACAATGTATAAGTTCTGCAGAAATTCTACATGTACCAAATTTTTCAACCTTTTCTTCTCCACCAAATTGTTGCTTTGGGAGCCTTTGTTGCTATTTCTTTTCGCTCAACTAATTCTTTCTTGATTTTCTTCTGTCCACTGTTAAACCATCTTTTTAGTGAGTTTTTTTCTTTTGGAAACCTGTGCATGCGATGAATAGGGATTGTTTAGCAAAAAGTCAGTTATCTGACTGAAGTTTTTCTTACTTCTTGATATCAATTTTCTTTCTTTCTTCTTATCCTTTTATTTGTATTGTTGTTGTTATTATTAATTTCGTTGTTATTAAGGTTTTCGTATTTCTTTTTCCTGTGCTAGTTGCACAAAATTGATGTTCAGTTCAGTTGTATTTTGTTATGCTAATAGAAGTTTCTATCAATTATCAATCAATTTTTAGCCACCAAACACCTTTATTTTTGGTTCTTAGGTTCCTTTGGAGGGTTTTAAAGTATTGCAAGGCATTTCTGGCCCACAGAGGTTTCAGATTCACAAGGCATATGGAGCTCCTGAACGGCTTCCATCTGCTCACACCTGGTGAGTGTTTTATTTAGATTTGTAGATGTATGTAGTATTAGAAAATACTTGTACTGTATTCTCATAAGGGGTGCTTGATTAGAATTTCAATGCGAGGCTTTAAGGTTTTTCTCTCTTCTTCCAGCTTCAACCAATTAGACCTTCCTGAATATAATTCCAAGGAACAGCTGCAAGAACGTTTATTACTGGCCATCCATGAAGCCAGTGAAGGGTTTGGGTTTGGCTGAAATGACATCTTAGATGACGGTTCAGCGCAAGCACTGCCAGCAGCCGGCCCTGCCGTTGCTTGTACATGTAAGTTCAGTCCCTTTTCTGGTTTAGGGTGCCTTCTAGTGTTGTATTTATGTGGAGTTGGGCACTGCATCCTAGATTGATATGATATTTGCTCAATGTGCTGTCCACAGAGAAATTAGAAATTATGCACTTGTGTGTTCCATACGAATCGACACATTCTCCCTCCGTCACAAAAAAAAAAAAAAATTAGTCTCACTTTGACTTTTGTCTTGGTCAATTTAATTAAAATTTGACATATTTTGTTTGTTGGCGCCAATAATTTATTGTTTTGGATAGACATAATTTGTTTTAGTTATTTTGCAGAGAAATGGGGACTGGTCTATTATATATTATTTATTATCTTTGGGTTTGCTGTCAAAGAGACAACAAAAAGGAGAAGGGTGGCCGTATTCTTCTATAGACAAGGAAGGAAGATCTCTATATGGCCAACATTAAGATTGTCCTTGTGCAGTGGGCTGCTGAGAGAGTATATGGAAGGATCCCTGTAGAATGGGAAAACCAGTTTAAGCGGCAGTTACCTAGGCAGGTGCAGGTGCAGGTGCAGGTGCAGAGAAACTGGGGTTGTTTTTTGGGTTCTGCATTGCTTGCTAGTGGGGTTCAGAGGATGAATGAATATAGATGATGAATTAGAGAATCTGTTTAGGGCTTCTGTTCTGTATATCCATAGTCTTTCTTTGCATATTCATTTGTTTACATTACATTTAGCTCTTTTTGGTCGTAATATTCTTGAATCTTGATTGTCTCGAATGCGTTATTGGTCCCTAATGCTTTAGCCTTTAGTCTCTCTAGCCCATCAATAATAATATCGACACTTTTATACCTTAATTTTGTAAAGTAGAATTTTTTTTTTAAAGTGAAACATTTCAAAATGATAAGTATCCTTTGTTGATTGGTTGCTTATATTTGAGGGTACATTTGAAGAAGTTTGATATAGAAATCACTAGGATAATTCTCAAGAAGAAACAAAGTATATATATATATATATATTGATGTTCGATGGCACATGTATCCTATATTTAAATTGAATATTGATATTGAATTGGTACAAGTGTAGAATTAAGAATGGTGGTAGTCCCTTAATCTTTGGAATCTGATAAATTGAAGGATTCAGTATTTATATTATTTGTTTCCCTTGCCTATTACAAAACTTGCCTTGTATTTTTCACGTGATCGTGATTTGCGTGGCCAGACAGAATAAAGCAAATCAAGAAGGAACTCAATAGCTCCGAAAGCGTTTATACCTTTTTCTGCATTTCCCTTGCCCAAAAAGATGCACGAGAGATCAAAGTCTAGGCATAATTCATCTTGAGAAATCTTCATAGATCAACTCCATATGGTTGTTTATTATCAAGTTCTTTCTCAAGCTTTATGATGTAAGTTCATAAAGATGAATGAAGAAAATGATGGTTTTTTGATCTAAGATTGGTATGCATCCGGAATCATAAAGTTTGAAAAGAAATTTGATGCTAAACAGTGACTGGAAATAAAGCATTTTGAGGGAGCTATTGTTGTTATGAATAGAAGGAAAAATTACGGCAATATTTAAAGACGAAATAAAGAAGAAGAAGAGTTTTTGTCATTTAATTATGACTGTTGATATACGTGTTGGGCGGTTTGCTTCTTTAAAAGTTTCCAAAAAAAGAAACTTACCACCTAAAATCAATGACCAAAAATAGACATGACCAATTTTACTGCTTTGACCATTGTTTTCTAAAACCATCAGTTAAGACATTGTTTTACCTCTATAGCCCATTGTTTTCTCTCCCGAAGAGTCATTTCAATCAAAAGTTTAAAATCATCTTTATTGTAGTAAACTATTATGATAATTAGACCGGCAGTACCACTGTTGCCAGCTATGTTGACAACACAATTTCCAAGGTCTACCATAAGAGAAAGCAAAAAAATCACATTGATGTACCGTGTTAAATAGGTCAATTCTAGCTTTGTAAAAGAAACCAACAATTTGAATTTGAAAACCATATCCGTATTACAACCTAACACTTTTTTCTGACTGATTTGATATCGCAATTTCCTATAATAATCATGTCAAACAAAAGTAAAGCTAAAAAAACCAAATAGAGCTATCGTGGGAGATGGAGAAGTAGAGGCGAGTCAACACTCTTAGATCAGATTACAAATTAATTTATTTACATAATAAATTTAGATAATAAAAAAAGGGGAAAAGATATTCTGCAAGAGGTAAAGTGATAAGTCGACATGTGGACATTGTCATGCATTCCAAACCCATATAAATTCAGCCTTGGAGTCAAACCTTCAAACACAATAGTAGTTTAATTCAGGCACATAACAGTTAGAAATAACTCCATTCTTCAGCTTGATTCGGGATTTGAATCCTTCAAAAATAGAATGAGTTATCAAAGTTAGGCTTATGCACATTTACAGTGTGCCAACATTTGGCGACTCATCAACAATCTATGGCCTGGAATGTATATTTCATGATAATGAGGTAACAAGTTTTAAATATATTCAATAATGATTTACTTTCATATTTTGCATAATTTTGTTTACATTTTCTTATGACCACATTTTTGAACATAGATGGATCAAAGATTCATGGAACAATTAAGCAACTACTTATTCGAAAATTCAAAACAACTTTCACAAAACATCATTTATATGCTATCAAGGATTTTATTGTGTCAGATAATTTAATGAAGTTTAAAACTATTGATGCAATTATTGCTACAAAATAGATGAGTAGTACAATAATTTTATCTAATTCGCATACGAAGAGCCATGTACTAAAAACATTATATATTTTGTCTTGGTTTGACAGTGAGTTAGAACGAAACTACCACCATGAACACTATAACAGTACCAGCTCTAGCAACAACATTGGAAACAAAGCCAAAAACAGTTGTGGAAGAATTTGAAAGTTCACAGGAATTTGGTATAACAATTGAACAACTGAGTGAAGTCACTGAGTTATATTTTATAAATGTAGAATACACAGGGATCAAGTGATTGGTTTACATAAATTATTAATGTAAATACTCTATAACCTTTATACATTTGAACTAGGCTGGAAATTATTGGGTCATGTCCAGAATTGACTTCATTGATTCTGGGAAGAATTGGTATTACATTTCATGTAAAATATGTCCCAAAAAATAACCCCTACGGCAGGATTGTTTTATTGTGACACATGCGAATTGTTTGCATCAAGTGGCAAGATAAGGTAAGATATATGCATTCTATTCCATTTGATTTGTGACTTAATAGGTTTAGTAGTTTCTAACTTGGGAATACTTTGTTTTAAAAGGTACGAAATTCAAATTCGGGTGGTTGACAACACTGAAAACGCTTCTTTCCTAATTTGGGACAAGGAAGCAACAGACATAATTGGTAAAACACTAAAACTGCTACAGAACTCAAAAAAACTGTCGGTTGTGAACATGTGATTAAAGAACAAATCTACATATGAGAATATCATGAAGAGATTAATACTATGACTTACAGAAGGGTAAACTATATTATACTAATGCAAAAAATTTGCATGTTTTTTCAGGAAATTCCCTGCGAAATTGCTAATCTGGTGAACAAGAAGCTTTTTTTCAAAATTCAGATAAAGCCATATCAGATAAAGTCATATCATTTTGGTACTATAGCAGAAGTTTATCATATTTTAAAAGTGGTCATGGAGAATTCAGATATACAAAAATATTTTGGAGGGCACCAAAATAATCAGGAGGTTGATTTCTTACAAAGCTTGGATGTGGTGGATATCCTTGATTTACATGAGGCATAGTATTTAATTTGTAAGAAAACATTTCATTTATTAAAAAAATTATAGTTCATAGAGTCGAATTCATCTAAGGGAGAGGCTGCTGCACCTAAGAAGAACACAAAGAAAACATCCATTGCTATTGACATTAAAGATTCAAAATTGAAGAGGCCTTTGTTGGACGAATTTTGCTCCAGTGGCAGTGACAATGAGAAGAAGATGAAAGTTGAAGTAAATATTGAAAAAAATCGAGAATGGTAAAGGGATGGTTTCAAGGAAGTGCACAACTCAACAAGTGGGGTTCACTCAGTTTTTTTTTTTTTTTGTTGCTATGCTTTTGAAGCCAAAAAAGCTGAACTGATGTTTTTTGCTTTTGTTCTAATTGAACCAACAAGGTTTCTTTTGGGGGCAAGACTATGGTTGATTGGGTTAACCTTTTTATTGTAATATACTAATATTTATGTTATTTAAGAAATTCACTTTTTAATCTTAAGGTTTTGTGTATTATGATGTGTAACGCAAAAATAAGGATACTTACCGAACCAAAACTGGAGCTACACCAAATAATATTATGAGACTTTTGAATAAATATCTGTTTTTGACTTTGGCAGTAAACTTACAATATACCAAAGTTGAAAGACACACTAATAAATCGTTAACACTCCTATATTGCCAATAAATCACCTGCAACAAGCAATATATTATAAAGCAATATAAAACGATAAATTAGTATTTTGAGTATCCTCGGCTCAATGGAGCCTAACTTGAATCTGTCTAGGGCTTTTAATGTCTAGGCTCAGATCTTCACTACATATACACAAAGTATATCAGTCTAACCAAAGAGTTCACAACCGAAGGGACAATGTTTCCAAGGATTTCACCCAACTGTGTATACAACCTAGCCTTTCAACAAGAAATCTCACACAACCCGAAACCCCCCTCACAGAACTCACTATCACTGTAATTTCTAAGCTCACGCACACACACACACACAGTGTATACCAAGAAGCACGGCTCGGCAGAGACACATATATATATATATATATATTACCAAAGGAAATTACCTCATTTGAAGATGGACTTGATTTGATACTCATACACTTCAAGAGACGGACAGAAGGGAGTATATATAACCAGCCAAGCAATCAATCAGCCTGAAGAAAACGACAGAGGAGCAGGGACGCGGCTGACAGTGGCTTTAAGAAGGAAAGAGCCATAATCAATGGGAAATCAAAGATTCCCCAAAACTAAAAACCAATCAGCCGAAAGTCAACAGAGGAGGGAAAAAGGTAAGTGGGTTATGGGTCTTGGGTTGCTGGGTTTGGGTATACTAAGTGGGCTGCCCATTTGGGCCAAGCCAACACTCACAATCTCCACCTTGGAACAAGTATCGGGACCATCATATTGAACTCATGGACATAAGTGGGGAACATCATAGCCTATCTCGAACTTGATCCACCACAAAGAAGGAACCAAGAACGGGAGACAGATTTTCACAAAGAAAAAGCCCAGTTATCCCTGTGGTAACTTTTCTGACACCTCTAGCTTCAAATTCCGAAGGTCTAAAGGATCGTTAGGCCACGCTTTCAACTCAAATCTTTTTACCAACGACAGCTCATCTTAGGAGTTATCTTTTAACGGATGTGAAACTCCCCACGACAATGACACAAAACGATGCATTCACATAAGTAAAATAACAACACAAGGCTCCCACTTATACTACACCTCTCAAGTCATTTCACAAAGTCGGACTAGAGTCAAGCTCAATCTTTCAAGCAATTTAATCTCGTTAATCCATTCATTAATTCGAAGGGACAAAACTCACTTTCCAAACACAAAGTAAGGAAACAGGGACACAAAACATGCATTCAACCACCGGTATCAAAATACAAAATTTTCAAGCATGTTTGAAATTTTAACATATGTAAGCATTTCGTATTCATATCCGCAGGATTATACTAAGATGGAATTTTTTCTAGAAAAATAAAACCCTTTTCAGTTAAATCTCTCAAGTAATGAAAACGAACATCGATATGTTTCGTTCTATCATGAAAAACAGGGTTTTTGCAAAGTTGAATTCCTGACTGACTGTCAGAATAAACCACAACCTTTTCCTTTAGAAAACCAATTTCAGTTATCAATCATTTCAACCAAGTCGTTTCTTTAAAAGCTTCAGTTATACCAACAAACTTAGACTCGGTAGTAGACAATGCAACAATGGGTTGTAATTGAGATTTCCAACTAACACATGAACCACACAAAGTGAACACATAAGAAGTAGTAGACTTCCTACTATCTCTATCATTAGCATAGTTAGAATCCACATAACCTTTCAATACAACACCTTCATTGCATTTGGAGAATTTCAAGCCATAATTCACAGAATAACCAAGATATTTAAGAAGCCATTTGACCGCTTCCCAATGAGGCATACCAGGGTTAGACATGTATCTACTCAAGCAATTAATAGCATAGGCTATATCATGTCTAGTGCTAACAATAAGATACATAATGAAACCAATCGCATTAGAATAAGGCATTTTCTCCAGTTGCTTTTTATCAAAATCAGTTTGGGGAGCCTGATTTTTACTAAGGATGAAATGTCCTCCTAGAGGCACATCAACAGGTTTAACATCCTCCATCCTAAATTTACTCAAAATCTTTTGCACATAAGAAATTTGATTAAGAGAAATAGTGGAATTCTTTCTATCCCTAACAATGTTCATTCCCAAAATCTTTTTAGCATCTCCAAGATCTTTCATGTCAAAATTCGCACTAAGACAATTTTGCACATTTTCAATTGATTTAATACAAGGACTGATAATAAGCATATCATCAACATAAATCAATAGGAATATAGGAGTAGAAGAGTTGGCTTTAAAAATACAAGCAATGATCATAGGAGTTACGAGTGAATTTTAAAGACAACATACACATATCAAACTTCTTGTTCCACATCCTAGGAGATTGTTTCAAGCCATACAAAGATTTTTTTCAATAAATACACATAGTCGGGATTTCTCTTATTAACAAAACCTTCTGGTTGTCTCATGAATTTTTTTCATCCAAGTCACCATGTAAAAACGTTGTTTTCATATCCATTTGTTTTAATTCCCAATTAAACTGAGCAACTAAAGCAAGCATGACTCTTACCGTAGTAAATTTGACAACCCGAGCAAAACTTTCTTTGTAATCTATCCCCTCCTTTTGAGTAAATCCTTTAGCAACCAACCGTGTTTTAAATCTAACACTCTCATTCTCAGTTTTAACCTTAAACAACCATTTGCAAGCAACAAGAGAACATGTTTTAGGTTTAGGGACCAAGGTCCATGTTTGGTTAACATGCAACGAGTTCATTTCATCTTTCATAGCATTTAACCACTTAGCAGAATGAGAAGACTTTAAATCATCATGGTAAGATTTAGGTTCATCACAATTGTCAAGAGAATCAAACACACTAAACACAAAAGATGTCATATGAAAATCATTAAGTCTAGATGGTATCCTAACTTCCCGTCTAGGTCAGTCCCTAGCAAGTTGGTAGTCATCTAGAGTTTCTATTTCTAGGACATGCTCATCCTCTACATTTTCATCATCTTCATTGTGTTCAATTTCAACATTCTCATGATCAATTTCCACATCTTCGGTTGGCACATCATCAACAACATGGGGTTGCTCCACCACAATTGGAGCCGGGGGAGGGGGAACATCATTAACAGGTATAGGTTGAGCAGGAATCAAGCAAGGAAATTTAAGTTCATTGAAGACAACATCCCTACTAATTATGGTCTTAAAACCATTTTCCTCTTTTAACCAAAGTCTATACCCCTTCACACCCTCCGAGTACCCTAAAAACACACACATAACAGCCCTAGGTTCAAGTTTGTCATGTCTTTGATGTGCATAAGCCGCACAATCGAACACCCTCATATGCAAGATATCAATCTCTTTGCCCATAGAGACCGCTTCAGGGCATCTACCATGCAAAGGCACAGAGGGGGACCTATTGATGATATAGGCAGCAGTTACAACTGCCTCTCCCCAAAAACGTTTGGAGAGACCCGAAGTATTGAGCATAGCTCTCACTCTTTCCAAAAGAGTCCTGTTCATACGCTCGGCAACACCATTCTGTTGCGGGTTATAGGGAACATTTTTATGTCGACCAATACCATGAATAGCACAGAATTCATCAAACTCATGATTACATAATTCTAATCCATTATCGGTCCTAAGCATTTTGATTTTCTTTCCTGTTTGATTTTCAATAAAAACTTTCCAAGTTTTAAATTTCTCAAACGAATCAAATTTGTGTCTCATTAAGAAAACCTAGACTTTTCTTGAAAAGTCATCAATAATGGATAGAAAATACCTATTGCCACCTTGAGTGGGCACACTGGAGGGCCCCCATACATCGGCATGTATGTAGTCAAGGAATTTCTTGCTAGAATGCTTTCCTAGGGAAGGGGGTGGAAAACTCACTTTATGATGTTTGCTCTTAATACAAGTATCACAAAAAGGTAAACCAGAAAATTTTTCATTTCCAAAAACACCTGTTTTTTGCAAAATTTCTAACCCTTTATTACTTATGTGACCTAGTCTCTTATGCCACAAAATCGTTTTATCTTCGTTAACGACATTAGCATAAATCTCAGAAGTAGACATAGGTAAAGCACGACAAACATATAAGTTTCGACGTTTTTCACATTTTGCAATAACTACAGACCCTTTTAGTATTTTCATAACACCCTTACCCCATTTTCCTTCTAAACCATCATCCTCTAACGAGGCACATGAAATCAAATTGCTACATAATTCAGGCACATGTCTTACATTTTTCAAAGTTAAAACATAACCAGAATTGCATTTCAAATCAATATCACCAATACCAAGTATATCACATTTTTTCTCGTTAGCCAGAGAAACAGAACCAACATTAACTTCTCTATTAGTAGTAAACAATGATTTCAATGGTGTCATGTGATAAGTGCAACCAGAATCTATAAGTCATTCACTAGTATAAGCAGAATGCACAAAATTCACAACATTATCACAAGAATCAGTAACCATAAACACATCAGCGGAAACATTACTACCAGAAGCTAAGTTGCAATCACCTTGGTTTTGTTTTTGATTTTGATTTTTCCTTTTCGGATTAGGGCACTCCTTTTTAAAATGGCCCACTTCACCACAATTGTAACAAGTTCTATGTCTTTGCTTTGAGCTCGACCTACTTTTGCTTCTCCCTTTGCTCTTGCTCGAGTTTTGATTTTCTCCTTGATTTTGATTTTGATGAGATTTTCCATTGTTCCTATGGAGAGATCTACCCCTAACCATATTAACCTCATTCATACTAGACTTCCCTTTATTGACCTTTAAATCTAACTCCTTACTCTTCAACCCGTTAATCACCGTATCAAGTTTAACTTGGTCTCTACCATATTTGATCGCAGACTTAACATCAGAGTAAGATTCCGGTATAGCATTTAATAGGACAATAGAAGTTTAGTTATCTATGTGCTCATCACCCGTTTGTTTTATTTCTTGAACTAACTTGGTAAAAGCATCAAGATTATCTTCGATATCCTTATTGAGATTTAATTTAAAACTAAAGAATTTTTCTAAAAGATATGTCTTATTAGGCAAATTCTTCTCAAAGTAAATTTCCTCAAGTTTATCCCAAAGATTTTTAGCATGCGATTGTTTACCACACTTACGAATCACAGATTCAGTCAAGTTCAAAATAATAGACGAGTAAGCACATTCATCAATTTCAAGTATAGCATCTTCAGATGCATCCTTTTTGAATTTTTGAGTTATAGCAGAAAAAACACTTTTCTTTTATCAAAATTCCTTTCATCTTTTGTTGCCAAATTGAAAAATCAGATTTTCCATTAAACGGTTCCAAAGTGTAAGTAGACATAGTCAAAAAAAATACAATTTAACGTTTATGAGAAAAATCACCGATTTTAATTTTGAATACAACAAAGATCAGAAAAATAACAGGCAAAAAAGCAAGAATATCCGAAAGCAAAAAATTAACAGAGCAGACAAGAAGCACAATTAATAGGCGAATAATAAAATACCAAAGTCACAACCCAAATTTGGAATGAAGAAGGCTCCCAAAAATTTGATTCAACCCACCTACGCTCTGATACCACTGTAACGCAAAAATAAGGATACTTACCAAACCAAAACTGGAGCCACACCAAATAATATTATGAGACTTTTGAATAAATACGCGTCTTTGACTTTGGCAGTAAACTTACAATATACCAAAGTCGAAAGACACACTAATAAATCGTTAACACTCCTATATTGCCAATAAATCACATGCAACAAGCAATATATTATAAAGCAATATACAATGATAAATTAGTATTTTGAGTATCCTCGGCTCAATGGAGCCTAACTCGAATCTGTCTAGGGCTTTTAATGTCTAGGCTCAGATCTCCACTACCTATACACAAAGTATATCAGTCCAACCAAAGAGTTCATAAACCGAAGGGACAATGTTTCCAAGGATTTCACCCAACTGTGTATACAACCCAGCCTTCCAACAAGAAATCCCACACAACCCGAAACCCCCCTCACATAACTCACTATCACTGTAATTTCTAAGCTCACGCACACACACACAGTGTATACCAAGAAGCACGGCTCGGCAGAGACGCAGATATATATATATATATATATATATATATAACCAAAGGAAATTACCTCCTTTGAAGATGGACTTGATTTGATACTCATACACTTCAAGAGACGGACAAAAGGGAGTATATATAACCAGCCAAGCAGTCAATCAGCCCGAAGAAAACGGCATAGGAGCACGGACGTGGCTGACAGTGCCTTCAAGAAGGAAAGAGCCATAATCAATGGGAAATCAAAGATTCTCCAAAACTAAAATCCAATCAGCCGAAAGTCAACAGAGGGAAAAAGGTAAGTGGGTTATGGGTCTTGGGTTGCTGGGTTTGGGTATACTAAGTGGGCTGCCCATTTGGGCCAAGCCAACACTCACATGATGTATACTGTGGGAAAAATTATTTACAAACCTATGTACCTGTCAACATTTTAGGGGATGGAAAACATATTATACACTATAATTAATAATATAAATTAACATTAATAGATTATAACAATACGTGTCACAAAAATAAATTCCAGATTCCATGGTGACCATCCACTTTTCAACTTGCTATAATTAATAATTTTGACTATTTTTTGATTTCCACAAGTGGTATAGGTTCTGCAGTAATTTTTTTTGAATGAAAAAATGAAGCAAATCAATGATTATCCTACAAGTTCGAAAATTTTAGAAATAATATGTAGATCAAATTATTTTGGTGCCATTAAAGCAGAGTTGTTAAAATTGGTTATAGGATACATGTAATAGATGATTACAAACGGAAACAAATAGATCGATCAGCAACAGTTTAAATCAGATTTGAAAATTTCGACTTCTTTTATATAGTTTATTAAATAAAATATAAAAATCTGAATGGATCTGGAACAAATCTGAAAAGATTTGGAACAGATCTTCAACTTGAACTCAAACTTTTTTTTCTTGCAAATCTATAGGAGAAATGAAAATTGTAAATGACCTTCTGTATTTGTGCAGAAATTACCTTACAAAATCAACGAAGCAACCATGATGGAACCAGATCTGGGAGAAACTTTGGAATATATCAAGTGGATGAATCTTCTGAAGACCTCAAACTGGATATTCAAATGGTTAGAAAATTAAAAATAAGTAAAATTGGATCTGCAAATGCAAAAAAATTAAAAATTATGCTAATCAAACGATGATATAGTTCGCCCGAATTCTACGATGGTAGAAGATACGAGGAAGCAGGGTTTATGATATTATAGATCACCAAACAATTTCATAGAGAATAGCAACAAAAAAGGTTGAGAGAGAGACTGTGAGGATGGCGACTTAATTGTGGAAATATGTTTCTCTGCAACTCTAGGGTTAGAATATGTTTCTATTTATACTACCTATGTATTTGATCTAATCCTATCTTACCTGGTTTTGGCCCAAATGAAAATGATTCGATATTATTCCCTATTTTTTGAATAAAAAGTCCACTATTTTATTTTGAGATGTTTCACTTAAAGAGTCTATTTTCAAAAATTAAGATATGAAAGTGTCATTTTATTACTAATGGCCTACTAAAAGCTGCATTTTCTTAAAAATTTTAACTTTTAAACGGAGACTCTTTACGCAAAACAGATGGAGTACCATTCTCGAACGGGTGAGTCTCACATAATTGGGCGTTATATATTCTGCCCATGTAAACAACTTAGATCATGTTTATTATTCAATGTATTTGTAATGGGTTAAAACATGATAAAATGTAGGGGTCATTTCCAGCAATTCAGTTTGAATAATTTTCAACCGCTTACAATGTCCTAATTTTTTTTATCAAAAGAATGAGATGTTGAAGGCAAAAAGACTATAATATCATTAATAACCCGCAGGCGCATTACAAATCTCTCAATTTGGTAAATAATAATTATGACCCAGAAAATGCCGCTTAAGTTTTGGAGAAAAAATAAATAATTAGTTTATTGAAAAAGTTATATATGTCTTCAATTCATGTTGTAGCATATGTGAAATATGGTATCACGGTACATAATATAGAAAATAACGACATTATTATAATTTTTTTTATTCCCATGTATCTCAATCCAGTGGTATTATGCTAAGTTATTTAATAAACTAAATTAGCATTATATTATCCGTATTTATATGATTCATAAGCTATTTTTCTACAGCGAATTCAACATTACCGAGTGTTGGAATATCTCATTTCGATTGCAGATCGTCGATTATAAGAGCAAGTACCTCAATTATTGGTGTAACGAATGATGAAGATGGTTCAAGTGGCATTCCTCCCAAAAAATTATGTTTAGATAAATCTTTCTCTTTACATTAGATGCAGGGGATTTTTTAATTTTGATCTACATATGTTTTATTCAGTTGCAAATTTTTTCCTCATGATGTATTCATATTTCCTTTCCCACCTATTTACTCAATAAAATTATCTTACATCATATATTACTGTTTACCATATCCAAATATGGTATTCAAATTTTAATAGTTAATTTTGTGGTGCGTCATGTTTTCTATTGTGTTTAGGAATAAGTATTATTGTGTTTAGGAATAAGTATTTCCACACGGACATCTCATAATATAAATATCTTAATTCAATAAATGATTACATGGTTTCGGCTAATAATTCAGAAAGACATCTTTATTTGAGTTCATATTTTTCATGTCATTGATCTTCTGAACGATATACATACTCAAGAATTCTTAAAGGGAATTACATGTTCTGGAATTCCAAATCATGAGTTGAATTTGAAGGTTGGAATTCCAGCTATGTTTCTTCATAACATTGACCATTCTCATGGATTGTTCAATTGCACGAGATTAATCATTTCAAGGTTGGGAAACCATGTTATAGAAGGTCGACTTCTTTCAAAGGCCAATTCTGACGATGCTGTTTTGATTCTGAGAATGCCACCGACATCTTCTGACCATAGAATTTCATTCAAATTTCAAAGAAGACAATTTTCACTGATGCTGTCTTACACAATGTCTATAAATAAAAGTCAGGGACATTCATTGTCTAACGTGAGACTTATTTTGAAAAAAATTGTTTTTACTCATGGACAATTATATGTTGCGTAATCTCGAGTTACTAATCCTAAAGGTCTTCGAATTTTGGTTTGCGATAGTGATAGTAGTAATTGTCATAAATATTCAACAACAAATGTTGTACATACAGAAGTATTCGAAAAGCTGTAATAACTTCTCGAATTTTATATGATGTTCTAAATTTACTTTTACATGTTATTATTTTTTAAATTAATTTGTTCACATTGAAGTTTTAAGTTGTAGATTATTCTTCTTCCTTTAACTATATGATTTTCACTGTATATACTATCCGTGTATCGCACGGGTGATATACTAGTTTTATAAAATTGATAGTTTTGCATTGCGATATTATATATAAACATATGAACGGTGGTACATTCAATTATTTATAGCGCACCTCTTGCTCATTAAGGGTAGCGCAGTCTTTTTACATCCAAATATAACTTTTTTCGGTTAAAAAAAAGAAAAAAATATTTAAACGATTAGAAATCTATATATATATATATATATATATATATATATATATATATATATTTAAAGTTGGTGAGGAGCACTATGGTTGTGCCACCTCACCACCTTTAGATAAATCTTCATTCTAAATCATCCATGTGGAAGTTTTAAAAACCTTTGGTTTTCTAGCCATTAGCTAATAATAATACCTAATAACAATCAATATGATAAGGGGTATTAGTATTAGTATATATAACTTCTTCTATTGTCAATAGTAGAAGACTTATATTTAAAAACTTTTACAACTAACATTACTTCTAACCAATGTGGGATAAAACTCTTCAAGGTTAGATATTACTTCTAATGACTCACTTTTAACATCATACTTTAAGCTTTGATATCTTATTCATCCAAAAATTGATTTGGACAAATAAATATATCATTTCGATGTTCTTGCCGAGTAGAACACATTTACACAATTACTTTTGTCAACAAACAAATGACACGTAAAGAAATTTGTGCCTCAAGTTGCACAATTTCTTTTACTAAAGACACTAATTTTTTAATAAGTATTATACTTTAACTCTTGATATCTTATTCATCCAAAACTCAATTTGGACAAATAAATATATCATTTCGATGCTCTCACCAAGTAGAACGCATTTGCACAATTACATTTACCAACAAACAAATGACACATAAAGAAATTCGTGCCTCAAGTTGCACAATTTCTCTAACTAAAAACACTAATTTTTTTTTAACAAGTATTATACTTTAAGTCATGATATCTTATTATCAAAAACTCAATTTGGACAAATAAATATATCATTTTGATGCTCTCACCAAGTAGAATACATTTGCACAATTACCTTCGTTAACAAACAAACGATACGTAAAGAAATTCGTGCCTCAAGTTACACAATTTCTTTCACAAAAAACACTAATTTTTCAACAATAGAAGAGATGTATCCCACATTGGTTAGAAATATTTTTACAATTATTACCAATAGAAGATGTACATCTCACATTGGCTAGAAAATGATATTGAGTTTAAATTATTTTATATTATTACCAATAAAAGAGATGTATAACGCATTGTTTAAAAAGAAAATGTTAGATTTTAAAGTCTTTAAAAGACTAGACTTTCACTTTTACAAGAGATGTATCTCACATGGTTACAAAATATTCTACTATTATTACCAATAGAAGAGATGTATCACACATTGGTTAGAAATTGATGTTTGTATTAAAAATATTATTATTAATTACTAATTGAAAAGATGTATCATACATTTGTTATAAAGTGATGTTGATTTTTAAAGTTTTTTGTTAAAAAACTTCTACCATTATTACCAATAGCAAATGTATATCTCACATTGATTAAAAAATGATGTTGATTTTTAATTATTTTAGATTATATAAAAGACTTACTATTATTAGCAATATAAGATATATGTATATATATATATATATATATATATATATATATATATATATATATATATATATATACTTTTGGTTTTCTAACCATTAACTAATAATAATACATAATAATAATCATAATGATAATGGGTATTAGTATTAGTATATATAACTTCTTCTATTGTCAATAGTAGAAGACTTATATTTAAAAAAAATTACAACTAACATTACTTCTAACCAATGTGGGATAAAACTCTTCAAGGTTAGATATTACTTCTAATGACTCACTTTTAACATCATACTTGAAGCTTTGATATTTTATTCATCCAAAACTTGATTTGGACAAATAAATATATCATTTCGATGTTCTTGACGAGTAGAACACATTTGCACAATTACTTTTGTCAACAAACAAATGACACATAAAGAAATTTGTGCTTCAAGTTGCATAATTTCTTTCACTAAAAACACTAATTTTTAATAAGTATTATACTTTAACTCTTGATATCTTATTCATCCAAAACTCGATTTGGACAAATAAATATATGATTTCGATGCTCTCACCGAGTAGAATACATTTGCGCAATTACATTCGCCAACAAACAAATGACACGTAAAGAAATTCGTGCCTCAAGTTGCATAATTTCTCTCACTAAAAACACTAATTATTTTAACAAGTATTATACTTTAAGTCTTGATATCTTATTACCCAAAACTCGATTTGGACAAATAAATATATCATTTTGATGCTCTCACCAAGTAGAACAAATTTGCGCACAATTACCTTCGTCAACAAACAAATGACACGTAAAGAATTTCGTGCCTCAAGTTGCATAATTTCTTTCACTAAAAACACTATTTTTCAACAATAGAAGAGATGTATCCCACATTGGTTAGAAATTGATGTTGGTTTTAAAAATTCTATTATTAAGTATCAATAGAAGAAATGCATCATACATTGGTTGGAAAGTGATGTTGATTTTCAAAGTCACTTGAAAACCAAAAGTTTTTAAAGCTTCCACATGGATGCAAGTATTTCACATTGGTTACAAAGTATTCTACTATTATTATCAATAGAAAAGATGTATCACACATTGGCTATAAATTAATGTTGGTTTTAAAAATACTATTATTACCAATAGAATAGATGTATCATACATTTGGTAGAAGGTAATGTTTGTTTTTAAAGTCTTTAAATAGAAGACTTCTACCATTATTATTAATAGAATATGTATATTTCACATTGGTTAGAAAGTGATGTTGATTTTAATTATAGATATCTTTTCTATTACTAATAGAAGAGATATCTTACATTTGCTAAAAAATGATGTTAGTTTTAAAAGTCTTTAGACAAAAGACTTTTACTTTTACCATCAATGTAATAGAAGAGATGTATCCCACATTATTTAGGAAGAGATGTTGGTTATAAATTTTTTAAAATAAAAGACTTCTTCTATTATTACCAAATGAGGATATGTATTACACATTGGTTAGAGAGTGATGTTGATTTTAAAAGTCTACAATTATTAGCAATAGAAGAGAAATATTTCACATTGGTTATAAAGTGATATTGGTTTAAAAAGTTTTTAGATAATGTATCTCACATTGGTTACAAAGAAATGTATCTCATATTATTTAGAAATGAGTATTGGTTATAAAAGTCATTAGATAAAGACATTTTTTGTTATTACCAATAGAAAATATGTATCCACATTGTTTAGAAATGAATATTGTTTAAAAAGTCTTTTATCCACTACTATTATTACTAATAGAAAATATGTATACCACATGGTTAGAATGTGGTGTTTGTTTTAAAGTCTTTAGATAAAAGACTTAAACTTTCATTGCCAATAAAAATATAAAATAAATATCTCACATTGTTTAAAAATGAATTATGATTTTAAAAGTTTTTAACAAAATGACTTCTAATATTATTATCAAGTTAAATGTTAATTTTAAAAGTCTTTAGATAAAAATTTTTTTACTATTATTATTAATACAAAATATGTATCTCACATTAGCTAGAAACTTATATTAATTTTAAAAGTATTTAGGTAAAAAAATCGTTTAATATTAGTAACAATATAAAAAAAATTATAACAATAGAAGAGATTAACAATCTAATTATAATGTCTAAAAGTTATATTATTACTATAAAAATATATATATCTCATATTATACCCGTGCATAGCACGGGCTGAATAACTAGTTTAGGAAAGTAGACCGGCGGGAATTTCTCCATTTTTTTTATGCTCAACACTTTTAAGCACTTAAGTTTGGTTTTTTAGTAGCGATATATTAGTAACAAAATAACAATTTTTAAAAGTAGATTTTTTAAATAAAACATCAAAAAATGAAATAATTGATTTTTTACTCGAAATGGAGATAGTATTTAATTTAAGTCTAATATAAACCCTTACGTCAATAATTGATGTGTTTTTTCTTTCTTTCTTTCCCACCGTCGCTGTAAATTTTATAATGATGAAAATTCCGCTTCTGTTTATATATGTTCATTTGCCAGATGGAATGGATTCGGATTCGCACGACTTTGCTCCACCAACTAACTGATTTTGACTTACTTTGTGCGATGATGCAATGATATATATATATATATATATATATATATATATATATATATATATATATATATATATATATATATATATATATATATATATAAAGCCTATGCAATTTAAAAATAGTAATTTTCCATTAAAACTTGCATCCCTAATTATTATTATTTTTCCTCATAAGGAGGGCATGTGAAGGGATCGAACCTGAGACCTCACACATTGTGAAGTAATCCCTAATTATAGCAAATATTTAATAAATACTATAATTAAATAATACAAATTTAAATACTTATAACTCCTTGAAATTAGAGCCTAGGAACTAGAACCACTGCATTCATTGCTTTGTTATCAAAACAAAACATTTTATGCATACAATATTTAGTTTTCTATTGTTGTCAAATAAACTTCAAAAAAATCATGGATGACTTTGCGCAAGAAATTTCATTGAAGTGAATCATAAATACTCAGAATTAATTCTAACTGAATGACTAATATATATATATATATATATATATATATATATATATATATATATATATATATATATATATATATATATATATACACACACACACACACACACACACACACACACACATATATACATCTATGATTTTATTTATAAATTTTTGGTCTACTTCACCAGATTAAAAGTTATTAAAACAAATACTTTCAATGAAATCACAAAAACTCACAATTCATTATAGTTAAATGAAATATATGAATATTTTTTTGTCTACTTCATCAGATCAAAGTTCTTTAAAGAAATATTATGAACAAAATTACAAATACTAATTATTGATATTAAATATATGACTGACCAACAAAAATATTTAGATTTGAAAATTTGTTGTCCATTTCATCATATTCAAAATTTAAAAAACATCAAAAGTTCATCTAAAACACAAATGCACGTAATTAATTATAAATGATTGACAGATCTAAAAAATATATCAATTTGAAATAAATAAGATTTAACAAATACTTCAAGTAACATGAACTATATAATGGTAAATAACAAAACGAAACAAACAATATTGCAACATAATTTTTCCTCTAACAAAGAGGAAATGTTTCGGAAGTGCAAAGTTACATCTCTTTTAAAAAAATGAACCGACCATTTAATCATGAACGAATTAATTTGCCGTTGTATTCGAAAAGTAATCAGATTTATATCAAATTGTAGAGTTCCCAAGTATTATCACTTGGAAAGCTACCTTGATGATCTCCCTTTACAGAGTCCTATATTTTTTAGGATAGAGAATGAAGAGAGGGATAATGAGTAAATAGAGCTTCGGTGAGAGGGCAAGGTTGTTGGAATAAATATCATGATAAGATGTAGCGAGACTCAAGAAACGAGTTTTTAACATATATATATATATACTCTAAAATGAAGGCGTTTTAATATCCATGAGTAGGACGAAGTAACAAAGCCAAGAGATTAAATTTGTTTTTTAATTGTTATTGATTAATTGATATTGAAATAAGCCATAAACATGCTTAAATCAGTACAAACAGAATTATTTGAGTCAATTTTCAATCTATCATCGTCAATTTAATTTGTTTAGAGTAAGTTTTGCTATTCAATTAATATGTGTCGGGTTATGAACACGTCAGACCCATATATATATATATTTTTTGTCTTTTAAAGGTTTGAAAAGAATATGGTGAAAATTGGGTCGGTCTCTTTTGACAGATATTCAACCGCTGTCCACTATGCTTTTTTAATCGGAAAAAAACATTTTTGATGTGAAAGGACGAGTAAACCTTTAATGAATCGGACGCACTTGCGATAAGAATCAGTTCATACATTAACATGCATGATTCAAAATTGTGTAATTGTTATTCTCATTCCATAGCAGTGCATCGCGATTTTAAATCGATGCCTCACGTTCAAACTGGTCTATTTCCAATTTATAGCGATGTATTGTGATTTTAAATTGATGCATCACGAATCCAAATCCACGTATCGCTGTTGAAAATCCATACACTGCGATACACATTTTTTTGTATTTTCATTTTAATTATTTATTTAATTTTCATAAATTGCAGTTATTCCAATTTATTTATTTTATTATTGTTAATCAACTGACACGTATATTTCTTTATTTTCATAATAATTTTTAATCAAATGAATCAAGTGATATTTTTCCATTCATTGAAATAATCTCTTTTTTTAGTTTTGTTTTTTGTCTTCATTTTGCTTGATTATAATTAAACCGAGTATAATTTTATTAATTTGATTAAAAAATATATATGTTCGTCCGTTTAACGCATGTGCATAAAACTAGTTAATGTATACTATTAAGAGTAAGTCTCACGTGAAACCGTCTTACATATTTTAATTTGTATAACGGAACTCTATTTTCTCATAACTCAACTCACCAAAACACAGTTGATTATGTCAAGAGGATCTTTTTCATACCGTTTTTCCTAAGTTCTTCCTAATAGTAATTGGGAAGACTTGACAGAGAAACAAACGCATGCTCGGTCACCAACATAACATAACTAAAGCAAAAATATGTAAGAGTCCAGATCTCTTGTACCACGAAGAGTAACTGTCCATGACTCCATGCACCACCAAGTACATTTTAATATGGGTCATGGGTCATCCATGAGTCATATATCTTGGTGGTAAAAGGAGTACACTTTATGCTACGGGAGATTTGGACTCGGTATGAATATTGAGGGCTTCGGTTTCGCTATTGTGTTGTATCATGTATGTCCTCTACCTTGTTTATTAAATGTTACTCCCTCATTTCTAAATAATTGTCATATATTTTTTTGTTAATTCTAAATTAATTGTCTCGTTGTCAAAAATTTTCTTTTTAGGAAAACTTTTTACTATTTTTAATCTTATATTTTTTTCATACTTTAAGTATGAGCCATATAAATATAGAATTTAAAAAAATAAATATTTTATCAATATTTATTATAAAATATATTTTTTAAAAAATACTTAAAAATAACAATTATTTAAGAACATAAGAAATAATATATGTTTAGTGGTGTGCTTCTTTTTTGCTTACAAGCAAAAAAGAAAAAGACAAAAGACACAAGTAGTTGACCATGTAACGTACTAGAAAAAACCTTCCCTTATTTGCTTATATTTATATTTGTGAATCAAAATTCAAAGGAAGGACAATAATGAACTAAACCACAATGATTGGATCCTAAACCACCGTTCAATTTGTATGTTTATTTCATTGGTCCAAGTTAAAGCAGAATTGAAGTTGACTATCAAAAAATTGGAATAAAAGAAAATAGTTAATAAATAAATTCCTATCAGGTATCTTATGGTATCATACAAGACCCGAGGATTAAAGTAAATACATAAAGCTTTTTCAACAATTTGAAATTCTTAACCATAGTTTGAAGATCTTTTTATTTATTTCAAGTATCTTAATACAGTAAATGTCAAACTTAGAACACAGTTTTGTGATAATATTTTGCCTCAAAAAAAGCCTAAGATCACGATAAACCATATATCCTAAAATATTGGTTACCAAAACTAAACTATACCAATTATAGATATTACAATTTTGTATGCTAATGACGCTATATATGTTTAACACCTCCCCTCAAGTTGGAGCATGTAGGTCACAAATATCAAACTTGCGGAGTAAATACATGAATTACTGGTGGCCTAGTGCTTTGGTGAAGATGTCGGCAAGCTGTTCAGTTGTCGACACATGAGTCGCACGGATCACATCATCCTGGATTGCATCCCGCACATAATGACAATCCACCTCGATGTGTTTCGTACGCTCGTGAAAGACCGGATTGTGAGCAATATGTAAGGCCGACTAATTATCACATAGCAGGTGTATAGCTTGTGAGTGTGCTACCCCTAAGCAATCAAGCAAGGCCTTAAGCCATTTTAACTCTGATGTGATAGCAGCCATTGACCAATACTCGACTTCTGTAGACGAGTGAGAAACTGTGTGTTGTTTCTTGGTCTTCCAAGAGATCGGAGAACCACCAAGAAAAACTATCCATCTGGTGAGCGCCTCGTTAAGCGACAACTAGCCCGATCAGAATCACACCATTCCGTTAAGGAGAGATCACAATTAGCTTGTAGAAGAATGCCTTGCCTTGGACAACCCTTCAAATAGCGCACAGCGCGAACAGCTGCATCCCAATGTTTTTGGCGAGGATGTTGCATAAACTGAGCCAAAATGTGTACAGTATAGGCCAAATCAGGATGGGTGCAAGATACGTAAATCAGACGACCCACCAAACGTCGGTATCGCTCCGGATCATCAATTAAAGCACCTTGAGCAAGAGCTAAATTGTGATTTTGTTCAATCGGAAACCCTATAGGTTTCGCACCTAACGAACCCGTCTCGGCAATGATATCAAGAGTATACTTTTGCTGGCATAGAAAAATCCCCTCTGTGCTACGAGCAACTTCAATACCAAGAAAGTACTTTAGGGCGCCCAGATCTTTCATGTGAAAGCATTCATTCAAATATTTCTTAAGAGCAATGATAACAATCGAATCATTGCTTGAAATAATGAGATCATCGACGTAGACCAAAACATTAAGCTGAATAGCATTCTGATGTAATGCATAGTGAAGAGAGAATAATCGGAGTAGGATTGAATGAACTCATACTTCTTCAAGGAAGTTGCTAACTTGGTGAACCAACACAGTGGGGCCTGTCGTAAACCATATAACGACTTCTTGAGACAGCAGACTCCACCAGGTTTGTTGACAATAAAACCAAGTGGGAGTTTCATATACACCTCCTCATCTAGATCACCATGCAGAAACACATTGTGGACGTCCAGTTGATGTAATTCCCAGTTCTTTGCAGTTGCGATCGATAAGAGAGTGCGAATAGTCACCATCTTCGCAACTGGAGCAAATGTCTCATTGTAGTCGATGCCTTTGACCTGATGATTACCAAAAATAACCAGACGAGCTTTGTGACATTCTATTGTTCTGTTAGCATGATATTTGATTTTATACACCCATTTGCAGCCAAGAGCCTTCTTTCCTGGAGGTAATTCTGCCATCTTCCATGTTTCATTTGCTTCCAAGGCCCCGATTTCTTTTTACATGGCTTCTCGCCAATTAGCATCTTGCATAGCCTTATTGAAATTGTGCGGCTCACAGCCTGAATTAATTGCTGTAAGAAATACACAGTATCGCATAAAAAATTTATCACAATTTACAAAATGTGCTAAAGGATAAGGACTACCTGAGGAGTTGAAGGCAGACGATGAAGTGAGGGATGGACTCGAAGGAGATACAGTATGCGAGACGTACTCAGAATGCCAGTCAGGAGGGCATTTAGTTCGCAAACCACGACCTAAAACGAAGGTGGATGACGAGTTAGGGAGAGTTTGACCTGCTGTGGTGCTACCTATGTCAGGACTGCATGTGTTGCATGATGCCCCGTTGACGTTAAGAAACACTCTAGTTGTACTATCACTGTCGTGCTCATGATCTATTGTGCCAGGGTTAGTGTTGAGGTCCCGAGTGTCACCATGTTCCAATACATCTTCCAAATCGTCCAAAAAAACATTCTCCACACCCGGATATATGCTGTCTGCCGAGGTATGAGACTTAGAGTCCTGGTGTTTGATTACAAAAGGAAATACTTTCTCATGAAATTGAATGTCTCGAGACACAAAAATATCCCATGTTTCAAGGTCGTACAACTTCCATCCCTTTTTGCCGTGAGGATAACCAACAAATGCACATTTTCGACTTCGAGGAGTGAACTTATTCCCTTTAGATTTTTTATTGTGAGCAAAACAAAGCGATCCAAACACTCGCAATGTATCATACTGAGGTTCGACACCAAATAGGATTTCATATGGTGTTTTATTTTTCAACAACTTGGAGGGAGTACGATTAATCAAATAAACAACACCTAGCACACATTCACCCCAAAACGATATCAGTAGATGACCTTGAAACATTAAGGCACGACTTACATTCAAAATTTGTTGGTGTTTGCGCACGACACGACCATTTTGTTGCGGTGTACCAACACAAGAAGTTTGAAAAACAATCCCATGCTCGTCAAAGTAGGGTAGCATACAGTCAAACTCAATGCCATTGTCACTCCGCACCAGTTTGACAATTACTTCAAATTGACGTTCAATCATGGCAAGGAAATAACAGAATGCTTTATGAACATCGGTTTTAGAATGCAACAAATAAACCTAAACAACTCTTAAAAAATCATCTACTAGTGTCAAAAAAATAATGTGCACCGCCCGAAAAGGGTGTCCTGTTCTGGCCCCATAAATCACAATGAACTAATTCAAAAATCCGACTAGCTTTACTATCACTATTAGGAAAATTGTCACGTGTTTGTTTCACTTGAGGACATACATCACAGACTTTATTCAAGAAGTGTCGAGCGGTACTAGGCCGAAAAGCAGGAACTAAATTGACAACTCTATCTGACGAATGTCCCAGACGATGATGCCACAGCTCAAATTCGCTTATCTCTGGAACTTGTACAACGCATACTGTAGGGATCTCGCAATAATAGTAAAGCCCATCCTTTCGTTCACCAGCTCCAATCAGACTCCCCGAAAGTTGGTCCTGTATAGCACATAAAGAATCTGTAAATCAGAAAAAATATTTGGAATCATTTACTAATTTAGACACTGATATTAAGTTGCACTGTAATTGAGCAACAAACAAAACCCGTTCAAGTGTTAAACCCCTTGCAAGAATCACACGGCCTACTTAGTAGCCATGACCTATTTCCTGTCGGGCAGACCTACGGGACGTGATGCGATGTGTTTCAACCGAGTTAATCGATGTTCATTACCGGTGACATGATGGGAAGCACCGGTATCCAAAAGCCAAGGTAAAAAAGACTCATCAATCATTTGATCTTGTTGTTGATTATTTACCATGTTAAGTAATATTTGGATTTGCTCAGGGTTGAAATTGGACAGAGAAGGGCCAGGATTTTCATTCCCAGCTACAGAGCTCATGGTCGTTGCCTGGACTGAAGTAACTCCCTCATTGCTGCTGAATTCAACTTATCTTTGGGACGTGTTGCGATGTGTTCCAACTGAGTTAATCAATGTTCATTACCGACCATGGTCACAGCTCCTGCCGTACCAGTGCCCACCGCGCCCGCGCCCTGTCCAACGCCCACTGCGCTCTTGTTATGATCTCCCTTGTCGAACCCTTTTCCACTTCTAGACTCCCACCAATATGGATAACCATGAAGTTTAAAGCACGAACCATCGTCATGCCCAGACTTTTTGCAATGGTTGCATATGAGTTTCAACTTGTCACGACCCCCGGCCTTGCCTTTCTAGCGATCAACCTGTAAAGCAAAGACATTGGCCTTTTCCTTCGCAGCTTTGCCCCACGTAATTCCCCTAGACCTCTCCTCTTGAAGAAATGCCTGATATGTTTGATCAATATCGGGAGGTGGTTGGCGTGATAACAGATTTGCACGCACCGTGGCGTATAAATCATCGTCGACCCCAATCAGAAATTGATGAAACTTCTCTTCCTCCATGTCCCTAGTGAACTTCTCCACTACTTCACATGTACACCTACCACATTCACAGGCGTGTAACGACTTGAGGCGTGCAAGATCATCATATAGACCCATCAAAAGATTAAAATAATCTTCGATGGTCATTGATTTTGTTTCCTTACAGTCCAGTATATCCGCCCGCAGTTGCTAAAGACGAGGCCAAATAATCGCATAGCTATTTAGCCACATAAAATCGGAATCGAGGACCATTAGCCACATAAAATCGTTTTTCCAAATAATCCCATAGTCATTTAGCCATCGTTCCATTTGCATATATCCATGATACAAGCATGAAGTTAACAGTCTCCCAATTTAGAAGCTTTCGTTGTGCAGTTGGTTTGTTAATAACTCCATTAACAAACACAAACTTGCACCGGGCTTTGAGGGACAACGTGATTGCCCCAGCCCATGCCAAGTATTTCTCTTCTTGCAAGATTACGTGAGCAATCAAGTTCTCTGGCTGATCTCCAGAACCAAGATAGTAAGGAGAACTAGAATCAATTTTCCCGTTGTTATCCGCCATTTAAGCACGAGGTCGACTGGAAAAGTCTAGGCATGTAGAAGAATTTAGGGTTTTGGCTCTAATACCATGTCAAACTTAGAACACGGTTTTGTGAGAATATTTTCTCTCCTTTTCTTATTGATCGACACTATGATATATACAAAAATACAACAAGACTTTTGCCTCAAGAAAAGCCTAAGATCACGATAAGCAATATGTCCTAAAATATTGGTTACGAAAACTAATTATAGCAAATATAGATATTACAATTATGTATGCTAATGACGCTATACAGGTTTAACAGTAAACCAAATAAACCGAATAAAATTAAATAAAAAAACAAAATAAAAATAGAGCATTTCCACTCAATTTAGGTTGGGCAGTGTGGATCGACACATCTATGTGATGCCTTTAACTCTTAAATAGAGATCTAGTGTATGTGTGTGTTTTATTTCGACTATTAAATTATATATAAAAAAAACAGAAGAATCTTAAGTATATAAATTTACTTTTTAGCCCTCCCCGGGGTAACCGACAAAAGCACTTATTTTGGGTTTGGGTGGTCCATTTCTTGTCTTCTCTATCCACATTTTTTTGATAGAATAAAAATTATACACCCTCTGTCCCAGATAAATATTCTTACTTTTTTATTTTAGGATGTCATAACTAATATTTTTAAAGACTTTTGGTGTACAAATTTTATACCGTTCTTCCTAATATATCTCTTCATTTAATATTATCATTATTGCACATCCTAAAGAGATAGGGAGTGTAATGGGTATATAATCAGTGGCGGATCCAGACATAAACTTCAGCGGTGTCACAAATTAATACTATTACATAATTTTTTTGAAAATTACAATTGTCCCCTGCGCGTTTTCATAAACTTTAATTCCCAACAATAACAAACAAACAAATTTCAGCAAATTCATCGGACTTTAACCTCAAATAGTCAAATTCAAAAATCAAAAGCCCTAATTTCGGATAAATATAAACAATTCCAACAAATTTATCAATTAAACTATCAAATTAGTTAGTCAACTACACAAAATAACAAAAAAATATTTACTGGTTCCAGGCTTCCAGCAAATTCATCATTACATATACTTAAGACTTTAATGATTTTGTGATTTTTGTCAAAAGTCAAAAACCCCAACCACAATTTCCACTTTCCAAATTCCAGCAAATTCATCATAATAACATATGCTGCTATGCAATTTCAATTTGTGATTTTTATCAAAAGTCAAAAACCCCACAACACAAACACAAATGACAATTACAAATCCTGAAATCCGAAAATCCCAATCCCAATTCGGCAATTCCCACAGCCCACTGCCACTAGCCACATGAACAGAACAGAAGAACCAAAAATATTTGTAATTGGTATTCCTAATTTCGGAATTTCCTAATTCCTATGCACAATTCACAAATCAGAATTCAGAAATGCCGAATTGAAGACTTGAATTGAAGTGATTAACAAATAACAATTAAGTGAAACTGTGAAGATTGAAGAAACTGAATGAACTACTGAAGAATGATTGAATGAAGACTGAAGTCATGAACATTGAAGAATTGGAGAAAGTGAGAAACATAAAAAGGAAATTACCTCGGCCTCTGCGTCTGCCAGGCCCGTCGCCGACTCGCCGTCGCCGGTCGGTCGGTGAGTACTCTGTACTCCTCAGTCCTCAGTCTCAGTCTCCACTCTCCAGTCCACTCTCCTCTTTGACTCTTCGACAGACCAAATTCAAGGTTCAAATCAAAGAAGCAGTCAAGCTCTGGCTTTCCGGCTTCAAGTAATCAAGTTCCGGCTGTGCTTCGACAGTTCGACTTCGAGCCTTCGACCTCCGGTGTCGCTCGACGGAGTCGACGCTCACTCGCTCTCTCCGTCTCTCGTATTCGCCGCGCCGGTGCTCACTTCTTTAGTTCTTTTGTCGTTTGATTTTTTTGGTGTGCGAAGTGCGAACCCTAGATCTGGAAAACTTGAGCGGTGTCACTTATGTAAAACGGCGTCGTTTTACATAGTGAAAATTAAAAAAAAAAAAAAAAAAGTTCAGAGGTGCACCTGCCCCCCAAGTCTAATGCATGCGTCCGCCCCTGTATATAATTAATGAAAGAGAGAGAGTGTGTATGTAATATGTATTATTATCGCAACATATTTTACAATTCATCTTTAATTACATTTTAGCATTTCTTAATTTTTGTGTTTTGTTTACTAAAAATATTTATTCGGTACGGAGGAAATAATAAATAAAATGTGTAAAAGCGCGGATTCGACATTTACGGCAATGCCTATTGCCTCCTCATGTCACCTTATCTCTTTCACTCTTTCTCCTTCACCTTTCCTAATTCCGTCCCAAGATTTTCATTTCTTTCTCATTTCATGATTAATTTATACTCCCTCTGTTCCTTCATAAATAATCCCATATGCGATCATAAGAAAAATAATAATTATTTGAATTGATTATAAATATTGATATTATATACTCCCTCTATCTCAAAATTATTATCTGGATTGACTTGGCGTACGGTTAAGAAAACGCATTTGACTGATTATTAATATTGAAATAATATGTGATTTCCTTTAAAGCCCATGAATATGTGATCCAAAATTAAAGTAAGAAGAAAAAGTAATGGTAAAGTGGTAAAAATAATGTCCTAAAAAAGAAACTTTCAAAGAAGACAATTATTTTGAGACGGACGAAAAAAAAAGTAAGACAATAATTTTGAGACGGATGGAATAAATTTTTTTTAAAAAAAAACTCTTGTATATATGGTCATAATTAAAACGTGAATAAAAGTTAATGATAAAATGGTAAAAATGTTAAAAGTTTAAAAACACGACAATTATTTTTGAACAGACTAAAAAATATATGAAAATTATTTAGGATTAAAAGAGTATTAATGTTATTTTAAACGAGCGTGTATGTTTAATATTTTAAAATTTTTAAATAGATATTTTATTTTTATATTATTTGTAGTTTTTAGAGTTATGTTGACAAAAATGAAGGTTGTCACTAAAATAAACCATCAATAAAGTGGTTGCAGTTTTGTTGTTTTGATTTTTGATTATCAATTTTCAATGGTTGAGGTGATGAGGTCCCGTTGAATGTTGATTCATTCATAATAATATCACACATCCCACATAATTAGACACATTTAAATTCATGTCACGCTAGTTTTAAGGTTGGGGTATTCCTTCTAATGCTATTATGGTAATACAAACTTATTCTTCTTTGTATCAATGATAATGGCTATGAGAATTACTTTTTTCTGTTTTTGATAAGGAGTTCAATATTTTATTTTGAGGTAAAATAAGAGTTTATTTTTTAAAATTAAGATATAAAAATATAATTTTATTACTAATGAGCTACTAAAAATGTCATTTTCTTAAAAAATTTGATTTTCAAACGAGAACTTTTAGCTCAGAACAGAGAAAAAATAATAAGTTATAATAATAATAATAAATTATTGGTATATTATTATAATTATTATCATCATCTTCATCAATATTTCAGGCCAAATGCCCAAGATTAATCTGGAGCCCGGTAGACTTAGACATGTTAAAAGGGACGAGGATCGTAGGGTTGACCCTGTTAAACCATAACTAGAAAGGGTTAGGGTCGAGAAAATCTAACCCTATTAAATTTAGGGCTAATAGGACTAGCCATGTAAGGTTACAATCTAATTAACATATCTAACTAGAGTTGTTAAAAGCACTCTTCTAAAACTCCACGTCTAGCTCCGCTTAAGCGCTAGGCGCCTCTTCACCGTCGCGAGTTTCTTAGTTGTCACTTAATTGACCAAGTCAGCGCCTACGCCAAACCTCGTCGACCTTAATTTATTTTTGTAGCTTTGATTTTGTGGCGTGCGGTGACCGGAGAAGTAAGAGGGTGGTAATGGTGAGGAAGAGAGTGAGGTAGAAAAAAAGAGGTTTGATTTTGTGGATATCGGTGGGCTGGGAGAGAGGATAGATTAAAAGGTTAGATCTAGGAAGAAAGCGATTGGAAGATGAAAAAATAATGGAAGAAAAAGGAGTTGCCGGTCTGCTAACTAGAGAAAAGAAAGAAGAAGAAAAAAAGATAAAGAAGAGGGCTGTCTCAGGACTCGGAATTTAGAATCAGAAAGGACTAGGGATGATAGGTTAGACTATGGGTTGAACGAGCACTAGGTAGGTGGAGTAAAAAAAAATTTAGCTCTAAACTTGGCTGGTTTATTGCTTTGGGGTTGTTGGGAATTGAGATTAGTGGTATGTTTGTATATTTTTGTTCATTTTACAAATATAGACAAGTGTTTGATAAAATAACAAATATAAAAAATAAATAAATTTGTAGTCAATGTGTTTGATCTTTAATGTAAATTATAAAAAAAAATGGTAAGTATACCTTAATTCTAGGCCCTGATTACGTCCCGATTAATCCCTTAGGCACTAAGCGCTAGTGTACCACCTAACGACTATCTAACAAATTTTAAAACCTTGGTTAAAAGACTGAAAACCGCATGGTCGACCCTATTAAACCGAAATCGAGAAGTGTTAGGGTCAAGAAAAAGTACTATGCTTAAATTAAGGGTTGGCCCTATAAGGTCACAATATAGGGTTAGGGTCAACCTGATTAACATTTCTACGGATAGTATCAAGGCAGTAAAACTTTCCAAACACACGATAATCGTAAGATGGAGTAGCATAATCGTATTGTTCAATCCACCAACACACGATAAATCAGACAAGAAAAATTTGTGTTACAAAAAATATATCTTCCAAAAGAAAATAAAGATGGAAGTGTTTTTTTTTTTTTTTTTAAACCAGGTTGAATCCGGTAGTAGGTCCCCTCATCGCTACTACTGGAAAATCGCGAGATGTCGAAATGATACAGGTTTGAAGCAGAATCGATAACACATACTGCCCAACCTCGAAGAAAAGTCTTCCACCAAAGATCGAACCCACGCTGCCTCCAAAGATCTTATGTCCTCCTTTTACCACTCTGGCTTACGCCGGGGACAATAAAGATGGAAGTGTGTAAATGCCTAAATGGGGGATGGGATAGAGAATAGATGGTAACGGGTTGAGCTTTGACTTTTTTTATTATAGGTAATGGTCAAAAGATGAGTCTCATCTCAGACTCGGATAGAATAGACCATTCCGTTTCCGTAACCAACACTTGCCTTTCCTATTTTCCATCTACACACAGTACATATTCTTCTTTCCTTCTACTTTCTACATTCCGACATTATTATACACACAATTCCTCCCACTCTCTCTCTCTCTCCCTCGCGCGCGCTACGTTTTGTGTATCACCGCGAAGAAATATCTTGAACCTGCGAATTCATGTCGGTATGAAATCGAACCTCTTTCTGTGTTGAATCTGATATGAATCTTAGGCGATCCTCGATCGTCTATGATTTGGGTATTCAAGCTTTTAATTTTTCTTCTTTTCTTTGCTCTTTAATGATTACAATTCTTGATCGTCGTCTCATTGATTTTTCATTCGATCTTACGCTTCGATGCTGATTTCATTTCTTTCTTCTAAGATTGCTTCGATTTGATCTTTTTTTTTTCTAACTCAATTGGACGCATAACGTTACTACGACCTATTTGATTTCTATTTTTTCTCTTTCCCCAACAAAAATATAATTTTTTTGATATATTGTGCACTTTTGGTTGAATTATTTTATTTGGAAAGGCTGGTTCCTTTGCTATGACATTTTCCAAATTTGAAAGAGGGGCTCTTTCTTTAACCACACTGTGTCTCGATTAATGAAATTTGAGTTATGAAGCTCTGTTTGGGGAAAGTTTTGGTTGCTTTTATTGTAGCTTTACTCTAGATGGAAATAGATTTTTTGGTGGTGGTGGGGGATGTTAGATATCATCAACTAGATAATTTCTCTTTTGGGGTTTTCTTGAAGTCCTGTAGAGGTGTTCCATTCTCTATCTCTTCATATGTATGTGGTGGGGGGTTGTTATCTCTGTGTTTGTTTTGGGAGGTAGGTGAGGATTGTCAGGCTCGATTCCATAACAACAATATCCTGAGGCTAGGTGATTGAGCCTCCTCCAAGGTTTGAACTTTCATAATCTTGTTCTATAGTAGCTTGCTGTGGTATCAAGCGTAATATGCTCAAAATTCATGAATAATGAGGTTCATAACAGTCTCCAAGAAGAGTGAACTGAAGATATGAGGATGTGCATTGGTACATTTTTTCTGAACAGCCATCTCTTAAGCTTCTTCTGTGAATCTATTTTCAAGTCTCAAAGAAGATGCATATGCTAGATACCAAAATAAAATTGATCAGACACTGAAGTTCCCCCTCCCCCTTCTTTTTTCCCTCTTCCGAATTCGTGCTAATTTGTCCTAGAGTTTTGTATGTATGTTGCATAAAACACCCAACCTTCAGTTTTGGATCATAAGTTCATGTGTTTGTTCTATATGATTTTTCCTTAGATACGTTGTTATCCTCTTGTGAAATTTATCGTGTTATCCTTACAGATAAATAAGTTTGTAATGACAAGCTAAATCTCCATTCCCGGAAACTGACCTATTCGATGTTTTGCCACCTGATTTTTCTTCTTTGGGTACATGTATGATTCGAGTTTCCTGGGACAGACTTATTCTTGTGTTTGATGTGACCTCCTTTTGTTATGGGGGTAAAAGGGATGATTGATCCATCGATTATTTAAAAATTCATTTTGCTGTCATTTGCTTTAGAGTTGGTTGAAATTAGTCAATGATGTAGCAGTCGGCATACGGGACTCTTAATAGAGGTTTGACTCTAGGTCTGAGGGATTGAGTTGGCATTCATTCTGAATCACCTTTAATCAACTAAGACCTTTATTTTTTTTCAGTTGGCCTTTATGGTTTCACTTATGCATTGAAGGGAAACTGAATACCCATTCATGGTTCTTGTTGTTTGGTTATTGTGTACTTGTTTCTACCACGTTAATTCAATATGAGTGGGCATAAGTTGATTTTGCTTTTCTTGTTCTCCACTAATTGATATCATGTGTACAGCATAAAGGTTTTGTTTGACAATTGAATTACATATTTATAATGCAACTTACTTTGAAATGTTATTTCTATGTACGCGAACAGGAGAAGGGTCGGCCATTGCCAAAGTTTGGCGAATGGGATGTCAATGATCCTGCTTCTGCTGAGGGATTTACGGTGATTTTTAACAAGGCAAGGGATGAGAAGAAGACAGGTGGCAAGACTGAGTCACCAAACAGAGCCGATACTAATTATAAGCCGGCTGTTGATCCTGTGAAGCCTCAGGCTGTAAGTGTCTATTTGTGTTTTTTACTTGCTGTTGGACCCCAACGACTTCCGGATTCTTGAAGGAAACCTCGTGCTTATGTTGTATTCTTGCTAACATCATTTTGAAAGCTCTGTTTATAGGATTATGGATTTATGCTCTACTCACCTCACGTCTCATTCATGAGTGTTTATTGTTGTTGGTTTTCTTTTGCCTGGGAGGGGGGAGGGTTGTGGTTATGCCATAAATATAATAGAAACAGGCATAAGAAATAAGCAGCAGTTTGCATCAATAGAAAACCTGTTGGATAATGTTTATGATTACTAATTGGTAGCAGAGTATTGTATAATCTGTAGGGTTTTGTCCTTTCATTTGTCTGTATGCTGTGTATGTCGTTACTATCATCGCTTATCGTCTCTTCTGCTTCTCTGAAGACTGAAGAGTTCTCTGGCATCTTGCTTGTCAACAATCTAGTTTTGTTTGAGCAGATACTTGAGTATTTTGCCTGGGATTTTAATACCATAATTAGGGTAATTGCTGGAGTTGAAAACAAATTTAGAGGATAACTGATTGAAGGTGGCTTATTAATTTGGTTGTGGGTGGGTTATGTGATTCTTAGGCAATGTTTGTTGATGGTTTTGCACATATGTAAGGAATAGAGTAGTGACATGCAGCTGATTTTATGACTTCATTGAAATGGTTAACTTTCTCTCAAGGCAACATATTTTCCTCTTGTTCTTTGTGAGCTGATTTAATTTGCTTTCTAACACGTTGATAATGTATTCATTTTGCAGCAGAAGAAATGGTTTTGCTGCGTACAACCCCGCACAGAATCTTGACAAGGTTATATATTCCTTGTAAGAGCATATGCCCATAATGGGCCCCACCAAGTTTCTTTTAAAACTAGGAGCTGTAAAGTGATGGATGATATGCTGGAATCCATTTTGTGTGCTATAGAATGTCAATGGGGGGGAAGGAGAAAATGAAAAAAGAGGACAAAAGTTTAGATGTACCTACTACATAAACACATGTGGTGGTTTATTGTTGGTAGCCATGCCCATTGGTTTCCTCTACTTTCTTGAGTTATGGTTAGTTGATCTTGTGTCTGTTGATATTTGTTGTACTTCTTTTTCCCTTAAAAAAGAATTTCGACAATGGCATTGCTCATTTGCTTGTTGGATTATTGGAGTGGTTTTTACAAGTTGCTTTTTAACATTTTTAGTATCTTCTTTTTTGAGTAAAGATCCGAAGCATGCCACAGCCACAGCCACTGATAGTGATAGCATTGTCGATCTGCAGTGGCTTCGGCCATTGAAGAAATTTTTAGGATCTTTTGGAGCACTCCTTTAATGGGATTCTCCTCGTACCTATTTACAATTACAATTCGCATCTGTGGTTGTACTGTATAACCTATCATTGTTATTGGTGGTTGTACCTTAAATTTATTTGATGTTACTTCATAGGTGCAAACAAACCATTTTACTGAACACTGACTTTGATGGATTAATGAGAAAAATAGTTGCTTTCTTTTGCTCTACTTTCAAGTTTCAAGGAGGTCATGAAAAATCAATTTGAAGATGTTATTATAGATTAGAGAAGGCTGCATTCCACCGAGGGGATGAAGGCTCTATGTGGATTGAACATCTGCCCTCCTTTACAAGAAATTCTTCTTGTGGTGCCTGGGTGACTGCCCAAGTAAATGAACACATGAACACATGAACACATGAACCCTTTCACTGCCTACTGCCACTCAGTCGCTTTAATAACAATGGCTTAAAGGGCGTTACGATTGGGGCAGACGTCATCTGCATAGCACGCAAAATATTGTAATGACTCGTAGATCCAAGCAATGATTCATGGATTTGCTTAGTGGTTAACAATTCAAGGAACCTGATAAATCAAACTGGTATTCAAAATCCAACCCTAGCTAATATTATTCATTTCGAAACCCATAAATATTCTGACACAGGGTTTTCTTTTACCCTACTTACAAGAAAGGGCGATTTTAGTTGTTTCTAAACCTGTTTGTCCAGTGCACCACAAAAGAAAAGAAAAAAAAAGGAAAAAATATATTTTTACCATAAAATAGAATCTGGCCAATTCTACAAACTGATAAATAGCTCATAGCAATGCCAACAAGCTACACTCTGGACATCCCAAGCTTCCGTTCAAACAACCGACGAAGAAGGTAAACTTGGAGAACACTAGCACCGATGAGAGCACTTGATTCTATGAGAGCTTTATGTATCGCTCTTCTGCTCATTCCTTCATTTACTGCATTCCGACAGAAACCGTGATATCAAAATAAGCACAATAAATAACAACTTCATGTCCGTGACATACAGGCCCGTTACACACAGACATAAGGACGTGTGAGTACAGTTCTGATTACGTACCTATTGCTTGGCGGTCAGTCTGAGCCTCTAGCCAATGCTGTTCAAACTGGATGTTGTATAGAGCTTCCTCTAACTTTGATATTTGCTCCAGAATAGGCTTGAAATGCTCTGCACGTGCCATTCCATATAGCAATAAGTTGAATATTTCCAAAGGGCTCTAGAGAAAAACAACCATGAAACCTAGAAAAGTTGTTTACCATCTTTTGCATGTTCATCATGAAACATGTAGCCAACATGAACATCAAAGTCTACAGTTTCGTGATAAGGAGACTTATTCGTGAAACAGAATCGATATAGTCCTTCATGGTGAGCCACAAACTCAAACTTGTCAACAGTCTTGTCTCGAAAGTCATGAATCTGATCACCATTAGGTCCCTTCACCTGGTAATAGCACAGTTGCAGGATCAGTCATTAATGAAATGATGCACAGTGCGATTTGCAAATATAAATTCTTTAAATAAATGAAAAGTCTAATTATGATAAGGTAGCATTGTGAACTTGTAATCCAAGTCTTGGAAGTGGAATCTCAATGCTCTCAACGTAGCTCAATATTACGCTTCTTAAAAACGTTTAGGCTGTCTTTGGCTTCATGATTTAGTGACCTTTTTTTAAGAAAAAATAAGAGAGAGACGAACAGCTAGTTGTTAAGATAAACGAGAGAGAAAGTCCAAAACCACACAACCAAATCACCAAATCGCAATGGACAGCAGACCCTAATTTTGGTTATTGACCGGCGACAAAGAGATCACACTTGACTCTCTAGAAACCTTGTGCATGATTACAAGCTGAATTTTGCATCAGGAAATTTAAAAAAATGAACACTCGCCAGTTATTTTTGTGGCAAACTCTCTACATGTCTACACATGTACACACCCCCCCCATATATGTACATCCACCTATCTCTCTCCCTCATATGACAATAAACTTCGCCCTCCCCAACATAGATTGTAAAGCTCGAAGCTCCAACAGATATTGCCCAGCAACTTATAATGGGTGGGTCGTTGACCATTAAAATGCTTAAACCCAAACAGTTGGTGGTTAATAACAATATTCAAGGCTTAATAAACCAATCAAAGTTGTCCCAGACACTTTTGATGTAGGACTGGCGTATCACAATGATGGTAGTGAAATTTCACGAGTCCATTAAATAAAATTAGCCACAAAATATAGTTTGTGGGCCAACATAGATTGTAAAATGATATATATATATATATGTTTATATGTATTTCCAATAAATACTCACTTTGTTCTAGGTAAAGAGTCCACTATTCTAGTTTGAGATGTTTCACTTAAAGAGTCCACTTTCAAAAGTTAAAGCATAAAAGTGTCGTTTTATTACTAATGGACTACTAAAAGTGTCATTATCTTAAAAAGTTTGACTTTTAAACGGGACACTTTGTCCGGAATGGAGGGAGTAACTTTTTTATCCCATGTGATGGCTCACAGACTCTAAAACTTGGGTAACATGCAAAAAAATTGACATGGTTCCGACACTTCGGAAAGAATCCAATGGCAACTACAACAAGTTTGTGACATTATACAAGGTTAAATATGTGATACATTGAAAGTGAGGACTTTTAGAAAGAAGAGCTCAATACTGCTGGAAAATTTCGGCTAGACTAGGCAGAAGAAAACAAGTGAGAGTTATAAACAGGAGAGAGTAAAAGGAGCTCAGGTACTAAGCATACCAAGGGAAAGGCAGCAAGCATTCAACTTAAACTGTTACTCCCAAGGCCTAGGTAAGAGGGCGTATTTCTTTCAATTGTTTTCCTTTGTTGCGGGCAACCCATGTTTTTAGGGAACAACATTTGGTGATGTAAAAAGAAGGTTATGAATGTCGACCAGGGAACAAAAGGTACCAAAAGACAGGGGAACAAATGCAAAAAAAGATGCATACAAAAATCTATAACCACTCTCTGCCTATCAATTCCAAGATCAAGCAAACCAAACATGTTTGGGTTCATAAATTTAGAAGGAAGAGCAGAATGATTAGCTAGGTGGTCGTAATCTTGTTGAAGGAGTGCTTCACTACTTCAAAAACTCTTGAATTTCCTCCACATATACATTACTTTAGTTGCAAAGAGTAAATCTGGAACTGACATTAGTTTCAGCAACTTAAGCTACAAATGTAATCAGTACTCTAAAGTTTCCTGCTGACAGTGATACAAATTCCCACCATCATTTTTACAATAAAAACCCAGTAAAAGTTTCTGCCTTGATTGAGCTTCTCCACCCAATCTTCAGAATTAAAATGACATCAGCAGAGTTCCCTAAAATTTTGGTCATCTATTCTTTCCTCATAATTTAACAAACTTTGAAGGCACCCCAAATTATCATCAAGAGGTAGTTCAGAAAAACAATCCTTAGGGAAATGGTTCTTTAATCTGCAATCATGATTTGACTTTCACATCCATGAATGCCTACAAATTGCAATATTAGCGTGTGTGTCTAAACGATTTAATCCCTTCATTTCAATTTTATCTTTTCCAAGCTAGTTTCATGAGAATAACAAAAGAACAAGTTAATTCCAATGAAGTAAATATAAAAAAACGAAAAATACCACAAGATCGACGCCGTCTTCGGTATAATGCCAAGCTCCCTCAGCCTTAATAACAACAAAAGATATTCGAACAGTGGCTCCGTACTCGGCCTTGTGCGAGAAGCACTCTTCTCTGTCTATCACAAATCTGATCCCAAACGCACCTTCCATCGCCGACAACATCACCACCAATGCCGTCAACAACATCTTCATCTGTACTCCAAAAATAAAAATATTCAATTTCAACTCAAAAACAATTTGAATCAATAAAACTAGGAATTGATCGAAAATTGATGTACACAAACGCGAGAAATCCTTTACCTTGTCTGAATTTCGTACGACTAGGAGCACAAACACAGAGGAAAGAGGGCGTGAGTTTAAATCGTCGTCAAAACGAATTTTGTCAAAAGTTTGACTTCGAAACGAACACAATTACACAAACCTCAAAAACAGCAAGCCAGTTCGCTAGTTGTACTTGTACAGTTGTGTAGACGACCTTTTAGTTTTGTACTTTGACCGTTGTTCATGGGCTTAAGCAGCCCATTATGTCTCAGCAATATAAAATTCCACTTCGGCTCTGGACTTTTGTTGTATACAGGTTTAATAGAATTTTGGGGTAAATTCGGTGGGTCATTTTCTCGAAATTTTCGATCCATTGTATTTTAAAATTAAAAAATTATTTTTGAGTCGAAAGGATTACGATACTTTTAATAAATCGAAAGCGGGCTACGGAGACCACTTACTCAATCAATGGGTGACAATTCATGCTATCGTGTCGTGTTCATGCCTCATTATCGTGTTTTCATATTATTTATCTTATTGGATTATAAATATAACAATAAATATTATTTTGAATATATTAACAATTTCGTGTCTTTCGTGTCGTGTTTCGTGTTGTGTCGTATCGTGATGGGCTTATCGTGTCATTTGTCTCTGTAATCGTATTTTATAATCGTGTCGTGTTGGGTTGTGCTATCTTGTCGTGCCAGTTATTGCCACCCCTTAGTCTTAATGCATCGCGTTGTATCAATTTTTGCATTGCAATGCATCAATTTTAATTACATAATTCATTTTTTACACCGCAATACATCAATTTAAATGACATAATCCAATTTATGCATCGCGCTGCATCAATTTATGCTCCACAATGCATAAAACTTTGAATTACATAATCCAATTGATGCATCGCGCTGCAAATTATTATGAAACTACACCTTTCATCTACCTTCTTTCCAATACACAATGAACAAATTATTCAAATTAATTTTTATCTTTCCTCCATCTCTAATCCAAATTGTTGCATCACGATTCACAAATGATATATTGTGATTCAAAATTAATGAATCTAGATTCAAAAAGATGTCTAACAACAAAAAACAAATATTCAAGCATTTTGTCGAACACTTTACATACATAGAAACACAAAACACAAAAGTTGGTCAGAGATATGGACAGAGTCGATCTGGATTAGGAACAATTTTTTGAAAATGGACTTTAGCAGTTGAAAAAAAAAACACGTAACTGTAGGCCGTAGCAATTAAATATTTGGGAAAAGGTACTGACCAACAATTTCTCGTTTTTTTTTTATAGATTGTATGGTAGTATATACATATGAACTGTATTTAACAATTCACAACTTTAGTTTCATATATTTTCAAGAAAGTTGCTGGCCGGTCCTTTTTTAAAGATGGGTGATAATCGACTGGTACTTTTTGATGAAATTATAACCTCTCCAGTCCATTTTCTTTTTATTCAACCGGTAAAATATACTTTTGGGGGTAAAATATCGAAGATACCCATAATGAGTAAAAGGCACGCACACAAAGCTACTGCTCAAATTTGGGCATCGCAATAAAAAATTTGGCATAGCAATGAATTTGGGCTTCGGAATGCAAAAATCCTAGCCCAAATTTGGGCATTGCAATACAAAAATTAGACATCGGTAATTAATTCTGATCTAGAATCTCGTGCTAGTCTGTAGGGAGACTTTTACCTATAGATTTGTATACCCCTTCCTTTTTAAAATACACTTTTATTTTCATAGACGAGGAAGGCTTAGTAAGAGAAAAAAAACAATCTTCGACCGGTCTACCATCTTTCTTCGAAAACCCACATGGTAGCAGATACATTTAGAAGCTCAGAGCATCTCCTCCAATTTTAGAAAGCAGATCCAATTTTATAGAACTTCCATAGCGCTCTCTACGTCCCAATGCTCTTCTCCAAGAAGCTTTCGCATCTTGAACTTACGATGCCTAAATTGCGGGTGTCGTTATTTACGATGCCTAAATTGCGGGCGTCGTAACTTACGATGCCTAAATTATGGGAGTCGAACTTACGGTGTTTGCTTCATCTTCTTCTATTTTATTGCTTAAAGCTCGAATTTGAAGTTGGAACTGGAGTCTATGTTGTACAATAAAATATTAGAGGATGAAGATCTTCATAAATCTGAGATGCAAAATCGATTGAATCTTACCTGTCTTGATGGGAAAAGTATGTACAATCGTGTAATAAAGTATCTTCAGTAATGTAATGCTTGCATTATTGCCATAGGTGTTAGTTTCTTACTTTTGATGTGATTTTCCACAGGGAGGTTTGATTATTAGTGATTCTTTGAATCACAACTCTATCGTCAATGGTGCTCGAGGGTCAGGAGCTACCGTTCATGTGTTCCAACATAACAGTAAGAAGGGCTCTCTAAAGGCTTGATCTTCAACGATTCGAGGACAAAATTGCTTTATTGAGGGAAATTTTGTCTATGGCAGAACGAACAGAAAATGCAACCTTCAAGGAGCTGCTATCTGGTATGATGGACAAGGGTGTGTGAAAGAGCTATTGAAAAAAAATGAGAATAGGGTTTAGCTCAAATTCTATGGCTACGGCTGGCTGCTGGGAATTATGGAGACGAAGTGAAAGAAAACGGGCATTATTGGAAAGAATTTATAAAAGTGGACTTGTGCGGTTGGGAAAAAAGAATATGATAGTGGAGCGGTTACAATTTCAGGAAAGGGGACCGAACCGCAATTAATCCTTTAAAGATTTTGAAAAAATTACGGACCGGATATCTTTTCCAAGAATTTAATCGCTTCAGTTCCGTATTTTTATTTTCAACCGCAAAATGTCACTTTTGGGAGCGAAATAACTACATTACCCTTAATGAATGCGTAACAGATGACTAACCGCGTGAATTGCGATGCATCGATGTATTCCGGATGCGTTTTATAGTCATGAACTTTAACCACACAATTTTTGTTTCGCGGTTCACGAAAAAAGTAATAAAATGTCGTAGTTATTCATTTTTGTATTGCGGTTCAAACATTTATATATCACAGTGTAACTACTTTATATAAATATTTATTATGCATATTAGAAATTTTGAATCGGAGTTACATTGTTTTTATATTGCGGTACAACTATTTTCTATGAATTTTTTATTACGCTTATGATAAATTTTAAATCGCAGTGAATATAGTTTTGTATTGTGGTGCAAAACTTATACTTCAAATTTAATTTATACGACGATATATAAAAACTATGAACCGTGATACAAAAAGGAACATATGTACACCGCGGTATATAGATATGTGAACCACGGTGCACCGCGATATATCTTTTTCAAAAAATTTATCATATATAAATAAAATTGATAGTTTGTATCGCGGTATATAAATCTGTGAACCACGGTGCATTCTATAGCACGTCTATTGCTCAATAAGGGTATTGTAGTCTTTTCACGTTCAAAAGTGATTTTTTCCGATTAAAAAATAAAAAAATATACTTTAACGGTTATAAACTTTTAAAAAGACACGGGCCCAAATTTCACCCAAAGATTTTTAACCCACAGGAGCGAAAAACCTTTATTATTTTCTTAGTCTTTCTATGTGATCGAAACATAAGGTGAGTAAAGTAGATAGGGAATGGAGGTGGGGAAGATGAAACTGGTGCATGTGAAAAGAAAGGGGGAATTCCCTCTCGGCCTCTCCTAACTCAATAGATGATTTGCAGCTACATCGGAGGGAAGACTATAAATTGATTTCTCTATTATTATTTTTTTCTCTCGACTTCAGATTGATACTTGAATCTTTGTTTTGTTGGAGGGTATGCCTTGACTTGTCGGTTAGGAGAAGTAGCTTCAATGTTATCATCTTGTAGTTCAAAGATTTTCGGAGTGAAATCTTTATGATTTGTTCGATTCAAAAAATTCTGATGCATAATTTAGAATTAGAATACAAAAATATATCCCCGATTCGCAAGTTGTTGGAATTGTGATGCAGCTTTGATCTTAATCTATGTAATCGAACAAGTCAAAGGGCGTAACCCCCATGGTCAATGGTCATTGTAGCATATGAGAATTATGTCTCCTGTACTGGCCACAAAAAATGAATTTTAATGGGTTATCATCCCATTTGATCTTATATAAATATTTTAAAACGTAATGTCTACATAGAATAATGTTAAATCAGAAGCAAAAACAATCTTTTACAAGAAAGAGAAACAAGTACAAGCAAACAAGGCCAAGGAAACAGCCTTTATAGAAACAGATGTTGGCATTTTGCCATTATCTTTCCTGAAGAAAACAGCATGGTACAAAGGCAAGTTGATGGCAACCAAAAAACCACATAGAAGAATCTGAATAGCCATTGTCTCATAAACTTTGATTCCAACATCAATCACCACTTTCTTTACCAACCCTAGTAAACAAAACAGATTGAGCATCGCGAGTGTCCCTAGAATGGTGAACATGGGAGAGGATGTGGCTCCAAACTCGATCATCTCTTTCTCGTATCTTTGCAAAACATCCTCGTCAGCCACCTTGGCGCTGACTATGAATGACGTGTTGGAAACTCCCATTAACCCTATGATTGTATCGGTTAATGCAAAGAGGTACGAGGTTGTTCTCTTGTATAACCAGATTCTTGTCTCATTCCACCAGCCCAGGATGGTGCCACCTGACCAGAGGAACTCCACAAAGCTATATGCACACTGAGAAACTATTATGTAAGCAAATGGCACAAACCATGCGCTTGATACCTGAATTTGAAAAAGAAAAACTTCATTTTGTTACATATATATCATAATTGTTTCAAACTTTATTGTTAAAAAAGAACGGCTTTGTACACGAGACTCCCACACTGCAAACTGTAGGGTGTGGGAAGGGTCTCATTTACCTGGGGGAACAAGGAGATACCATTGAGGAGATAAAGGGATGGGACTATGGAGTAAAAGAGTATTGGCAAGGAGTTAGGGGACCAAAGGCAGTAGATTAAGTATCCCATTTGAAGGCCAGGGCTAATCCTGCCTATTCCGTACCAAGCTGGACTGTACTTTGAAAGCAAGATTCGTAAATCGCCCTCGGACCATCTCTTATGTTGCACTAGGACCTGATCCAATGTGGTTCCAGCCACGCCTAGGAACCCTTTCCTCTCTGGATTGTAGTAGACTGATTTCCATCCTTTCGACTGGATCGATAGCCCAGTTATCACATCTTCCACTGGACACCCATATTTCAATCCCATCTGCATTCAAATCAAAACTCAACAATCTCAAAATCTGCACTCACAAATCAGAGAGAGAGAGAGAGAGAGTACGAGACCTCATTGCCCCATTGAGTATTGTTTTCGAAGGTACAACTTGCAAGACCCTTTGATCTTTCTTCCAATTCATGTAAACTTTCACGTGGATTTCTATGATTATTCTCTATCTTCCATTCATTCCTATATTCCTTACTGAACTTTTTACCTAACAGAGTCTCTCGCCTGTGAAAGCAACCAGTTCCAATATATAGAGGGCCTCCAAAGCCATCCAAACCATGGAAATCCACCTTAATTTGCCACATCACATCAAATATGAAAAATGAGTAAATAATTATATTCATGTATTTTGAAGACAAACTAGAGGATTGAACAGTAGATTGGAGTAAATTTACCTGGGAAATCACTGCTAATGTATCACCATAAATATCATTCTTAGTAATGTTTTCGAAATTCTGAGGGAACTGCACAAAAGCAATCTCATGACCCTTTTCTTCATCCATGAAGAAGCAAAGTGCGTCTCTCACGGAAACAGAACTGTTTGAGTACATATCACAGTCTACATTGAGAATTATTTGCCCATTGGTAATCATAGATGATACCCTTATCTGCATTTCAATCAAAAGTGAGAAAATTACCAATGTGATATGTATTGTTTGAGTACATATCAGTGGCACTCGAATAAATTTTATGAGATGGAGTAAATATATTGCGTGATCATTAACGTATCTTCACTCGCACATGTGTGTTTTGGAGTACAATTATTACCAGTGCATTCATTGCTCCAGCTTTATAGTTATGGAAGCGTTGAGGTCGCTTTTCTCGAGCTAAGTATACTAGAGTTGGCAGAGTGCATCCTGCAACATCAGTAGCTTCTGCATCACTCCCATCAATCAAAATCTTCAAGAAAATATAGACACTTGTTTAGGATTGGAAAGAGGAAGAAATATTATATAGATAGAATCAACTGAAACAAGATTGCAATGAAGCTTCAATATTAAGTGAAAATTGATAGCAACGTACTTGAATGATGGGATCATGGTCGCGTGGAGATGATAAGGAATCCCACTGGGCAAACCCATGATGTTCTAATCGTATTTCTTCAGATATTCGCCCAAGTTTAATAACAGCTTCAACTCGGTCCTCCATTTGATCGTATAATCTCTGAAGCAATTTTTTTGTAAGAGAAACTCAGAAATCTATATATATATTAAGTTGGTGAGGAGCACTATGGTTGTGCGAGATATGACTCTTGAATTCATGAAGACTCCTTGTTTTTCAACCATTAGCTAATAATAATAATTCTACTTTTATCACCATAAAAGAAATGTATCTTACATTGTTTAGAAAGAGATATTAGTTTTAAAAGTCTTATATTAAAAACATTTACTCTTATTACCAATTGACGATATTTATCTCACATTGTTTAAAAAGAAATGTTCATTTAACAAGTCTTTGGATAGCATGTATAATGTCCAATAGAAGATGTACCTTGATGAAGGAAAAATCTTTTATTATTATTAAAAGTTATTTCTACCGTAGTACCAATAGAAGATGTACCTTGATGGAGGAAAAATCTTTAGCATGAGTTGCATTAAGTGGGTTGGATCCGGAGACCAATTTAAAATAAGCAGCAGGGGACCTTGGTTCAACATTGTAGTTGTTGCAGTAAGGTATCCAACGCTTAGAGAAGAGAGATGCCTCGGTGAGTGCATAGAAGGTAAGGTCTGAACCAGCATCGTCAGAAAGATAGACGGCGAGCTTTTGAGGTGGGTAGTCGTAGGCCATTACTGATAAAACGGTGTTGATCACCAACATCGGTGGCTCTATTTTGGGGTCAGCTGTGCACACGAATATGTCAACTCGGGGCAAATCATTCTCGTACCTGTTGTACATAGAAACATTTTATTATAAGTTTGATCGAATTTATCATAAACATAAATGGATACCACATCACATAAATGGAGGGAGATTGGACAGATTAAAATGGTTAAAAGTCTTATCTCATTAAATGATTGGCTAAATGGAGAGAGGTCAACCAATACTAACAGAGATTTGAGAGATTAGCTACAACAAATAAACCCATGTACCAAAGAAAGGCAGAGAGAGAATTTAAGTAGAAAGTAGAAACCATTGGGAGAGGCGATCCTTGAAGGTAAGACGATAGACTCGATTCCAGCGAACCGACTGGGTGAGGACCCAATAGAATCCGAACCACAGCTCGGCGGCGAACAAACCCATCCAGACCAGTGATCTACTTGTTGGCCACTCACTTAATCTGTAAACCCATATCAACACAATATTGAACAACACCGTTGCTGCAAACCCCCTGTATATTAACCTCCCTCTGCTTCTCCTTGTCTCGAACAATACTCCCTTCCCCATCTCTCTCTCTCTCTCTCTCTCTCTAGCTACAGCATGGGTGTGCAATTTATTCTAACACCCATCAACATGATGTACGTATTCTTCTTTATTATTATATTTTATTTGATAAACAATATATAGAAAACAGTATTAGTTGGACTTATTTTGCAGGACTAAAATTATTGTAGCCATTCGTCAACTCTTCAATCTTCATTAAGGCTAACAGCTTCAAGCAAAGACAATTGAAGAACATTCAAATTTAATATATTTTTATGGGCGGCTAGTGGGCATCAGATATTTGTATACCCTTTCTACTTCACTCCATTGGTTCCGGAACGGATAACCTTTTACTTCGTTGCACCGAATTTTATTATCCAACGGATAACCTTTTACTTCGTTGCACCGAATTTTATTATCTTACATATCTGTTATTAATACAAACTTAATTAGATTCATCTTACACAAAATATTTGTAAAATAGTCTTTATTAAGTTTTTGCATTAAGACAAAGTGACCATTATTTTATTATACTCGCTCCGTTTTTAAATAATCGTTCTCTTTGATACTGCACATCATTTTAGATAAAATAATTGACCGTATATATATATATTTGTATAATATGTGGTTTCCTTTAATTCTCTTATACATTTGTCATAATTAAAGTAAATAAACAAAGTAATCGTAAAATGGTAAAAATATTTTCCTAAAAAGATAAGTTTTGAAATGTGACAATTATTTTAGAACGGGTAAAAAAATAAGAAACACAGTTATTTAGAAACAGAGGAAGCATTATATTTCTCTTAAAGATTATGTTTTAAAAAATCAAGAATATAATATCCTTAATCTTTCAATTTTACCCTCCACAAGTGGTATAAACATATTGATTATGCTCAAAATGTTTATGTAATAATAATCAACTCTGATGATACTAATATGTTACTCTCTTTGATTCTCTGTTCCAGACAAATAGTTAATTATATTATTTTGGGACGTTTCACTTAGAAGAGTCTATGTTCAAAAAAGTTTCTCTATAATTTCTATAACATTTTAACTTTACCCTTCACATTTGATATTAATATTTTAATTATATTCAAGGATTATTGTAACTATTATCAACTATAATACTACTATTTATATATTCTTTAAATATTAGATTTTTTAAATATGGTCTTTTTTAAAGCAACCGATGGAGTACTTAATAATTAGGTTTTTCAAAAATTATAAAACACAATCTATAATCTTTTTCATCTAGTTTATAAAGGTTATAATACTCTCTCCGTCCCTAAATTATCGTCTTCCTTTTCTTTTTCGTCCGTCCCAAAATAATTGTCGACTTTGAAACTTACCTTTTTAGAACATCAATTTTACCACTTTATCCTTACTTTTTCACCCTACTTTAATTATGAGCCACATACACATGGGCTTTAAAGGAAACTACACATGAAACCAATATTAATAATCCAGTCAAATAGGTTTTCTTAAACGATGCGACGGGTCAACCAGGACAATAAATTAGGGACGGAGGGAGTATTAATTTTTAAACTTTATACAAATTCATTAAATATCGAGTTAATAATTAGCAAGATTCAAAACATCGCTAGGCGTCAAACTAGCGTTAGCGCCTAGACGGATATAGGCATGGCCTAGAAATAAAACATAATATTTGTTTTTAATACATTTTTTATTATAACCTAATTATTAAACATTATTTTTTAAAAAATATACTAATACTAAATATCACCTAATAATTTAAAAATAATAATTACATTATCATGTTGAATTTTAAAAGTAAAACTAGAAATTTAATATCATTTATGTTTCAAAATATTACAAAAATAATCAACAGTTCAATTATCCATAGATCCGTTGACATTTACAAATTAACAAAAATAATTAAATAATTTGAAATTGATATTTATTATTATTATTATTTTAAAAACACAAAATGACATTATATATGGCCAAAATTTAAAAAAAAAACTTAAAAAATAGGAAAAAAAAACATCAGTTGATCGTCTAGCCGATTTACCAAATTTTTAGGCGCCGGGGTGGCGCCTAAGCGCCCGCTTAGGTCGATTTTTAGAACATTGATAATTAGTCAAATTAACCAAAACAAAAATATTACTTCCCCGTCCCAAAATTATTATCTTATTTGACCCGACACATATTAAGAAAAAATAATTGACTTGATTATTAATAAGAATAATTGCAGGTCGGTACACTTTTTGAAATTATAACCGCTCCACTACCCTCTTTTTATTCCCAACCGGTAAAGTATTTTTTCAAAGTTTTGTTCCAAAAATATCCCTTCCTCCGTTTCCGTCATTTGCGAACAATTTTCTCTGCCAACTGAATAGGTCTACGCTCAATTGTGCAACATTTGGATATTGCTCGAGTTGATGAACAAATTGTAGTAAAAGGCTACTTCAGATTCACTTTCTCTTCCTTACTTTGAAGATGGATTCCAACATATATATGTGGGCGTTGTTGGCTATGATGTGGGCATCATTGTCTCCAATGTGTGCTTCATTGCCTCCAATTTGGCGTCGTTGTCATAACCAACACATCCACTTCATATGCAACACAGGCAAAACAAAATAAATAAGTAAAAACGTGACTTATAAGCTCAAAAAGAACATGGTTTATATTCACTGAAACTGTCATGATAATGATTGTACTCTTCATATACAATGTAACCATTCTTGTATGCTCATAAATCGGTTGTTATTTGAAAATCTTCCAGTGTCAAAAAGACAGAACGAAAGATACCAATATGAAGTTAAATGAGCTACGATATGGGCATCGTTGCCATGACCAGCACATGCTCGTAAATCTACTGTGATTAATGATCGATGCTCAAAATTAATAATTGATGTCTAATTTTTGTATTTCGACACCCAAAACTTTGAGCGATGCCTAATATTTTTCCCTTTCGATGCCCAAATTTGGGTAGTGACTTTTGAGCGACGCCCAATTTTTTTTGAACAAAGCCCACAATTTTTGACTGCCGCCCAAAAAAATTACCGACGCCCAAATTGGGACAGTAGCTTTAATTTGTGTGCGCGTTTTTTTGAAGGGTATCTTCATCATTCCCCCCAAAAGTGTACTTTAGCGCTTGAAAATAAATATAGAGAACTTTTATGGTTATAATATTATAACAAGGACCGGTCCGATTATCACCCTTATTAATATTTGAATATTATATGGATTCTTTTAAAATTCATAAATATGTGTCCTAAAATTGAAGTAAAAAGAAAAAAATAAGGATAAAGTGATAAAAATGATATCCTAAAAAGGCAACTTTCAAATAAAATAGTTATTTTGGGATGAACAAAAAAAAGCATGCGTGATAATAATTTTCACCCCAATTTATTGTTCTTGGGCAAAAAAAATATCACAAAATTTTGCTATGAAAGATTAGTTTATGACGGTTTCTAACTGGTTACCAACTACTCCCTTCGTTCTCTGCAAAAAGTTCTTATTTGAAAGTTATTTTTTTAAAAAAAGACACTTTTAATAGTTTATTAGTAATAATATTTGTATACTTTAATTTTTGAAAATTAACTATTTAAGTAAAATATTTCAAAATGAAATAATTGTGTCTTTGCCCGGATTGAAGGAAGTATCTAAAAAAAGTTATTTTGTTTGATATTTAAGTTTTCTCTCATTTTCGTTGTGTAGTGTGCATATATCCAACCCCTATAAATTATAAGTAAATATTAATTTATTTTCACATTATCAATTTTGATTTATTGATAAATTCTCAAATTAATATCGTATCATCAACACGAGCAAAAGTGCTACTATAATTTACAAAAACCATATACAAAAATGGAAAATCGTAAGAAAACATAACATGCGTAAACTCGGCTCGGCTTGTGATCTGATTACTAATTAGTAAGAAAACGTAATATAGGAACAAAGTAGACAACAGTAAAAAACGTGGCACATAAAAAGTTGTAAGAAAACATAGGACGTAGGTACAATGAGGTTTGAATCTTAATCAGTTTGTTTTATTGCGCAACTTGAATCGTTATGTTATATTTGCACGCAACTCCGGGAAAAGAGTTCCGTGGAGGATTCAAATTTTAGTAATTCGGCTTTTTCTCTCTCAAAACTTACATTTTCCTTTTAAATACTCCCTCCGTCCCTAATTTATTATCCTGGTTGATCCGACGCACCGTTTAAAAAAATATATTTGACTGGATTATTAATATTGGTTTAATGTGTACTTTCCTTTAAAGTCCATGTGTATGTGGCGCATAATTAAAATAGGGTGAAAAAGTAAGGATAAAGTGGTAAAAGTGATGTTCTAAAAAGGTAAGTTTTAAAGTGGACAATTATTTTGGGACGGACGAAAAAGGAAAGGAGGACGATAATTTAGGGACGGAGGGAGTATCACTTTTGTTGTATTATTTTTATTATTTTTATATATTTTAATTATGGTTACATAATCAAAAACATTTAAAAGCTACACAATTCATCAATATTTATAATATATTAATTTAAAAAAAATATATATATACCAAATTAAAGAAAACGATAATTTGAAAAAAAAAAGATATATTTTAATGATATAAACATGTTACATAAAATTAAATCCATATTTATATTAAAGATATCTAATTTAATTAAATGTAAATGACCAAAGAAAAATTGACACACGTCGGGGCACTTTTCCAATGCATCGCTGGAACCATCGTCAATATTGCGGGAATCTCCGGTAGTGGTGGGTTTGTGCTCGTGCAGGCGTTCCAACGGTGACGGATTTGCTATTTATTTGTAGAGCTGTTAAATAGGACAAAAGCCCACGGGCATGCCCGTCCCGCTACCCATTAGGAGCGGATTGGACTGATATATTATATACCCGTTTGAAAAACGGGCTTTTCAGGTTTTACCCGTGCGGGCTTTGCAGGGCGGGGCGAGGGGCGGGCAACCCACACTTTTTTATATTTTTTTAAAGATTTAACCCCATTTACAAATTACATTGGACAGCACAGCCCAACCCACTGAACCCAAGTCGCCCATCCCATTCCTTTCCGCTTTTTCCCAGTCAAATTGTGAACATTGCTTTAGACCTGATATAAAACATTGCTTTCTACAGAAATCCCCAAATTGTGAACCCAAACTTTCTCTCTCTACATGACGCTCTCTCTTCGACGAGCTCCAATCATCTCCTTCACGAATCTGACCATCAATCCGCCATCTCTCAACTTCATTCACGGCATCTTCCTTCTATTGTCATTTTCGTCAACAAACAATAATTGGGGTACAAATTTTGAAAACTCTCTCTCTCTCTCATACGCTCACACTGAGTCACGCGAATGGCGAACGTCGCACAGGCGAACAACTTCAGCATTCCGACGATTGTGCTGCCTTCTTGGCCTAGCCTCCGGCTCCGTCTCAACTCCCAACTCTCTCATCTTAAGCCTGAAAAACGAACTTGTCGTTCTGCCGCAAATCTGCAATGTGCAACTCCGTGGACTTCCCGTCTTCCACCACCATTTTCTCTTTTCTCACTTCTGATCTCGTCTTCTAGTCTTGCATTTGGATCGTTTGACTTATGATTTATGATAGCTTTGGTTAATTTTTGCTAAATTTATGATTGCATGTTTCTAGGGCTTGGTAATTTCGTTTAATTAAGATATCACACAAATCACAAATGCACAGTTGGTCAAGTTGGTTTGGTGGTCACAAATTTGGTTGAATTTGGGTGTGGCCTTTGTGAAGTTGGGATACGTTACATTTTGCGGGCTTTGCCCGTTTTGCCCGTGGCCCTACGCAGGACAGATTGGGCCAAGGGATTTGAGGACCATCAAGCTCACGGGTTTTTTTGGCCTGACCCGTTTAGTGGCGAGCTTTTCGGGCCCGCGGACAAGCACGTCCCGTTTACCCGTTTTGACAGCTCTATCTATTTGTATATCCTTTGTTGCACATAATAATGCCAAGAGTGACAGGTATAAGCAGTAGGAGCTACCATGTGTCCATGGCTCACATTTGAGTTCCACGTGTCTGATCAAAATGGTTTGGGCCAATGCAATGAACTGAAATATGACTCATTATATATTCTGAATCGCCAATTCAAATTGTGGTTTGATTCGTTTGAACCGCTGAATTAACCCATTTTGTTTCAAAAATAAAATAAAATAAATGGGTGAAATCATATGATTCACAAATCATAATTGACATGACAATTGTTAAGTCCTAAACCAAGTCCAATACATAAATAATTTATTTATATAATGTTTTTAACCTAGTCCAAGTCTGATTAGATAAATGATTTATTTATGTACTATAAATATATGTGTCATTGAGATTTTCTAATATGAGAGAGAGATTATAATTTCAACCCAAAAAATAAAGTGTGCCGCCCCAAAACCTTCTCCTCTTCATCAGCTCCTGCCTTTTTTTCTTATGTCATTCGGTTTTCTTCCCTTTCTCTCTTCATAATCAAAAGAGATAAAATACAACAATTCTTGGTTCATGTACATGTGTCAGTGGTGGAGTAATTGCTGCCTCACAAACAATTCTTAATTGAGTCCTTCAACCGTGATTCAATCATCCTTTGTTCGGGTTTGTTCCCTATAATACTAATTATCTATTAGTATTATCGTTATTGTTTACTCAACATTTGGTATCAGAGCTAGTTCGTGGTCAAGATGGTTTGTAGCAAGGTTTATATGAGTCTCAAGTTTGATGGAAAAATTAATTTTCCTGATTGGAGATGTCATATATACAATTTTTTGGTGGTCTGTGATTTAGAAAAATACGTTGATGAGAAACTTCCAGAGAATGCAGCTAAAGGGGAAAAAAATCAAGTCTGCTGAAACACTTGATTATATTTTTAATGGAGTTGAAGATGGTGTGCGAAAAAAATATTATTTTTGGTTCTAAATCAACACATGATGCGTTCGATGTTTTGACAAAAACGTCGGAGGTGATGATAAAGTTACGAGAAATTATTTACAAGTTTTGACGAAGAAATTTGAAAATATAAATATGGAGAAGTCGGAGAAAGTTTCAGAGTATATCTCTCGTGTGAGTGATCTTGCTTCAGATATGAAGGCAAATGGAGATGATGTTTCGGATGAAAGAATTTGTTCGAAATTCTTCGTTCGATAACGAAAACTTTTCAAGGTGCTGCAGAAATAAATATGACGACTTAAGATTTGAAAACGTTGACGGTAGTAGAATTAGAATATGTCCTTGTTAATCATGAGTTACTATTTGGTGAAAGATCAGAGAAAACAGAAGAAGCTGCATTGTAAAGTCAAGTGAATTTGAAAAACGTGAATGATGGATCAAAGGATAATAATTGATCAACTCAGGGAAGCCAAAATCATGGTGGTAGAGGCCATGGGTACAACAACGGAGGTCGTGCTTACAACAATAGAAGTGGTCGCGGTAATAATAATGGATGTGGTCGTGACTACAACAACAGTGATGGTCGTGGCTACAATAATGGTGGTGGTCGAAATTACAATAATAATGGTAATCGTGGTTGCAACAATGATGGTGGTCGTGGTTACAATAATCGAGGTAGAGACAATTACAATTCTAGTGATGGACAAGGAGGAAATAATTATTGGCATGACAGATCCGGTGAATGTAATAATTACGAAGTAACAATACTAATTGTTGTTATAATTGTGGAAAATCGGGTTATAAAATCTCTTATTGCATATATAGAAGGAAAAATAATGGAAATTATCATGTCAATAATTATGCTGAAAGTAATGTTAAAAATTCGAAAACTTTGTTGTTGCTTAGTAGTAGTGAGAACTCAAGTGATAAAAATGCATGGTATTTGGATTCAGGGTATAACAATCATATATATGGGAGCAAAGAATTATTTTCAGATTTTTATGAGTTTGTTAGATCTGAGGTAAAATTTGGTAATAATGCGAAAGTACCGATGATGGGAAAATGAAAGATCTCAATTTCATTGAAAGATGGTTCTAAAAATTTTATCTTCAATGTTTACTATGTTCCAAGTTTTCATAAAAATCTATTGAGTATGGAGCAACTTTCAGAAAAGGGCTATGATATGAGAATTTTTAATTGAGTTTGTAGTATTGGTGATGGGCAGAGAGGATTGCTAGCAAAGGTAAATATGTCTCATGATCGCTTATTCCTTTCGACGTTAAATTTTGGAAATTTATCATGTTTTAGTTATGTGATTCGCGATGATAATTGGTTGTGGCACATGCGTTTTCGACACGTTAATTTTTGAAGTCATAATTATCTTGTTCGTAAACGAATGGTTAATGGATTGCCTGCGATTGATGTTCCTAATGGAGTTTGTGAAACATATGTTTTGGGCAAGAAACATAGAGATGATTTTCCTACAGGTAAATCTTGGAAGGCAAAGAGAACGTTGGAATTGATTCATTCAGATTTATGTTCAGTTGAAGTTGCTTTTAACGGAGATTGCATGTATTTTGTCACTTTTATTGATGATTTTAGTAGAAAAGTATGAGTGTATTTTTTGAAAGAAAAATATAAGGCTTGTGATAAGTTTAAGAAGTTTAAGTGTTTTGTGGAAAAACAAAGTGGGAATAAAATTAAAGCTTTGAGAACTGATAGGGACACCAAGTACCTTATTTGTGATGATTTTCTTGAGAAACATGATATTGACAATCAGTTGACTGCTAAATATATTCCACAACAATATGATGTAGCAGAGAGAAAAAATAGAACAATTATGGATATGGTTAAGTGCATGTTGAGTTTCAAGAAATTGCCCAAGAGTTTTTCGGTCGAAGCACTTGCGTGTGCAATTTATGTTTTGAACAGGTGCTCAACAAGAAGTGTGCGTCATAGAACTTCAGAGGAGGCCTGGAATGGTCGAAGACCTTTTATCGGACATCTTAGGGTGTTTGGTTGTATTGCTTATTCTCATGTGTCTGATCATTTGAGAAAGAAACTTGATGAGAAAAGTGAAAAATGTATTTTTATTGGGTATAGTGATGTGTCAAAAGTTTATAAATTGTTCAACTCAGTGACAAATAAGGTTATTGTTAGTAGAGAATGTGACTTTCAATGATGTTGTTGTTTGAGATTGGTCTTCTGAAGAAAAGGAAAATTCAAGTTTTGATTCTCCAAATGTTTTTGCTCAAGATGAAGATGTTAATGTTCAAGGTGAAGTTTCAACTCCTACAGTTGCACAGGGAGAAAGTTCTGGGCATTCGCAGACACAGTGTAACTTACCAGCTAGGTTGCAAGATTATGTTGGGTAATGATAATGAGAAATCCGATGAAAATATAGTGAATTTCGATTTATTTGCAGATTGTGATCTGTTAATTTTGATGAGGCATCTTGTGAAGATCATTGGATTCAAGCAATGGATGATTAGATTCATGTGATTGAGAAGAATAATACATGGGAGCTTACTACTTTGCCAAGTAGTAAGAAAGCGATTGGTGTGAAGTGAGTTTGCAAGACTAAGTACAAACCAAGTGGTGAAGTTGATCGTTACAAGGCAAGGTTAGTTGCAAAATGTTATAAGCAAAAGTCAGATATTTATTATTTTGAAGTATTTGCACCAGTTGCTAGACTTGATACTGTCTGCATGATTATTACTCTAGCTGCACAAAATAGTTAGAAAATTTATCAAATGGATGTTAAGTCGGCTTTCTTGAATGGCGTCCTTGAAGAAGAGGTATATGTTGAACAACCTGCAGGGTATGTTAAAAGAGGAAATGAAGATAAAGTTTATAGGTAAAAGGGTTTTGTATTGTTTGAAGCAAGCTCCTAGAGCTTGGTATACTCGTATTGATTCTTATTTTGTGGAGAATGGTATTCAAAGATGTCCGTATGAGCATACTTTATATGTTAAATCGTTGCATGGTGATATTCTTATTGTTTGTTTGTACGTTGATGATTTGATTTTCACTGGGAATAATTCGAGGTTGGTGGCACAATTTTGGGAGACTATGATAAATCAATTTGAGATGACAAATTTTGGGCTTATGTCTTACTTTCTTGGAATCGAAGTTACGCAAGTAGATAGGAATTTTTATTTCACATAAAAAGTATGTTAGTGATATTTTGAGAAAGTTTAAGATGAATAAGGCTAAACCAATTTTGACTCCACTTGAGGCGAAGTTAAAGTTAGTGATCGATGATAATGGTGGTTTCGTTGATCCTACTTATTTTTATAAGATTGGTTGGGAGTTTGAGATATTTAACTTCAACAAGGCCAAATATTGTTTATGGTGTTGAATTGATTAGCAAGTTTATGGAATCTCCACGTCAATCTTGTTTGCAAGCTGCAAAACGAATTTGCGTTATATCTAAGATACGTGTAGTGATGACATTTTTTATTCGAGTTCTAGTGATGAGGAAACTAGTTGGTTATACAGATAGCGATTGGGCTAGTGATAATGAGAATATGAAAAGTACTTCATGTTATGTATTTTATCTTGATTCGGACGTGTTTTCGTGGTCTTCAAAGAAACAACAGGTTGTTGCTCTCTCCACAGCTGAAACGGAATACATGGCAGCAACAGGTAGTGCTACTCAAGCGGTGTGGTTGCGTAGATTGCTCAATGTTTTACAATTTAAGCAAGATGATCCAACAAAGATTTTATGTGATAACAAGTCGACGATTGCATTATCGAAGAATCCAGTTTTTCGTGGTCGAAGCAAGCATATCGACATCAAGTTTCACTTCATTCGTGATTTGGTTTGAGATAAAGAGATCATGGTTGAGTATTGTCCGACTGAAGATCAAGTTGTAGATATTTTTACGAAACCATTGAAGACCGAGCTATTTTGGAAATTGAAGACTATGTTTGGCATGATCAAGTTTGAAGACTTGGTTTAAGGAAGGTAATGTTGGGTACTAAACCAAGTCTAATTAAATAAAAGATTTATTTATGTATTAGTTTTTAACCTAGTCTAAGTCCGATTAGATAAAAGATTTATTTATGTACTATAAATATATGTGTCATTGAGATTTTCTAATAAGATAGAGAGATTATAATTTCAACCCAAAAAATAAAGTGTGTCACCTCGAAACCTTCTCCGCTTCATCAGCTCCTGCCGTTTTTTTCTTCTGCCATTTTGTTTTCTTCTCTTTCTCTCTTCATAATCCAAAGAGATAAAATACAACAATTCTTGGTTCATGTGGATGTGTCAATGGTGGAGTAATTGTCGTCTCACTAACAATTCTTAATTGAGTCCTTCAACCTAACAATTCTTAATTGAGTCCTTCAACCGTGATTCAATCGCCCTTCGTTTGGGTTTGTTCCGCATAATACTAATTATCTATTAGTATTATCATTATTGTTTACTCAACAACAATTAGTCCAAATAATTATTGTTCTATTCCTAAATAATTGTCTTATTTAACTAGATACATAAATTAAGAAATTGATTTATTATATCATAAATATTGGATTGGTAAGTTGTTTTTTTTTGTTTGTACATGATCAATTTATTGAATTTTCTTAGGGAAAAAGTCCATAAAAAATAGGGGAAAAAAAAAGAATTTTCTTTAGGCCAGCATATTAATCACATGCATTATTTGTGTATGATTTTGGAGTGTGACTAGGATAAGCTCACACTTTTGTTTGTGTCTAATAGGTTTTTGTGTCTGTGCCTCGTAATATTAGTCCGACTCCAACAATTTCCAAAACAAACATTAATCCGGTCTAGTATGAACGTTGTGTCATAGGTACGGACACAAAGATTTAGTGTAGGTATAATTAAAGTAGAAAAAAATTTATAGTGAAGTGATAAAAGTATTTTCCCAAAAAAAAGTTTAGAAACATGAGAATTATTTCTGAATGAACAAAAAAAATAAGCAAAACAATTATTTAAAAACAAATAGAGTATTTTACAAAATGAAAATAAATAAACTTTAAATTGGTTAATTAAATCGAAACCAGAAGTTACACACAAGGTCCAGTTACAGTTTTGCCCCTCAAAAGTTTCTCAAATCGACGATGGTTTAGAACTGTTTGGCATGTCTAAATGGAGTTGTCTATCTGTTTAGGGTGTTAGCATGTTAGAACCTTGGAGATTGGATCAGACCGCACATAGACATGCCAAAATAATTCAACCCGCTGACATTTTCTTTTTAATCTTTTATAATATGTGTTTTATAGATAATTTATTAATTGATTTGGGAGCCCCGATGAATCTATCGCATCATCAACCCCATGCTCTTTGGGAACAGAATCATCTCCCTCGATCAAAAACAGGGAGTCCAAATTATCTGATTTGGGTAGCGCATCCGGTGCATCAATCTCCAATAAAATCATGTCATAAGGTACTTCAACATTTTCTTTGTCTTACTTTCTTTCATCGACATAAGAAACCCAGAAAAGAAGAAGTAAGCACCGAGTTTAGCGAATTCCGGAACCATCTCTGTAGAACCAAGTAAGAGTGCAGAATCACACCAGCAGGAAATGGTCCCATTGCTTTTAGTATTTGAAGAAGATCACCAAAAGCACGCATACAATGAATGGATGCCGGCCTTTTCAACTCTTTGGCAAGTTCAAGCTACTGGCGGAAAACTTCAACCTGAACTGTGAAATCAATCTCCCTTCCATGTGAACCCTTGTCCAAACCAATCATGGGCATGGCTCATATCTGTCACGGGAACCTCAACAATCACGGTTAATACATCTGTTGTCTCACCAATTGGGCTTTCTGATTCGGATTGGACTGGGCTTCTACAGAGTGGACAATTAACATGGGATTGAAACCACAGGTCGATACACTCGAGATGGAAGCAGTGATTACATTTGGGAAGAAGGCGACAGGTTTCAAATTCTTCGAATTCCCCCAAGCAGATGATGCACTCGAAGGGCGTGGTGTTGGAGGTGGGAAAGTAGGTGAAATTGGAGAGAGATTTGAGGACAATTGGGTCAAGACCTTGTGGAGTGGTGACGGTGGGGATGGGGGAGGATACGTGGTGGGTGGCGACGAGGCAGCGGAGGGGGAACCAGCGAAAATAGATGTGGAGGCAATGACAATGCAAACAACGGTGAGAATGACGACGGTGGCTAACATAACCTTGTCGGAGAAGGCGTAATTAGCTGGCTCAGAACTACCCCTTGAATCTGACCGTCATTTCTACTGAATTATCATCCATGAGGCTGAGCCAGAGTAATTAGAATTATAATTTCCCCTAAACTACTTCCACTCACTTTAATATAATGTCTTGGGTCCTTTAATCTTCAGAATTAATTATATGATTTTTAAAATAATTTTGAATTATAATTTTTTTAATGATTACAAATAATTTTGAATTATAAAACAATTTTTCACTTAAAAATATCTTAAATATCAATTAAATGATGAACTATAACCAAATCTCACTTTGCCCCCCGAATCAAATGACCAAAATGATCCCTCATCCGTTAACATTTCCAACGTTCATTGACGGGAGGGTCCTAATTGGAACAAATGGTAAGATTAGATATGAAATTGAGAAAATTTTAACATTGTGAGGCATTATGAGATTGAGCGGTTACTTTAGAGTGTTTTTCATATTTTGGTCAATAAACAATGATGATGCTCTAACCTATCTCTACCAGCCCATGATACACCCATAATTTTAAATTCTCGATGCACACCACACGCATTGATGTCAATCATCCATCCCATCCCCTTATTTTTTTCGCTCATTCCTTTATTTCCCTTTCTCTTCGGCTTCCTCCTCTATTACTCTTCTTCGTTCCCTCTCTGCATCTCGTCATCTCCTTCATTCTCATGTGCAGATTCGCTCTCTTCTTCGCATTGTCACAGTGGGAACTTCACACAAGGTTCTCTCTCTAACCTTCTCTCTAGACAAAGTCAAGAGTGTAAACTCCACACACAGTTCTCTCCTCTCTCTAACCCTCTCCTCTGTAGCAAACTCAAAACCCCTCTTTCTTCTTCTGTATCCCTACCCCATCTCTCTCCCTCCGTCGATTCTTTCATCCAAAATCCAACCACTCAAGTCACTCTCCGCCTAGGCCGACTAGCCGGCACCTAGGACAACTAGTTGAAGATTTTTTCTAGAGCGATTTTTTTGGCCGATTTGGAAGAAATCAAATCGTGGCGGTTGTGTGACGCCCAACGCTTAGGCTGATTTTTAGAACCATAAACATAATTAATATGTTAATATCAAATGTAGTGGATAAAATCAAAATGCTAGGAAGATTATAGATATAATTATTAAAAATTGTTTCTTTAAGTGAAACATTCTAAATTAATATAGTAAATATTTTTCCTAAAACAGAGGGAGTATAATTTTCTCATTTTTAAAAATTATGTCTACAATCTCCATAATATTTCAAATTTACCCTTATATTTGATATTAACATATTGATTACGCTCAAACATTTTTTATAATTATGGTCAACTTTAATGCTAGTTATATGTCTCTCAATTATTAAAATTTTTCAAACATATACTCCCTCCGTCCCTAAATTATTGTCCTGGTTGACCCGACGCACAGATTAAGAAAAAACAATTGACTTGATTATTTATATTGGTTTAATGTGTGGTTTCCTTTAAAGCTCATGTGTATGTGACCCATAATTAAAGTAAGATGAAAAAGTAAGGGTAAAGTGGTAAAAGTGATGTTCTAAAAAGGTAAGTTTCAAAGTGGACAATTATTTTGGGACGGACGAAAAAAGAAAGGAAGACGATAATTTAGGGACGGAGGGAGTACTATTTAGGTGGAACATGTAAATAATACAGAGTATTTATTATGTTGTGAAGTGTTTATTTGTACCCCAAAAAAAAAAGAGTGCTTGACTTTGAGATGTACTGTACTGACTTAATTTTGAGGGTTCATCACATGTTCGGTCGACAGAGAAGCTATCGTAGATATGGACGGAAGGATCAAATTTTCAAAAGTGCGTGGAAGCACAGATCAAGCCACCAAGGCCCAAGCTCAATAAGTTTTAGGATTAAGGGACCAAACCGAAATGTCCCAAGTGTAGGGACTACTTTTGGAGTTTGCCCTAAGATTTTTACTCGTTTCTCATTTGAAATGGATCGCAAGGTAGAAACCTTGCAATCAACTAAAATCAAGATGAAAGGCTATTGTATGCATCAAAGAAGGAAAAAGGCCTGCACATAAACTGAGAGCTGTTGGTCATATAACTTGGCAGATATCTAAAATCCTGTTTTTATAAGATACTACATTTGTTTTTACGAAATTGAAAAAGGAACAACAAGCTACAGTTGTTCAAACCACACGATCACAGTTTGCAAACAACTCACAATCATGTTGTTGCAGATCCATCAACTCCCTTCAGATTTCTCCAATGCTGGAACACAATACCATCTTAGTTAGTTGAAATAGTAAAGGCTTGCTCAAAAAACAAAAGACTAGCTATATAACAATATGTGCTTTATTGAGTGTCGGAAGTTGAGGATCATATTATCGCCTTCATTTGTTCATCAGTCATGTTTCAACATTCTAACATACCAAGCACTTTTCCTTCTTGGCAATGTTTATAATTTTTATCAATGACCGGATGCCCAAAGTTTTGATGTTTTTCATCAATCTTACTTCACTGTCAATCATCTGCTTCTGACATTCAGTGAATTGCCAGGACCTTGGGGAGTCTCTAGAAAGGCAATTGGGCAAAAGGTTCGACTCTAAGTCTGTTCGTAGCACAACATTAAAGAGCTCTACAGAACAGAATATTTCGAGCTCCATGTGCCAACCAACTAGCAAGCAAGTTCATGCAAATAGAGGTTGTGTTTGTGCATTTACTTTGGGTCTTTGAAATGTGGGGGGGGGGGGGAGATAGAGGCAGGCAGTTACTGTTGTAGTTCAGAAGCTTTTCAATAAGATCAACATGAGTCATCAGCATTCTTCTGCAACAATAACGAACAAGCCCCAATGCATCGAGAGCATCTCTGCGCAAAAATGATTTTACGTAAAAGTTATATTGGATAGGAGAGAAAATCGTAGGAGCAACCGAGCAAGAATGACAGATATCAAAAACAAATACTCTCTCCATCCCAAAAAATAGTCCCTTTCATGGACGGTTGAATCAAAAGGATTGTGATGGCTATATTTCACCAAGAATACAATAATGAATTGTTCCAAGCATACAGCAAACAAAAGAACAGGGAAATGACATGAAAGATACATACAATAACCGAGTTTTGGCTAACGTTCTTCATTACTTTTAGCCATCTTTTATCAGGATTTTTCAAGTATCAATGGATCTTGTACTTAGTGTTTGACCACACAGATATTTATCTTTACTGAATCCCAACGAAGCACACATGTTTTTCAGGAAACAGGAGAGGAGATAGGACTGATGCCTAATGACCTTAAACTCTATTAAGTTACACTTAAAAGCGTAAAAAATAAAATTGAAAAATTGTAAGAAGGATATCATCAGAGCCAATCTAGTCTTCAAATAATAATTCAACCACTAAAAATGACATGCTTCATGATGCAAGTGATTGCATGTAAAACAGTGCAAGTATGCTAGCTGAAAAAAACATCATATTGCTTCCTCCTCGACCATGAGGTTTATTTTCTTCATCTGGGGAACGTGGCAAACTATTTCTATTGTTCTCTTTAAACGGCGAAAAATTCTTATTGCCAGTTCTCCCTCAACAAAGCAACTTTTCATATGGTCTTCTTGTGAGTAAACGTTCTACAGTAGCTAACAACCTAGAAAGGTATAACTAGCATAACTTGATATGTACATGAAACGTGTCAGTAAGGAATTGATCAATGAACTAGATATACACATGAGACATGTGAATAAGGAATTGATCACTGGCCAGTATCCATAAGAGAATAACTTATAACTATTAATAGATTGTCTAAAATTACGGAGGACACAGAAAAAGATTATTCAAAAAAGTCAGTAACAAAAAAAAACCAGCCAACACTTCCAAAATTTGGAATAAGTTTATAAAGGAGACCAATTGGAATCCAAGGAAACTTTCCCAGTAATAAAATTGAGTTAGAAAATTGACCAAACAACTGACTATGAACAATTAGAAACTAGGGACTAAGGCTTCTAAATCCTAGATTGTGACCAATAAGTTGTCGACACTAAAAGCTAACTCTAAGCAGTTGATTTAGACTACCTAATTACCATAATGGACAAATTTGTTTAATAAACTATAAGCTTCATCATCAAACAAAGCCATTAAAAAAAACCCGGAATAAACTGATCAATAAAATTTCCTTCACAAGTTAAAGGTAGATACTCTCTCCATTCCTAACTTCATATCAATGAGTCCAGTAGTCCACCACAATTTTTTTGAGATGTTCCACTTAAAAGAGTCAACCTTTAAACACCAACTACAATCTCCATAACCATTCAACTTTATCCTTCAAATTCAACATAGCTTTCAACTTTAGCTTTCAAATTTGTAATTACAACCAACTCCAGGAATATTTAAAAAATCCATTAATTACTCATTGTAGTAGTTTTCACTGTGATTCAAACTCTATGAACTAAAATGAAACAAATGTATGTCATATATTGATTTCATATTTACACATGTTAAACATAAAGAGGACTTTTTAAGCGGAGCGGAGGAAATATTATATTTTTATATAGAAATTGCTAACGATATCAAACAAAATGATGCGGAAGAATAAGAAGATTCTTACCCTTCGGTGTAATCGGACTGGAGTAGGTCAAGATAAGTGTCCCATTTGTTTCCAATGACCTGTAACCACGACACAGCACCAGTTTTGAATTATAATCTATGGAAACCCAATACAAATACAACTCAGACACAGAGATAGGAACTAATAGAAACGAGTGTAGAGACCTTGCCGCAGGTGAAGCACCGGACCGGAATTATCATCTTTTGGCTGCCCTAATTTCTTCGCCGTCGCAAACGGAAAGAACCGGCGCTCATGGTGAGATTAGGAGCTTTAAATATGACGAACCGGGCCTGGCGGGATGTTAGTATACGGGGGCCTATTAAAGGCCTAATTGATGGGCCTCTCGTCTGTAACTACAAGAGCTAATATTCTAGGAAAATTTGCGAACGATCCATTTTTTAAAATTTTAATTCATTTCCGTATCGTGTTTTTATTTTTTTTCAATCGGAAAAAAACACTTTTGAACGTAATAAAACAGTGATATCCCTTAATGGGCATGAGGTAGGTTACATAAATGAATCGCAATGTATTGACTATTGAACCGTGATTTATTAATTTTATTTTATTAATTTTTACATAGCGGTTCAATAGTTTAATTACCTAATCTAATTACACAACAATTCATCAATTTTAATACATTAATTTTTATACTGCGATTCAATAGTTTAATTTTCCTAGTCTAATTGCATCATGATTTATCAATTTTATTGTATTAATTTTTTGTACTGTGGTTCAATAGTTTAATTGACTACTCTAATTGTACCGTTGTACCAACTTTTATGCATCGCGATAAATTATTTTTGAACCACGATACATATACTTAATTCAAGTTACACCACAGTATCAACTTTTATGTACCGCGATAAATCAATTTTTGAACCGAGATACATAAAATATTATCTGATATATTTTTGCATCGCGATAAAAAACGATAATAAACCAGACTATGTCCTCCACCTTCTTCTTCCCTCTCCTCTTTTGCCTTCGTCCTGCTGAAAAATCATTCAACCCAACGCAAATCCATTACAATTTCATACATAATGAACCAAACAAACCAACCGTTTATCTTTCGGGGACATTGACCTCGAACCCCACGAAGGGATGCTACCTCCTCGACCCATGTTTCGTTACCCAACAATGGTGATTTTGAATTCAAAGTGTGTTGTCAGAGTTATTGAAGGAAACAATAACATTTTTGAAACAATATTTCGAAAAATGGTCTTTTGTGATTGAACAAAAAAAGAACGATAGACTTTTGAGGTTGGAAACTTTGCAAAATGGGCCTACCCGAATTTTACCCAATATTATATGGTTAAATTCGGGTCGATACACTTTTTGAAATTTCTAACCTCTTCAGTCAGGTGTTTTTTTTAATCGGAAAAGACCACTCTTTGAAATATTGTTCCAAAAATATCATCTTTTCCTTCAACAGCTCCGGCAGCACACTTTGGATTCGAAAATCATCATTGTAAGGTAAACGAGTTTTTTGAATCATTAACTACGAACTTTAATGAAAATGTGTTGGGTTTAGGGGATTTTCACAGTAGAGACGAATGCGAAAGAGGAGGAATAAAAAGGCTTACGACGGAGGATATGGTTTGTTTCATTACGATTTTGAACTGTTGTGCTATTAGATTAGACAGTTAAACTATTGAACCGTGATGCAAAATTAATGCAATAAAATTGATGAATCGCAATGCAATTAGACTAGACAGTTAAACTATTGAACTGCGGTGCAAAAATTAATGTAATAAAATTGATGAACTGTTGTACAATTAGACTAGGTAGTTAAACTATTGAACTGTGGTGTAAAAATTAATGCAATAAAATTGATAAACTGCAGTGCAATTAGACTAGTTAGTTAAACTATTGAACTGCAAAATTAATGTAATAAAATTGATGAATCGCGATACAATTAAACTATTAAATCGCGGTGTAAAAATTAATGTAATAAAATTGATGAACTGTAGTGCAAAAATAATGACCTCCGTAACGCGCATACGATTCGTTAAGAGTATTGTAGTCATTTTGTCACTAAAATTGATTTTTTCCTATTGTAAAAAAAGGAGAAGGTATTTTAGGGATTAAAAACTTCAAAAAGTGGATTGTCCATTTGTCCTACAATTTCTCCAATATTCTAGTAGTACTTTGTACTTCTTTATGTATACTTTGGCGAATTTCGACCGCTTTAGCTATTGATATTTTTTTCAACCCGCTACAGTGAAATTTTATGTATCGCGATGATAAACGATGCTTCACGATTCATCAAAAGGGCTTTTTAGCGATTTGAAAAAAAAATATTGAGACCAAAGCGATTAAAAATCCGCCAAAGTATACCGACTAGAATTCCCCAAAAAAAGTAAGAAATTAAAATTAAAAGCATAATCTATAAAAGCAAAATAAATACAATTGAAAATATAACATATTTTTTCGATCACATGAGTAGGTCACGGTATTGTATTGGTTACTTAAGGTATGTTAAACCCGAAAATTCAAGCAAATCTCCGACTCCGAGTGGGCAGGACGACAAAGACGATGAAACATTTCCTATTCCCCTTATGTACACTCTTGGGCTTGTACTAAAATTATTAATCTCAAGATTAGCATATTAATCATCACTTGTATATCGGGGGTAATTTTGAGATTACAAATGTTAATCCTAATTTTTTTTAGTGAGGGTGCTAATAATACCACCCTCTCCCTTGGTATTAATAGTGAGGGGATAATGACTTTATCTGGATAACTCGTGCTATTAATCCTGATCACCTATTGCGTACCAAACATCAGACAACTCGGCTTATTAATCCTATATGACATTAATCCTGACTACCAAACAACACTTTGGTAGTAAAATTTTAGCATTGGCTACACCAAAAATGATGGCTTGAGTGAGAGTCGATTATGAACTTATAAATAAAATATTACTACTAAAGTAACGATGTACATTAGCAAATTAGCCACACAAACACAAATTAAAAAAAGACGATGGAGTATTAAGTAAGTTCTATTACATCATCTCAAAAAAAAATAATACGGTATATTTTTGTAAAATGAATCATCTTTAATCGATCTATAATGTATTAATGAGTTAAGTTCTATTGCAGAATCTCAAAAAAAAAACAAAACAAAAAAACAACGGTATTTTTTGTAAGACGAATCATCTTTAATCGATCTATAATATATTGATGTATTAAGTTGTAAGAGTATGAAGCTCTGTCTTACAGTCTTACAAGAGACCTACTCGTAACTGATTTATTTTCTTTTTTGAAATTGATTCTCTCGGTCTTTGATAAACCCCAATAACTATCTGGCTTTGGTAAGTCTAACTTTCATGATTGCAATAGAGTATTTATTTTGTCTTTTAAAATGACCGGAAAAGAGAAACGTCTAAAGAAAATTAATTCAGTTTATAGTATTAAATACTAATAAAATACTTTTATTAGGTGCAGTGTCACACTTTTAGCCGTTTAGCATAAAAGGTTAAAGGCCCAGCCAAAATTAAAATTGATTAATTAGAGGTGTCTAGGAGACATTTCAATAAGCAGGGTATTATTATTATCTTCAATAAAATATAAATATAAATATAAATATAAATAGGAGTAGTTTTATTTTGTTTTATTAAAAGAGGATAGGAAAGGCGTGTAGTCCTGACCCACACGGTTTGACCTACCACGTATTAGGTTAGCCATGTTTTCCACTAAAGCTTGTTTTATTAGTGTATTTGGTTTCCTACTCTAAAGAACAACCACAAGGATAGCACCTAATATTACACTCTACCTACCTCATTTTTTATTTTTTTATATTTTTTTAACATTTTAAAAAATAATTTACTCCAATAATCACCCTTTATAAAATCATCTAAAAACTTCAAATCTCTTTTATCTCAACTAACAAATCTAACTACCACCATATTTTTCAACTTTTTTATTCCTACTTTTCAACACAATTGGAATAAAATATTTATATTTTATATTATATATTCTATGAAAAAATATATTGTATTTTAATTATTTCAATTATTTTCATCTAAAAATATATGTCAATCTAAGGGTCAATTTTTGTTTATAAGTACATTATAGTTATTATTATTTTATCATCTCATACATTTCGAACACGAGACGAATGATTTTCTTTGGTTAAAAAGAATTTGCAATTAATTCATAAACTTCATATAAAATATAGACATTTTTCATTTTGATTAATAGATCAAGTTTACGATAATAATATAAAATATATATAGGTAACTTGCAACGATAGGAAAATTAAGAAGAAAAATGTAATATAATTAAGTTTCAAAAGCGAAATACAAGGTATTTATTAAGTTGATCATATCTAATAGACTAACATAAGGTAACAAAATTAACAAAAGAAAAAATTAAAACAGAACAATACATAAGCTGTCCAACGTGCATGAGCATATCTAGGTTATGCATTTGTTGTTGATGGAATGCTTCAAATTGATTGCATATTTGCATATCGAAAGGCCAAAACAGAGGATTTGTCATGAAGGTAGTAGAAATATCACCTGTGAATTAAAAAAATCCAATTAATGCTATCACTTGTAAAGACTACGAAAAAGTAAAAACACCACATGTTTCACGGCCAACAAAATAACTATCAGTTTGTATAAGACTCTAAGTTTTCACTTATACAAACCTGCCTATTTCGACGGAAGGAGTATTTTTTTTTTTTTCATTAAGAAAAGTGCAGTTTCAAGTTTAGCATATTCTAACACATCCTAGGATCATCATCTAAGTAAAGTTACCGATAGATTTTATGTATTAAACCTTTATACTAATCACTTTCATGCAACCAATAGGGAAAGAACAATTCATGTTCTACTAACTGAAAATGAAGAAATTAACAATTAGTGTAACGGTGTTGGCACTAGCTCTTCTAACACTAGTTAATGGTAATAACGAAGATAAAGTATGTTGGGAGGAGGCAAATGATGGAATGTTTACAGTTAAGTCATACTACGAGATGCTTACACGCAAAGGATATCGAATTTTAACTTAATCACTACATATTAAAGGTGCCATCGGGAAATTAAAAGTCTAATCTTAAATATAGAACTCTTCAATTAACACCTCCTAAAATAGCGAAATGGAACTAAGACACCGGGCATATCTCTACACACCATAAAATTTGCCTTCAACATGATTGAAAAAAATAGGACAAAAGATGGAACAAGAAAAAGAAAAACTTAGCAACTCAAAAACCAATAATGTACATAATATTTTGTCTAATTTTGGAACTTCAGTTATGTTGAATTGGTTTGACACAAGCATGTGTATCATCAGGGTTTCTGCATGACCTTCATTCCAAAGGAACCTTGGACACACTTTTGGCTCGAAGATGATGCCTTGAAACATCAGATCAGTGTATTCATAAACAGCTTTAAAGTGTTCCTGAGCTTGATTCTCTAATACTTTAGCAGATGCTTCTTCATCTTTGTGATTGTCTTCAAGTTCTTGTTGTTTCATGTCTTTTTGTTGCATTGAAGTGACTCTGTCAAATCAAGGCGCTGCCAATTAGCTTGCACATCCACACGCTTAGTTATCCGTATTTTGCATATTTTTTTCCAATTGATTAACTTCAGCTCTCAAGGGAGAGATATGAGCTTTCACGACCGCTGCTATTTGCTGTAGAAGCTCTTCGAGTTCTTCTACGAGGTCCGCTAATAAAACTTACCTATCATTGAAATCACATGTCTACACAATTCAACACGCAAACACTCAAACCACACGTTCCGTCTGCTTCTAGACTTCTAGTAGATTCTAGCTACTAAGAAGAGATATCAGGGCCCCAGTGCTGCGAAAACCCACCAATGCTCTCCTCAAGCTTCGGATCAGGTCGAAGACATCTGAGGCCTCAGCTCTTATATTTCCGGCCAACCTGATTCCAAGTTCGCCGTTCTTTTAATCTCCAACGTTTATGGTGCGTATTTTCCTCGCTGTTGATTTTATTTTTCCAGTCCAAGTTCTTGGTATCTTTTTAATTGGGTTAAAGTTATGTAATTAGCTATCCATATACTATTTGAAGGGTAATTGGTTCTACTGTGAGCATTTTTTTGGGCAATGCTTATATTTGGTGTAAGTTACATTGTTCGGAAGAATGTTTATTTATGCTTAATTTAATAAATGGATTTGGATTAATCTTTGTTGTTCCTATTTGTAATGGTGTTTTGGCACACAACATATGGCTATGTGTGTTTTTATGGTTTTTGTGAATTTTTCTTGCTTTTGAGTGAATTTTTCGTGCAAAATTGCAAATTTAGTTTCATAAATTTTGTTTGAAATTCAAATTTTTGTAACCCTCGAAGTAGTTTTGAAGGCATATGCTCCCTCCATTCCAAAGTGAAATGCATTTAAACTTTTTAAAAGTTAACTGGACTTTAATTAAAAAAGAAGAAGAAGAAATATGGATATGACTTTACTTGTTTTTCCAAAATTTATAAACATGGGCTTCAAAGTATCTTTAATGTAGTATACAAAAGGTTATAGTTTTGCTCTCTACAACTTAGTAAAAAAAGCATGACTACACATCTCCTAATAATGTACAGCCTCCCTCTCTAAAAAAAGCATGGCTAACATTCTACATCTATATCAATCCCTAAGTATATTCTGGTATGTACTATGAAAATGGAGAATATAGGGGAGGGAAGAAAGAAGTAAGAAAAACTTGTTTTTATAAGTACTTATATGCAGCAACTTTGAAGTTGGTTTTCAAGAGTGAACAAATATTTCAACAACCTATATAGCCGACATTCATAAAATGACAGTAAGCAAAAACAATTGGATAACAAAAGTAACCAAGTGCAGAGCAATGCCAGTTCACCGATAAATACTTACAGTGAGAGTAGTAAGTTTCTTCGTAGCTGGAGCACTAATGCTTGACATTTTGATCAAACATTCAGTACCCAAGGAAATTAAGAACTTGATTCTCAGGCTTGTTTCAATTACTTTAGCTGCAAAACAGAAATCAACCAATCTATTCACAAAATTTGAATTTCCCACAAAAGAATTTCACAAACCAAACTTCTCAATCTAAAATGCATCAACGTCCAATGAATTCCTATTGTGTTGCAAATTTTAACCAAAGTAATGTCAAAACCAATCGTACTCAATTCAAAAGGAAAAAACCAAGACCTAAGCCTAAACCCTGACGTTTCACATTGTTATGTAACGTCATAAATTGAAATCGAATACGTTTTGCCTCCAACCCCCATTTCCAAGAATCAAGGCACTGTATTCATATAATAATGAAATATTATCACTATAAAATAAAATAAATTATCAATCAATCAACAAAAAATTGCCTAAAATTTCAGAAAGTTGCAATTAAAAAACTCCAACTGGAGCATGGACCTTTTCAAAATCCTAGAAAGTGAAGAAATGGAGATTGAAATTACCTAAATTTTGTGGAATGAAGAGAAATCGACCGAAATTCGATGTAGATACCAGAAATTTCTTCTCCATGTGCCTGTGGGTAAATAGAAGAAATGGCAAAGACAAAGAGAGAGAAAAATGATATTGTTGTTGAGTGGAATGGTGAGAGGAAAAAGAAGAGGGAGAAGATGGTTGGGAGAAAGAAGGGAGATAACTAGGCCGTGAGGGCAAACTGTTGACTCCCGATCTGTTGCGAGACCTTTACTGGGTAATAGCGATAGAGAGTTGAATTCGGTGTCCACTGTGAGCTCCAGTTGTGTTAAAAAAAAACTCCAAAATGAGTTTTGGAGTGCCTGTATCCATTGTGGACTCTCTAATACTCTAATCCTAATCCACTTTTAGGGCTTCTATATGAACCGTATGTTATGTGCAAGACTCCTAGGTTAGGGTATAAATCGGAACCATTCAACCACGTAACGTAATTGAACTAAATTAAATCAGTTAGTTTGACTCAATTTTGGTCAAAAATGGTTCGATTTCAGTTTCAAAAATTAGGAAATCGTTTGGTTCGGTTCGGCTCACAATTTTTGGTATCGAACCAAATCAAATCAAACCAAACCGAACCAATAACCTATGTATTTGTATTTATTTATTTATTATATAATATGTATTATATAACATTTACTATTCTAAAACATTGAATCATCTGAAATGCATAATCTAGCCCTTTGATTTAGTCATAATATATATATACACACATACAAAACCAAACAAAATATTGGCTGTTGAATGACTATTATTTCTTCTATTGTTTGTATTTATTTTAGAATTTGTATTGTTTTCTTTATGATATTTTATTTTTAGTACGTTATTTTATAATTTTGATGTTAATTCCAAATTAAAACCTTATTTTTATTGTTATTCTTAATGTTGGTTAAGTTGATTAAAAAAATTATATAAACCACAAAATCGAACCAAACTGAGTGGTTTGGTCCAGCTCCAAACCTCATTCGGTTTGGTTCGATTTGAGCTTTTTGAAACCAATAGAGACAGTTTGATTCGTGGTTTTGACCTAGACCAAACCAAACTGACCCACTTACATCCCTAATGACTCCTTTTTCTCCCCCACCCCACTCGAAAATAAATTAAAATGTGTGAATCCTTTCAGAGTCTTAGTCTATAACTAGTTATAGAGCTCGTGCTCCGCATGAGTTCTTTTGATAATAATATTACTATAATTTTTAAATGTGACATTCATTTATTCTTTTGATAATAGTAGTAGTATAATTTTTAAAATTTTAGGTATTATGATTAAAATGTTGAAATATAAAGCCAACATCATTTTCTAACCAATGTGAAAAATATATGTTTTATTGGTAATAATAATGTCCTTCTAACCAATGTGAGATACATCTATTCTATTAATAATAATAGTAAAAATCTTTTATTTTAACACTTCTGAAAGATACATTTATTATATTTATTATATTAATAATAATAGTAGAAGTCTTTTATCTTAAAACTTTTGAAACAAATATCATTTTCTAACGAATGTGTGATACATCTATTCTATTAATAATAATAGTAGACGACTTTTATCTTAAAACTTTTGAAACCAATATTATTTTCTATCTATTATGAAATACATTTATTCTATTAGTAGAATAGATGTATCTTAAAACTTTTGAAACCAACATCATTTTATAAGGAATGTGTGATACATCTATTCTATTAATAATAATAGTATAATACTTTTACCTTAAAACTTTTGAAACCAACATTATATTTTTAAGTGAAATAGTATTTCATGTTTAAAATTTGTTACTGCAGTTTAGTATTAGTGTTCAAAACCCTAAATTCACTAAAATAGGATCATTCATATTTGTATCAAAAAGTGGTAGTCTTATGAACTTTATTCCATATTTGGTGATGCAGAGAGGTTGATCATGTCGAAAAATTAGTGATATCGATCTTGCTTATCATAACTCATAAGAGCGTACTAGGCCCGGTATGCTATGTGTTGTAACTATTATTGTAAGATATTTGTTTAGGTTGCACTCAATCTGATATATCTATGTAAACTAATCATTGTTATATATAATATATGTATTTGCTTGCACAACCGACCGAGGTCCGCGTCTGATTGAAACCAAATCAAGAGTGTAGTGAAAAACCCAAACATGGCTAATGGCTTGATTGGGAAACATTGAACTGGAATTTTGAAATGTCTCCCTCCTATCAGTTCAAATACTGTGAACAAAAAACACACAAAAGCTCAATTGTCAAGAAAATTCTCAAATATCTTGATACATTTAGAGCATGGTTAATGGTGGATCAAACACCAAATCAAACCAAATCTTAACTTTCAATGGTATATCTAAACAAAATCTAATTCAATCCTAATTTGATTTGGTTTGATATGTATCAATATAGGATACAAACCAAAACCAAATTAAAACAAATTAAACCAACCGACTGAACAATAAAACGATCGTGTTTTAGGCCCAAATCGCTTTCATATTGAAAAAATTTAAAAAGACAAAACATACAAATGAGCCACCCAACTTTCCCATTTTTTTGCAATTCGGCCACCAAAATTTGAAATATATATTTTGGTCATCCAACTTTTGTCTAGTTGCACGCGAGCCCATTTTCTAACTCACGTTAGAAAAAGACGTTAACTTTAAGTTAAGTCCCTATTTTACCCCTGTAAATATCAATAGATGAATAATTATAACCAGAAAGGGTTTCAACTGTAAATAATAGAACTTGGGGGGTTTACATATATAGGGTTTGTTCATCTCCATCTTCTCCAAATCACAGATCTAGATCTGTTCATCTTCATCTTCATCTTTTGCAGAATGGGGGTAAGTGATAGAATTTAATTAAATTAGAGTATTTTAGATGCACATATGATATCAAACTTTCAAGTCAATCAAACAATTAAAAACAAATATAAACAAACTTGGAATGTTTTCATATTTCAACAAACCCAGTTATAAATCACACCTCCAACCAACCATTCCACCGCCACCATTCCATCCACCAAAAACCTTCTACTGGAAATCCTGACAACCAACCTTCCACCACCACTCACCACCCCCAAAAACTAACATATCCCTCTAATATTCCTGATCTACTTCGAGGTCCCTAGCGGCCCATATGGTGAAGATTAAGTCATCGGTCCACTATTAGCCATCCTCGGCTTCATAATCTTCCCATTCATCTGGAGTATCCCGGAAGCACTAATCATCCCCGAACTGGGTTCATCTTCATCTTCTCTAATTAAGGGTTATAGATCTGGGTCAACGATGGTATTTTTTATACCAGAATTTGGCCTAAAAGAAGGAGCTTCTCCAATCTAAATTCACGGACATAAATTGTAACTGGAAGATGGTTTCCCCCACTTAAATTATTGACCTAGATCTGTTGAAATGGGTAGGAAAGGGTTACAGATTTGATACTCGATGCTAGGGATTTATTTATAGGCCAGCAATGGAGATGGGAGTTTGATACTCGATCGGAATTGGGATGGGTGACCAGTCGATAACGATGTTGGATTTGACAGAGTTGACGACGGAGAAGGAGAGAGATGAAGGATGGTTGTTGATGTGTTCGATCGGAGTGAAGTCTGCGTAGAGGTGTCGGGAAGTCAGGATGGATCTGCTGGAGTCTCTTCTATCTTTTCAATCCAAACTTGAAAACTTATATTATATTTCATGGAGTTTGAACCAATCTGTAAGGAGACCACTTACCGTTTAGCTTCGGTTGCCACCGCCGCCGAGAAGTCATATACGAAATAGAAGATACCAGAGATCGTGTTCCAACCCATCACAAAGATCTCTAGGACTGTCAATTTACCTGTCAATTTGAGTCATTTCTGGGTTTAAATTAGCTTTTGATTTAATAATGGATTGTACAATGCTTGCATTTGAATTTAATTATTGCGAAAATTTAAGTCACTAGGTCTATTATTTACGGTTTAACCCCTTTTTAATTATAATTGTTCTTTCTTTTTGTTTGTGTTTTCAATTAAACCCCATTAGATTTCTAATGGGCAAACAAATGTATTTAAAAGGACAAAATAAATATTTGACATAACTTAACGGTTAAATCTAACGTCCATAAAAAAATGGGCTCGCTTGCAACTGGACAAAAGTTGAATGGCCAAAATAGATATTTTAAACTTTCGGTGGCCAAATTACAAAAAAATGGAAAAGTGAGGTGGCCCAATTGTGTGTTTTGCCAATAAAAAAATAAAAAAACTGGTGGCCAACAACTAGCTTTACACCTCTTGCCCCTCTCTTTCCACATGGCAACATTGTAGTGGATGAAATAACTTTTCCACCATTGTTTTTCTTGACCAATTTTCGGCCAAAAAATTTATTTTTTTCTATTTTTTTTCATGGATTAAACTATACATTTTTACCTATAAATAGATACTTGGTTTGTTTCATTTGGATATCAGAAACAAATCTATGATTTTTTTTCAAGTTTTTAGCCATTTTCTGAAAATATATTAAAGTATTAGAGATAAATATGATGGGGTATGAAAAAGTATTGGATTTGTGTCACTATTGGAAAGTTTTTTTTTATTTTGAATCAAATGAGTATCAAACGAATTATTTTATTGATTTTTAATGGATTGTATTTGATTTTGGTAGTTTTGATCTAACTGTTAACCATGCTTTTATAAACATACGTTGCATCCATTTATGACAAGACATACTCATTGAGATTCGTGCATAAAATTTGTGTTGTAGACTTGTAGTTGTGCCTAGGAGGCTAGGAGTGAGAAAAAATAAATAAATCAAAACCGGACCGGTCCAAGAAAAGCAAACCAAACCAATAAAAATTACCGAACCAATTTACTGGTTTAGTTCAAGTTCTAACTTTTAGTATAGCAGGATGATTGGTTCATTTTGATACTAATAAATTGGTTCTAAAATCAAGGACCAATAGATTATATATATATATATATATATATATATATATATATATATTACTAAATTAATATTAATATTAATCTAACTCTAAATATAAATAGTAAGTTTCTAATTCTTTCCTTGTCGACAGTTAACATTCATCAATATTGCTTATTATAGGTTTAGCATGAGTATATCGGTTTACTTTTATGAAAATACCATGTCTAAGTATATTGTTTTCTTACGTTATTATTTTTTATTTTAGTATAAATAAGAAACTTCATTAATTTCATGAAAATATTTTTTACATTTTTACCTTTATTCGGTATAAATGAAAAAACTCAATTAATTTCATAATAAATGTAATATAGGCTCATAATTAAACCCTGAAAATTACTTAATTTGTTTGTATTAAGTAATTAAGAACCGAAGTATTTGTTCTAGTTCCCATAAATTTTGGATTGATTCTGAATCAGACCAAAATATTGATTCTCTTGCATGTTGGGTTGATTCTGGTTCTGAATTTTTTAAGAATCGAAGTAGTGGTCTGGTTCTAAATTTTCATTTTTTTAATAAAAAAATGGATCGAACTGAATCATGATCATCTTGTACCACCACAATTTTGTTTCTCGCCTATCAATTAGTACACATTTGCTCCATTTATGAATTTTGAGTGAGCATAATTTGTAGGAATAATTGCATGTCGATACCTTTTGGTAGAAATTCAACCGCTCAAGTACCTCATTTTGTTTAAACCGCAAAAGTCCACTTTCATTAAATTTTTTCCAAAAATACCCACCGCTCATCAAAGTTGTTGATACTGTAATTTGCAAACCTCTCTTACTTATCTCACTTTATCTCTCCAGTACTCACATTCATCCTTTGCTTCTTCCATTGAAATCATGAGATCCCTATGTTTTTCTTTTCCCTTTAAAATTTTTCAACAAAACATCTATTGTATTTATTTACTTTTTCTCTCTACTGTATATTACAACTAACCCATTTCCTTTTCTTTCCTCATCAAAGTTGATACTGTAATTTATTTGGAGAGGTTGTTAGACTGGATTACCGGACTTGATTGCTGGTGAAGAAGACAACACAATATTTATAATCCAAAAGTGAGGTGAAAAAAAGTAAACCCAGATGGTTCTCACATCGTAAGAAGACAACACAATATTTGACTTTCTCTTTTAGACCTTCGTTGAAGTCCTACTCAATACTCCACAAAGCAAGACTAAATCAGAACTTGTCATCCTTTCATCGTCATTTTTTGTCTTTCAACTGGGTTTGATTTTTGAGGGATACGATGCCCACATCGGAGGTAACGATGCACAAATTAGATTTGCATGCCTTCATTTCAGCGTAACTGTTGCCTTCATTCCAGCATCGTAAGTTCTGATGCCCAAAAATTAGGCATCGTTGCCACGACCAAAAACAAATAAACATACATCACAACCCTTTTAACCAAACATCTTTACATTATGTCCTAACATTCTTACTTTAGAGATGGCGCATATTGTAAAAGAAAGCAATAACTTGATAGGCCATAACAAAATCAGTCAACATGAATCAAAGTACTCTCCCAATATCCTAAATATTTAGTTTCCTTACAGGCTTGTCATGGATACCATGTTAATCCCAAGTTATAACCTCCAACAGCTCCTCAAAGGTACCATAGCCACCTAAAACTGTACACACATTTTAATTTCCTTTTGAACTTGAACTTAAAAGAAAAGACAAATAGTTAGCCAAGGATTCCTCCAAGGTGGCATTGTAATCAAGCTGTTGTCTTTTGACAAAGTAGAGGGAATTGAACATCTCGATAGCCACCAAAACAAAGAGTGAAAAAGTCGTCGCCTTCACTTTCCTGACCGTAAAATAGTCGCAAGGGTCTCATATGGTGGCTTCACCACAATAATGGAAGTGGGTGGAAAGGTTGATAATGTGGGTGGATATGATGTGTACAAAATCAATGATCGATACCCAAAATTAATTATCGATGCCCAAAATTAATTAATGATCGATGCCCAACTTTTACATTATGATGCCCAATTTTGGGTAGAGACTTTGTGCGCTTGTCTTTGACTCTTTTATTTATTAAGGGTATTTTTACCTTTTACCCTAAATAGTATACTTTAACGGTTGTATAAAAAGAAAGTGAATCGAAGAGGTTATTATATCTACAAAAGGGACCAGCCTGGTTATCACCCTAATTTGTAATACCAACTAGCTTTACACCCGTGCATTAAACACACGGCATATATCTTTTTCAATCAAATTATACATAAGTAACATGAAGTGAAAAAATAAAATTAAAATAATAAATTATTGTAAAACTAATATCATGATTAAAAACTTTAATAATAATAAATTAAATAAACAAATAATTGTGTCTGTAAAGATTGTGAGTTCGATATGTACATAAACTGAACAAATTATTATAACACAGCGATTAAGAAAAAGTAAAATTATTAATAGAAAATACAATAAATAAATAAAATCTTTTTATAAATTTTAGAATATTTTTTAAATACAACATTTATCATTAAATATGTGCGATTACTACTACTATCACTATGATTAAATATGCACAACTACTACTACTATCACTATTACATAACAAAACTCACGTAATCTATATTAATCAATATTAATATAATGTTTTTTATCGTTTAGTTAGTGTGTTATGAAAATTAAACACATAATTAAAATGCAAGGATAAAAATATAAGTGAATTTAATTATTGCTTATTACATGAATGAAAAATTCATATATATTTTAGAATATGTCTTTAAACGTGATGCGTACGCGGAAGCTTGAATCAACAAATCTGTCCAACTATTTTGGACTAGCCCTTGGCCGAACTATTACTCACCAAAACATCCTCAAAACCCTTCAAAACTCTGCCCGAATTTTAATAAAACTCTCTTGAAAATCCAGTCCCTCAATTGGCCTACAAACTGCCCCAAACAATGAATTAAACACTCTAAAATCTGCCCAATATTTAATAGAGTGTTTCCTTACAAATTAACCAAAAACCCTAGCCTTGTGCACAAATTAAAACAACCACTAATCTGCATGCAACAGACCCAAACATATTACTTCCTATTCTGCCCCAACTTACCTTAGCCAACAATTCTAAGGACAAACCAAACAGCTCCTGTTTGATGGCTTACAAGCTGTCACAAAGACCCACGAAACGGCCACGTTTTGTTGAAGTTTAGGACTGCCTAAACTGCCTCCCAATCCCAGCGATTCCCATGCACAAAAGCTGCTCAAACACTTGCCAAACACACGACCAATTTGCCTTCAAAACAATCCACGATCTTGAAGCTTATGCTGCCCAAAACGACCCCGCTATCGAAGGAGAACAAGCTGCCATGAACAAAAAAGAAGAAGATAGATTACGGGTTCACCGGCTAGACTTCACTCATCTAACGTAAAGAATCCCGACGATCAATTCCCTCTTGGCTTCACTCACCTTTGAGAATAATAAATCGGTTTGAAAAGAGCAACCTTGTTCTTGAAAGAATTACTTCTTTACTTTAAAAACCAAATCTGCTTTATTTCATGAATTAAAGTGTCTTATAAAGGCTTACAAAAATGTCCTAATTCTATAAGGAAAGTAAAACAACTTCTAAGTCCTTAAGGGGCTCTAATTAGCAATTAAAATAGGAAACTACTAAGTAAAACCTAGTCTTTTAAGGGCTTTACTTTACAAAAACGAGGATTTAACTTAATTAAAGAAAACAACTAACACAAGGTCCATCTTGCGCGCAAAGTAAACAACAAGATCAACCCTTGTGGTGTGAATGCACTCTTTAGCCCAAAGTGACTTCCATGCAATCTTCGATTCGACCCACGGGCTGCCCCAATTAATTACTTCCCACGCAAGTCCTTTCTTGCGTGTGAACAACCATACAACATTACAACCTTCCATACCCTTGAGCTCATGTTGCACAATATCCACCAAGGGTTAATGTTGATTGCCGTGACCTTCTTGTAATCATGCCTTGCTTTACAAACCCCCTTAGGTTTATGTCTTGTAACAAGTTCCCCTTGTAGCCTTTGTGTGCACACCTAAATCTGCCTTGGGCCATTTTGTCGACCCGTGTCCCATAAGCATTCCACTGAGCCTTTATGTACCATGAAATATTGATTCGACGTGCAACTTCTTCTTGATATGAGTAAACCACTAAATTCTTTCTCGCTCTCGCATCAAAACGAATATATATTTGTTAGATAATAAAAATTGTATAACAAATTCAAATGATGATAAAAAAAAAAACTCAAACTACATACTTCCTACAGTTATCCTTCCCCCAAAATGGCCAAAATGTCATCGACTCAAAAACCCTTTCATTAATAGTGTCATCCAAATTATGTGACAATGATAATATGTGTACTTAGTTATTGTAACTATATCTATAGATATTTAAGTCCAATTCAATATGGGTGGAGATGGAAAAGAAAGCAAAGTGGAGAAGAAAAATTGATTGGAGGAAGTTGATTGAATGGAATTTCGGTGTTGTGCTATTGAAAGAGATAGATGGAGATGTCGGGCGATTGGCGGATGATTGGAGATTGGGTGATGGCGATGGCAATAGAGATAAAATCAAAATTGTAGAGAGAACGAGAGAGAGAGAGGGGAGGGAAGAGATGGCAATTGTGAGCGGTGGATGGTAGATGGCAATGTTTGCGGTAGTATGATATACTCAAAATGATGCCAAATACTCACCTATATACATAATCACACCCCTCTACAGTCATCGTACATGTTCCCAGAGCAATTGGACTACGATTTACTTGTTCATATTCATCTTCCAATATCAATGAGCGAAAATAGAATCCGATAATGATGATGTTGTCACCTCTTACTAGGATCTTGTTGATCTTTAAAAGTCCACTCATCCATATGTCATAACTGATGCTACTACTTTTGCCGGTGAAATTACGTGATTATAGACAATAAAAGCGGTCACAGATTCAAGGAGAAAACACATTTATAACTAAGTAAATAATATTTGTTGAGTATCAAATTAGACATGACAAACTTTAATGATCCATATTTGTTCATCAAATTATATGTCACTTTGTATTTGTTCTTTAATTTTTATGGATATAATTTATTTTGACAAAATTCACAAATAAATTAATATTCAAAGAAAAAACATATTTATGAATGAATAAGTAATATTTATTGAGTTTTTAAATTATTAATCTCATTTCCTTTACATATCAGTAAGAAAAGAAAAGACGCTTTTACCACACCCGGATACTCATCATTACGTGAACGGTGAAGATGATTCCCAGTTAATAAAAAAAGGTGGTGAGAAAAAGTTTTTGTACGTGAAATAGTTGCGGAAAAATGGCAACAAGTGTCAAGTATGAAAAGAGATCCAAAAAGGCAAAAGCATTCGTAAGACAAAAAAGAAAAAGGAGACTTGAGCATCCACGTCACATCTCACGGACCTCCTACATAGTAAGCCTGCCATGTCCGTGGGCCGGTCCGAATTTGCTGACCTGGCACCCATCTCTCCTCACTGATTTGCTGATTATAGAAAACAATCCTCGAAACTTTCAAACTTTGTCCGCTCTCTCTCTCTCTCTCTCTCGTTTACCGTTTCGATTCTCCTTAAGTCCATTTTCGTTATTTGTTGCTTGATTTTTTTCAAACTATCTTGCTTAAGGAATTATATATTTTGAATTTCCCTTCTTTTTTCTCAATTCCAGCTTAATTAAACAACTGTTCTTGGAAGGAAGACCCTTTCTTGCAAACTTCAATCAGTGTCTTCGAAACTGTTTCTTGGTGTTGTTTTGTGTTTTTGTCTGTCTTGGGAGATTCTTCGAAGATGATTTCGTTCGTTTCGACGGAAATGAGGATCGGTGAAACTAAGGAGGAGCCATCGCCTGTTGTGAAAATTCACTCTTGTCCGAAGACCTCCGTTTTGGGTCTTCGATTTTGACCTTTCGATGATTTTAGGGTTTTCGTACTTTTTTGTCTGTTAGCTCGTCAAGGGTACTTGAGAGATTTTTATCACCAGGTTCGTCCTTTGATTCATTTTTTTACAAAAATATGATGGTTGTCGTTTTTTAATTTTATTTATTGGTAACTTTAAGTTTATTTGATTGTTTTCTTCATTTTGCAGGGTATTGCAAGATTTTTTTTACTGGGTGTACGAATTTAAAGGATTTGATCAGGTAAAATTTGCCCAGTATAGTGAAGATATTGATACAATGTTTATTCTGCTATTTTTGTTTAACATCCTCAATTTGCTATTTAAGGCTTCCCCTTGATTCTCTCAATTAATTCGATAAAAAGTCTTTCTGAATAGCTGTTGAACTGCATTGATATTTCACGCAATATCCTTCTTGTGAAGACTTCGGTTAGCTAGGTTTTGTCGTTTAGCTGTCGAGACTTGTGGTTTCATTTTCGTTGAAAATGGCAATACATCCTTTGGAAGTAAGAGTGATCTTAATTATATCATGTTACTTATGAGCAGCTAGATTGATCTTAGCCTTTGTAATTGAAGCTGACATTGTGGTGGATTATATTGTTTTAAATTATTTAAGGAATGAAATATAAGATATAAATGCAATGGCAGTTATTAATATTAGGGTGAAGGTTTGCGTGTTCGCTTTCGTTTATGGATGGACTATGTCATACTTCTTGCAAATGTTTATTTTTTCGTTAGCTTCATATTGTGATTTGTTTGGGCTAAATGACAAACGTGATGGTTTGGTTGGTTCATGGGAAGAGGTAGGACTATAAAGCTCAATGTTTCATGAGCTAGGTTGTCTGCTTGTCTTTGATATGGGCATGAGAACATAGACTATTCAAATGTTTTTTTTAAACAATTACTTCCTTTGTTAGCTTTATATCGAAAAATAAAAATAGATTTGTCATGTGAACGTAGGGCATGTAGGTAACTGCAACATAGCTTTTTGTATGAAGGTTGAAGGTTCATGTTTTCTTAGAGGTGAGGCACAAGGTCGCATATATTTAGACAACAAAAACCCTTAACGATATGAAAATCAGGGGACGGGTGAATTTTCTCTCACTGACAATCAAAGGAAAACTTACTACCATCCACCACCTCTTCTCCATTCCATATGTGCAAAAGAGTCATATTTCTGCCATCGACCCTCGGAGCCACTAGCGCCTCCACTTTCTATCATCTCCACCGAGCTGCTACATTTCCCCGTTCAAAACTGGTTAAATTGTAATTTGTTATATTTGGATAGGAGAGGCGCATTAGTTTAGTCAGATAGCAAGTTTCGCCATTAAAGCAGGGTGCCTAGTTAATCATCCATCATAAATTCGAGATCTCCCAATTTGGAAGGCTATTCCCCAAAGTGTAGTAAAGGTTAACAAAGGTCTACATGTTTAATTCTAAATTTGAAATTGAGATTGCCAATAGCAATGGTGGCCTGGTGGGGATGGAGGTGGTAAGGAAAAATAATATAAAAGGTGAATTTTTCAGATCTGGTGTTGTCCATCATTATAGGATACCTTCTCTCTTACTCTCATGTCAATGCCAGTTTGGCCTAATGGGAAAGAGCTGCGTTCTGGATGAAAGTGATGGGATCCATAGCCTAACGTGGGTTTGGGGGTGTATTTGGTTGGAGAGAAACTTCAGGGTTTTTTAAGGCATCCATGATGTAGCTGGACCTCATTATTCATCTGAACTTATGTGATTAGGTCAAAATTCACTATATCTACTTCTTCCTGAGTACATTTGGGCAAGTTTATATTCATTTAGGGGATGTGGTTGCTGGGACTGTTTTGTTATATGATAATGCATTCTTAGTTTTTGTAATTCTGGAGTCTCATTGGCCATCTGTGCCCTGTTTCTGAGGGCAACTTGTGCCTTCTTTGCAACGTGATGTGTATTATTTTTACTATGATGTCATCTATCTATATCTTCAGCTACGTTCTTTTTTTTTTTCTGTCATCCATTTTATGGTTGTCCAGGATTCGGACCTGATGTGGATCTGATGTTTGCAATATGTTAGAAAGACCAATTTTTTGTCAGTTATTTTTAGCGGATGTCTCAAAATTTTAATTCTGTTTGTCTGAAGCTGTTTCAATTCAAACAACGTCCTTTCTTATACTTGTTGGGGGTATTATTATGGGGGATTATTATGGTAAATACTTGTCATACGCTAGTTTCTTTCAGTGTGCTAGGAAATGTTATCCTTCCTCCAATTATCTTGATAAGCAGCTCAAAACAGTATTTACTGTTCAACAGGTAAGCAACATAGAAGTATTGCACTAGGAAATATGGTCGCAAAAGACCGCCAAAATACAAAAGGCTCTCCTAAAGTGGAGGTTGGAGAGATAGACACCAGGGCACCATTTCAATCTGTCAAAGATGCTGTTAATTTGTTTGGTGAAGGAGCTTTTTCAGGGGAAAAGCCGGCAATCAGGAAGTCAAAGCCTCATTCTGCCGAGGTATTTGTGATTATCATATGCGAGATTCATTTATATGTTGACTTTGTTTGACCTTTTTTTCTCCGTTCCTTCTTCCCTTTCAGAGGGCATTGGTAAAAGAGACGCAGCTTCATGTGACACATAAAGAGCTTAGTAAGTTGAAGGATCAATTGAAGGGTGCTGAAACTACTAAAGCTGAAGCACTGGTAGAGCTTGAAAGAGCTAAGAGGACGCTCGAAGACCTAACCAACAAGCTCAAAACTGTGAATGAAGCCAAGGAATCATCGATTAGAGAAACCGAAGCTGCAAAGAATCAGGCAAAACAACTTGATGAAGAAACCGGTGGCAATGGTTTTTGGAAGCAGGATTTAGAAACTGCAAGAGAGCAGTATATTTCTGCTTTTACTGAACTTGATGCTGCTAAACAAGAGCTACGGAAAATTCATCAAGATTGCGATGCTGATGTTGAAGTAAAAGTTGCTGCCTTTAAGCAAGTAACAGAGGCTGAGCTTACAGCCAAAGCAAGCATGGAGAGAGCTGGCGAGCTGTCAAGGGAAATTACTTCTGTACATGAGTCCATTGGCCAAGTGAAGGTTGCAACTATGCAAGCGCAGCAAGAGCAAGCAAAGATATATACTGAGAAAGATGTACATAAACAGTCGCATAAAGCAGCCCTTGAAGAGTCAGCGAGGAAATTGCTTTCTTTGAAGAAAGAGATCAATCCTGAGCTTACTAGGAATCTTGAAAGTCAGTTAGCTGACACAATGTCAGAAATTGAAAAGTTACAGAAGGAGATGGAAAGTGCTAGGGCTTCTGATCTCGATTCTGTGAAAACTGTGACTTCGGAATTGGATGGGGCTAAAGAGTCATTGCATAAAGTGGCTGAAGAGGAAAGCTCACTTAAAAGCTTGCTGGAATCACTCAAGCTGGAGTTGGAAAGAGTGAAGAAAGAGCACTTGGAGCTGAAAGAGAAGGAAGCAGAGACGGAAGCTATTGCTGGGAATCTGCACGTTAAACTACGGAAAAGTAAGTCTGAGCTTGAAGCAACTTTTTCAGAAGAGGCCAAAGTACGAGGTGCTTCTGAAGAAATGATTTCGACTCTACAGCAGCTTTCATTGGAAACTGAGAACGCGAGAAGCGAAGCAGAAGAGATGAAGAAGCGAGCTGAAGAGTTGAAGAAGGACGCTGAAGTCACAAGAAGTGTTTTAGAAGATGCGGAAAAGAAGCTTAAAATTGCTTTAGTGGAAGCAGAAGAAGCAAATGCAGCTGAGGTGAGGGCGCTCGATGAAATCAAGGTAATATCAGAGAGGACTAGTGCTGCGCGTGCATCTACTTCTGAATCAGGTGCACAAATCACAATCTCGAGGGAGGAATTTGAGTCTTTAAGCCGGAAAGTGGAAGAATCTGAGAAACTGGCTGAAATGAAAGTGGGGGCTGCAATGGCTCAGGTGGAGGCTGTGAAAGCTAGTGAGAATGAGGCAATGAAGAGGTTGGAGGCAACTCAGAAGGAGATTGATGACATGAAAGCTGCAACAGAGACGGCATTGAAGAGGGCAGAGATGGCCGAGGCAGCAAAGAAAGCGGTGGAGGGAGAGCTGAGGAGGTGGCGGGAGCGGGAGCAAAAGAAGGCGGCAGAAACTGCTTCTCGTATTCTATCAGAGACGGCTGGGTTATCGTCGCCTGCTGGTGGCAACCAGAGGATCCAAAAGCAGGTTCCTCCAACGGAGAGAGTTGTGGATATGAGGAAGTTGGAAAAGGCGAAGAGCTCAGTTGTGCCAAAGAAAGTGCTTCTGACCAATCTCAGTGGTATCTTTCAAAGGAAGAGAAGCCAGGTTGACGGCGGGGCATCTCCTTCGTATTTACCGGGTGAGAAGCCTGTTTGATATTTTGGTTTGTGCAAGTATGAATGAATGGTTGGAGTGGAATATGTCAGTATGGTGATTGTGGAATGAATGGTTTTTGTGTATATTTTGAGACTGTAACTGTAGAATGCTTATATTTTGTCTATTTTGAAGCAACCTCAGAGGAGAGTTGCTGTCTGTAGAAGTTAAGTATTCGGCAAGTGTTTTTTGTGGACATGGTGATTACAAAATGCTCATGTTGTTGGATCAAAGCCGATTGTCTTGTTGGTCTACATATCCTCTTAATCATAGTAATTAGAAATACAAGAAATAAAACTGCTTTACCAAGAGTAAACCAACAAACATAAATTATTTTTTAACAAATTACTCTACTTTTTATCAACAACTCAAACAATTTATTTGATTTGGACTTCGTAAATTATTTTCTGTCATTTATTCTCAAGATTACCTTCCATTTATATTTGATTTATCAAAAAGTTTTAGACTTGCGGTGAGACCATCTATTGTAAGTTTGTAACTCTACACCTCGGGAGTGAGTATTACTACTCCTTCGTCTTTAAATTATCGTTTTGGTGGCACACGGTTTAAAAAAACATATTTGATTATATTATTAATATTAGTTTGATGTACATTTTATTTTAAAATCTGTTCATAATTGAAGTAGGATAAAAAATAAGGGGAGTGGTAAAATTGTTGTCTTAAAAATAAAAATTTTAAATAAAACAATTATTTTGAAGACCAAGAAAAAAGAAAAAATTTTAATAATTTGGGTGCGGAGGGAGTACTATTTATTGTATGTGTCAATTGGCAAGTTCCAGTTAATAGTCGTTTTTTAATAAATATCACACGGACACTCCAGTTAGAAAAACGGCACTGGTCAAGTAGCACCCCGGCCTTCGCCTCTTCTGTTTCACACACACACACACACACACACACACTCTCTCTCTCTCTCTCTCATACAACCTTTTTCTGCGGAAATACGTCGAACAGCTTGATGGGAAGCAACAGAGACGAACCTCTCACGTTCATGAACACAACAACGTCGTCCCCCGTCGCAGTCTCCGACGGAGATAGCTATCTCCTTGATAACTCCCAGATTGGCAGCGCTTCTGGAAGCTTCCAGAATGAGGGCTTCCTTGGCGGCCTCGACGCCGGGGGAAGTAGTGGCAGTGATGCTGAGTTTGGATTCACGCGATCTGAATTCAGACAGAGCCCTTTAGTTGGCACTGTGGATTACTACGAGCGTCATGTGTTTCTATGCTACAAGAACCCTCAAGTTTGGCCGCCTCGTATCGAAGCCGCTGAGTTTGATCGGTTGCCTAGGCTTCTCTCCGCCGCTCTCGCCGCCAGGAAGGGTGATATGAAGCGACAGGTCTGTTTCTATCCAATTCCCCGTTCAAGTTAACAATCTGATATCAGTGTTTGGTATTGGTGCACTGCGTGTGTGTGCGCGCGCCTTGTTTTTGGTTGTTGTGGTTTTGAAGTAGTTAGGGATCTAGGGTTTAAGGTTCGCTATTTTGATATGAGAGGTGGGGGTTTGAAAATAATGTTACTAGTTCATACCTCTTTACGGCATTCCGAATCATTGATGGGTGTAGTTCAGTTTAGCATTATACACTTGCTTTGCCGCGAGAGGAAAAGTTGGGGGTTAGCGATTTTGGTGTGTTACTAACAGAATTTTCAAGGATCAGCATCTTGCCATTTAGTTTTTAAGCGGTTGAGTCATCTTATTGGTATATCTAGGCCAAGAGGTTTGATTCAAATTTACGACCCGTTTTTCATTAATACGGGTTTGCTGTTTTGAGCTTCTTTGTGTGTTTTCTATTGTTATGTTTGGAAGACTCCTTGTCTTCCCCACGTTCTGTTTTCCTTTGCTTCCTCAGTAGCTTATCAATTCTCCCATAGCCAAAAATATGCATGTATTTTGTGCTTTGGTGAAGTGAAGCAGTATATATATTTTTGACGTGTAACATAAACGCTACACAGATACTGCGCACGAGCCTTTTGGGGAATATTAAATACTTGTGAATGGCCCTATGAACCCAAAAAGGAAAAAAGTAAAAAAATGATCACGTGGTTTAAGATTATTATTCAATTATTCTATTTGTTCATATTTAACTTCTCTAAACATTGAATCCCAGTTTTATCTTTTCTTCTTCCCTAGCAAAAACTCTGTTTTGATCGTTATCTTATTGTGCTCCTTCTCCCCCCCCCCTCTAGACCCGTTTAACAATATGTGAGGGACATGATGGGACTGAGACATCAAATGGGGATGTTTTAATCTTTCCGGATATGATCAGATACAGGTCATGTTACAATCTTTTCTTACTACTTTTAGAGGTTCTCAACAATTCATTCATAACATACAATATTATCGTTGTAAATAATGCAGGAGATTGACTCATTTCGATGTCGACACTTTTGTGGAAGAAGTTCTTGTAAAGGATGGTGAGTGGCTGCCTGGAAGCCCTGAACCACTAAGGGGATCTTACATATTTGTATGCGCTCACGGTACCAGGGATAGGAGGTGTGGTGTTTGTGGACCTGCCGTGATAGCTAGATTCAAAGACGAGATAGATTCACATGGTCTTCAAAGTAAAGTGTCTGTTCGTTCGTGCTCACACATAGGGGGCCACAAGTATGCTGGAAATGTCATAATATTTGGATCAAGCATCAACGGAAAAGTGACTGGTCATTGGTAAGTAAGGCGGCCCCTTTTGCGTTTCTTATCATGGTAGTTCCTTTTTTCTTCTTAGTCAAAATACATAGTTAATTTAACTCATTATTGTAATATGCAACTTTGATCCTCTGCAGGTATGGATATGTTATGCCAGATGATGCACTTGCATTACTCGAACAACATATCGAGAAAGGAGAAGTTGTAGACTGGCTTTGGAGGTGATTTTTTAATTTCCAGTGCCACTATCTTTGACTTTTGAAAGTGAATATCTACAGGCTAGTATATTTATGTTGTGAGTTTTGGTTTTTACTGCAATATGGTGGAAGTTTTCTTTGCACTTGTGGTAGAATGGTAAGCCGTGTGGCTCTCAAAATGAATTCGTTGCAAAACCTAAAGGTTCTGTTTAGGTTAATAGATAACTTATATAAAGAAGGCCATGTTAATTTTTGTATCCGAATGAGCACTCTTCATAGTTGTTCATAGTTGTGTATACTTCCCATTGCTTTAATGTTTATGGCGTGGCTTAGCTGGTGAACGCTGCAGCTCTTCTAGTTATTGAGCAGTAAGGCCAAATTGGAATAGATGAAGATGTTTTCACTTATGGAATCCATATATAAGCAGCCTTACCATTCAAAATTATTTGCTCTGTTTCACTCGTGAGTTGAGCTGATGATAGGTGACCAAGACGATTAGGTAAGAACTAGGGAAAGGAGAAGCGGAGATTATGATCAAAACATAGACAAAGAGAAGAGAAAGAAATGGAGACAATATATGGCAAAACATTACGTGCTCATAAGAAGATTACCTGCCACTGCTATTATTCCATTAACTAATGGCATTTGGGACTAGTCATGAATCCCCAGGTGGTATCTCAACCAGGGCTAACCCTGTGAGATTCGGGGCCCAATGCCGGTAATGTCGGACGGGGCCCTTACAGTTTGTAACATTATCTTTTTCTAATTCTTTAAATTTTAAAAAACAAACATAAAAGATAATAAACAAAACACTTCATTCCAAAATCACTGGCATAACACGACATATTTACGAAGTTCTACTTAAACGATGCTCTTCTAGCACATTTAGAAGCAAAATCAGTAATTAAAGTAGAATAATCAACTTTTTCAACCATGTTCTTCTCAATAGATATCATAGCTAGTCCATTCAAGCGTTCTTGAAACATTGTGCTCCGAATATATACACACAAACAATAGCTCATACTAAACAAATCCCCAAACATCACAATTCACACACAAGTAAATGAGTAACAATAAATAAATAAATATCCAAACAAAATAAAACACTAATTTCGCATATAAGCTCAAGAAACTCAACAATGAACAAGCCAACAAATAATTTCCACAAATCTGAGGCCCCTCATCCTTGTAAATTTCAGTAAGATCCCACAATTTTGGGGCCCAAAAAATTACACAATTTGAGGGGGCCCTAGGCCTGGGCCTCATTTTCTTTGCAGCTGGGCCGGCGCTTATCTCAAATTCTCAATCAACCAAGGATGCTATCTAAATTATCTTCAGCCGGACTGAGCATGTAGGATTTAGAGGCTTATCACCTTGAGGGCCATGGTCTTCAAGGGATGGTTCCCTCGTTAGGGGATGCTTACATCTAAGGCGTGGTCTAGAGGAACAACTGAGGTGGGAAATAGATGGCTACCTGGTGTAAAAGGGTGTGTCTGGTATCTGGAGTATCGGGCTGCTACATAGTTATTACTCAGTTGATTGGGACACCAATTTGATAGTGACATTCTGCTGTGAGTTGTGACATAAATTGGAACTATTTGGCATGCTCTCCACGCCAGGGAAAGAGTTTGGGATCATGATAGTCATATTCTGTTATTTTGTGCGACAAATCTCGTACTACAGCATGTTGAGTGATTGGCTGGCATAAATTGGAGCGGCGAGAGGGAGTTATCGAGAGAATTCCCTTCCCTTTTCAATAGAGCTGTCAACAAAGAGGAATCAGTAAGTTCAGTCATGAGCAGATCTAATGGGGTTGTTTCTTGGAATCCAGTCTTCCGTAGAGACCTTTTTGATTGGGAATTGAATGAGATGTGCCAGTTCTTGAAGTTTTTATATGAGCAGAAAGTATCCAGTTGTATGATAGATAGGGTTTGTTGGACTTGGACTAAAAAAGGGGAGTTCACTGTTAAGTCTTTCTATGAGAAAATGTCAGGGATTAATGAAGAGTTTCCTTGGAAGATGGTTTGGAAATCAAAGGCGTCCTCTAGAGTGGCTTTTTTCATGTGGGAAGCTGCAAAGGAAATGATACTCACAGGAGATAACCTTCGGGCTTGCAGCATAATCTATGTTAAGCTGTGCTATATGTGTAAAGGAGATGAGGAGCCTACGAATCATTTGCTTATTCACTGCCTAGTGGTGAAGGAAATCTGGGACTATGTTTTTAAAGTTTTCCAGGTAGCATGGGTTATGCCTGGACGAATTTTGGATTCTGCTGCGCAGTTGGACTTTATATAAGAAGCGAAGGAGGAGCAGTGTCTGTGATGCAGCTCCTTTGACAGTTTGGCTTGAAAGAAACAATAGAGCTTTTGAAAATGTAGAGACCAGTGTGGGCAATCTTAAAGAGAGGGTCTTTAGGTCTTTATTTTTTTGGTGTCATGGGTCTGCCTGTTAATATCTCTTCTGTAGAGTTTTTGGATAGCTTATTTTTTAGATTTTCATGATGTAGATCGTATACTTCCTATGTAAATAGGATGCGTCACCTGTTGTGACGCTCGTTTTATTTTATCTTTACTTATAAAAAAAATAAAAAAATAAATTGGAACTATTTGACGTGCTTACCATGCCAGGGAAAGAGTGGAATCATGAGTTAGTTTTTACTAGCGTGTGCCTGTTTGACGAACCCAATATCTAGGCCAAGTACCACATTTGTCACTTGTACCCGAGTTCATATAGCATAGGTTATTAGCTAATGCCTAATGGTAACTTCCTCAGAAATTACTTGTCTTCTACGAAAGAAACTGGTAACTGAAATTCTTCATAAATACTACTCCGTCCGTTCCAAAAATGAGCGTCTCTTTTTGGTTTTTAAAGGATATTGAGGAAGTTGAATTTTGAGCCATTTTAATAGCACTTATAGTTATATAGATAAATACCCCTAGTGTCCAAATTTTGTATTGCAAGTGCACATCGGACATCAAAATTAACAAAGGCGGATTTAGTAACTTGACTAACTTCATTAAAAATAGACACTTATTTTGGGACTTTTTTTTTTCTTTTGAAAATTGAATAGTCAAATTTGGCATGGTGGAATTGCAGAGGTAAAGTGTATTATCCAAATTTATACTCCATGGTACCTAAAAGAATGTTATATTTGACCCGCACACAGATAAAGAAAAGATAATTAACTCTTATAAATATTAAAATGGTTTGTATTTACTGAGGATACCCATGTGGTGGTGGGGCCCATCAATTAAAGTGAGAATCAAATCAAGGGTAAAATGGTAAAGGTAATTTTCAATAAATGAAAGATTAGAAAGTAGACACCTTTTATGGAACAGCCTAAAAAAGAAAGATGGACATTTTTTAGGAAGGGAGGGAGTATCATTTATCATTCTTTTATACTTGTTCAACAAAAGATTGTCATCCTCAAAAGTGGTAAATGATGGATCACTAACATCCATAAACTATATAATATAAGAAATCCCGTGGTACATATTTACTTCTAATGTTGTCATTTCAAAGAAATTTGTGATGGTAATCTCATAATTTAGGAATCCTTTTTGGATCATTTACCACTTTTGTCATCCTCAAAAGTGGTAAATAATGGATCACTAACATCCATAAACTATATTATATAAGAAATCCTGTGGTATATATTTACTTCTAATGTTGTCATTTCAAAGAAATTTGAGATGGTAATCTCATAATTTAGGAATCTTTTTTGGCTTTATAATTAATAAATCCAGTGTAAATTGTCTGGTAGAAATTAAAAAAAATGAGTGCACCTAAATTTTATTTTCATATATGGACCTGGCCATCTCTAAAATCAAAAGCTATAGGCAATATCAGATTGGGCAGGGCCAAAAAGGCAAAAGAAAAGATAGGTCAAGGTTGTGGGAAAACATTATCTTGTAGGGGATAGACCGAGAGTGGGAGGGAAGGCGAGGGGTTGGGGGTTGTACCTTCTGAGGAGCTGGTTGTGCGTTTATGATTAATCGAGCGATGGGTTTGCATGCAAACATGCTCTAAAGTGGTCTTCTCATTTTGTGCTTATTCCTATTGTTGTAGGGAAAAAATGACATGGTGTATGTTCCTAATTTTGTTCTAATTACTACAGAAAGGGATGGTATATAGGATATAATATGCGTTACTTTTTCTCCAAAATGCCCCACTTGGAAGTTATGGTTGAGTTGTTTCGCATTATCAAAAAAAAATAAAAATGGTTGAGTTGTTTCGCTCTTGGAATGGAGCGTAATTACTGAAATTGGAGCATATCTATCAATTCTGCTAGTGGCATTAATTCTAAGTGAAAGATTTGTATCCTGTCTGCAGGGGGCAGATGGGTTTATTGGAAGATGAGCAGAAGATATCCCAAGAACTAAGGCTTCAAGCAATTGGAGGTAGCAACATGGATAGAAGCACAATAGAATCTGAAGAAACAAATGAAAATCGTAGCCTTGCTTGTGGATCTCATATGGAGGGTACTAGTTGTTGCCAAGCAAATGGAACTTCCCCCTGTTGTCGAAGCCCTGTCTCTCCCGAAAAGGCAGAAAATCTTTATCTCAATGGGGTGAAGTTTACTGCCAACAAGACTAAGGGGAGCAAGAAGCACATTTCCCGAAAGAATAGCAGCAAAGGGGCTGGTGCGCGCAAGGTATGTACTATGCCAACATGGTTTGAGAGCTGGGAGCGGGAAGATACATATGCAGTTCTTGCTGTGATAAGTGCTGCCGTGTCAGTTGCAGTTGCCTACAACTGCTATAAACAACTGAGATAACTACTACCGTGCCAACAGTCAGGTGGCTATGGTGGTTTCGCATTTTGTGTTACATATTTATGGAAAATTCATGTTGTCAGCACTTGTTGCGTATGGTGGAAAAAGAAGGAAGAAAGTTCATTTAGGAATCAGTCCTCCCTCCCCCACCTTTTTTTGTCTTTTGGTAGGATATATATATTTGATTTCTGTTTACATTAATGATGTTAATTTTGATGTACAAAAAAGTGTATGTCGTGATGTGAATGAATGTAGCTTCTGAATTTAGAATGAACATGAAGAACATCTTGTATACATGGATTCTAATTTTACAAAAGTTTGTTGATGCCTGGTTTGGTGTCGATCAAAATATAGCCTCCATACTTGTGTGCTTCCAACACAATTTCCTAGTCTTTTTAGAATATGCTGAATTGTTTCTATTGAAATTTATTGTGCCCATCATGAAATGGATAGATCAGGTAGCCTTTGAATGAGATACGATGACAGCAAAATCTAAGAATGAAATCGTTCTTTCATAGCCTTGAAAATCTTCTCAGCAGAAACAGCGTTAGGTGGGGGAGGGCGTGGATGTCGGAGACAATCAATGAACCGTGTCAGGCAATTGAGAAGGGGTTGACACCAGAAGTAAAACATGCCAATTTGGCCAACCACTCCCGTGAATGCAACGATTGCGAGGGGCTCCATACTTTTGGGGTACCTTTATATTGGCGTTGAATGCCTTTGGGAAAAAGGTCCAAAGACAGGTATATTGGGAATTTTAGGATTTGTACCTGAGTTTATTCCTTCTATTTTTGTCAATTTTGTTTGTTTTGTTTTTCCTCGTGGGGTGGTTTTAGGGGATATGAAACTTCTAATAGCTTTCAGGGGTGAGGACTGCCATTATAGCTCGTAATGTTTGACATTTATTTTAGGGGTTACAACTGTTTCAAAGGTGAAATATAAGAGAGAGGGAGAGAGCTTACATTAATGCAGTATAGAGGTTAAAATAAAAAAAATTCACATTCTATCGTAAACTTACATGTAAAACAACAACAATTTATAACCACTCCTACGTGGAAGATATCGAGCTGTCGAGCTGTAAGGGGCAAACGTGAGCAGTTGTACACAAGCATAATTTGATCAAAGTCTTTTTGATTCGACTTCCAAAGCTGTTCTGGGTAAGAGACTGACTGCCGTACTGCTTACACATAAGGATTTCCATTCTGGTTCCCAAGCCTTTGGAATTCAGATTCTATAGTTTCAGCAATAATGGTATCTTTTGCGTCTGGCTTAGGGAAACCCACATGGAATGACCCCTGCTTTATTGGCCCGGTGGAATCCACAAGCTTAGCTTGCTGTTTGACATAATCATAGAGTTGCTGATGAAAGACATGGTCCAATGAGAAACAATTATCATTGGTTCCATTTCTAGAATGTCGTGAAGATCCAGAACCTTCTCTTCTACAAAAATGAGGGAGAGATGCACATTCCATTATCTGCATTTCAAGTTAACGGTTGGCCTTGTCAAAGCCCTGAATAGTCTATCTAATAGGTAAAGCAACATTTATTTTGCATGACCGAGATGATATCAAACATGAAGATGGGCAAAGTGCAAGTTTTCTTGGAACGGTGTAGAATTTCTGACAGATAGTATATGGTTGCATTCATTACCTTCAACAATTCATCTCTTCCACAACCCGCAAGCACCTGAATTTTCTTCCTCGTTCTTTCTTGCAGAAGAGGTCTCACGACCTGCAAAGAAATTTCTCAAGCTGACAATAAGAATTACTTAGTTTGAATGGATATCTTTTTTTTTTTTTTAAATGGGGATCAACACATTTCACCGCTCCCCCCTTGATGCACAACACAGAGGCGCCTAGCTAAGCTAGGGAGGGCAATGTCATTCCCTCTAACCACTGGTGGGGAATCGAACCCATGACCTCCGGGATGGAAGCCATGAACTCTAACCATCAGGCTAAGACCCCATGTGCGGTGATCGGATATCAATTACTGAAAGTGAAGAGCTAAACCTTCCAGCACGCTGAGAATATGTATGGAGCATTAACAATGTAATAAGTATCCGTCTTCTCTGGGTAGTTCAAGTCATCAATTCCAGAAATAACAGTCAACAGCTGCAGCGAATTTGGAGTGCCAGAGCTATTAGTTCCAAAACTTTTACTGGGATTCACTAAATGTTCCAGATTTAAGATAACAAAGAGATATGTTCAGTTATACACTCTCACGAATGTAAGAATAGATTCAAGAACAGTATCTGGAGAAAGGAGAAAAATAGATAGTTACTAAACTTGAGAAATTGTGAACCAACCCAGACTATGTAGAACAGGTTGACTAAATGTTGGCCGTGCACAAACTGAGTTTAGAAATGGCCATTTTGATGTGTATGCCTATGGAAATATCCAGTGTTTTTACTTTTTATTCAGATAAGGTTTAAGCTAACTATGATAATGATCAAAACTAACTAAAAGTTCAATACTGAATAAGTTGTAAGATTAATAAGGCCCTGTTTGGACACACGGTCTTTTCGTGGTTTGTGTTTTTCTTTTGTGTGTGTACGTGTGTGGTTTTGTAATGATTGTGTGAAAAAGTAAGAGGGATAGAGAGAAAAAAAAAATGTGGGATAGAGAGAAAAAATGTGGGATCTATTAGAGAGAAAGTGAAAACCACAAATAAAACTATAAATCACGAAGAAAAAAAACCCATGACCAAGCAGGGCTTAAAAGTACTAAATATTCAGGAAACTTTATAAGGGCAACCCTAGAGTCCTAGCTTGAATAATTGGAAATCACGTAACGAGATTACATTACAAGAAAAATACCTTAATTTGGTTGAGTGCTGAAAGTTTTAGACCAGTCATATCCAGAATTTTCAGGCAGGTGCTAACGTGTCGTCCAAACTTTTTTGTTGCAGAAGGCTGTAACAAAAGGACAAGTCACTCTAGAACAAAAGCTAATGGAAATGAATATGCTCAAAGCAAAAGTCTTAACATCACATACTTACCAATATTACGCGGTCTCTATACTCATTTATTTGGATATGCGATTGAACATAGTAGTGAATCTAAAATGAAATAGAATAAAACCAGTAAATATCAAACAGGAAGGAATCATTCTGTTACAGGCAGAACTGAAAGTACATCTAGCACGGTTGACCATAGATTTCTCAAGTTTTTGCCATTCAAAGCATCAATATTCCATTTATTCTTAAAATACATGAGAGAAGCATGCCTACATGGCTACAAGCAAAAACGGAGGATTGAGTAACGGATCCAAAGTGACTGTAAAATCTCATTACATGTGGGCTACACCAGATTAAAATAGAGACATACCCCGTTTCTCCCCAAACAAACTGTTCTGACAAATAGTTAGTTACCAGATCTTTCGTGCAAATATTATAGAGTAAATAGTTTAATCAACAGGCTAAAGTTTCAAATAAACATGAACGATTGTCTCAAAAGAGAATCAAGATAGCTTGCTGCAGATGTCAAGGTCAATATAATCACATGACATTATAAGTAACGCTTGTATCCTTGATATTTAACTAAGCTAAGTAGCCTAAAACAAAACAAACCACAGTATAATATCCTTACAGATGCTTTGTCGTACGTGCTGAGCCCTACACCAACAGCAATGACAGGAAGACCCTGGAAAAGTTTACAGAAAACACAGAAAACTGTTACTGTTGATCGAGCGGGTACGTAATAAACTCATGCCCCCTTTGTCCGAAATTAAGTCTCTTTTAAAACTCCACAAACTTAAGAACAAGAAACCATGAGCACTATCTCATTTATATAGTAAAGATACCACTGACTATCAAGAAAAGTGTATTATGAGTGATTTACGAACTCGACAATTAATCTACAGTGACAGTGAAAGTGTTTATGTTAAAGACAGCTAAGTAAGAGAATTTGGGATGGAGGAGGTAGTATGCCACATAAGAATCTTTTTAGTATTAAATTTCAGAGAACTGTGGATAAGAAAGAGTTTAGGCATTATAGTCAACAATTGTTAGATATAGTCCATATGGCCTTCGAATGAAGTGATTGTGCTTCAAATGAAAGAAGAAATACCTCTTTTGAGTAACCTGACATTCCTATGAGCTGTGAATCTCGGACTCCTCTATAAAAATCTGAAGGAATTATTGGTTTCTGCATAAGATCCACTAAAATCAGCGTCTGAAAAACATCATTGACCGCATATAGCAAAAAGGAGCCTATTTTACATGGTTCTGAACTACGTACAGCTTCCAATAATTATCAGTCTGGTATTTAAAATTTTCTGCCACTTCATACCATACAGTATTGTTCTAATGAAGCATGGAAACCAGTCTATGCCAAATTTCAATAACGCAACACAGATTTCAAAGTGGTCAAAGTTCAATATTGTGCCTGTCAACTGTTAAGAAACATATAGAAAGTCTTGGTGCTCATCAACAGAAAGAAAACTTGATCCAAAACACGAAGTTAAGGTACTTTTAAAGGGTAAGGTCCACGTATATATTACATGCAAATCGTAGGCTCTGGCAAGCAGTACCTGACTTCGTGTTACTGTTGAATGCCACATTTTGAGCTTATCCCTTAAAAGTACCTGACCAGGCATGGATCACACTGACAGCGAGGTACTAAAGGTTGGGTGGGATCCATGTTGAATAATCAGATCTTTCCCCAAATAAGCACGTGGCATGACAAACAAAGTGGTAAAAATAAATAGCTGTGTTTTTATTGACAGTTTGCAGGTCTTGTTGGATTCTGAAGTTAAAAGATTGGCTTCACTGGAATAGCCAACTACAGAATTCCCTACACACAAGGGCATCGTGATATATAGGAGAAGCCCCGTAGGCATTTGCAATTTCTTTCTAATGAGGATCACAAGGTTATCATCCAATATTTTTCTTCAACTAAATATTTCAAGTACAAGCTAAATAACTTCACCTCATCCAATATTTTTCTTGGCAGAATAACTCAGTCTCATGATCAAAAAAAGGTGCTACCTCTTGTGACTGAAGAATAACAGGGTAGGTGGGATCCAGATAACTAATTAAGTACATGGGAAAACATTTATAGCTGAACAGAAAAGAGGATGCTTGATAGAGTTGCACGTAATGATAATATGACTTACGTGGTTCTTGGTTCCAAATCCCCATACCAATACCAACAAGGGGTCACACTTACCTTTCAAAAAATAAATAAAATGATAATATGACTCACCGCCAATATATCATCAATCTCGTTTTCGATCCTCCAGTTCAAACAATCAATCAGCTGGGAAAGTTGAGCAGTATCATAGAAAATGCAGATATATGAGTAGACATCCAAGGCAACAATATAGTTCAAATTTCAGCTGAAACAGATTTGATCCAACCATTTTATGGGCCTTGCAGACATTCCCATCCCTGGCTTTCAGAAACCGCTCCAGAGTCTCAGTGGGATAGCCTAGATGCATATTCTGGAAATCAGAAAGAAAGATTATGTTATCAGATGCTTTTTAACTTTTAACGTGATGATAGCCCAGAGGGATGATCCATTTTACAAACTCGGACTATAAGTCTATAACTTTCACTTGATAAAAACATTCTTTCCCGACTTGGTTCCCTAATTATGAACTTGTGACACGCAGACTTCCGGTAACTTAAGATTTTGTAGAACACCACATTTTCAACTCCTTCCTTCACTCTGACATGTTAGTTGTTGCCATAATTGATTTGGCATCCAGAGCTCTTTTACTTCTTTTTCTAAACAGCAAAAAAATCAGTTTTTATAAAACATTGTTCAAATACACATAAGATTAGTGAGCTAGAAAGAAAATCACAGTCAAACATATGTCTCAGATCTTCGTGTAACAAAAACGCTGAATCATAGATGATGGCATTTAAATCAAGATTCAGAACAACCTAACTAACTAAAACCCAAAAATAAAAATATTAGTTCATATCGGTGATCAACTTGTCCAAATCATCAGAAGGTGTTCAGATTTAACCTAAGAAATGATTGAATCATATCACATTCAACAAAAATCTTGAAACGCGCGCACAGAAATGTGTGAAATTGGGGGAAGGAGGAGGAACCTGAAATGTGAGCTTGAGTGGCTCATCAACTGCAACAACAGAGGGAAAATGTTACTATGTTAGGGTTAGATCTAAGGTCAAATCAATTTCGAAAAAGAAAATGTGAGACAAGAGTGAGGGTTTTAGGGGAAGAACTGACTTGAATCCATCAATTTTTGGAACTGCTTTATCAATTCTTGTGATGTGATCACCATTTTCGCTGGGGAATTCGAAAGTCAAAATCTTAGATTAGTATCATCTGTATCGACAAGATTGGAAAAGTGGAGTGCGTAGAGTGTTGTAGCTCTGAAACATGGGGTTTGGGGGAGGGACATATATTGCGTTAGCATATTAAGCCTACTTTAGTGAAGTAAATGGCGGAAAAACAATGAATTACGAATTTACTGATTCTATATTCTATATTTAATATTCAACTCCATTTATTTTTTTATTTTTATTTTTATTTTAAAAAAATTAAAAATAAATTGTCTTTTCCGAACTTTTACGGTCTTAACTCTCAAGTCTTAACCAACCCTGTCTTGATGGTCACTGGTCAACATAAAAATGCTTCAAACCAACTTTCTACAACCTCCATTTTTACCCACTGCATTCACCCCCCCCCCAAATGACCATTCTGCCCTTGATCTTCATCTACTTTTTTTTTTTGGCTTAAATCACAAATTGGTCACTCTACTTTCCAGCTTTTTGCATTATCATAACTCTACAATTTTTTTTTTCTATTTCATCATTGTACTTCACCACAAATAACAAATTGGTCACTCTGCCTCCTTTCCGTTAGTTATCATGGATGGAAATGATGAAAAAGACATGAATGCCCTTTATTTTGTTTGCCCTCACATATTGAAACCAAGTAAAGTTAGTCGACTTGGGTCGGGTTATTCTTGCTCATTTCACAAAGTTATACAAAAAGTAAAGGAAGGGAACGAAGGAAAGAAGAATTATTGTTGATCATCCGGAAGAGAAGGAAGGGAACAAATCAATCGATTGCAAGACATTACTGGATTTGAAGCTCAAAGGATCGAAGGTAAGCATTCTTCAATTTAGATGCAATGTGCAGAAATTAGGGTTTTTCTTCATGTTTTGTAAAATTTGTTAGGTTTATGTTATGTAAAATTAGGGCTTTTGTTTGTCATTGGAAATATTTGGGTTTTGTTACTTGAATGTGTATGCATGCATGAATTTATCTTATATATGTGCTTTTTAAAATAAATTTTGTAAATGTCATGGTCCCAAAAAAAGGTTTTGTTAAAGGTTTTGTCCCCACTTAGGATATTAATATTACGGTTGGCCATTGGCCCCTTCCCAAGTGTTACGTTTTTAAAATGTAAGTTGTCCCCCTTCCCACTTTTTGTTAAATATGGAAGTAGTATATGGCTAGGCTGCGGTATGGTTTGTCTCATTATGATGGTCCCTTGCTTTTTTTTTTTGTTAAACTTGCGAGAAAATATGAAAGTTCTTTGTGAAATGTCATTATGGGGGTGAATTCCTCCATGAAAAGCCAATTAAATATGAAGGGAAGTTGCATTACTGGGAGGAATTAAATATAGAAGATTTGTGTTTTTCTGGGTTAAAAAGCAGAGTAGTAAATGAGTTAGGGTACCCTCACGTGAGTTCTATGTGTTATTGTGTACCAATTATGCATTCAGAAGACACATGTCTTAGGGCATTGTATACCCATAAAGATTGGGATAAATTGATGAAGGTAGGTGAAGAGTTTGGACAAATAGAGATCTTTGTCTTACATGAGGTTGGGGAACGAAATTGAGGTCATTAGTGATCTTGATTATGTAGGTTCTTCATGTAGTGGGGATGACGATTCATCGAATGTAGTTTGGAAGATGAGGACCTACATGACCTCAATGATGATGAGCTACTTCTTGCTAGGAGGAACTTGATTGCCTTTAAGGGCAAAGGTAATGTCAAGTCAAAGTTGGAATTAAAAGAAAAGGTTTTCATATAATTTTGAGGAGGCTAAAATAGGAGGTGAGACCAATGATGAATTAGTTAATGTTGATCGGGATGCTCATGAGATGGTGTTTGATGAGAGGGATGCATACTTTCCTCGATTCGATTCGGCGGTGATAGTGGCGATGAAGATGGTGATGAGTTAAGAGACAAAAATTCCCTAGGTATAACCCTAAATGTAACATGAAGAATAGGGAGTTCGACTTGCATGAAACTTTCACTAATGTGCAAGAGTTTAGGGATGCAATTAGGGATTATGGTTGTCTGAATGGGTATGACATAAAGTTTGTGGTAAATGATAGGAAAAGGGTCCATGTTCGGTGTGAATTCAAATGTTTGTACTTGGGAAATATGGGCAAGCACTATTCGTGATGAAACAACATTTCAGATCAAAACTATCTGTACAGTTCATCAGTGTGGAAAGAATTTCAAGAGTAGATGTTGTTCAGTTGCTTGGCTAGCAAAAATGTATCAAGAAAAAATTTTGAGTAACCCTAAATGGAAGTTAAAATATTTTAAGAAAGATGTGTTGGACAATCATCGGTTATTTGTTAGTTTATGTATGTGCTTAAGAGCTAAGGCTAGAGTTCTTGGTGAAGAGATGGGATCACTTGATGGCCACTATGCTAAACTTTGGAATTATAGAAAAGAGTTAAAAAGAAGAAATGAGGGTAATCTTGTGGAAATAGAAAAATGGGTTCATCCAACCAGCGATAAAGAATATTTTTCAAAGATTTACATATGCTTTGGTGCATTGAAGAAGGGTTCTTAAATGGGTGTAGGCTTGCGGGGCTTGATGGATGTTTCTTGAAAGGGATTTGTAAAGGGAATTACTAGTTGCAATAGGAAGGGATGCCAACAATCGGATGTTTCTGTGGCATGGGGTGGTGCGTAGTTGAGAACAAAAACTCTTGGAAGTGGTTCATTCGGATGTTAAAAGATGATTTGGATTTAGGAAGTGGTGATGGATGGGCTATGATAAGCGATCGGCAGGGGCCTTATGGAGGCGTACATGAGCTTTTGCCTTTGTTGAGCACGAAATTGTGCAAGGCACATTTATAGCATGGAAGAAGGATTTCAAGGGTGGTGAATTGAGAAAGGCTTTTGGGGTGGTGTATGCAAGTAATGAGAATCAAATGCAAAAGAATTGGAGAAAATGAAAGAGCTTGATGAGGCGGCATATTATGGGTTCATGAAGAGAGACCTAGGGCAATTGCAGGGCTTTCTTCAAGGCTGAAATGAAGGTTGACAATGTAGATAATAACATGGCGAGAGGCTTTCAATGGCACAATAGTGGAGTTTAGAGTTAAGCCAATCATTTACATGTTAGAAGAGATAAGGTTGTACATGATGGCTAGGTTGGAGAAAAGGAGGAGATTGGATGATGAAGCATTATGATGATTATTGTCCTTCTATCAAGAAAATCTTAGAGAAAAACAAAGAGGAAGTGAAGTTTTGGACTTCAATTTACAATGGGGATGGGGAGTTTGAGGTGGGATATAGAAAAGAAGGTTATGTGGTTAACATGGACAAGTGGACTTGCGGTTGTAGAAAATGGCAACTAAGTGGTATTCCTTGTACCCATGCTATAGGCTGCTATCTTACAAAAGGTGACAGACCGAGGAAAAATATTTAGATAGCTGCTACCTTAAGACAAGCTTTTTGAAAGCTTATGCATACTCTCTGAATCCAATCGGTGGTGAAGATCAATGGCCAAAGTCCACAAAAGGCCTTTGTTAATTGCTCCAAATAGGAAAATGCACAGTAGACCTAGAAGATGCGAAATTAAAGGCGCACATGAAGAAAAGAAGGGTAAACCAACTCTCGGCCAAATCACGGATCATCCACGAAGCGGGGCTTGTCAAGGAAAGGAAGGGTAATGAGATGTACATTACGTTTTGGGATTGGGCACAATCGGAGAACATGCACCAAAAGAAGTTGGCAAGCCTTACGGGACTTCGAGGTAAATTCATTTTATATTAGTTTGTTTGTTAGGTATTCTTTAGTTTCAAATTGAATCTAATGTATTTGAAATTGTGGTTCTGAGGGAGGGAACAAACTATACCTCATGCAACTAATGCAAGTGCACATCTGCTGCTCAATCATTTATGGTATATTTCATGCATCTTATAACTTCCCTTCCCTACTTTGTCTTGCTATTATATGAACATCTTCAAGAGCTGAAATTATGGTTACTGAGGAGGGGAAGAAGCTATACCTCATGCAACTAATGCAAGTGCACATCTTTGACTCAATCATTTATGGTACATTTCATGCATCTTATAACTTCCCTTCCCTACTTTCTTTGCTATTATATTAACATCTTCAAGCTGAAATTATGGTTCTGAGGGAGGGAAGAAGATATACCTCATGCAACTAATGCAAGTGCACATCTTTGCAGACTCAATCATTTATGGTATATTTCATGCATCTTATAACTTCCCTTCCCTACTTTCTTGCTATTATATTAACATCTTCAAGCGAAATTATGGTTCTGAGGGAGGGGAGAAGAAGCTATACCTCATGCACTAATAATGCAAGTGCACATCTTGCATCTCAATCATTTATGGTATATTTCATGCATCTTATAACTTCCCTTCCCTACTTTGTTATCATAACATTTTTTTTTAAATTGTGATTACGAGGGAGGGAACAAGCTACACTACGCTTGCAATACAAGTGCACATTTCAATCCACCAACCGCAAGTTGAATCAACTCGGGTATATTAAATGCATAATTTGCATTTTTCAGGTTATTAACTATTGTCTCACTATATGCCATTACAACTCAGATGGATGTGGAATTCAATGCCCTAGCTCTAGCTCAATCCAGACCATAAAAGCTTTAGAAGTTCAAAGGGCTCACCAATGAAAAGAGGTGGCAAAGTTGTTAGAGTCGGGAGTGGCGGTTGTGACTCAACAAGTTACTATCGAGGAATGAGTGAGCAACGAGAAGTTGTGGGGTCAAAAGTGCCAAGCTGCAATTTGTAATCAAGAGAGTAAAAGTAGAGGGGAACAAATTAGAAGGTGAGAAAGGAGTAAGCTTGTAATATGGAAGAAGAGAGGGGAGTTAAATGGAATCACAATAGAGATTGATTAGACATGTTGCTTAGCTAGTAATGTCTAGTTTTTTGCTACTTGACAATGATGGGAATTAACATAGGGGTTAGTTTTGATACATTTGTGCGGTTTTTGCTTATGAGATGGTGTATGATGGCATGTAAAACAAGGGGGTTAGTTTTGGTACATTTGTTCAGTTTTTGCTAATGGTTGGTGTGCATGTAAAACATGGGGGTTTTTTGGGTACATTTCAGTTAATTGGCCTGTAAAACAAGTTGAAGTTTTTGGTATATGATGGCATGTAAAACATTGAAGTAAATTTGACATGTTTGACATGTTTTTTGGTGTATGATAATCATGTTTTTTGGTGTATGATGACATTTTTATTGGTAGATCGCCATGAAGTTTTTTGGT